>OY821759.1:43529611-44257262 GCA_963682095.1 Potentilla sterilis
TTGTCTACAGATTTTGATGAAATTATAGAAACTTCAGAACATTCACCTAACCTACAGAATAATGCTATATCATTTTCAGATTTAACTAAAGTAAACCAAAATTTATCTGAAACTATAGTTTTGGGGGAAGAATTAGTCACTGAGCCAACAAATGAAAATTCTTCAGAAAATATGGAAATTGATCAACTTGTAGAAGATACTGAATCTCAAGAAAATATAATACCACTAGAGCCTCAAGAAGAACCTGAACCAAGTCCTAAACGTAGGAAATCTCAGAGGGAAAGAATTCCCACTTTTGGGAGTAACAGTGAATATCTAGTGTTTTCTCAAGAAATTGATGATGCATTAAATGAAGATACTGATCCAGTCACTTTTACTGCAGCTATTAAAAGTGAAGACTCAGCTAAATGGCAAGAAGCAATGGATGCATAAATTGAGTCTATGAAGAATAATGAAGTCTGGGATTTGGTTAAGTGACACTCCTAATAGAGTGTGGCAAGCGATGCTCAATACCCACAGGAACTATATTCTAATTAACCAAATTCATTCCTCCATATGTTGGAACCATGCTGCCAATCTTCTATGAAGATTTTGGTTGACACAATGACTTTAATTGGTGCATGAGCATCAACTCCACAGATACATGACCCTCAAAAGAAATCAGGAGGTAAAAGCACATATGCATATCACATCGCCGTTGTTTCCAAACTATTACTACATACCATATTGGTTTTCCCTAAACATTAATGCTCTCAAACAACAATGGTTTTCCCTCCATAAATCAACAAAATAATAAAACTCGAATTATAGTAAGATACAACAATTAAGGATTTGCACGGCTAACAACCTGCCGGTGGTTACAAATATATTCTACTATACAACAGAAACCATATAACTGCCCATAAGAAAGAAGCGAAATCCATTAATACTAACATGACAGTGAATACTGGAGTATACATTTTACCATTATAGAATCGATTCCGCAGCCAATTTTATCTTGGGAATGTGGATGATAAGCCAGAAGCCTCTCCACCACAACATTTTCATCTTCAGCTGTCAGCTACTCGCCATCCATATACCTGAAAACCAAAGCAACCAGTAAAATCAAGACTTTTACTAACTCCCATAGTGAAAATCAAGCAGTAAAAAAGAGAGCTCGTACCTATCCGAATGGAGAATCTCTTTGGCAAGAAGAACTACAGGCTCGACGTCCCTGACAATCTCGCCTTCCTTATCTTTCCATTTGCAGTAGTCAGGGTCGTCCCACCGCGGATATTTAGGAGCATCGTTCACGCTCAGCACGCCTCTTAGCGTGGACCCCTCCGCAGAGGATGAGCTACTCTCCTCCACGGCCCGAATTGACTCGGTGCAGAACAACTTGCGAGTCTTCGACGCCGCGAGGAGGCCGAAGCTAGGTCGGCGGTGGTGGAGACGACGACGGAGACACAAATTGAATATTTGGGTCTCTTTATTCCCACCTCTTCCTCTTCCAGACATGAATTAAATCCAGTAGTGGAAGCAATCAAGTAAAAGCTAACAAAATCGTGAAGTATCTTACCAAAGACTTGCATGCTAATCTTTGTATTCATTGTCTTGAAACAGTGAAAAGAAAGCAATTTCTCTCAACCTTGTAGCTCAAACTCCAATCAATCCATTAATAAAATGAACTTTCCTCTGATCAATTAAACCATATCTTGGTTTTTCCGGCAGCTGGACATACTCATTCGGTTATTGGCTCTTGTTGCTTTCACTTTCTATTTATAGTACATCAAGTTCTCCGATTTATATCTATTTCCTAATCTATTGTTTTTATATTATTTTTTTCTGTTTCACCTCTTTTGAGCTTGGACCAATAAGTTAAAAACTACTAAAATCCACGAAATTCCAGCAAAATGTTTACAGGAATCCTAAAAAGTCTATTATGAAGAATTCATAAAGTTTTTAAAAGGTTTTACAAATCTATCAAAAAATCTATGGAAATCAATAAATTCATGAATACTTATAAAATCCATCACTTAAAATAAATCCATTAGAATCCAAATACAATACAACCCCCTCAGATTTCAAAATTTAATAATGAGATCAATATATTTAGACAAATAAGATAACTATATTGTCTTAATTACCTTAAACTTGAATGGAATGAATCTTTCCGGTCAATATCCTACTGCTTGACTTGATGAAGCTACATCTTCCTTGTGCTTTATAGTGAGTTGGAGGAGTTAGTCCGAGACGTAGTACGCCCATTTTTAAAGGTTAACATGGTACAAAGGTTAAACAATATAGAGCAATATTTAAGTTTTCAATTAGCAAAATAATTCTTTCGGATGAACTGATTGTTGGATGTCAAATGTACGTATATTATGGTATGCAGTTAAAATTAGATGGAACGAGTGTCGTTTGGCCGTCCGATCGTCGGAAAAAAAAAACGTACTTTGACCACACAAAAACTCTTTGACCGCCTCCCTCCGGAAACCTTCCTCCACAACAGGCAAATGACGATAGAAGGGCATGACCACGGGGTCAGAAATATGAAAACACAACCCCTGAAAGTCCCCCGAGGTGGGGTCCACCCATAGAAGATCTAAAAAATATTTAAGCAACAGAAACAAAAAACATTTGTTTCTTCAATGTTACAATATGACGAATTCTGGTTTGGTCACTTAAGTGTCGTCGCTTAAGTGATATTTGCGACGACATTGTATATCCGTCGCTTAAGACATTTTTATGTGATGAAGTCTCTTCGTAAGGAGACGGACCTAAATTGCGTCCCTTAAGACCTTTTTAAGCAACGGACTTTGGTCCGCCTGATTAAAGTTGGTCGCCTAAGAGTATAGATGGTGTAGCGTCTTGGGGTTTTGGTAATGTGGAAGCTACTAGATCATTTGGGGTCTGGTTTTTACATAACAGAGCTGCAGAGTGAAGTAGAAGAAGATAAGTGTTTGAGTTTGAGTTTGAGTTTGAGGGGAAACTCGAGGAGAGATGTGCAGTTTAAACCCTAGTGAGCAGTTGGGCAGAGTTTGTAGCTGTGTAGAACCCCAAATCCCCATAAATGAAAATATGGGTGATCGAGTCATGCGGTCCTGATATGAGTGAACTATGCGGAAGGCTCACCTAAATGAGAATATGGGTGAGTCATGCGTTACTGACATGAGAGAACTATGCGGTTACCATCTATATAGTAAGACTTGTGAAAGCAGTAGGAGTACAAAGTATTCTTGCTTTTAGCTAATCAACTTTTTCTTTACGATGAAAATTCTACAGATTTCCTTCATCCTTTTCACATTTTTTGTAGTGTTAGTGTCCGAAGATGATGAAGAGTATACTGGACTTCATCTGATACTTACGAACAACGAAGATGAGACGAGAAACATATGGGGCGCTCACGGCCTTTGGCCTAGGAGACAAGAACCAGCTGATGGTGATGAAGTGATTGAAGTCGGACATCCACTGGTATACAGATACAAAGGAGTCATAAATTGTAACGGGGATGCTTCTAATGTTCTTCCGGAATTTGACCTTACAAAAGTAATGCTTTTATTTTTTATTTTTTTATATTTTATTTATATATATATATTTTCAATATGTTGTCCTTATTTTTATTTTGCTTTCATTTTTTTTTTTTGAGGATTTCAATTTTTTTCAGGTGAGTGAAAAAAAATTCTATTCTTTTTTCTTCAAAAGTCTGTGAGGAGGTACACAGTATATATGTATATTTTTTAATGGTAGGAATGCCGGAGTAAATGGTGTGATAGGGAAGCTACAATTGCAACATTACATGAATAGAAGGTCCATAATAAAAATAAGATAATTTTAGGAATTTACAAGGAGGATAGTACGTAAATGTTTGTATTTTTTTTTTTTATATATAAAAGGTGCAAAGAGTAGGAGAGACTAAATTATGAAATAAATGTTCTCTTATGTTTCTAATATCTTTTATAATTATTTCTTATCAGATAAGTGATGAATTAAAACAACAACTTGATGTGGCTTGGCCCGCTTTGGACCCGTATTTACACCCAGAAGCTAGTGAATTATGGAAGCACGAATATAATAAACACGGGAAGTGCTGCTTAGACATACTACCAGGTCCTTCAGAATATTTAACGAAAACACTGGAGCTGTGGCGGCAGTTGTCGTTTCACGACTTGTTGGGTCGCGATGGCGATTTTTTGCCAAATGTGCCTTATCCCATCAGACAAATAGAAGACGCAATCTTCCGCAAGTATAATGTCAGGGCAATATTGAGGTGTGGGTCAGATAGGCGGAAGGGTAGGCCCTCACTTGAAAAAAATAAGCTAACTGAGGTTTGGTTTCTCTATAGCAAACAATTTGCACTAGAATCCAACAAGCCTACCATAAGATATTGTGAGGATACTGTTTTTTATGTGAGAGCAAACCAAAATGAACCCCAACATAGGGGCAACTTTAGCAATTCCACCACGGAATTTAGGAAAAAAATCATTAATTTCAAGAGGAAGAAGAAATTAGGCAACTAGATTGCCACAAGAAAAGAATGGTGGATAGCTAGCTCTATGTATACTACGACTGGCCCTTATTTTATATAAATGTTTTGATTTATTTTGCACTAAAATTTTATATGGATCCCAACTAACAGAAAGGATTGTAACTTGTGGAAGAGGGATATCTACCTTCGGGGAATGACATCCAACTCCAATGGATTTTTTGAAGTATTTAAGATCAGCTAGTTTTAGGGTTTTTATCAAGAGGAATAAAGAAAGTAAGTCTATGACAGATGGTGGTAAGAATCACGAGTAGTATTGACCGAAAGAGCAAACAAGTTACGAAACGTTAAGAATCAAGTTGTACTAGCTTTCCCGTGCGTGTAGAAAAAGAATCCCACCTCCTAATACAAATGGTCATGCAAAACGTACACATATCCACAGAATAATCCAAATGGATCCAAAATCATGTTGATTCTGGGAGAAGACCTATGGAAAAACAAGAAATGAGTAGTTTCCATCTCTGGGGGATGTAATCGATGTATAAACAAAGGACAACAACTCAAAAGGGAGAATAGAGAAAGAAGAAGTAGGATGTGTACGTAGTTCTGCTAGTTCAGTTTCCAGAATCGCATGACCAACCTATCGATCTCATCCCATGCCAGTTTGGTTAGCCTTGCCTTGGGTGTGGTCGTGTGGAGGCTTCAAATTCATCTAAATCTGCCGTGTGTGCTACAATAGTGCCATTCATGCTGCATTGGTTGAATGTTAGCGCTTGATCTTTTTTCTTCGAACAAGTTGCGCTTTTGAATGACGATTTACCCCTATGCTAATATTACAACCCTGCCATTCAGAGAGAGAGAGAGAGAGAGGTGATATACTTGGGAAAATTTCAATCTTAGGAACATTGGATTTTAGCCTTGAAATCTTTTACAAACCCACAGTATGCAATTGGAGATTATCAATATGCAGAAAGTGTTCTTTTCTGGCATATTGCAACAGAACTCTACTATGCCAAAAGTGGAACCAAGCAATGTGCTTAATAAGAAATAGTACACAATTAACAGCCAACATGTAATACTGACAATCTACAAACACTTTGCGATCCTTGTGACAGCAGTAACACTAGGCGTAGTATTTGCGAGCTTCTTTCGGATTATATGTCATATCTTTTGGCGATGGCCTCAGTTTTCGGGAATTGGCATATAGTAAACAGAACTAGGAAGTTAAAGCATCTGGAGGTGAAATTCACATTTTCGCTTTTGCTCTTGTTTAGATGCATGAAGCACATCTTCGTACTTGTTACATTTCTTTTGCTACTTCAATATGTGAAATTTAAATGAAATAGATCAGTTCTTTCTTTAAATAAAAGAGAGAGAGATTTTGTATTCAGTTATTAGTCTATTACAGAAAAAATGCTCTATTTTTGGAATAGAACATTAAGTCTCAGAATCACCTGCGAATCATCAATGCAACAAAATGAGTTTTTTTGAGATAATTTTAACCTATTTTAGAAGTTGAAAGTGCTTCTGATTGCAATTATAGAGATGAAGAGCGGTCGAAAACTTTCCTGGATCATAGGAGTGTAAGACCTCTGATAGGAAAGCTCAAGTACCCTAAAAATGCAGAAAGAGAGCTTGCTTCAGGGTCACGAATATACGGAAAACCTGCAACTCAAAATCTCCAAAGGATTGCCTCCAAGAAGCTGACCAGCATGAAAAAAAAAAAAAAAAAAAAAAAAAACCGCCTTCAATGGTTCCGTCAAAAATTGCTCCAGATTCACCACACACTTGTGGTTTGGAGAAACTTGATCTTCATTACTTCCCTGGAACTAATATGCCAGATTGATTGAAGCCAAAGCTAGTTGGTAAACTTAAGAAGCTCTATATCAAAGGAGGAAACCTATCAGAATTTTTGTCACAGAGGCACAGGCACACAGTGTAGCCGATGGACAAACTGTCATCTTAAGTTGTTGGATGAATTGCAGATGGATTGGACAAAACTTCAAGACCAGTTTCCAGGCCTGACTGACTTGGAGATTTTCGAATGTCCCAAACTAAGTTTCGACCAATGTGATGAGAATGGAGTGTGGAAAAAGGCAGACTCAGAGGGAGCAGAAGCATCAAGTAGCAGTGCTTAGTACATTTCCATATTCCATATCTATTTTATGACCTTGTATGCTAGTGAATTTCCATAACCAAATTCTAGAATTTTTTATTTTATTATTATTATTAATATTTCTTATATAGAATTAAACTGCAACTAGCTAGATCAACAATCCATATCTTCAATCCTTCCTAGAATTCGTATTGCTGAATCACTGTCGTACACGATTTGTCGTGGTGGGATTTTTTCATGAGAAAGTTTTTAAGTCTTCTGAGAATTCAAATCTCAAGGTTTTAACTTTTAACTTTTTGCCATTTCTTAACGAAACTAAGTGCGTAAAGACGAAACCAAACAAAGTTGAACTACATTTACCAACAGATGGGAAAAAATTGTGTTCAGAAACGTAAGAAAGCCGAGAAGGAAAACAGAAGAAGGAAGGAACTTACATGTGTTGAAGCAAAGCAGTGAAAGCACATTTCTTTCTTCAATGGTAATTGGAATTTGGAAACCTGAAGAGTTGAAACTTGAAAGGCTGGGTTTAGCGCTGTGGTTAAGAATTTGCAATTTTAGCAAAACTATTTTGGTCTCCGATGATTATTGTTTTTTCTTTCTTTGTTTTCAATAAAGTTTCGGGATACAACATCTTTTGATGTGATAGTCTCACTTGCATGGCTCATAACTCATAACTCGTAACATAAAAAGTTATGAACCATTACACATAAGGATCTCTGTATTGACATATGAACTAATCAAATATGGTATTATGATCTCCCTAATTGAAATGTCAAAATTAACAACCACCTCAAAAACTCATTTTAAGACAACTAATAGCTCACAGTACGTGAGAGTCGTGAGACCATAAATCTTGTCTTGTTTGCACTGAAAGACCTGTTGAAGGGGTCAACTTGGTTACCATCTGCTCCATTGCCTATCCCCTTGTTGAGATTCTGTATGTATTGTGATAGAGATCGCACAACTTCAGACATCAGTGGTCGGAATTCTCTCTCTGGCTGTTCAAATTTCATTGACACAGAGAACAGTTTAATTTTTTCAAACAAGTAAGAAATACTCATCAAAGAATTTACATGTAGAATCCAATGTGCTTCTACCTGTATGCAGCTGGAGATGATATCAGCTAAATATGATAGCGATTTTGAGGAAAATGTCTTTCTAATGCTCGGATCGACCATCTCTTCCAGACTCACACAGTAATGAAGCCCCAATGAAGCCCATTCCACCAATACTCGCTCTTCTGTTGGTTTAGAACTAAGACACAAACAAAGAAAAGAATCAAGAAACATGGTATTTTTAAAATAGAAGAAAGGCTCATGAATGTATACCTATCACAAGGTCTCCTTCCTGTCAAGAGCTCCAGAAGCAGCACCCCAAATGCATAAATGTCATCACTTTCTGTGTTATCAGATCCTGCTGGGCCATGCTCAGGGGCTATGTAGCCAGTGACACCAATAGCAACTTCTGAAGCCTGTGTTTTTTAAAGAGCAATTACAGTTTAAATTTAAGCAGCAATGTTGTGTATCTAAGTGTCCGTATCAACAGGATGATGGTTCTACTGTATCAGCAAAAGGGAGCAGAAAAATCTTCAATATCAATTTCCGTTTCAAATTATAACTGGAATTATTGAAAGTATATACCTTTAGTTTAAGGCTATTGCTTGTATGTGGCCTCAAAATAGCAAGCCCACAGTCACAGATATGAGGAGCAAGTTCTTCATCAAGTAAGATATTGGCACTCTTCAAGTTGCCATGACCAAACGGAGGCGAGAATTCAGAGTGCAAATAGCTGTAAAAAATGCCATTAGCTAAGAGACTATATATAAATGAGTCTGCAGAATATGAACTTGTCAGATAACAATAATACTGAGAGCTTACTCCAAAGCTTGAGCAACACCAAGAGCAATCTGGAGACGAAGGCCCCAGGACAGAGGCTTGTGTGCATCACTGTGCAGTGCCTTATCAAGGGATAAGTTTGTGACAAACTCATACACAAGAAGATGTTGTCCATGCTCCACACAACAGCCAAGAAGTGGTACAATTGTTCGGTGCTGCAACTGTGAAAGAGTCCAAAGAAGATCCAGGAATTCTTCTTCGTGGAAAGAGAGTCCAGACATCTTGATGATCTTAACAACTGAGATCTAAAGAATTGGAAGTTCAGTTAAAAATTTCTCTTAAGTTCAAAAGAAGACTGTTACTCTTAAGCGTCTACAATAATTCAAAGAAAAATTCAGGTTCATACTTTGCCATCAAGAAACTCCGCTTTGTAAACAGAACCAAGAGATCCTTGACCCATAAAATTTTCTTCCTGAAAGTTGTCTGTAGCTGACTGAACTTCTGCTAAAGTATACTGTCTGATTCTCTTTGGGATTTTGCGTTTACCGGATAACCTTTTTCTTCTAATTATCTTTACATGCTACCTTGGTAGAGTGGGTGACCTCAAAGTCAGTTCGTGTGGGCTTTCTTCTGCACTCACCGGACTATCTATAACGACATAAACTCATATCACTCATTTAACTTTTAACATAAAAGTTAAAAGGCATACAGTAATGTTGTGGCAGAAGAAGTAATTACAAAATTTTTATAAAAAAATCTATCATATGTGTTATTAATAAGATCTCATATTTGTACAATTGGTTTTAAATTTATATTTTATAAACAATGTCTGAAAAAGTGAAAAATCAGGTAGATACAATACCATTCACAGCTGGAATCATTTTAATCCTGGAAATGACACTACATGTAATAAGAATTTTGGCTTCTGACTTCGGATATGGTTCGTTAGCGATGGCTTATGTAAAAATTAAAAGTCAGGTACATATAATTCAGACCAGAATACAATGTATTTGACATATTATCAATATGTAAGTAAATAAAAGTTCACCTTTTGGGGTAATTGTGACTGGCAAGGAGTGGCTCGAATTATTACTGCGCCCCAAGGTTTTAAGCCTCTGTGCATGTGATTGCTTAATTTGAAGTGCAATAAAAAGTGCCACACCTGCTGCGACCAGAGTTCCACAAATGATACAAGCTATTACTCCAGGGCCAAGCCTCTCCTTCTTTTGTCCATCTTCTTCTTTGGTACAATATTCATTTTGGACGGGTTGCCCGAAACTGTTTCCTCCAATCCTTGAAAAAACACAAAAAAAAACTAAAGATTTAAAATTAAACTCATTATGTTGCAAAATGCTGATCAAATTCATACCATAGACTAGGGACAGCATTTAATGCTTCAGGGAGTATCCCAGTGAAGCAATTAGCTTCTAGATTTCTGTAGATATAGAAGCAAAAGAAAGTAGTTATATTTGATATTCAACATGCAGATGAACGAAAATGCAAATTGTTGCAAAGAGAATATATAGAAACAGAAGGCTACAAAGTGTAAAGTGGAAGTTTCGCAAGGCTAGCAACTGATCCAGTGAATTTATTATGCTGCACGTATCTGCAGATACATAAAAAATGAACTTAAAAATTGATATGCCACACACTAAAGTATTGCAAGTTGACTACAACAAAAAGGAAACTCACAGATCACTGAGACTAGTGAGGGATCCAAATGAACTTGGCAGATCTCCAGTAAAGTTATTATATGACAAATCCCTGGAGAAATCACAAGAAAATATTCATTTTGCTGATTCTGACCATCTTGAAATTTGTAATTCGGTATCTCAACTAGATCTGACTCTCATCCAATTAACACAACAAACACAGCAAGCACAGTTATCCAAAGAAACATTCTCAAAACTATGCATTTTTTCTATAATTAGTGATAAAGAGTTCAATCAACACCAAGTACAACATTAAATAGCTGTGGAACAGGCATACATCTCTCTTAGATTCTGTAGGCCAGTAAAGACATTTCCAATGGGTCCAGACAACCGATTGTGGCTTACATTCCTGCATTGTAAATACAATGAAGTTATGCCTTAAAACACATTAACGAAAGTCAAATTGGGGAATAGGTAACGTACAAAGATCTGATGTTCCTCATTTTTCTAAAACTAGGTACAGAGTTGACAAATAGATTGTCTGCCAAGTTTCTGCGCATTAACAAACTTAGTATTAATAAATCCGTCAAAAATTTTAATTAATAAAGCAAGAAGACCAAAACAATATTATTCTTACATGTAAGTTGCAACTGGGGGAAGCCTTGCCGGAATTTCTCCGGTAATTAAATTGTCACTCAAGTCGCTAGAAATATTGAAAAAAAATATCAAATAATGTGCTTATAATAATATATGTAAGACTATAAGTTGAAAAAGAAGAACATAACTTACAGCCATGTGAGGTGTTTGAAATTCTGTATTTCAGAACTTATATACCCTCTGAGTTCATAACCGGATAAAATCCTGTGTATAGAGTAGACAGTGAAGTTGTTTTCATCAAATTGTAAGAGGCCATTTCTTTAAGATTGAAAAAAAGATTAACAGGCTTGTAAACTTACACAGAGGTGACGTTTGTGTCGAAGCAATCGATCCCCTCCCATTCATCAAGGCATGGGTCACCCCCCTTTAGCTGCCATCCAGTGAGCTGCTTTGGCTTGTTGAGGGTTCTGTAAAGATCCCGAAGTGCCAAATCTGACAAAAAAGATAAAAGCTTTCAGCTGGAACTTTCATCAAACAGGTGGTGTGCATGTAAGACCAAACAAACTCCACATTTATTCAACATTTAAATTCCCAAATGCTTAAATTCTGCCTCACATTTCAAAGAATTCCTATCCGAAATTGGAGTCTGACACTCACCAAATTATTGAAAATCATGCCTATTCAAAAAAAAATGCAGGTAAATAAGTTTTTTTGGCTTCATAATGCAAAGTTGCGAACCATGTCTCCGAAAAACGAAAAGGAGCGTCTCAGTGCTCCCTTTGATCTTTAAATTATGTGATGGAATACACGAATAAATGAACCTAAAATTGAAGAGTGAAGACTGACGACTGACATAATTTTCCTGTCTGGTTACTTTTCACATAAACCCAGAACACACTCTTTGTAAACTAGAAAATACGACAAGTCGTTTTCTACAAACAACCACGCACGCGGATATGGAGTCAGAAAGTCAATTTCAAGCTACTAAACAAAGCTTTGTAAACTAAAGCTGGAATTTACATACTATCTAAGAGACCCCAATTAGGACCCTTATTTTTCACTTGCCTAATTTTTGAAGCTATTCCGTATTAGCCATGTTTGAAAACAATAAATCAGAACTTCACAAGTACTCAAGTATAATACTCAAATTAGTACAAAAACAAAAAGGTGAACAGAGTGTTCTGCAGCATAAATAGCTCACAAGGCTCAATATTAGACAAACGAGGATTTTGCATCGTTACATGACTCCAACCCAAATCTTACAAAGGGCAAAAATAAAGAACCAGAAAGTGAGAATGGGAAAGCCAGAACATAGTCAGAGGCGATCTCTGAGTCAACTCAGGTCGACTCGATCACCACCGATTCGATATTTTCCCGCCAAATTTTTCTTTTCCCTTTCTGTTTGGCCACTCAGAAAATTAAACCGGAAATTAATCAAATCAAAACTCTATTTCTCGCTTCAAATCGTGAATAAGAAAATCAAGATGGAGATTCCTTAGTTCTTAATCGATCCTTTCTACATTTCTACCATATAATTTCTGTAATCAGATAGAGAATTACGAACACTATTAGGAATATGTTCACGAAAGTACAACAAAGAAAATTCAAGAAAATCAAGAAGAAACTGAAAGATTCGAGATGTTACCATCGAGGGGATTGGTAACAGTTCCGGCAACAGACGCCACCAGAACCGCCGCGAAGAAAACCGCAGTGAAGTAGTGCTTCTCCATGCTTGAAATTCCGGCTAATCTCGCCTGAGAACGAAGATAAATGCGTCAGCAAATCAGAATACTAAGCCAAACCGAGAGCTCTGCTTTTGGCTCCAGAGAAGGAGACGAAGAAACCAAAGCCGAACGGAGATCGGTGAAGGTGAAGGTGACGGAAGGTTTTACAGTATCGAAATGAAGAAATTACGGTGATGAAATTTCTAGGGTTTTGAGAACGAAAGACGGAGAGAGAGAGAGGTGGTGGTGACTGGTGAAGAAGCGAGAGAGGATTTGGAAGTGTGTACTGTGGAGGTTGCAGACGCTGGAAGTGTGTGACTTGCTAAGCTGAGTGCCACGTCACTACCTAAAACGGTTTTCTCGTCTCCCTATCTATGTTCACGTGCCGCTTCTCCTGTTTGTTACAACCCGGACGGACTATGGGCCTGAACAAAACCGACCCGGCCCACGCTCTGAAGGTGTAAAATTGAAAAATCCCAAGCTCGCTCCAGAAGCTTCCGGTCCTCTCGAGAAAACTGTTTGCAGGTTCCGTTGAGTATTTAGCATAGGAATCAGAAACCCTAATTTTGATTTGCAAAGTATGAATTTCGTGTTTCTTTTGATTAAGCTATTTTTGATTTGTTAGTGAGGAAAATCTGAACCCGTAATGGTGTGTAACTGTGTTAGGTTGCGAATAGCAAACCCTCTAAGAAAAAACCTGAGCACTGAATTGGCAAGGAGCAGCCTAAGCTTGATAGGGAGAGAAAGCAACAGGAAGAGGATGAGAAAACCTTGGCGAATTAGAGGCGCCGATTCCGCAGTTCAACTTAGGGTTCAGTAAGAAATTCCATGCTAGGTTAATTGGAATCACAGACTGTTGGATTTCTCATTAAAAACTGATACTGGGTTATATGTGTTTTATTTGAGTTTCAGTAAATTGACTGATATAGCAAATTGTAAAGGATGATCACTATAGTTGTTATGTAATATTATGTGTACTCGAAGAAATTGGATACAGTTGTTTTCAGCGTGGCATTGCTCTACTCGGTGGAATTCCAGGTTTTAATAATGTCCATACATGATCAACAATCAAGTCATGCAAGTGGAGACTCAAATCAGACTTGGGAAACGCATTAAGGAGTTGGCGTTGAAAAGTAAAATAATGACTCTAATTTGGCTTGGAATCATTTTAGAAGGTCAAAACTAAGTTTCATCTTTGTGCATGTAACAACTAATCTTACTCAGTAGACTCAAAAATATTTCCTTATCGAAATAACCTGTCATTATTTCTCTGTTCTCATCGCAGGATTTACAAGCGATTTTGATGAAATTGAGAGATGAACATCAATACTGCCTCTTCTGTGATGCCATAAGTCTCTCCATCAGATTTCAACTTCTTTGGGAGAGTTTGCAGTTGCAGGGATTCGAAAATTGGATCTCCTCCTCGGATGTGATATATTTCTGAAAGCAGAGAAGTTTAGCTTGATGTATTGTATAATTCCTTCTGGTATACTTCACTAGCTGTTATGGGATACATACCGTAAAGTAAGTATAAAATGTCAGGTAATGAATCCTGATTCAGTTAAGCAAGCATGTCTTTGACACACTGGGCTCTTCAGACCAAAAAAGAAAAAAAACACACACACAAAAACAATACTGAGCTCAGTTAATTTGTTGGAGTATTACTTGATCGGCCCTGCCCTTAATACAGTCCCAAATTTGTATGCTAAGTTAGAAAGTAGAGTGATCTACTCCATACTCTTTAACAAGCCTTAAGACTTCCACAAGGTTTCAGATTACATGCAACTTTGTTGCTCCCCACTTCATATGGATATTCCCTTTTCCTTTTCTACTATTTTTCCCCCTTTATACTTAAAGATGATTCTCATTGCCCTGATGTTTGTGTTCCTGATTTCATCCGTGAACAGGGAAGCAGCTATATTCATGCTAGACGTTTTTCAGTTTATCATGTGTTTAAACATATCACGGTATAAGCTTTTCTTTCCCTTCTAAGATTTTGCTTACGCAACCCGGGTCTCTGCATGCTCAACTAATCAAGTATTATTGCAGGAACATGCTGGTTTGGCCTTGCAGTGCTGAAACTGCTCTATATTCCCTTTTGGTTAGTGTCTATCATGTTCATGTTAACTCACTGAATTAACTAATTTTCATGGGGGCAGAATCTACACAGTTATGTCTTAAGTTTCTACATGTTTCTATAGCTCTGGATCTGCAGCTACCTGAATCTATTTACAAAAGTTTGCAGGTACAACCTCATCTTTAGCTTTGAATTTCTTTAGTGGTTTTGGAGTTATTAATTTCTTTTATTGTGCACAGTAAATGTGAGCGATTGCTATGTATGGATTGTCAGTAAGCGTTACTGTTTCCTCCAGTTAATGGTCCTTACAGGCAATATTCCACATCGAACATGTCCTCCGGTCCAAATCTTACCGACACTGACCATGTAGTTTGTTTTATGGAGGAAAGGTGATCTATACTACTGACAGGTAAATTTTCCATCGTCATACACATAATGGAGTTGAAAGCCAGAAGATAATTTAACATTGAAACAGCTTCCACGTTCCACCTGAATTTTGAATGTTACTCTGCTATATATATGGGAATATGAAAAGAGATCAACGAAATCACTCAGTATAGACTTTTACTGATCGTTTCTCATTGAGCACTACTCTTGGTCTGAATGCTAAGACTCCACTCTATCTTTGTAAGTTCCTGGCATGGATACAGTGTCAACTATTATCTCAATTGTGTTGGTTGTTACTGTGGCACTTTACACTCTGACTGTCCTATCCAAATGGGTAGGTAAAGATCGTCAGGTAATAACAACTATCACAGTCTTCAATTGTGTTGGTTGTTACTATGGCACTTTACACTCTGCTTCCTGTTTCTTTCTTTTTTTCCTTTTTACTGTTTCAGCATCGGTTGTACATCATTTGAATATTTCCTATAATGCAGGCCATATTTTTAATTGGCACATGAGTTGTGGCAGAGTACGTAGCACGTCTGGGTTTCTTAACTAGCTTTGATTCGAAGAAAGACGTCTGCACTTCTGCAGAATATCCATAGATTTTTGGAGATTGTTCATGTTTGTGATTTCATGTTACAGTAGTAGGTTCTCAATTGTGACTTGATTAAATCTATTGTATCTCCGTAATAGAAATCAATTTAGAAACTTTTTGTTCAGCGTATAGCATATATATATATGGACCTTTTACTTGGTGTGATGGAAAATATTCATCGTGATTGTACCAAGGATCAGAACTTCGGTTGGAATAATGTGTGTACAATTTTTCATCTGTCACATAGAGGCCTAAAAAGGCCTGAAAACAGGAAAAAAAAAGGGAACAAGCTTTAGGATCTACAAATAGAAGCATAGTGGGGAGAAGTCATCCAGAACTCCAAATACTACGTCCGCTTTTATTTTTTATTTTTTTTTCTTCCTTCCCTTACAAAGCTTTCATAAGGCCAGTTTCATCAACAAACAGAAGATTTTCCACTTTCCAGTATGCAAGCTCACGTACGAGTCACAATGTACATTCATATCTAATGGAATGATCGAGTTATTCTTCTTTGACAGAAGTATTGACTGCTTTCAAATGGGTGAATTGTACATTCCAGTAAGAAAGCAATGGAAGCGTCCATTTACGTACTCTATATCAACTCGACGATAGTCTGCGCGCCTTTGGTGTCCAATCGTTGTGGAAAAAAACAATCACACGTTCTTGAAATTACGATCGGCTCTGGAATGAGATAGGGATTCCAATAGCAATGATTCTAATAGTTTTGAAAGTTCATGTAATTTGTAGTGGCCATAATCGAGGTACTATATATATAGGCCATAATACAGTATACATTTTATGTGTGCCTAAGTTTATTAGAAATAGCGATATCATATTGTAATAGAATTTCTATTTGACATAGAATTAGGATTCCTTCTACGTACGTAGAAATAGGATCACAACAGATTCCTCTATACATAAGACACATGCCAGAATTCTCTATAGAATACGATCGAGGTCACACTATGGAGCAAGCAAACCTGCCCGAACTACCGGAAGAGATGATAATGCTAATCCTCTGCTGGCTTCCTGTGAAATCTTTAATTCGATTCACCTGCGTTTCCAAACCCTTCCGTTCCATGATTCAGTCCGGCCCAAACTTCGCCAAGTCCCAACTCCAAGCTGCTCGTGATCGCAAAACCCTAACTCGTAAACTCCTCTACACCGTAAAAGGATACCCTAACTCTAGATCCATCGACCTGGAGACGCTGTCCTCTGTCAGAAGTCTCAATCTTCCTTCCCAGTCAGCCACCTATAATGTCAGATCGCTACTGGGCTCCTGTAATGGTATTGTTTTTCTTGCCGTTGATGATCAAGTATTTTATATGGTGAACCCTTCAACTGGACTTTCCAAGAAATTACCTGACCATGGTTTAGAATTTGATAATCTTGACTTTTATGGCGTTGGCTATTTGCCGGCCACGGACGACTACAGAGTATTCTTGGCCTACTCTATTATATATGGCGACGAGGATGACATATATAAGGCCGCCGTTTTCTCGTCCAGAGCTAATGCTTGGGAAACATTTGAGTATGATGAATTGGATGTGGTACCTTTTGTAGGAACTCTTTTGAAAGAGACACTTCATTGGCTCGTTTATTTTGAACCTGTAATCCTGGCTTTCGATTTGACACAGAAAGAGGATCACAAATTCAGGAAAATGTTGCTGCCCAAGTTTTTCAATGACCACCGGCCGCCAATTAGTGTCGGCGATATTAAACTTTCCGCTGGAGAATGCCTGCTTCTTGTTCATTTTCTAAAGGACGCCGCTCAATGCATTCATGTATGGGTCATGAGAGAATATGATGTACCCGACTCATGGACCAAGTTGTTTAACTTGAAGTTTTCAGGTCCCCCTAAGGAACAATGGAGATACAGTTGCGGCGATGTCTTCGTTATGGAAACCAGTACTGTTTTCACGATTGTTGTTGTTGGCGACAAAAATGACTACTGTGTGTTGACCAAGATTCTTCACGAAGGAGACGAGTGTAGTTTTTATAAGGTTGAGGGCTTGCGTGAGAGCGTGATCTATCAAGAGAGTCTACTTCCGATAGATGATTAGTCATTTTGGCTCTTTGCATATACAGTAGGTACTTATTGTGTTCATGTTCAACGATGCCAGCTTCTCAAACTATTTTTCATCAACCAGCAATGATCTTATTGTCATATAAGCAGTTTCAAGTTTAAGAAAAAGACCAAAACAAAACAAGGCACTTGTTTTGCATAAAATGAAGTGCAATTGTTGATGGTTTTTCAAAGGAATTTGCAATGTAGCATGGTAATAAATGCCACGAGTAACAATGCAGCATCGCGTGTCATCCTCTGCCAACACAGTCCAAGTAAAATGTTACTTTCGGTATGAGTAGCCACAAGTGGTGTCTCACTCCCATCTAAAATGAAAGTTTTTTTTAAAAAAAAAAAGGTTTCCTGAGGTGAAAGGGTGACATAACATGAAAAGAGTACTTGGTCTAATCAGAAGCAAGCACTACAGGGCAATCAACCTCCCCAAGAAACGCCATAACCTCCGGAGCACAACTGCACAAGGCACCCCAGGAGTGTCTTGACAAAACGCATTCAAATCAAAACTCACATTCTTAGCTCTAAATTTTGGAATAGCACCTCTAAAATAGTTATTATTCAAATTCAATGTATCAAGTTTCAAATTAGCCAAACTATCAGGAATCACACTACCAAGTTCATTCCCATTCAAATTAAGATTCTTCAAAGAAACCAAATCACCAGTGCTCTCAGGAATACTACCTGTGAACTGATTCCCCTGAAGCCAAGCCAAACTAGACTCTCCTTTTATTCAATCAAGTATTAACATCAATTTTGTTGTTTATCACCAATTCTCCTCACCTCAGTTCACCATTCTTCTTTATACCTTGTGACATGAGAGCTTATTCGGTGCTTGACTCAAGCACATGCTTGAGTCAAAAAACTGTTAAAACGGTAGGAGTTTAGTTTGCACGCGCTGTTAATGCAGCTGGGGTCTCTCATCTCCCTCTAATTGCAGCTGGGGTCTCTCTCATCTCCCTCTAATCATTATCTGGGTCAGCTAGCTTATTATCCCCTCCACATCTGATTTCAATCGGTTTCATGTAAATCGGGTCGGAATCAAACATGGGCCTGATTAGGTCGATGTCGTCGATGGATTCATACCCTTCTTTCACATCAACCCAGTTTCCTTGTTCACTGAATGACCAAAAATGACTCACCCAAGAAAACTCATCACACCGGCCTGAATCGGGAGGCTGAGGTCGAAGTCGAAGAGCGTCGCCTTATCGATCTCGGCGGCTGAGGAAAGGATGAGGGAGGTGGCGGCGATTAGAGCGATTGGAGGAGATGAAATTGGGTGAGTGATTTGAGGAGGAGCTTGTTGTGCCATGGCCCATGGGCGAAGGATCCGAAGAGGGCAAACCGACACAGCAAACGAGCCCAATGGTGATCAAAACGACACAGAGCTGAACAAGGAACAACACCACGAACCGAGCAATCCCTCAGTCTCTGAAGAAGCTGAAGAAGACGTTACCAAACTCTTCAAAAAAATTTCAATCCCAGGGAACCAAGCTCGTTGAGGTAGTAAATTGGCCCAATTTGTGTTCTTTCTTACTCAATTTGATTTGAAGTATGTCTATTTTAGTATGTAATTACTTCTTGATGTGCCAGATTGTAAACCCAAATACCCAATTTAGAATTTTGATGAAAGTTTGTAGCTTTTAAATTTATTGTTTACTCTAGTTGCTTCAGTTTGTAAAGCATGTCAAAATACTCAAAATCTGTGGACAATTGGCAGGAGCTACTGAGTTGGAGCCTTCATGGGCTGAGGTATGTCAAAATACTCAAAATCTCTATGCTTCTTGACATGGTTGTCACCTTTTCGGTTGTTCATGTGCTAATGCCAAGTTATGATGATGCTCTTTCTTATAGAAAACTTTGAACATGAGATACTTCTCATGCGTTTGCTGTTTAGAATTCTTTTGCTGTGTATATTCTTTTTTGTTAATTAATGATTCTTGGGGAGGGGGGAATTGAGCTTGGGTGAGGGGCAATTTCTTTTGGAAACCTTTAGTATTATGGAATGGGAGCTTTAAACCTTGTGATCTGGATGGGTTAACTTCATTATTTGCTTTCTATAACTTCTGGATTGGTGGTAGCCTGAATCGTGCTTCCCCCATCCACTATAAGATTATGATCGACATGTATTTCACTTTCATACTGTGCTACTGTTTAATTTTCAACTGCAAATCTCTTTTTCCAGCGTCAATATATACGAAAAATCTCCCTGAAGATGCTTTTCATGGAAACCAAGGATGATGCTTACCTGAAACGGCTTTATGTCAATGATGCCATAAAAATATTAATCACCAGTGATCAGAGGCCTCCACAGGGTGGAGAAGCCTTGATGCCGGCGATTGAAGGATGCAATGAGGAGGTGGTGGACTTCTTCAATGGTGTCAAGTTCAACTGGGTCTTGGTCTCAAGGTATGAACATACATTTTATGAACCCTTTGGGACTCTTTATACTTTTTTATGATGAGTCTTTATTAAAGTTTTGAAACTTTTATATACAGTGTGACCTCATTTGTCTAATTTGGACTTGGAACATGTTTTCTTTGGGCACATTTTACACAAAGCTTGAGTCATTTTGTGAATTTGATGACCCCCATTTCTCCAATTATGATATTGCTAGTTTGACCAATTTAGATATATTACAGCTTATTTATGCTTTACTTGAGGTAAATTTTGTGAACCAATTTGACCAATAATGTAGATACTTGAGGTTTTCTGCTGGTACATTATGTCATTATATTGGACTTTTTGTAAATTTTGTGAACCCATTTTTCCAGTTACAGTATAGAACTATATGATAGCTTAAAGATGTTTTGTTTTAGTACTTTTGGCTCAAAGTTTGAATCTTTTTGTGTCTTCAGGCAAGTTGAGACCAAGGACTTCTACAACCCTCGTGACCTGAATTCGACTCTGAGGTCACAAGTAAGGTGCTTTGAGCTGAGCTTCCACAAGAAGCACTTGGACTTGGTTCTGAAGTCTTACCTCCCCCACATTTTGGAAGAAGCAAAATCCATGAAGCAAGAAAAGAAAACGATCAAGATCTTCACCATGGATCGTAGCAATCTCTACCACAACTTGGCAGATGCTTGGACTCCGACTAATCTTGATCACCCTGCAACCTTTGAGACCTTGGCTCTGGACTCAGAGATTAAGAATTTCATTCTTCGAGATCTGGACAGGTTCCTCAAGAGGAAGGAGTACTATAGGTATGGTTTAAAACATCAATGTGACATGTTTGAAAGTTCTCAATAGCATTATACTCACAATTTGTGTTTATTATTATTATTATTTTTATTTTTATTTTTATTTTGGTTGTATAGGAAAGTTGGCAAGGCATGGAAACGAGGGTACTTGTTGTATGGACCGCCGGGAACTGGAAAATCGAGCTTAATTGCTGCAATGGCGAATTACTTGAACTTTGACATCTATGACTTGGTGCTCACAGGACTCAGGTCCGACTCTGAGCTTAGGAGGCTGCTCATTTCAATGGCGAATAGGTCAATACTGGTTGTTGAAGATATTGATTCCACCATTGAATTTCATGATCGAATGGCCGAGTCAAATGCAGCAAATGGATCCCAAAATAATCAACAGGTTGGTTTCTAATTTTCCTTGCTTCTGTTTACTTCTGCTTCATTAGACTATTCTGCTGCTTGTTAACATTAATCGACACCTTACTCGTAATGAAAGTGACTATGGAACAACTACATTTCACTGTGTTTCAATGCAAATTATTTCACAATATGGAATTGCACTTTTGGTTAGAGCTGGTTGAATTTGAAACTTTACCAGGCTCTTAATGGTGAAAGTTTCCTGTATTGGAGGGCTAGGATACTCAAAAAAGAAAGTAGAGAATTCAGAGTTCCAGACACCTAACTAGAATATAGCTTTAAAATCAGCATATAGCGTGTGGAAATTTTAGGCCTCTGTTGTCATGCCTACTAATTCTCAACAAGATGTAAGCATGTTTGGAAAGTAAGAAATGAGTTACATTGTTTACCAAGAATTTAATGTTGCTGTTAAAACTCTCTATGCCTTCATGGTCATAAACGCATTGGATATGTAATGATTAGGCATCTCAGTTTCTGTCCTATCAAGCGGAATTAGACGAAACTAGAGGAAATAGTTATGAGGTTAGAGAAAAAGATTCATGCAGCTCCTTCCTATATTTTCATATTAGTTAAACTGGAGAGTACTCTAATGTGCACATATACATTCAATTAGCATCTTTCATTATTAGTTCTCAAATCTCTATGTCTCATTGATAATCATAAGATTTTGAATGGATCTGTTTTTGGAAAGCATGTTCTCTGTTCATGCCATTAGAGTGTTTATGTGGGAAGTACCCACTACTAGATGCAGATTGCCAGATTGATGGTTCCTTTCAGTAGATTTTTTTTTTATATGAGAGGCAGTTGGGTCATAGTGACTGAAAGTGTGCAGCTTAAGGGCTATGAGGGATTTATATAGCAGAAAACAATTAGTTGGATGATAAAATCTGATCATGCATATTGGGTAGCACAGATTAAGATGTGGATGTATAGAAAATACTAACCTTTAGGCTTTAGTCATATATCAGTAATTTAATTTACCCTTTTTCTGAGACTATAAATCGATATCAGTTTCTCATGCCTTCTGGTCTGATATGGACATTCAAGCTAAAAGAGGAACACGGTTATTATCATGTTCATTCTGGTTTCCATATAATTTTCTTTAGGAAATTGATTTCTAATTCTGTGTGATTTGTCTAGTCACTGACTCACTAAATTGGTTGCATGTAAAGAGTTGATACGTTGAAGAGGAATCTCCCCTTCTATGACCAAGAGGGGTTACTCAAACTGCAGAGAATTGGTGAATGGTTTGAGTCATATGTATGTGCTACTGCATCAAGCGAGGTACTTCCATAACTCTTTGGATCATAATAATTATTTGCTACTAAAACATTATGAGTTTATGACATGTATTTCGCTTGCATAGGGCATGTACTACTCTTTATTTCTCAACTCTCTTTGTACTGAAGATCTGTTATAGTAGTTTTAAGTGACTCTTTTTGCAGTCACAGTATCTAGGAACTATTGCTCTGAAAATACTTAAGATGGAGGCCGAGAGCTAGCGTCGCAACCAGTCCCCGTCCAACCTGAAATGACGTCGTGGGCTTGCTACTCAAACAGAATAATGGGAGTTTTGTGACGATATTATTGTACTTGTGAAATAAAAAGCAAAACTTGGGAACTTCTTGAACTGAAGTAATTCTTTGACAGTAGCAATCTGGTATATTCCTGAATAATTAAGTGCTTGGATCCTTGATAATGTTCAGAGTTTGCAGACATATACAAACGTCTGAAATATCTTTTAAGTATTGATGCATTATACTGGAATTATGTATGCTTTAACATCATGCTTTGCTCTGGAATTACCGTAACTAGGAAATCTGAGGGAATGAAATTTCGAAAAACCTACCGTAGGATATGATTGAAACAGTGAAATATGACTACATTAGCAAAATTACCTACTTTCGATAACATTTGAGTCTCGATCCACTCGGTTAACTCTTGTTTTATTCTTGCTCTCTAAAGACAACCGTGTCACGGGAAAATACATATCTTAATTTTTTTCACAGCCGCGTACAATACACTGTACTAAGAGCGTGGGAATTTTAGAGGAATTTTTCGAGTATCCGAACTATTTATTTAGATTTTTTGAAGTTATAAATCAATTGAAAAAGTAAAAATGGACAAACATGCGGCTTGCAATGCGCCACGTGTCACTATTTTGTTTTTTTGTTATGTTTAAAAATTCTAAAATCTTTCAAAACTCTTTGTAAATAGTTCAGCTGCTCAAAAAATTCTTAAAAAATTACCACACTCTCAAGGTGATGTGCTCTATCCACCTATATAAAAATTTTGAAATTTTTATTGTTGGACGACACGGCTGCCCTTATGGAGGGAGGATGACAAATTGAGTTTATTTGGTGATCGAGACGTAAACATTGGCCAAATTATGTGAAAATTTTACCATAACAAAACTTTGCTATCGTGAACTAATCCGACGGTCAAATTTTTATTTTGTCAATTTTAGACAAATAAATTCTAATGTGCTTACTAATGTAGTATAATTTGTTTATTAGATTATATGTAAATGTATATGTTTCACGGGCACGTACAACTCATCGTATTGAGACCGTGGTAATTTTCGAGAAATTTTTCAGGTACCCGAGCTATTTATCAAGATTTTATGAAGTTATAAATCATTTGAAAAAGAAAAATTGGACAAACACGCGGCTTGCAATGCGCCACGTGTCATTGTTTTGTCTTTTTATTATGTTTAAAAATTCTCAAATCTTCGAAAACATTAGCCGACGAAAACTTTTGAAATTTTGGCCGATGAAATTGACATTTTCTTCGGCTATGAACTTTAAAAAAAAAAACAAAAAATGACCATATTCCATTTTCTATCACTAACGATAAACCATTGCTTCATCCTTGCTTTTGTTAAACAGAAAAAAGTCGTGAAATAAGATATGACCGAAATAATGAAATACGTCTACGGTAGAAAAATGACAAGATTCCGATAAAATCCGTGTGCCGACTGTTGCGGTAGATTGTTTTTTACTTTCGTTTTCCTATGGGTAGCCTGACGTTCGGTAAATATTTTGAGGAAAATTTTTATGCGATTAGTTGCGTCTCATCGATTTGAAACTATTATCTGTTGAACGTGAGGCCAGAAAACGTCATTTAGACGGTCCAATTACCATTTCTAAGCGTGTAGGGGTTTGACTCACCCGGTTGACCGTTCCGATCGAGCCTTTAACGTTGTCAGATGTAGTTGGATTTTTTTCCATACATGTATTTAATCTTAACGGTGATATCTGACGGTTGGAATAGATTTTGTAAACTTTTAGATTCAAAATCAGAACATATGCACTAATGTTCCTTAACTTGTTTATTAAGTGTTTAAGTGAATGTACAGTTTCAAATAGTTACTATACACAGACTCTTCAAATGCAAATTTGTTGTGAAATAAGATATGACCGAAATGATCAAATACGTCCACGGTTGAAAAATGACAAGATTCCGATAAAATCTGTGTGCCGAATGTTGCGGTAGACTGTTTTTTACTTTCGTTTTCCTATGGGTAGCCTGACGTTCGGTAAATATTTTGAGGAAAATTTTTATGCGATTAGTTGCGTCTCATCGATTTGAAACTATTATCTGTTGAACGTGAGGCCAGAAAACGTCATTTAGACAGTCCAATTACCATTTCTAAGCGTGTAGGGGTTTGACTCACCCGGTTGACCGTTCCGATCGAGCCTTTAACGTTGTCAGATGTAGTTGGATTTTTTTCCATACATGTATTTAATCTTAACGGTGATATCTGACGGTTGGAATAGATTTTGTAAACTTTTAGATTCAAAATCAGAACATATGCACTAATGTTCCTTAACTTGTTTATTAAGTGTTTAAGTGAATGTATAGTTTCAAATAGTTACTATACGCAGACTCTTCAAATGCAAATTTGTTGTGAAATAAGATATGACCGAAATGATCAAATACGTCCACGGTTGAAAAATGACAAGATTCCGATAAAATCTGTGTGCCGAATGTTGCGGTAGACTGTTTTTTACTTTCGTTTTCCTATGGGTAGCCTGACGTTCGGTAAATATTTTGAGGAAAATTTTTATGCGATTAGTTGCGTCTCATCGATTTGAAACTATTATCTGTTGAACGTGAGGCCAGAAAACGTCATTTAGACGGTCCAATTACCATTTCTAAGCGTGTAGGGGTTTGACTCACCCGGTTGACCGTTCCGATCGAGCCTTTAACGTTGTCAGATGTAGTTGGATTTTTTTCCATACATGTATTTAATCTTAACGGTGATATCTGATGGTTGGAATAGATTTTGTAAACTTTTAGATTCAAAATCAGAACATATGCACTAATGTTCCTTAACTTGTTTATTAAGTGTTTAAGTGAATGTATAGTTTCAAATAGTTACTATACGCAGACTCTTCAAATGCAAATTTGTTGTGAAATAAGATATGACCGAAATGATCAAATACGTCCACGGTTGAAAAATGACAAGATTCCGATAAAATCTGTGTGCCGAATGTTGCGGTAGACTGTTTTTTACTTTCGTTTTCCTATGGGTAGCCTGACGTTCGGTAAATATTTTGAGGAAAATTTTTATGCGATTAGTTGCGTCTCATCGATTTGAAACTATTATCTGTTGAACGTGAGGCCAGAAAACGTCATTTAGACGGTCCAATTACCATTTCTAAGCGTGTAGGGGTTTGACTCACCCGGTTGACCGTTCCGATCGAGCCTTTAACGTTGTCAGATGTAGTTGGATTTTTTTCCATACATGTATTTAATCTTAACGGTGATATCTGACGGTTGGAATAGATTTTGTAAACTTTTAGATTCAAAATCAGAACATATGCACTAATGTTCCTTAACTTGTTTATTAAGTGTTTAAGTGAATGTATAGTTTCAAATAGTTACTATACGCAGACTCTTCAAATGCAAATTTGTTGTGAAATAAGATATGACCGAAATGATCAAATACGTCCACGGTTGAAAAATGACAAGATTCCGATAAAATCTGTGTGCCGAATGTTGCGGTAGACTGTTTTTTACTTTCGTTTTCCTATGGGTAGCCTGACGTTCGGTAAATATTTTGAGGAAAATTTTTATGCGATTAGTTGCGTCTCATCGATTTGAAACTATTATCTGTTGAACGTGAGGCCAGAAAACGTCATTTAGACGGTCCAATTACCATTTCTAAGCGTGTAGGGGTTTGACTCACCCGGTTGACTGTTCCGATCGAGCCTTTAACGTTGTCAGATGTAGTTGGATTTTTTTTCCATACATGTATTTAATCTTAACGTTGTCAGATGTTTGTCTAAATAGTCCTGAAAAAAAATTCGTTCGTCTAAATAGCTCTGAAAAAAAATTCATAAACCCTAGGGTTCTAATCTGAAGAAAAATCCAAAAACACAAAATTCTCTTTTCTGCCGGCAACCCATTTGTCGGCAAAGAAAGCCCTCCATTTTTCTGCCGACAACCTCTTTGTTGGCAATGAAGGTGGAAAAGTTCTTCTGGCGACAAACTTTCGTCTGAAAACAAACAATATCAGGATCCAAGTTCTGCCGACGACATCTTGTCGGCAGAATTGGCATATGATTCAGCACCCAGAAATCTACTCTGGGCACCCACCCAGTCCTCCCTCCTCTGATTTCTGCTGTCGCTGCCCTCCGATCACGCCGCCATCAGGCCAACGACCTCTCGCCGTTGTTCTCTACTGATCTGGTTTCCTCCGCCGGTCGACGCCGCCCTAAATCAAGCCTCCCCGAAGCCGCCCTAAATCAAACCTCCCCGAAGCCTTGCATAGCCGGTCGACGCCGTTGTTCTCGAATCCGACAAGTCCGACGTTGACGCGATATGGTTTCCTCCTCGCTTGAGCGTCGTCAACCTGCGTGCCTAACTCAAAGCCGCCGCGCGTTCTCTGCCCTATCCGGCATCGAACTCCTCCCGGTTCATCGAACCCGACCCGGTTCCTGGAGCTCGACCCGTCACTCGCTGAACTCGTTCCTTCCTAACGCCCGTTAACTCCATGAAATTTTTTTTTTCCACGTGTCGAACTCGTATTGGTGTAGATTTCAGTTTTTGACTCAAGCATGTGCTTGAGTCAAGCACTGAATAATTTTCGTTGTGACATGTATTAAAGAACCGAAAGATGACAAATAAACAAAGGATTTAAGTAAAAAGTTCACACATATATAAAACTTTGAAAGATATTGGTTACCCTGTACGTTTTTGTTCCCTCAGAACATCAATAACGCATCTAGCAAACAGCATTGTTACCCAACTTATACAATAAGACAATAACTCATCTAGTTTAAACTTTAAATTGCACATAGAGATTGAACCTACAAGTTAGATAAACAAATAATTAAAAAAATGTTTCAAAGGGATCTAAAAATTTCATCAATCAATAACAAGATGTAAACTTACAAGTTAACAAAATATTTAAAACATGCCTGAAAGCATAGTGAAACTGAGGTGTACCTAACCAGCACTGAGGACTAAACATTAATCCGAATAAGACTCTCTTCGTATGGGATCATGCTAAGTAGTAACTACGCAGCCAAACCAATTGGCTCGAGTAATGTACTGGTCAATTTCCTTATCTTGTTTATGATCAATAATTCCTAACGAACACCTGTCGTTTGCGGCGACTGTACAGCTTTCCATAACCAAGAAATCTACGTATTTGCCTACCTTCTCGGTGGAATAGGAGAAGTTATAGAGCTTAAGCCTCATTTGTTTCGCGAAAAGTAAGTCTCAGAAAATGAAAGTTATTCATTTTCTGTGTTTGAGATGCTACAAGGAACGGAAACACTTTCCTGATACAAGGAAAAATAGGGAGTAAAGTAGTTCCTCCAAAAATCTAATTGAATCACTTTTCCACCTCATTTTCTTACATTTATTACTCACAACTATTATTTTATTACATTAATTACATTTTTTTTTCAACTTTCCTGCTAACTTTCATTATGTTACCAAACACACGAAATAAAAACTCACTTCCCCCTCAAGGTCCCTTTTCATAAGAAAGGAGGATGAACTACTTTTCTTTCCGGAAACCAAACGAGACCTAAGGGTGACTTCATGACCAAACGGTCGCTCGTAAGGGAAGCTCAGCTTTCAATCGAATGTGATGCACTAATTTAACAGTTCAGACGTATGAAGTAAAATTGAAATCAACTATCTTGAATCTCTTCCCCTAACATGTACTGGTTTAATTCAATCTCATTCCTATTGCTCGAAGTTGAGGCTGAAGATTGCGGTTAAGTCGAAACTTGAGGCTGGGGAATCCAAGTTGGACTTCACGATTAGGATGGAGGACGCCATATTTCCCCTAAATGTTTGATCAAGAATATTGATGTAGATAATTAGTTACACTCAAAAAATTAGCAGCCAAAGCTAGTGTAAAGGTAAAGATAATTAGTTACACTCACGATTAGGTAAAGGTATTTCTGCTACGCTTCGACGACTAAAAATAAGTTATCCTAGCTCTAGGGTTTAGAAACTCCGGGCCAGCCAAAGCTAATCGGCCACAGTAGTCTAGAAGAATGAAATATAAAAGCTGCTCGCATTCATTTTAGACAATCTAAAACTTGGCTCTTAGCATATTCTCTAGTGCCATCTCTGTTTATCATATCCACTAGTACCATCGCTGTCTGCAATCGATATCAGCTGCTACATTAGCTATTCTTGAAATGCTCTCGTATTAAAACTATGGTCTACAGCAAACAGTTCACTTGAGTAAAGAGAGGTCCAGATCAAAAACCAACTTCAGTGACTCGAAGTATATAAATTTTAGTTGCAAACAATATAAAAAGTTCAACAAAGTAAATCAAACAAGTATAACATAGTGCATCGTTGTCAACTAAAACATCAACATATGTAACAGAGTAACATTCATTCAACATGGATATACCTAAAACCATAATTTTGAACAATCTCATAACTACTAATAGAGCATCCACTTCATCATGTCCACACCACAACACGATCATGAGTCATTTCATACATCCAGAAACTGCTACCAGATCTCAGAAATACATTGTTCGATCATCTGTCGAAGAATTTATGAAACCAATTAATCGATGATCATCCAGGAAGAAAAGGAGCAGCGCAACTGAGATGGAATGCAAAAGAAAAAATATTTCGAGAAACTCTATCTAACTATTTGGATGGTTGACTAAAAAAATGACATATCAAGAACAAAAATATAGATGGTCCAATTGACTTTGCATCGACAGAAACTCGACATGTACAAGAAAGGTAATGCTGCAATCAGGGAGAACCGAAATCAACAAAGTTTTTCCTATTCTCTGCATTCAATTATATAAATAAAATTACACAAATCATACATGCAATTATACAGTTTGAACGCGAAAAACTACACAAATAAATGATCTTCATAAGCAATGCGAGCAGACTGAAAATGAAAAGTTAAAAACAGGACTCTGATGCACAACAGAGAGATTGTTCTTCTGCCTTGTGTTGGGTTTTGAACATTGGAAATTCTTTTTCACCCGCTGATAATCATGAAGCCAAAATAGACTATCTTTTTATTCAATCAAGTCAAACCGTTTGCTCTAAATAATATTCGCATCAAATTTTGTTGTTTATCACCAATCCTCCTCACCTCAATTCAGCTACCAGACCCCAGCATACATAAGAAAACCCCTACAAACTATGATGGAGTACTGGTAAAAGTTGGGGTTCACGCTAAGGACATCAATTCTTAAGCACAAATCTTCCATTACAATAAGAACCAAAAGAGTTTGGTCATTCTCTTTATGCATTATGACATGTATCAAAGAAGAGCAAGATGGCATACAAACAAAGGGCCCAAGTAAAAAGTTCCCACAGATATAACTTTGAAATATATTAGCTGTCCCTGTAAGATTTTGTTTCCGCGGAACATCAGTAACTCAGCAAAACAGCATTCTTACCAAACTAATACAGTTACTCAGCTACTTTCAATTACATATACATATTGAATCTACTTGTCAATGCAGACTTACAAGGAACTTCCAAGCATACAAGTCATAAACTTCCTCCTGTTTTTAAGTTATAAAATTCTTCAATCAATAAGAGGATGCAATTACTTCACAAGTACATATACAAACAAGTTTTTTATAAAAAAAAAAAAAAAGCATGAAAGCATAGTGAAAGTGAGGAGTACCTAACCAGCACTGAGGACTAATAATTAATCCGAATAAGACTCTCCTCGTATGAAATCATGCTGAAGCAGCTGCCAAACCAGTTGAGTCGAGTCTCGCCAATTTCCTGCCCTTTTTTATTATCAATCTTTACTAACAACCACCTCCTGTCAATAGGCTCAGTAACTATTTTCGTGGCAACTATACAGCTCTCCATAACCCAAAAATTTATGTAAAGCATCCCGAGCGGAGAATATACGAAGTTAAAAAGCTTAGTCCACGAATCATCGTTATCATATTCTGTCCTGACCCAGAAATCAACATAGGTATAAACGTGGCACACACAGAGGCATCCCTCAGAGACTCCAACAATATTGTTGAAATCTAGAACATTTCGTTCCCTATCAGGCAGACTCATTCTCCTGAACTTGTCAGTCTGGAGATCGAAAGCAAGGATGTCATCTTTCGTTGCCCAATGCAGTGCTTCATTCAAAAGGGCCCCTTGATTGCTGGCAGAGGCATCACCAGGGTGTTGAATTGTTTTCCAAACGTGAGCTCTGGAGGAGAACATCTTCATGTCTACTGTCTGTCCTTGGCCTAATGAGGCCGCAAAGGCTCTGTAGTGTCTGTCCTTGGCCTAATGAGGCCGCAAAGGCTCTGTAGTCGTCGGTGGATGTCAAATAGCCAGCACCATAATACCCGAGGCAGGGAAAACCAGGGTCAGGCAGCTGCTTGAAGAACCCTGTTGCTGGATTCCAGATGTAATAGTAGGAATAAAGAACAAAGGCCACAAACACTAAACCGTTACACGAGCCCAGTAGGGTGACGTGATGACCAACCAAGGGAAGCGCAGTTTTGTCAAGGATGAAGGGTGGTGTCCGAACGACGCCGTATCTAGAGATTGGAGTGGACCTACGCCGGTGGAGAAGATGACTCTGCTGCTGCTGCCGAGGGTTTTAAGCTGACGAGCTACTTTCAAATGGGCTGCGGCGAATTTGGGGTCGGACACATGCACGTAGCCACGTACAAGGCTACCTGGGCTACAGCTCAAGGCAAATTTCTACAAATAATTACACATAAAATATAGTGTAGGAGCATCTTCCACTTAGTTGCATTGGTTAAGCCTTGAGATTTCCTTTCTTTAGGTCACTGGTTGTTAGACAATATTATTAACGATTTAATTATCTATGAAAAAATTCATACTGTATGGACATAAATATTTTCCTTTTTAGTTTTTCTATCTCTGCCTTTTCCTTTTTTTCTTTTTTCACTAATTTTATTGTACGTCTTTCCCTTCTTTCTTTCTTTCTTCGTTTTGCTAATCTTCCTCATCAAAATTGGTTCAATTCCCTCTCAAAAAGGAAAGTATTATGTCAATTAGGAGTTGAATAGGTATTAATCCTATTCACATTAGTCTATATATGGTGGCTTCAAAAGAAAAGAAAAAATTTGACAACACATAAAATTAGCCCACCCCATATTTAATTCCTAGCTACGTCCCTGGTCGGACAATATGATGAAAAGCCATCGTTTTGAGACGGAGGCGAATCGGATCAAGGATTTGACCGGGAGCCAACACAAGATATTCACCATTACATCTTCAGGTATTGCTACCATTGCACTCTGGATTGGAAACGAAGACGAAATGAGCCGTCTGAGCGAAAGAGAGTGATGATACAAAGACCCCCAACTCTCCCTATATATTTCCCAGTGTTATCGATGAGGGAGTCCAAACCCGACGTAGTTTTGTTACTACATTTTTCCCTTTTATAAACATACATTTACATAAATCAGATTTGTAACAGATTGACCCAAATCCTAATCGTTTTAGTAATAAAAATTTCCGATTCAGACTATATCTAAACGGGATTGTTTTACTCAATCCAAATCTGTATCAGGCGAGTTAACGAATACCCAATCTGTTAGTCCGATCTATCTATATTAAAATAAATATTTTTATCGGTGAACTAAAATTTTATTTTCCATTAGTACTCAGATGTGTCAGTAATAATATGATCATCAGTAATAATATGATCATTAATTATTATTAATGATTAGACGGTTAAGACTGATATCAATATGACTAACTATTAAAATTCCGAGTGGGAAAGAGTTTATAATATTTTTTTTTTAAGGTCTATAATTTAAAGGGCATTTTTTATGGTCTATATAGTTCGATGCGTGCTTGGGACTGTTGCACCTGGTCAGTAATCAGTATTCTCTAACAGTGTACACTAACTCAACAAACTCTACAGATTAGAGGGAGAAAGTACAAGAACAAGTGAACAATGTAACCTCAAATACTGTCAAAAACTCAAAATGCATCGTACTCTCTCCGTCTCAGATTACCCATTGCAATATTGTCGGGCGCGGTAGATTACAGAACAAAATGGATCCAACACGTCAATCAATCCCTTGTAGCCTCGTCAAAAGAGGTCTCCAGATTATAGGTTATCGTTGCACCAACACATAAAACAACAATCTAGATTCCTCTTTCCACAATGTAAATCCAACAAAGTGAATCAAACAAGATAAACATTACGTACTTCTTATATAGATGGCATATCATTGTCGACTAAACAAAACATGAGCATATGTCACAGAGTACGACCATTAAACATACATACATAGATAGCTCTAAAACATACATCAAAGTAGAGTTACGAACCATGAACCATTAACCATTAAGAAATGATAGTCGTCACTAATAGTTATAGTGCCTCCATTTCATCAAGTCCACACCACAACTAAGTCATGAAGCTATTATTTCGCACATCCAGAAACCCTACAAATGTCAAGAAATCACACATTCAATCATCTGTTGAAGAATCCATGAAAACCAATTAGTCATTCATCAGGAAGAAAAGGAGCAGCGAAACAAATATCCCCCGACACATCAAAAACAAATATTTAGAGATAGAATACAAAAGAACAAATATTTAGAGACACATTATTTAACTACAAGGATTATTACAAAAATAGAATATCCCCCGACACATCAAAAACAACTGATGCTGCATTAAGACCACATACAGAAAAGGAAACAAATCAAGAAAATAAACAAGAAGCAACAACAAAATTGACCAACCTCTTCACAATCACACAAATATATATATATATATATATATATATATATATATATATATATATATATATATATGTGTGTGTGGAGACACTAAAATAAAATTGCATTGGATCTAAATCGCCCGCTCACATACATCAACTATCTAAGCTCTACCAAATATCCACGATGATCAACAAAGGCATCAAATTTATCTTCGAAAACTTATTTTTTAAGACAAATCTGTAGACTGCAGAAACTTCCACAGGACTGGTCATGCATCTTACAGAAAATAAGTCAAGCCTGAAAATGAAAATTGAGCAAATAAACAATCATCAAAGGCTTCAAAGCGGAGTGAAATGAGAAGTTAAAACCCAGCACTTGCTGTGATCATTTTTCAGCGAATAGCTATTCTTTTTGGTGTATGCATGAATGAAGCTGTACTTGCTGAAACAATGTCTTCAGGAACACATGCACATACACAAATCATAATGCAGGTATAAACTGCATGTGAGTCTGTGAACAGGAAATAAAACAAATAAACAGTTTTCAAAAGGCATGAGATCAGAGTGAAAATGAAAAGTTAAAATCAGGACTTGGATGCTCCACGGAGCAATTGTTTTTCTGCCTTGTGTTGGGTTTTGAACTTTAAAAATCTTTACCACCCGCATTTAAAAAAATGACGCCAAACTAGGCTCTCCTTTTATTCAACATTGTAAAATCAATTGCTATCAACAATATGTATATCAATTTTGTTGTTTGTCACCAATCCTCCTCACCTCAGCTCACCTTCCAGATCACGTACAATATACATATGAAAACCCCTACGAACTATGATTGAGTACACACAACACGGACATTCACACTAAAGAAGGTCAGTTCTTTAGCACAAAGCTCTTATAACATCAGCAGTTAAATGATGCCAAAATTGTTTGACTCATTCTCTTTTTGCGTCATGAAATGTATTAGCAAGATGAATTAAGACCAAGGGTCCAAGGTCGACACAACAATAACTCATGATCTAGCATACAGCATTGTTTCCAACCACTACGATAATTCTTTAAGGTGAGTTATACTTTAAATTGCACATGGAGATTTACTCTACATCGATGCAGAACATGACATAATGACTATACAAGGAAATTCCAGACAAATCCTCTTAAGCATAATGCATGCTATTAGAAAATGGTACTAGGACCACAATTGGCTGAAAGTTTTATCAATCAATAACAGGATTCAATAACTTACAAGTAGATAAACAATTAGTAAAATGGATCGGAGGAGTACCTAATCAGCAGTCGGGATTAATCATTAATCCGAAGCAAGCTCTCTTCATATGGAATGATGCTAAGGCAGCAGTCACTGATGCGTTGAAGCATGTAGACGGCAGTTTCCTCTTCTTGTTTATGATCAATCTTTACCAACAAACAGTGGAGACCCATATCCCCTTCCCCTCGTATGGCAACTCTACAGCTTTCCGTAACCACGAAATAACTGTATGGGTAGGCAGGAGTATAGGAAAATATAAAGAGCTTAGTCCACGAGTCATGCACACCATATTCTCTCATGACCCAGAAATCCATAAAGTCCTGAAAGCCGCTCACATAACCGCATAAACACAGGCATCCCTCAGGTTCAGAACACCCAACATAGCGGAATTTTACACGATGTCGATATTGCTCATCACCAGGTAGACCCATTGTCCTGAACTCTTCCGGTGCGAAATCGAAAGCAACGATTTCATCCCTATGCACCCAATGGAGTGCCTCATTCAGAAGAGTCCCCCGATAAGGAGAAATTGTGCCATCACCGCGGTAGGGTTGGATTGTTTTCCAAACGTTAACTTTGGAGGAAAACATCTTCCTGTCTACTGTCCTTACATATTCATTTCCATATGCATCAACCTCAAGATGGGATGAGATTGCGACAACTCTGTAGTCGTCGGTGGCAGACAGATAGCCAGCACCATAATACCTGAGCTCACCGCCGGTAAAACCTGGGCCAGGCAACTCCATGAAGAATCGGGTTACTGGGTTCCAGATGTAAAAGTAGGATTCACCAAAGGCCACAAACACCAAACCATTGCATGAGCCAAGTAGGGTGACGTCACGGCCTCCTCGTTGTTCGAAAGGGAGAACCAGCTTTCTCGCGGAGGAGGAAGGGTGTCCAAACGACGCCGTATCATGCGATTCGAGTTGAGGAGCAACGGTGGAGAGGAGGACTCTGCTGCCACCGAGGGTTTTGCGCTGACGAGCTGCATTGAAATGAGATGCCGCGAATTTGGGGTCGGATAGGATGATGAAACGCCATCGTTTCGAAACGGAGGCGAATCGGATCAAGGATATCACGGGCAGCCAACACAAGATATTCACGATTACATCTTCAGGCACGTCAGTTTCCGCCATTGCTCAGTGGAATGGAAACGAAGACACGAACAGAACAGACAGTTAGGGCACTAGACATTGAGCAAAAGAGGGTGAAAGAAATTGTGTTACTGATGTACGTGTGATGAGCCTAGTCGACCTAGGCCTCATCATTAAGCCCGCGGATCAAAATGGGCTGATGGAGGCGGGCAAGTCCGATGGGTTTCAAACCCGGTCCGGCTTGTCTAAGAAACCCGGCTCTGTGGGTAGAGGGCCGAGCTTAGTTTATGGGTTATAAACTCGGCCCGGTCCATAGGTCCGGCCCATTAAGAACCCGTCAAGTCCGCTCTATCAAAGTCCGTAAAGTCCGTTTAAATAAACTCTGATATTTATTTAAATGTGTAGGTGTCAAGAAAAGTTGCATCACAAGAGCTTTCATCGAATCTCCAACCATAATTATATCACAGCCATAATTGCTATATATGATTGTATTTAAATATATATATATATATATATATATATATATATATATATATATATATATAGTTCTTATTCAGAGCGAACCTTCATTCTGAAATTAATGTGCGAAATTATTTTTTTGACACACTTTTTTATCATATTTGAACATCCCACCGTTCAGATGTTTGAACCTAATGTATAGATCATTCATACAAAATTTCATCTAATTTGGTGACTGTTAAAGTATATAAACTATATTAAATCAATAAACAAATCGAATATGTTCAACCGGAACTGTTCGTGTAAATCACCATAATGAAAGGTCAAACGATTATCAAGTTGGATGAAATTTTGCAGAGATGATATAGACATTAGGTTCTAACATCTAAACGGTAGAGATGTGAAAATATGACAAAAAAGTGTGTCCAAAAAAGAATTTCGCATGTTAATTTCAGAGCGAACCTTCACTCTGGATAAAAACTGTATGTATATGTGTGTGTGTGTGTGGGGGGGATGAGCCTCCCAGAGATGATGCTGGATTCCCAAACCCCTTTTGAAAACTAATCTCTAATATTTCTTTATTTTAATTAAAGTCCGGCCCAGCCCACAAAAGCCCGTCAAGCCCGTCTTATATGAATGAGGTTGGATCTTAGAATTTCTTAAAAAACCCGATCAAGCCCGCTATTTCTAAAATGCATTGTAAAGCCCGACTCGGCCCGCTCCAAACCAGTTATGAATGGGCTGGGCGAGGCTCTGTCCGACTTGTTGACGAGGCCTAAGTCGACCAAATGTGAACCATCACTTAAGAAATAATTGTACGAGTTACGGAAAGACAAAAGATAGATAGGAAACCTTAGATTTTTTTTAAAAGAAAAATTTGTCTAGTTTCTTTATATTGTGCGTTAATGTCCACAAACTTTTTTGCGGACGCTTTTGCCATCGCTCTAGTGCTCTGCAATTCGGCATGCACCTTTTAGAGTCCATTGTCACCACGCGTCAGACTTTTTGAAACTGGGTGCCTAAATGTTCAACAAATGTAAGGGTTTTGGCGACGGTGTTGATGATGTCAGTCCAATCGAACCAGTGACCTGCTGCACAATGATGTCATAATGCTTCCTTCATAAAAGAGCAATGCAGACAACATTTCTAGCACTTCCGAATACAACTATACAAGACACGACGCTGTCATAGCTTCTGACTTTTTTTTTTCTTTTCTCTATTTATTGAATATAATTACTAAGAATTCAACTAATTCTTACCGAGCAATCATGTTAGAGAGGAGATATCCCATATCAGAAAAGTGACAAATAAAATACAACATATAAGTAGGTGGATAATACCCAATTGAACCGAGACATTTTGTAATTAAAACTCAACACATTTAAATGGCTGAGTTGGAACAATATCAGTACAGTTAATCCACGGGCCACGCTTGTCACCGTTTTACATGGTATCAGAGCAGATTCATCTCCAATTACGTCTCCCAATCTAGGCCTCATCATTAAGCCCGCGGATCAAGTGGGCCGATGGAGGCCCGCAAGCCCGATGGACTTCAAGCCCGGCCCGTCTAAAAGCCCGCTTAAGCCCGGGCCCGGTGGGTAGAGGGCCGGGCTTAGTTTAGGGGTTAGAAACTCGGCCCGGCCCGTAGACCTGGTCCGTTAAGAGCCCGTCAAGCCCGCTCCAACAAAGCCCGGCCCGTAAAGCCCGATAAAATTCATACCTCAATAATTAAAAAATAAGTTACCCATATAGAGTTATTTTATATTTTTGACACATTAATGTATTAATTAGATCTTCATTTTCACACTTTAATATATATTAACACTTCACTAGCACAATATGCATCATTTTTTCTCTTAAACTCATCTATTTTATCATTTATGTTAATTAAAAATAATTATTATATTAATATCTTTAAGAATTTTAAATTACAGTCTAAAAATCACGAAGTAAACATATCATCGATCGAGACTTTAACTTTGACTGATTTAAATGATTTTTTTACCATCAATGTATTTCATCATAACGATCAAAAGCTATCTCATTGCATTTTTCAAAACTTGACTTCTTTTATATAGTTGTTTCGAAAAGTTGTACACTTAAGTATAATCTACTAATCAAGTCATACCGCATTAGTAAACATGTTGTCATTATAATAGCTAAATTCACAAATTAGAAGTTGTTACCGTCTGATGTGATTGTTATAGTTAAATATGAGTAGAGGAGGAAAATCAACTCGTTTCGTGAACGTTCGATGCTTGATCGAAACGGTTAACCATATTTTCATAAAACTTATCACACGAAATCGCTATTCGGTACCTTTAGATGACCTTGTTTCGTCGACTCTTCCAAACATTAAACTCTCCAATAAATGAGACGTAATCATCCATGTAAAAATTTGAGAACGTTTACCTCCCGATACTATGGCTCCCCATAGAGATATATAAGTTTAAATAAGGTTAACCACACCGATCGGGGTTCTAATTTTATCGGATTTAAGTGATTTTTTGACCATCACCGTATTTCATCATAACGATCAAATTATGTTTCATAGCATTTTTCAAAATTTGACTTCTTTTATATAGTTGTTTCGAAAAGTTGTACACTTGAGTATAATCTACTAATCAAGTTATACATCATTAGTAAGCATGTGGTCATTATAATAGCTAAATTCACAAAATGAAAATTTTGACCGTCGGATGTGATCGTTATAGTTTAATATGAGTAGAAAAGAAAAATCAACTCGTTTCGTGAACGTTCGATGCTCGATCGAAACGGTCAACCATATTTTCATAAAACCTATCACACAAAAACGCTATTGGGTACCTTTAGATGACCTTGTTTCGTCGACTCTTCCAAAGATTAAACTCTCAAATAAATGAGACGTAATCAGCCATGTAAAAATTTGGGAACGTTTACCTCCCGATACTATGGCTCCCCATAGAGAGATACAAGTTTAAATAAGGTTGACCGCACCGATCAGGGTTCTAATTTTGTCGGATTTAAGTGATTTTTTTTATCATCACCGTATTTCATCATAACGATCAAATTATGTTTCATAGCATTTTTCAAAATTTGACTTCTTTTATATAGTTGTTTCGAAAAGTTGTACACTTGAGTATAATCTACTAATCAAGTTATACCGCATTAGTAAGCATATTGTCATTAAAATGGCTAAATTCTAAAAATGAAAATTTTGACCGTCGGATGTGATCGTTATAATTTAATATGAGTAGAAAAGAAAAATCAACTCGTTTCGTGAACGTTCGATGCTCGATCGAAACGGTCAACCATATTTTCATAAAACCTATCACACAAAAACGCTATTGGGTACCTTTAGATGACCTTGTTTCGTCGACTCTTCCAAAGATTAAACTCTCAAATAAATGAGACGTAATCAGCCATGTAAAAATTTGGGAACGTTTACCTCCCGATACTATGGCTCTCCATAGAGAGATACAAGTTTAAATAAGGTTGACCGCACCGATTGGGGTTCTAATTTTGTCGGATTTAATTGATTTTTTTACCATCACCGTATTTCATCATAACGATCAAATTATGTTTCATAGCATTTTTCAAAATTTGACTTCTTTTATATAGTTGTTTCGAAAAGTTGTACACTTGAGTATAATCTACTAATCAAGTTATACCGCATTAGTAAGCATGTGGTCATTATAATAGCTAAATTCACAAAATGAAAATTTTGACCGTCGGATGTGATCGTTATAGTTAAATATTTGTAGAAAAGAAAAATCAACTCATTTCGTGAACGTTCGATGCTCGATCGAAACGGTTAACCATATTTTCATAAAACTTATCACACAAAAACGCTATTGGGTACCTTTAGATGACCTTGTTTCGTCGACTCTTCCAAACATTAAACTCTCAAATAAATGAGACGTAATCAGCCATGTAAAAATTTGTGAATGTTTACCTCCCGATACTATGTCTCCCCATAGAGAGATACAAGTTTAAATAAGGTTGACCGCACCGATCGGGGTTCTAATTTTGTCGGATTTAAGTGATTTTTTTATCATCACCGTATTTCATCATAACGATCAAATTATGTTTCATAGCATTTTTCAAAATTTGACTTTTTTTATATAGTTGTTTCGAAAAGTTGTACACTTGAGTATAATCTACTAATCAAGTTATACCGCATTAGTAAGCATGTTGTCATTATAATGGCTAAATTCACAAAATGAAAATTTTGACCGTCGGATGTGATCGTTATAGTTAAATATGAGTAGAAAAGAAAAATCAACTCGTTTCGTGAACGTTCGATGCTCGATCGAAACGGTCAACCATATTTTCATAAAACTTATCACACAAAAACGCTATTGGGTACCTTTAGATGACCTTGTTTCGTCGACTCTTTCAAAAATTAAACTCTTAAATAAATGAGACGTAATCAGCCATGTAAAAATTTGGGAACGTTTACCTCCCGATACTATTGCTCCCCATAGAGAGATACAAGTTTAAATAAGGTTGACCGCACCGATCGGGATTCTAATTTTTTCGGATTTAAGTGATTTTTTTACCATCACCGTATTTCATCATAACGATCAAATTATGTATCATAGCATTTTTCAAAATTTGACTTCTTTTATATAGTTGTTTCGAAAAGTTGTACACTTGAGTATAATCTACTAATCAAGTTATACCGCATTAGTAAGCATGTTGTCATTATAATGGCTAAATTCATAAAATGAAAATTTTGACCGTCTGATGTGATCTTTATAGTTAAATACGAGTAGAGGAGAAAAATCAACTCGTTTCGTAAACGTTCGATGCTCGATCGAAATGGTCAACCATATTTTCATAAAATTTATCACACAAAAACGCTATTAGGTACCTTTAGATGACCCTGTTTCGTCGACTCTTTCAAACATTAAACTCTCAAATAAATGAGACGTAATCAGCCATGTAAAAATTTGGTAACTTTTATCTCCCGATACTATGGCTCCCCATAGAGAGATACAAGTTTAAATAAGGTTGACCATACCGATCGGGGTTCTAATTTTATCGGATTTAAGTGATTTTTTTACCATCACCGTATTTCATCATAACGATCAAATTATATGTCATAGCATTTTTCAAAATTTGACTTCTTTTATATAGTTGTTTCGAAAAGTTGTACACTTGAGTATAATCTACTAATCAAGTTATACCGCATTAGTAAGCATGTTGTCATTATAATAGCTAAATTCACAAAATGAAAATTTTGACCGTCTGATGTGATCGTTATAGTTAAATGTGAGTAGAGGAGAAAAATCAACTCGTTTCGTGAACGTTCGATGCTCGATCGAAACGGTCAACCATATTTTCATAAAACTTATCACACGAAAACGCTATTAGGTACCTTTAGATGACCTTGTTTCGTCGACTCTTCCAAACATTAAACTCTCAAATAAATGAGACGTAATCAGCTATGTAAAAATTTGAAGACGTTTACCTCCCGATACTATGGCTCCCCATAGAGAGATATAAGTTTAAATAAGGTTGACCGCACCGATCGGGGTTCTAACTTTGTTGGATTTAAGTAATTTTTTGACCATCACCGTATTTCATCATAACGATCAAATTATATTTCATAGTATTTTTTAAAATTTGACTTCTTTTATATAGTTGTTTCGAAAAGTTGTACACTTGAGTATAATATACTAATCAAGTTATACCGCATTAGTAAGCATGTTGTCATTATAATGGCTAAATTCACAAAATGAAAATTTTGACCATCTGATCTGATCTTTATGAAAATTCCTTAAGCCACATATTTATAGGGTATATTTATAATTGAAAATAAATTTGAATTTAGAGTTTAGAGTTTGGCGTTTAGAGTTTCTAAACCCCTTTTAAAAAAATAATCTCTAATATTTATTTATTTTAATTAAAACCCGGCCCGGCCTCAACCCTCCAAGGGCTATTCGGCCCGGTCCGTAAAAGCCCGTCAAGCCCGCATTATATGAGTGGGCTTGGATCCTAGAATTTTTGAAGAAGCCCGGCCCGGCCCGGTCCGCCATTTCTAAAATACATTTTAAAGCCCGGCCCGGCCCGTTGATGAGTCCTATCCCAATCTTTCATGGGCTCGAGTATGAGCTCCTTATGTATACCTCCCATTGTATGAGCTTCTTATATTTCATCCGTTGTATGGGCTTTTTATATTCTGCCTGATGTGGGCTTTTAAATATTTCACCCGTTTGGGTTTGTTATCTTGCCATTGGAATATTTTCCGATTAGTTGTCAATTCATTCAACGTGCATACATAGAGTTAGGTTGCACGTGAGGAAGCGTGTTAGAGAGGAGATATCCCACATCAGAAAAGTGAGGAATAAAATACAACTTATAAGTGGGTCGATAATACCCAATTGAACTGAGATATTTTGTAATTAAAACCCAACACCTTTAACGTGGCTAAGTTAAGACAATATCGGTACAGTTGATCCACGGGCCACGCTTGTCACCGTTTAACAAATCAAACAACAGTCGGATCACAAAAATTCTGAAACTTTCAACACGGAAACTATACGGACACAAGAAAGGAAAAAAAAAATACACATGACGAACAAAGCAGATGATGACCATCGAAGAAGAAAACCAACTCGGGATCACTACTGCAGCAAAGCACTGAAGCGACGAAGAATGAAATGGGGAAAGCAAAAGTCGTCGCTTCAACATATCCAAGCGACCAATATTGGTTTTATTCAATACTCGTCGCTTGGATGTGTTGAAACGACGACTTTTGCTTCAAATTTGTCGCTCACAAATTATTGAAGCGTCCAATATTGGTTTTATTCAATCTTCGTCGCCAGATATATATTGAAGCGACCAATTTTGTAGACTTCGTCGCCAGATAAAACTTATCATACGAAAATGCTATTACGTACCTTTAGATGATCTTATTTCGTCGACTCTTCCAAACATTAAACTCTCAAATAGAAGAGACGTAATCAGCCATGTAAAAATTTGATAACTTTCACATCTCGATACTATGGTTCCCCATAGAGAGAGATACATTTAAACAAGGTTGACCGCATAGATCGGGGCTCTAACTTTGTCTGATTTAAGTATTTTTTTACTATCATCGTATTTCATCATAACGAACAAATGTTATTTCACAGTGTTTTTCAAAATTTGACTTCTTTTATATAGTTGCTTCGAAAAGTTGTACACTTGAGTATATCTTATAATCAAGTTATACCGTATTAGTAAGCATGTTGTCATTATAATGGCTAAATTCACAAGATGAAAATTTTGACCGTCTGATGTGATCGTTATAGTTAAATTTGTGTAGATTAGAAAAATCAACTCATTTTGTGAACGCTCGATGCTCGATCGAAACGGTTAACCATATTTTTCATAAAACTTATCACACGAAAACGCTATTACGTACCTTTAGATGACCTTGTTTCGTCGACTCTTCCAAACATTAAACTCTCAAATAGATGAGACGTAATCAACCATGTAAAAATTTGGAAACGTTTACCTCCCGATACTATGGCTCCCCATAGAGAGATAAGTTTAAATAAGGTTAACCGCATCGATCGGGACTTTAACTTTATTGGATTTAAGTGAAATTTTGACCATTACCATATTTCATCATAACGACCAAATTCTATTGCATAGAGTTTTTCAATATTTAACTTCTTTTATATGGTTATAAGTTTAGATAAATTTTACCACACTTAAGCGACGAATATTTTCTTATATATATATATATATATATATATATATATATATATATTTCCGTCGCATGCTTTAAAAAAAAGGGAGCGCATACCTTTTGGCAAAAAATTTAAATTTCCGCCAAATATTTTAAGCGACGGAGTTTAGCATTATTGGTCGCTTAAGGTCGACCAGAAATCACCAAATCTAGCAACTTCACTCTGCATTTCCCATTTTCTTTTCTGCATGCTTCATTCGATTCAGTCTCTCCCAAAACCATATTTTCTTCACCAGCACGACCACCCTTAATTACCTGCACCACCACCCTTTCCAAAACCCTCTATCTTTCTCTGTCTCTAACCCTCACCCAATTCCAATCCCAATTCCAATTCCAATTCAAACCCGAAAGTGAATTTGTGGTGAAGCATAGAGCAAGACCAAAGCAGAACCTCTCCGTCCGGCCACCTCCTGACGTCGGGCTACCTTCGTTTGGACCACCTCGACTGTAGAAGGAGGATTTGTGGTGAGAAGCTTCGAGCTTTTGGGTGGAGCCTCTGCGACGCAGACGATTTCTTCAGTGTTTATGGTAGGAGAATTCTTCCTTTCGTCGTCTTCACTCTTTTGGTGAATTTAGTTTTTTAATTCGATCGATTTATGGACTGATTCTATTTTCGGTTTTCTGGGTTTGTGCTGCTCATCGGTATTCTTCGACGCCACCAATGTTTCTGTCTTCCTGGCGTTGTATTTGACTTCCAAACAGTGTAACATATACTCCATACTTGTGGTGGCAAGTGAAAAGTAAGTCTCCTAGACTAGAGTTGATTTTGCACTTATACTATTGACCGCTTTCACTACCAGATCTGTGGGAATAGCCGACGAAAAAAATTTCGTCGGCTATGCCAATTTTTCGTCGGCTATACCATCTACCGACGAAATTTTCGTCGGCTATACTTCGTCGGAACAACCCCGTCGGCTATACCAATGGCCGACGAAAAAAACAAATTCGTCGGCTATGGTAGAGTATGGCCGACGAAAATATTTTTTGTCGGCCAAACCTGGGAGAAATTGCCGACGAATTTCGTCGGGTATTTTCGAGTATGGCCGACGAAATTCATTAAGTATAGCCGACTAAATTCGTCGGCTATTGGGTTTTAACAATAGCCGACGAATTTATAATTTTTCGTCGGCTATTTCCTCAAAATATATTAATATTTAATAGGCATTAATTAGTTATAGCCGACGAAATAATGTAATTTTCGTCGACTATACAACTTATAGCCGACGAAAATTGGTAAAATTCGTCGGCTATAGTTATTATAGCCGATGAAATAATGCCAAAATCGTCGGCTTTTCTTACATTTGGGAAAAAAAAAATTAAATTATTTTCTAAATTACCATTCCAAGCAACCTGCAAATCACAAAAACAGTCTATGCATTTGCACCAACAAGAAACACGTCTAAATACCTTTTTTATTAAATTCGTTCTAATATACATAAACCCTAAACCCTAATCATCACCTAAACCACTAAAGTCCACCAGGTCATCCCCAGCATCCTGCTCTCCATCAAGCTCGTCATCCTGCTGACCGAACTCGAGAGGTTGAGGTATTGGAGGCTCCACTAACCGCTGAAACGGGGCCGGGGGTGGAAGGTTTTGTTGTTGTGCCGCGAACATCTCATAAAACCAGTTTTGTTGGCCGTCGTAGTTGTATTGCCGAATTCTGTCGCATTCAACATTCCAACGGGCCATATCCAATTGATACTGCTGTTGTCTGCGGCGCAGCTCCTCTACTGTCTGGGACGAGGTCGCCAATTCTGCGGCCAATCGCTGCACTTCCCCCCTCATCTTTTGGGTCTACCCGCCTCCCTTCTTTTGACCTCCCTTAGTGGTCTTCAGGAGCCCTAGTCCAGAACTTCCTAAACCCCGGCAGTAGTACTCGTTGGACCGCTGTGGGAAGGCTGCGTCGAACATCCTCGCCGCCGTTTGGACATTGGTTCGGTCGACCTGGCGCACGGCTTCTTCCAGATCTGCCTCTGAAATGTTCGGTTGTGTCTCCCGAACTATTTGCTGGAGCACCTCTTGTTCGGCCCGGTTCACCCGCTCCTAATTAGACAGGGAAAAAAAAATTAATATTCTAACAAATCGATAGTTAAGTAAAATTAATAATTTAAATTTTAAAATCGTAATGAACGACTTACGAGATCTTCTGTCGCTTGTGGATAAGCGATCTTGAACGTCTCCACGTACGGGTTGCTATCAAGATGATCTCTAAGCGTCTCCTCCTGATATTGTGCAAACGGCCGTGAACCAGCATGATGGGGGGTTGTGTTCCGGCGGCAGTTCTCAGAGTTTATCCGAGAACGTTGCTTCAAACAAATAATAAAATGTTAGAAAAATGCATAAAAAAATATTAGTGTAATAATTATAAAATAATTAAACTAATAATTAAAATTTTAACAAAATAAACATTTTTACTGAAGTTTAGTATTTACCTGCATAACTGGATTGTTGAAGTCTACGGTCTTCAACCAACGCCACTCGTACTCCCTGAACATGAACTCCCTGGGAGTACCCATACGACCAAGGTTGTCGTATTCGTTATAGTGGGAACGCAGTTCGTTCTTCCACTCTTTGAACCTACGAAAAAAACAAAAGTGCATTAGAAAATTATTAATATCATAAAATATTAATAATTATAAGATAATTATAATATCATAAAAACAAACGTACCTCGAGTTCTGCTGGGTGTCCGTCCAATCCCGCCTGTGTTCGGCAATCTCGAAGAATGTCTGAAATATAATATTTTATTAGTTTTACAATTGTAATAATACCAAAAATTATTAAATATTACGATAAATAAATTAAATTTTTTAAATTACTCACCGACGCGGCGTTGTTCACCTCCCTCTTTATCTCTTCGGGCACATCAGCCCACCGGGTCTACAACATAGGGACTCTGTCCTTAATCAGTGACCCCACGCAACCCGAGTAGTCGCGTTTTTTCTTCCCCTGAACCTCCTGATTAGGAGGTTCGTTGATCTGAATCCTCCCGCTGCGCTCAACAGTTCTCCTGAGCGTGTCAAAACATATGACACCTCTCGTATTCCTCCGTGAACTGCTAGCGACTGTCCCTATCACAAAAACGACGATTGGTTAATAAAATTAAATATTAGTGCGTTAATTTTAATAAAACATTTAATTAATAAAATCAAATGTTACCTGAACTGGATGACTCGTCTGTCGACTTTCCTTTTCTCCTCGCCGAAATAAGGTGGTCAGGGTTCTCAAATGGCTGCTGCTGGTATGCCTCCGCAGCACTCACGTACTTAGGCATATCAGGCCATATGGGCAGACCACGATAGTCGACCTCCAGTATCGCCGGAATGTTGTACGGGAGGAAGAGCTGGTTTGGGAGAGTAGGAGCCTCAGTCGAGTCGGCAGCAGACGTCGTCGGACTCAAACTCGGCATCGGCTCCCGATGAACGTCAGACATACGAAACTGAGGAATGTCGGCAGCTATGTCTTCGTGAAATAGCTGCCGACTAAATCTCGGAGCCACAGAGGGACCGACATGCGGAAGTGAAGTGCTCGACGGCCGCCCCGCCTGAAGAAGGGTCTGGTGCCGAGAACTCACACTCCGTCGCGGCTGGACTGCATCCACAGTCCTCTGCGGCTGGGATGAATCTACACTCCTCCGCGGCTGGCTGGTGGTCCTCTCAGGCTGGCTAGCGGTCCTCTCGGAGTCTGCGGAACCGGCGAAATTTCTAGAACCTCTAGATCTGCCGGCACGACGGCCTCCGAATAGGTTTCTTAATGCATCGGTCATCTAAAGCCCGAGGCATTAATACATTAATTGATATTAAATTATATTATATTAAATAAAAAATTCTAATTAATATAATAACCAATAATACTAACATATTTTAATATAACAATTTATATACTAACATATTAAATTATATTATATTAAATAACAAATTCTAATTAAATATAATTAAGCTATATATAATTAAGCTAAATTATACAATTAAGTTATCAATTTATATAATTAAAAAACTAATTTATACGTATAAATTATACAATTACACCTAAATTATACAATTAAAATAAATTTGAAAACAATTACCTAAATTAACATAAATACCTAAAAATTACCTAAATTAACATAAATACCTAAATTAACAATTACATCTAAATAAATAAATTTATACAAATAATTAAATAAATTATATCTAAATTAACATAAATAAATTAAATAAATTATACCTAAATACCTAAATTATACCTAAATTAACATAAATACTTAAATTATACCTAAATTAACAATTATATCTAAATTAACAATTATATCTAAATTAACAATTTATTAACATAAATGAAAAAAAAAAAAAAACATACATTTTACAGAGGAGATGGAGGCCGGCCGGAGGAGGGAGGAGGAGGGACAGGCCGGAGGAGGGAGGAGGAGGGACCGGCCGGAGGAGGAGGGAAAGGGTGGGCTGGCCGGAATAGGGAGGAGGAAGATGGAGGAGGGGCCGGCGCGGGGCTGCCGGTCGATTGGAGGAGGAAGAGGGAGGACGGCCGGGGCTGCCGGATTGGAGGAGGACGAGGCGAGCGGCGGAGGTTTTGGAAATATGCAGCAAATGGAGGCTAGGGTTCGGCTGCAACAAACTTATACCCGAAAGTATAGCCGACGAATTAAAACGATTTCGTCGGCTATACTTTGAATTTCGTCGGTTATAGTTTAGGCGCTCAGCAGCGGTCCGATCTCCCTCATCCAACGGCGGACAATGAAAAGGCGCGGATCACTAGAGTTTAGCCGACGAAATAGAATTTTTGTCGGCTAAACTTTTGGTCAAACTGCGAAGTCAAACCTCTAAACGCTTTAAAACGGAAATTGGCCGGTCTAAATGACGTTTTTTGGCCTGATCTTCAACAGAGAATAGTTTCAGATCGATGAGCCGCAACTAATCGTATAAAAATTTCTCTCAAAATATTTACCGACCGTCAGGCTACCCATAGGAAAACGGAAGTAAAAAACAGCTAACCGCAACATTCGGCACACAGATTTTGTCGCAATCTTCTCATTTTTCAACCGTCGATGTTTTTCAATATTTCGGTCATATCTTAATCCACGACACATTTACATTTGAAGAGTCTACGTATAGTAACTATTTGAAACTATACATTCACTTAAACACTTAGTAAACAAGTTAAGGAACATTAGTGCATATGTTCCGATTTTGAATCTAAAAGTTTGGAAAATCTATTCCAACCGTCAGATATCACCGTTAAGATGAAATACATGTATGAAAAAAAATCCAACTACATCTGACAAAGTTAAAGGCTCGATCGGGACGGTCAACCGGGTGAGTCAAACCTCTAAACGCTTTAAAACGGAAATTGGCCGGTCTAAATGACGTTTTTTGGCCTGATCTTCAACAGAGAATAGTTTCAGATCGATGAGCCGCAACTAATCGTATAAAAATTTCCCTCAAAATATTTACCGACCGTCATGCTACCCATAGGAAAACGGAAGTAAAAAACAGCTAACCGCAACATTCGACACACAGATTTTGTCGGAATCTTCTCATTTTTCAACCGTCGACGTTTTTCAATATTTCGGTCATATCTTATTTCACGACACATTTACATTTGAAGAGTCTACGTATAGTAACTATTTGAAACTATACATTCACTTAAACACTTAGTAAACAAGTTAAGGAACATTAGTGCATATGTTCCGATTTTGAATCTAAAAGTTTGGAAAATCTATTCCAACCATCAGATATCACCGTTAAGATGAAATACATGTATGAAAAAAAATCCAACTACATCTGACAAAGTTAAAGGCTCGATCGGGACGGTCAACCGGGTGAGTCAAACCTCTAAACGCTTTAAAACGGAAATTGGCCCGTCTAAATGACGTTTTTTGGCCTGATCTTCAACATAGAATAGTTTCAGATTGATGAGCCGCAACTAATCGTATAAAAATTTCCCTCAAAATATTTACCGACCGTCATGCTACCCATAGGAAAACGGAAGTAAAAAACAGCTAACCGCAACATTCGGCACACAGATTTTGTCGGAATCTTCTCATTTTTCAACCGTCGACGTTTTTCAATATTTCGGTCATATCTTATTTCACGACACATTTGCATTTGAAGAGTCTACGTATAGTAACTATTTGAAACTATACATTCACTTAAACACTTAGTAAACAAGTTAAGGAACATTAGTGCATATGTTCCGATTTTGAATCTAAAAGTTTGGAAAATCTATTCCAACCGTCAGATATCATCGTTAAGATGAAATACATGTATAAAAAAAATCCAACTACATCTGCCAAAGTTAAAGGCTCGATCGGGACGGTCAACCGGGTGAGTCAAACCTCTAAACGCTTTAAAACGGAAATTGGCCCGTCTAAATGACGTTTTTTGGCCTGATCTTCAACAGAGAATAGTTTCAGATCGATAAGCCGCAACTAATCGTATAAAAATTTTCCTCAAAATATTTACCGACCGTCATGCTACCCATAGGAAAACGGAAGTAAAAAACAGCTAACCGCAACATTCGGCACACAGATTTTGTCGGAATCTTCTCATTTTTCAACCGTAGACGTATTTCAATATTTCGGTCATATCTTATTTCACGACACATTTGCATTTGAAGGGTCTACGTATAGTAACTATTTGAAACTATACATTCACTTAAACACTTAGTAAACAAATTAAGGAACATTAGTGCATATGTTCTGATTTTGAATCTAAAAGTTTGGAAAATCTATTCCAACCGTCAGATATCACCGTTAAGATTAAATACATGTATGAAAAAAAATCCAACTACATCTGACAACGTTAAAGGCTCGATCGGGACGGTCAAACTACAAAGTCAAACTTCTAAACGCTTTAAAACGGAAATTGGCCTGTCTAAATGACGTTTTTTGGCCTGATCTTCAACAGAGAATAGTTTCAGATCGATGAGACGCAACTAATCGTATAAAAATTTTCCTCAAAATATTTACCGACCGTCAGGCTACCCATAGGAAAACGGCAGTAAAAAACAGTTAACCGCAATATTCGGCACACAGATTTTGGCGGAATCTTCTCATTTTTCAACCGTTGACGTTTTTCAATATTTCGGTCATATCTTATTTCACGACACATTTGCATTTGAAGGATGAAGCAATGGTTTGTCGATAGTGATAGAAAATGGAAGCTGCTCTTTTTTTGTTGTTTTTTTTAATCATAGCCGACGAAATCAAACCTAGTACTCGTCGGCTATTCTTTTGTCGTTTTCGGTCAAAAATAAAATATTTATTTTAAAAAAAAACTTATGGCCGACGAAATAATGAATTTTTCGTCGGCCATTATGAGAACAGCCGACGAAAAATTTAATTTTTCGTTGGCCATTATGAGAATAGCCGACGAAAAATTAAATTTTTCGTCAGCTGTTCTCATAATGGCCGACGAAATAATGCATTTTCGTCGGCTATTCTCTGAAAAAAAAACCAAAAAAATCAGTGGTTTTACACCTCTCCTATTCCGATGTCCTGTTCACATATAACCAAAATTGAACATAAAAAACCAGAAACCCAACAGTCAACATATTTCAAATTTTTTTTTAAGAGGTTTGGAACCCAGCCTAGCTGGGAGGCTCATCCCCACGCTCGTTCATTAGAAATGAGTGGATTACAAATGAAAGGATTACATCATTTAAATTACTTAATCCGTCGGCTTGTAATCGGAATCATCGGATGAGTCTTCTTCGGTTTCTGAATTGCTCGATAGGGGTAATCTATGTCTTTCCTCACCACTAGAGTCCTCGTTAGTTTCTTCATTTGGATCAACATCAACAAGCAGTGGCTCTTCACGTCGAATTCGCACCGGCGTGTCTAGGCGAATAAAAGAGGAGTCAGGAATACCGTTTGAGTTGGGCTCTTGATACGCGGTGCCCCCTTCCTCGTTCTCTTCAGCCACTCCAAGTGTAGACGCCCGGTAAATGTTGCGATGGTGGATAGTGTTGACTACTTTCCACGGGTCACCCTTGGCGAGATCATCAAGATAAAACACTTGTTTCACCCATGTAGCTAAAACGAATGGGTCGTCCTCATACCATGATGTACTAGTGTTCACAGAAGTTATGCCGTATTGATCGGTTTTCATGCTCTGCGGCCGTGTGTCAAACCATCACTTGAAAAGGTGCACTTTCATGCCTTCCCCGTAATGCAGTTCCACAACTGAATGGAGAACACCGTAATAGTCAACTCCACCATCCCCACCATGTGCCATAACCCCTGAATTTTGTGTTTTCAGTATGAGGTCTCTCTCTTCACATTGAAATAACACATCATTCACCTTGCACGTCGCATAAACTTTTGAATAGACCGGCCTCATCGCTAAAAGTCTGAGTTCGTGAGACCAATTTGGGTGATTATCATTTTGAATAAGGTTCATCTGCAACCATCAGAATCAACTATAAATATGAATAAATATACACAATAATATATAAACACGTATATAATAGTGTTAAAGTTACGTACCCAGCGGCCGAAATACTCTGCGAATGTCCGGTTGTGGTAATCGACATCACCTCCTACTTGTTCATAGTGTAGATGTATGTTCTTCCAAAACTGAACTTCTGGACAGTTGATTAGTACCCACCAATGTGCAATGGCTACCTCATAATCGTTCAACTTGTAGGAAACTGGCATGTTTCCACCGAGTACAACATCGTCGGAGAGTATGGAAAGATTGAACTGTGAAGGTACATCTTCCGGTATGCTTTCCTGTAACGCTCCTAAATACAGCTTCATGTAGGTGACGCACTCGTGCGCAATATACGCTTCAGCTATACATCCTTCAGGTGCGGATCTGTTTTGGGCAAAACCACCATATTGTCCAACTTGCCTATAAATCAAGTTTTTAAAGTGTTATGAAAATACATTAACACTATATCACATATATTGATGAGGAAATTAACATAAGGTGTAAAATACGTACCTTTCCATCGGATACATCCAAGTGAAGTGCACAGGACCGGTAAGCAACAACTGCCGAGGAAGATGGATCATGAGGTGAGGCATGATGTCGAAAAAATTTGGAGGAAATATCATCTCAAATTTACACATGATATGAACGATGTCTTGTTGCATTTCCCGGAGGTCAGATTTTCTCACTTCCCGTGTGCATACCTTCTGGAAAAATCTTGCCAACGCTACTAACGGCTCCACAACGTGACGGGGAAGGAACGGTCGAATGAAAACAGGGAAGAGACGTTGTAGCAGGATATGATTGTCATGACTTTTCAACCCGTACAGATTGTTGAATTGTCTGTTCACACACTTGGCTATATTTCCAGCAAAGCCTGAAGGATACTTGGCCCGACTTATCCAATGGAAAATTTCTGGTTTATGCTCAGGCTTGACGGTGTAAGGAGCTTGAGGCATTTTTCTCTTCCCTTGTTTCAACCATAGTTGTTTTCTGATATTCATGGTTTGCAGATCAGTGCGAGCCTTAGGACCGTCTTTCGTCTTCCCCTCCAAGTTCAGCGTTGTGCCCACCACACTTTCAGAAACATTTTTTTCTATGTGCATAACGTCTAGGAAGTGACGGATCAGCAACTCACACCAGTACGGGAGTTCCCACAATATGCTCTTATGTGTCCAGAATTTGTACTGCTCAGGTCTTTTAGGTATTTCCGCTACAATATCGGGATGATTGCTGAGGGGCCCAAAATCGTACTCATTAAGCACTGCTAAAATGTCTCTTCCCGTCCATCTTCTGGGAGGACCACCGTGTTCTTCGGTTCCATCAAATGCGGCGGACTCGTAACGCCAGTGGTGATCCGCCGGAAGGAACACACGATGACCCATTCGGCATATCTTGTTGCAATGAGGGGTGCTCCCATAATCGCTGAGGCACTCTGGACAAGCCTTGTATCCCCTAACAACGCTGCCCGACAACATCCCATAAGCAGGAAAATCACTAATGGTACCAATAACCATGGCATGCATCTGGAACGTCTCCTGCTTGTACTTGTCAAAAGTGGGATGACCAACGTCCCACAATACCTTAAGCTCTTCAATCAATGGTCTCATATACACATCGAGACATTTCCCTGGGTAACCAGGCCCCGGAATCAACTACGTCAACATATTATATTCCTTCTTCATGCACATCCACGGAGGAAGGTTGTAAGGTACCAAAACCACCGGCCATATACTGTATGAAAGACTCATGGTGCCGAAAGGGTTGAACCCGTCGGTTGAGAGCCCGAGCCTGACGTTTCTGACATCTGACGCAAAATGAGGAAACTCATTGTTTATATGCTTCCAAGCCGCTCCGTCAGAGATGTGTGTCATGATATCTGCGTCTCCCGCGTCCCGCTCTCCGTGCCACCTCATAGCTTTTGCGGTGGTTTCTGACATGTACAACCGCTCAAGCCTATCTCTCAACGGAAAATACCGAAGCACTTTCACAGGTTTCCTATTGCCTGCTCCCGTCAACTTATATCGGTCAGACTGACATATCGGACATGCGTCAAGGCTAGCAAGGTCATTCCCTTCTGCATCTTAACCCCAGAAGAGAACGCAGTCAAATGCGCATGCATGGATCTTAATGTAGGAAAGCCCTAGATCTTTGAGGATACTTCGGAACTTACGGTGATTGGTAGGATTACGATGACCCTCCTCCAACAACGAAGAAGTGTACTGTAGATGTTCATCAACTTGCCTGATGCTCGATTTTGTCTCGACTTTAATCCTCATTACCTCCATCACACTTTCAAGAACTGTCTTCTCAGAACTTGAAGACACAGGGGTCTGTTGAAATGCAATCAGTTTGTTGTACTTGTCAAAGGCAGCAGTGTTGACAACTTGTGGGAACGGCTGCACCGGGTCATGCATATATTGTTCCCCACGTACACCGCTTTCAAAAGGAAAGACGTCGTTGACGAATGCCATTGTTGGATCGTTGGATGTACTACTACTGCCCGCCTCAAAAAACTGCCCATGATCATGCGATCCATCTAATGATGGCTCACCGTGATATATCCAACGTTTGTACTTCGGCCAAAACCCATTACTCTTTAGGTGCTCCCATACTGTCATAATCGGAAATCGACACATATCACTGCGACACTTACATTTCTTGCACGGGCAATAATGGTATTCCTTCCCGTTTGCATTTTCCTGGACGAACTGCAAAAAATCCACAACTCCTGTAGTGTATCGTCGGTCATGCCTTGGAAGCGAAATCCAACTCTTATCTCGATCCATATATAGCCTGATAAAAATATATATGTATAACTTTAATTAATAATAAATTAATTAACACATATATATTACAATATATATTATTATCAACATCAACTCATATATATATATATATACCATTAATTAACAACCATTATTTAAGTTCATTACACTATCAACAACCATTAATTAACATATTTATATATATTTTAACACTAATTAAAATAACATTAAATTAAAACACATAATTATACTCTAACTGAAAATCAACTCAACTACAACTCAAAATCAACATATATATATACATTCTAACACTAAAACAACAACAAAACAAAAAATCACTTACTATATCAAAATCACTAAAACTCAAAATCAACTCAACTAAAACTCAAAATCAACATATATACACATATACGTACCTATATATAGCTCCACAATGTAAGAGAGGACGGATTTCAACAATACCCACAGATTTTTCACTCTTTCTCCCATTTTTTTCCCTTTTTTTTTTGAAATGAGCAGCTTCTGTCCAGATCTGAAAATATAAAGACTTATAGCCGACGAAAATTCCCATTTCGTCGGCCAAACGTTCTAAAGTTTTCGTCGGCTATACTTTAAGGGAAAGGCCGACGAAAATTCAAATCGTCGGCCATTATTGGGGTATAGCCGACGAAAAATATTTTTTACCGACGAAAGAAAAAATCGTCGGCCATTCTTGGGGAATAGCCGACGATTTTTTATTTTTACTGACGAAATAAAAAATCGTCGGCCATTCTGGGGAATAGCGGACGAAAAAACTATGTCGTCGGCCCTTTTTTTTTTCGTCGGCTATACTGTTTTTTCTGGTAGTGTTTGTATCTATCTTTTATTGTAAAACTGAAAATTCAACCTCTTTCCCGTGCACCCTGATTGTAGGAAGGATGATCTAGACGCTGGCCTGATGCTCCTTTCCCAACCTCAAAAGAAAGCTAAGGGAACTACCTCCCTGCAACTTCTTCAGAAATTATATTCTCAGAAGCCTCAGTCATATGGGACTAAGACCATGTAAGTAAATTATGTCTATCTGCAAACCTATACTCTATTGCATTTCCATGAACTCACTGTACGTAAATTCTGTACTGATGCGTGCTTCAGGAGGTACTTGGATGCAAGGAATGGAAATGTAGATAAGTCGAAGAAATGTAGAAGAGTGTCAGAATTGGAGGACTTGATTAGGACCCTTCATTTTTCTTGTAATTTGATTATTGTACATTGTCGTAATTTGAACAAATTGTAGTTTTGGACGAAATCTGCGTATTTATAAAATATAGTGTGTGTGTTATGTTGAATGTGTGTTTTATGTTATTTGGATGCAAATGAATTTGGTTCAAACCAGGCCCAAAAACCTTTTTTTTTTCTCTGTAACACTGCATGAAGCGACGAACATTGACCAAAAGTCGTCGCTTCAATTTTTGAAGAGACGACCAAAAGTTGTCGCTTCAAGTTTCAGGCGATGAATTTTGAAGTCGTCGCTTGAAATTTTGAAGCGACGACTTTTGATGCAAAACTCGTCGTTTCAAAATTGAAACGACGAAAATGAAGCGACGACTTTTCGTCTCTTCAACATTGAAGCGATGACTTTTGCTCTGAAACGACGAAAAAAAGTTGTCGCTTCAATTTGATTATGCAATAGTGGATATGTTGCAAGTCAGATCACGTCGCCTTTTCCAACCAGTCGGTGCTAATATAAATGCTTAACGAAATCGTTTTATTCCACAGTTTCTTTATAATGAGCAATATTATACACTGTTGTAGGAGAAATAGCTGATAGTAAACTCTGTGTCTCTATTGATTGATAAGGAGGCCTTTATATAGGCATTACATCAAGTATCCCTGGTATACAGGGATTCCCTATCTAATAGAGTATCTAGACTACTAGTCTTATTAGGACAAGACACACCACGGAAGTTACGGAATTAACCTTCCTTGAACACTCCCCCTTGTGTCGCGTCCTCAATGGTGCATGAACCGTTGCCTCGTTAAAACCTTTGCCAGCAAACAAAAACCTCTTGGGAAAAAATAAAAGCATGGTCTAAGGAAAAAGAGTACAACGCACCAACTACAAGTATGTGAGACATGCATAACTAGACTCCCCCTGAAGTCTAGACGAGAACTCCCCCTGATAGTCAATCCGTCTTTGAGTTCGGATAAGCGACACATACCAATGCGCTTTACATGCTTCACAAATGTAGATTTGGGTAGAGACTTGGTGAATAGATCAGCTGCATTATCTTCTGAGCTGACTTGCTTCACTTGGATATTCAAAGTCTCTTGCTGTTGCTGATTGTAGAAGAACTTAGGCGAAATGTGTTTAGTATTGTCACCCTTAATGTATCCCAACTTCATCTGCTCAATGCATGCTGCATTATCTTCAAGTATGCAAGTTGGTCCCATCGTAGTAGACTCAACTCCACTAGATTCTCGAATGTGAGATATAACTGAGCGAAGCTAAATACATTCTTTGACTGCTTCATGTAGTGCAATAATCTCAGCATGGTTCGAGGAGGTAGCAACAAGGGTTTGCTTGGTTGATCTCCAAGATATCGCCGTATTCCCAATGGTAAAAACATAACCGGTTTGAGAACGTCCTTTGTGTGGATCTGACAAATATCCAGCATCAGCAAATCCTACCATCACATCATTTGGTGTATCTGAGTAGGAGGGGGTATCGCCAAAGCCGTATCGGGACCACGACTTAGCATCCGCGTGTCCGGATATGTTGGCGGATATGGCTGCAGGATGGCGGATGGCTGAGCCAAAGCCAGTCTTGGCGGATATGGCTGGCGGATGGCGATCCGAGCCATGGTTTGTGCTGTAGGATGCAAGAGATCGACTAGGTGTCGAATCCTGATGAGTGTATCGATAGTATAAGCCCATGTCCAGGGTTCCTTTAAGGTATCGAAAGATGTTCTTGATTCCAACCCAATGACGTTGTGTTGGCGCAGAGCTAAATCTAGCTAACAAGTTCACAGAGAAAGCGATGTCTGGTCTAGTACATTGAGCTAAGTATAACAAAGCTCCAATTGCACTAAGATATGGATATTCAGCTCCCAAGACCTCTTCGTCATCTTCTTTCGGACGAAAGGGATCTTTGTTGATATCCAGACTTCTAACGACCATGGGAGTGCCTGTAGGATGCATAACTTTGTCCATGTTAAATCGCCTGAGCATCTTTCGGACATATGCAGATTGGTGTATAAAGATTCCACCACTTCGGTGCTCTAGTTCTAAGCCTAGGCAAAACCGAGTCCTTCCCAGATCTTTCATCTCGAATTCGGATTTCAAATAGCTAGCGGTCTCATTGATCTCATTTAGAGTTCCAATGATGTTCATATCATCAACATAGACGGCTACAATGACAAATCCTGAACTTGTTCTCTTTATGAACACACAAGGGCACAACTCATCATTCTTGTATCCTTTCCCCATCAAGTAATCACTTAACCGTGTGTACCACATCCTACCAGATTGTCGGAGTCCATATAGAGATCGTCTCAACCTGATAGCAAATGAACTTCGTGGTTTTTGCTCACTTGACTTGGGTAACGAAAGTCCTTCTGGCACTTTCATGTACATCTCCGTATCTAGGTCCCCATAAAGATACGCAGTTACAACATCCATAAGCTGCATATTGAGTCTCTCTGAGACTACCAAACTGATTAAGTATCGGAAGGTAATAGTATCCATGACAGGAGAATACGTCTCCTCATAATCAATTCCAGGGCGTTGAGAAAAACCTTGCGCCACGAGTCGAGCTTTATATCGCTGGACTTCACCATTCTCATTGCGCTTTCTGACAAAGACCCATTTATGTCCAACAGGCTTCACGCTCGGCGGTGTAGGCACAACCGGTCCGAATACTTGCCTTTTCTTTAGAGAGTCTAGTTCAGCCTGGATTGCTTCTTCCCACTTCGCCCAATCCGCCCTACGTTGACATTCATCAACAGTGCGGGGTTCCATATCGTCATCGTCAATGACTTCTTGAGCAACGGCGTAGGCGAATACATCATCGATATACATGGAATTCCTTTCCATAAGATTGTGCATGCATAAGTAGTTTAGTGAGATTTCCTTGTTCTCCAACATCAACGGTGAGTCTGAGGCGTCCCCCAGATGATTCAGAGTTGATTCTTGGACATAGGTATAGTCGGAGACAATCTCGTGTGACGGCGTCACAGTATCGATGATGAACGGATTGCTTTGTGCCTGGACACATGCCCTCTTTCTAGGTGCATTGTCCTTGGAACCGATTGGTCTCCCCCTCTTTCTAGGAGGATCCGAAGTCGACGCCGGCCCTCCACTTGGAGGTGCCGAGCCTAGGCTGCCGACGGCACCTAGGGCTGCGGGTCCGAGACCGGCGGCGCGTGCTCGCGCATGGCGAGGAATGTTGAGCCTTGCAGGTACATTCGCAGCAGGTATGGTTGATCTTGTCACTTTCGCAATATCAGTAAAGGAGTCGGGCATCGTATCCGCCACCTTTTGTAGTTCCAATATGCGTTGTATTTCGGTCTCACACTGAGACGTACGGGGATCATAATGAGACATAGTGGGAGAGAACCACGTCAATTCCTGACGTTCACTTGGGACGGATGCGGCCCCATCTCCCCCTAACGGCGGGAAGGATGTCTCATCAAAGTGACAATCTGCAAATCTTGCAGTAAACAGATCACCTGTCATAGGCTCTATGTAGCGGACAATTGTTGGTGCTTCATATCCAACATAAATAGCTAATCGTCGTTGTGGACCCATCTTGGTATGCAGTGGAGGCGTGATAGGCACATATACGGCACAACCAAAAGTACGCAGATGCGAAATATCAGGCTCGTAACCAGCTGGTACGCACTAAATGGTTGGCTATATGTGGGTCGTAGATGAATAAACATAGCTGCATGTAATATTGCATATCCCCATGCCGAAACCGGCAAGTTTGTGGCCATGACAAGAGACCTAGCTACAAGCTGTAGTCTCTTGATAGTGGCTTCTGCAAGACCGTTCTGAGAATGAACGTGGGGCACGGGATGTTCAACTTCAATCCCAACTGACATGCAATAGTCATCAAAACACTTTGACGTAAACTCTCCAGCATTATCCAGTCTGATTGACTTAATCGGATTGTCCGGGTGGTGAGCCCGAAGCTTAATGATCTGAGCTAGGAGTTTAGCAAATGCAGCATTCCTCGTGGACAACAACGCTACGTGTGACCAACGCGTTGATGCATCAACCAGAACCATGAAATATCGAAATGGTCCGCATTCTGGTGTTATAGGTCCACAAATATCACCTTGTATTCGTTGTAGAAACGGAATATTCTGTTTATTATCAATAGCAAAAGATGGTCTTGCTTGAAGTTTTGCTAGTGAACAAGCTTTGCAAAACGAACGATGAGCATTAGACATCGCTACAGAAGCATGAGAAGCAGGAGGAGGCCGAAGCTCTCCTTGGAGCCGAGAGGCGGCTATCGACGGCATGGCAGCCGAATCGAGGCCGAGGCGTCCTCTGTTCTTTTGTGATCGGAAAAATGGATGACCGTGGGAGCATTTCAAAATACGGATCATCAGATCACGACCCGGATGACCGAGTCTATCATGCCAAAGCTTATAAGCATCAGAATCACATAATATAACAACATGAGATTCGTTGGCTCGAATGGTTGTAAAATACATGCCATTTCGAACTCGCTTACACTTCTCCACAATGCGAGTACGCATAGATTGAGTGGAGGTGATCAACAGATATTCAGTTCCATCTTCAACATAAGTGTTGAGGTGATAGTCGTTGTCACGCACATCCTTGAAAGCTAGCAAGGTTCTTGGCGCCTTAGGCGCATATAGGGCGTCCTCTACCCGAATTTCAGTGCCATTTGGCAATAAGAATTGAGCAGTGCCACGACCCTTAATTACGGGTCCAGTTCCTGTCATCGTAGATAACGACGATTCTCTTGGTGTAAAATCCGAAAACAATTGCCGATTCCTCAGAATCGTGTGAGTTGTAGCACAATCCAACAAACACTCAATCTCGCCTTGATACATCTACAAAAACAATGTAAATTGAATCAATAGTCTACTTTAGACTTTGGCGAACACTTTAAAGTAAGTGTACTGAAGCAATATATCATCACAAAATGAAGTGCATTAAGGCCAATAACATAGCCATGACAACGACATAACTTGAGAGAAAGAGATAAGCCTCATTTTAATCACCGAGTATCAACATTGATAATCATAGCCTAGGTCAGAGATTGAGACCGGACACCGTCGTAGGTGGCGTGGCCGAGCCAAGGCCGAGGCCGAGGCAAAGGCCGGGGCCAAGCCAAAGCCGAAGCTGTGGTAAGGCCGAAGCTACCCTGAGGCCGAGCCGGAGCAAGGCGAGTGGTGAGGGTCGGTCTGGCATTGAGGCAATACGATGCGACGGTTGAGCTAAATCCGAAGCATGGCGAGTCCGAAGACACGTCGTTGCCGAGCCATTGATGCAAAAGTTGCATTTATTCGATAGGCTATCATTGTTGGTTACAAAAACTGGATTAGGTGCTGAGCCAAGCTGGCGAGTGGCCTAGCGAGTCGCGGCCAAGCGCTTAGGGGCATTGGCGAGCTAGGCATGGCGGAACGCAGTCACGTTGTCGGATCGCGGATCGCGGATCGCGGCCAAGTTGGCGAATAGCGGATCGCGGATCTCGGATCGCGGATCTCGGCTAAGTTGGCGAATGGCGATCGAGGCCTGGCGGATCGCAGATCGCGGATTGCGCATCGCGGATCGCGGATCGCGGATCGCGGATCAAGTTTGGCGAATGGTGATCGCGGATCTCTCGTTTTTTTTTTCATTGTGATCTTTTTCGGATATGAGTTAACAGCACCAGAATTTTGGTGAACTCAAAATAATTATGCCATTGAGAATTGGACGCATTGAACCAATTTTGCTTTCATAGGGATGTAAAAATCTCAAAATATTCATTGAATAAGAGAATTTTATTGATGACAACTCAAAAATACATCAAGGTTGTTCTAAAATAGAACGACTTATCGAACAAAGTCGTGATTTATTGACTATATTCTGTCAAAATAACAATCAAAATCAAACTTGAACATGTATCTCATGACCTGAGTCAAATACTTATTCATAATCCGGAGTATCATACTCCTGAGTCTTACGTTTCTTGGTAGGTGGGAAGTCATCGATGGCGAAGTTCGTATCTTCCTCATCGTATTCTTCTTCCTCAAAGTCTCCTACATAGTGTGTTTCTTGTTCTATGTATTGTTTGTGTTTCTTGTAAGCGGCTTGAATATCTCTACTTGCTGTGCAATCGCGTTGAAGATGATTCTTAGAGCCACATTTGAAGCAAGGAGCCGAAGCATTGTTCGGCGTATGGCCACCACGCCTGGGACCGGAACCAAAACGGTTCCTCCCTCTGGGAGCGGTGGCGGCGCCACCATCCCTTGTCCAAGAAAGCTGTCGGCCACGGCCGGCGCCTCTTCTCCCTCCTCGTTCGCCACGTGTTGCTCTTGGCGAACGTGGTGGCGGTGCTTGACGTTCATGAGGTTGATGCTTTTGCTTAAAAGCTTTACCACGGGCTTGATGAGATTCCGCAATGAATTTCGGTCCTCGAGGCCTCTTATTGGTGGTAAGAATCAACTCATGGTACCTCTCCTTTCTTTGAAGCACATTCATCAAATCACTGAAGGTTTTGATAGTGCCTTTCTCACGGAGATCGCGGTACTGATGCGACAACATGGACGCAGATTCTGGGAACGTCGTGAAAGTCTTTTCCATCATATCATCATCGGTCTTTTCGACTCCACAAAAGCTCAAATCAGATTGCAAGTTTAGCATAGTCTGATGATATTCCTGGACGGAATCAAAATCCAATAAGCGGATTTGCTCCCAATCAGACATGAGGTCTGGGAGTTGTGCGTCATGCACATTGTCGAAGCGGTCCTTGAGGATATCCCATAGCTCTTTGGGATCAGTTTTCCTCAGGTATTGCTTCTTGAGCGTTGGATGGATATGGCGCCTGAGAAACATCAGGGCTTGTGCTTTCTGTTCAGGAGAAACGTGTAAGCTTTCATCCTCAGGAGGGTTGATGGTGGCAGTAAATCTTTTACCAATGAAGGTGTTCTCAACATCTGAGACCCACACCTCTTGTATTCCTTGCCTTGGACATCCAAGATGTCAAATTCTGGACGCTGAGTGTCAGCCATCTACAGAACACAAACAGGGAGACGTTAGTATATTCGAATACTAATCAAGTTTGATTGTTCTCTTAGAACAGTGCCAAGATATATCATGGTCACATAAATCGATGCTTAACGTGACTTCAAGTCACAATCGATATCTTCCCTTTGTTTTCTTTTCATAAAAGAATAATACGTTATGGTTCACAGTGACATCACAGTCACAAGCATAACGGTGGCCGGTAACATCACAGTTACCCCAATAAACATTGGCACCGGGGTGACTAAATCCCCGTATGCCGTCCCGAGAAGCGATAGAATCGGGATGAGGTAGCAGGGACACGGAAAGGTCCCGGAAGAAAACAAAACCCAACTATTGAAATTTCATAAGCGGGAACGTTTATAAAAATATTTACCTCTTCAAGAGAAGCTTGATCAAACGAAACTTGACTCTTGGGGAAGCTTGTTTTCTTCGATTTTTCTTGATTTCTTCTAAGCAACGAATAAGGTTTCGCGGACCGCTTGCTTGGCTTGCGAGCAATTTTGGTCTTCTGGCGGATGCGTGCAAAAAGTAGCACGCAAGGAAGAGCTGCTGGCGAGCGGGTTGTCTGCCTAGAGGCAGAGGAGGAGCAGTACGCGAAGGTACAGAGCGGCAGGCGAGTAGCGCAGATGCTGCTGAGAAGAGGCCGACGGTGTCGAAGGGAAGAATCGGCAGCCGACGGTGCCGAAGGGAAGAATCGGCAGCCGACGGTAGGTTAGGGTTTAAAAAAAAAAAAATTCGGAATTAGGGTTTCTAGGGCTATCAGACGGGAGGCTAGAGCTTCGTGCTGATAACGTGTTGTAGGAGAAATAGCTGATAGTAAACTCTGTGTCTCTATTGATTGATAAGGAGGCCTTTATATAGGCATTACATCAAGTATCCCTGGTATACAGGGATTCCCTATCTAATAGAGTATCTAGACTACTAGTCTTATTAGGACAAGACACACCACGGAAGTTACGGAATTAACCTTCCTTGAACATACACAATATTGTACGGTTTGTACCCGTTTTGAAAAATCACATTATATCAAAACAATGCGGTTTGATGTCAAAGCATCACTGACCTCGCATGCATACGGCGCGACGGATCTTAATTGGTTTTAAGCCACCCAATTTAGTTGCACGAAATTTACTGGTTCATTTATATTTTAATTTCATTTCATATAATTCTTTTTAGTTTGTTTGTCTTTCACTCTTTCATTCTTTTCCTTTTCCAATGGTTAGAACTTTTTAGATCTGGAGCAAACCTCTCAAGGCTTTCTCTATTTGCTATGCATAATAAGCGAAAAATAGAAAGGCTCATACATCTCTCAAAGTCTCAATCAGTCCTTTCTATTTTTAAATTGTTCATTCTTCTTTCTTCTATCAAAAACTTTTTAGGGACTTTTTTTAGGCTCGAACATGTTTGAAGTAGAATCATAATTTCGGGTCGACCCAGAATCCTTGCTTTTTACAGGAGTTCAAGCTCTCCGAATTCGCTCAGTACTTTATTTCTTTCCCATATTGTTTTTGATGAATAGAGATATATTGTTGATATATGAATTCTATTTTTAGAGCTTTGTTCTGGTTATTAGCATTTGTTGGAACAGAACTTCAAAAGTGTATGAGATCGAAGTCGTAATAATCTAATCGATAGTCTGATTGAAATTGTGCTCAGCAAATGCTGGGGAACAAAACGCGATGAAGATGAATGATGAGAAGGATGAAAATTTAATGGGGGTACTTATATCTTTTGACACTTTAAAAGAATTAGAATTCAACTATTTCTAAAATGTAGGTCAAAATTCATTTTGAAGGCTATAACTTGGCTATTTGTCAAAATTTCCCTAACGAATTAGGGCCAAACCATTTCCAACGTTCTCATCTCTAATCTCATGGCTGGTTCTCCTCAAAATCCCAAACTAATCATATAGCCTAGCTAGTTAAAAGAGTGTTCTAGATTATAAACAAATTTCAAATCGATATCATAGTTGGACCAACACATATTACAACAATCTACATTTATTTCCTCACAATAAAAATTCAGCAGCCAACTAAATGAATCAATAAATATAACATTATTATCATTTATCAACTGAAAAAAAAAAACATGAATATATGTTGCAAAGTAACAACCATTAAACATTGCTAGCCATAGCTCCTTAATCCTCAAACCAAAGTTTTGCGAGATCTCATAATCACTATTAGTATGTTCATCATCCATTCATCGATCAGGTCCACACCACAACTAGATCATGAAGCACTCATTTCTTACATCCAGAAACCCTACAATATCCCATAAATAGTACCATCCAATCATCTGTCAAAAAATTCATGAAAATTGATTAGTCATTGATATATCATCGAGGAAGATTAATTAGGATGGGAGCAGCGCAACTGAGATAGAATGTAAAAGAAGTTGTTTTTTCTGCCTTGGGTAGGGTTTTGATCTTTGGAAACCCTTTTCCACCCGCTGATAATCATGAAGCCAAACTAGACTCTTTGTATTCGGACACGTCAAACCAATTGCTCTCAACAATACTCGTATAATTTTGTTGCTTATCATCAATCCTCCTCACCTTATTTCACCTACCAGATCATAATATACAGATGAAAACCCCTACATGCACACAACACAAACATTCACACTAAGGGGACTCGGTTCTTAAGCACAAAACTCCTATAACAATAAAAAGCAAAACAGTTTGGTTCATTTTCATTCTAAATTATGACATGTAATAAAGAAGAGCAAAATTATATATGATCGACCAGAGGGTCCAAGTAAAATGTTGACATATATATATATATAACTTAGAAAGATACTGGTTGTCCCCGTAATCTTTTGTTCCCGTAGATCATCAATAACTCATCTAACAAACAGCATTGTTATCTAACCAATTATACAACAATTCTTTACGGTGAGTTCAATTTACACATAGCTGGAGTAGTTACTTCGACGCAGAACATGACAAAGACTTACAAGGAAATTCCAGACATATCCTCTGAAACATTAAGCATGCAAGTCATAATAAGAAAGGGAAGTTTATAAGAACAGTACATGAACTATTGGTCACTGATAGTTTTGGTTACTCAACTTTTAAAATAAACATATTGGTACACGAACTATTCTTTTAGATACACTTTTCGTACATTCTTTCTAAACTGTAAGGATATAATGGTCTTTTCGATTTTATTAAGTAATAACTACTCTCTAATCCTACGAACTAGCCTTCATCGTACCAGTTTTCACCTTACGACCTTTCGTCTTAAACGGCTACTTAGTTGGTGGATTCACTGCTGTCTTAGTATGGAAAGTGAATTAATTTCTTAACAAAGTCAAAAATAAATTAAATCCTTAAAAATTAATTTTTTTTTTTTTGACGGATATGGTGAAAACCCAACTGAGATTTATTTATTCAACATACATACATACATACATGGTTTAGAGCCTCAACTCTAAGGTAAACAACTAAATAAGTTTAGCTACTCATGCTGGAAGAAAAAAAAACATATACAGACTTACTTGTAAAATAAAGCACTCCACACCAGATGCCTAGCAAGAAATCACTCTTCTCACTATTCACTCTTATTTTACTATACTAAAACACTCACAATTTTCTCACAAATTTCTCACAAGCTTTCAAGCTCCAGACTACTCCTTTCTTCCTTGGTTTTCGAATGCCTTCTCTTGAGCTCTGGGACTCCTTATATAGCCTTCGGATTTCAAAACGGAATTGAATTCCATTAAGAAAGGCAGACAAGAGGAATCCTTATCCTACCAGCTGGCATTATCTTTTCTCAAAGTAGTTTGTCCGTAAGCGTCGGCAGCAACCTTTAAATTACAAACTTATCTTACAAATGAGCTGGCTTCCACTAGCTGGAATCCACTCACCTAAAGCTTCTTGTCCTGATGCGTCGGCTGCTAATATTCCATCATATTATCGATGTTGTGTAGCGCTTCGTCATCAAAAGAGGCTCCAGAGTCTTCATTTTCTTCAGCTTTGGATTCTATGTCTGAATCATATGGATCTTTGAATTCTTGCTCTTTTTCTAATTTTTCTATCCACGTGGTAGTTGCTAACGTACCATCAACCTCTCGCCTTTCTAAGGCTTTGTACAAATCACAGTGCTCTGGATGAGGATGGTTATAGCTGGCCACAATGATCTTTTCTCCTTTGGCCAGGAGGGTAGCATCATCATCTTTCTGGATTAGGTTCTGAATGCGAATTACAACCATTGCTTTCATCCAAGGGATGCTCTGATTGGGTCTTCCATTGCTTGATGACCATTTGTGTGCTTGAGAGGCACAGCTCTGGATAATTCTGACATAATGATAAGGAGAAATATAACTCTTTCTCCCTTCTTCTCTAGTCCATTCAGGAGGAGAAGAAATGAACTTTAATCTCAGAATACACTCTTTTGGTCTAATATTCTTGACTGCTTGATAAATCGCTTCAAGGAGACCTTCTAGGTCTTCATTGGTCTTTGTCCAAAGGTTATGAACAAAACCATTCTCAATCAACCATAACTTGTTCTTCTGCGGATGCTCTGCTTGAACATCAACTAAATATCTTCCATAGTAGGGACCTGCTACTACTAGCAAGGTTGAAGGAAGAGCCTTTCTGTTCTTGAAATCTCCTAAGAGATTATGGAAACGGAACCATTCAGATTCTGATAGGGCTAGAAGTGGGACTTTAGCGCTTTCAGGGTTCTCAAGGTATTGAATGTCCGGCTTTTCTTTGAGCTGCTGGTCTTTTTCTAGCTCGTAACTGCAGAATTCTTCAGCTAGCGTTTCCAGGGCTTGTAAAACCAACGCTTCGTTATTTTCTCGAGATGCTGCTAAAATATTGTCCATGATGACTCGCTGGTTGAACTGCAAATTTCTGCTGGTTCTGAACACCGGTCTTTCGTAAATTCTCATAGGATGATCAAAGATTTTTCTTAAGCATTTTATTGCTGGTAACCTGAAGGATGCTATCCTGTCAGTGGTTCTTGCCTTATACGGCTGTTTTCTTTGAAACCAGTCATTTGTGACTGTAGCTCTGGGATGCTGTAAATATTCATTTACAGTTTCTTCTTCTGCATTGGAAGACTGCTTATCTTCCGGATCATTTTCTTTTCTTATTGGGTTAGGCTGAATTTTTTCAGGGGCACTACTGGATCCAGCAGGAGAGTAGGATACTAGATATTGGTAACCTGGTCCATCATGTAATGGTCCAACAGTCTTGTCTCCTTCTTTGTACCTCTGTAGTAGGGCTTTGTCTTTTGATCCCTTGTTCTCAGGCCTAGCTCTTGTTCCGAAATCGGGCCTTCTTCTTTCTTCAATTTCTGGCTCTGGTTCGGGCCTTCTGCTTCTTGGGTTACGGCCTTCATCTCTTTCGAACATTGCCATTTCTCTTGTGAGAGCGTCAGGCAGATAATTCTTGTTTCCTGCAATCATTTCAACATTATATTCATATTGAGATAAAAACATCTGCCATCTAAGAACTCTTCCTCTATCAGCTGCATCTGTAAGCTTATAGTTCTTAAAGTTTTTTACTCTCTTATTATCTGTTCTAACCAGAAACTTATTTCCTAGAAATGCTTCAGCTCCTTTAATGGATTTGATTAGAGCTAAAACTTCTTTATCTCCTGTGGAATAATTTAATTCTGCTGGATTAAATTTTCCTGACAGGAATTTACAGATCTTTTCTTGATTTGTATTGGGTGCTATTGCTAAAACTACTCCTGCCCAATAGTAATCATTTGCATCTGTTTGCAGAATGATCAGGTCACCTTCTTCAGGTAACTGTAAAGGGGGGAGGTTTTTTGTGAGTTCTTTAATTTTCTTAATGGTGTTGCTATCATCCGTTGTAAATGACCATTTTTTCTTCGTGCTTGTCTTTGGAGAGAGAAGAGCAGTGAGACCACTCACTTGAGGAATAAAATCTCTCGCAAAGTTGACAACTCCCAAAAATCTCTGTAGAGACTTTGCATCTGGGATACTATCAGGGAATTGGCTTATTTTCTTTACTATATGTTCTTGAAGACGAATTTCTCCGTCCTTAATGTGTATGCCAAGGAAGTCAATTTCTCCTTTTATAAGATGAATTTTCTTTTGTCCAAGGATGATTCCTTTCTGGACTATGAGTTTGCAAATTTACTCAAGATGCTTCAGATGTTCATTCATAGTTTTAGAGAAGACAAGAATGTCATCAATGTAAACTATGCAGAAATCTGAATATGGCTTAAATATGTTATCCATCTTTCTTTGGAAAATAGATGGAGCTTGCTTAAGTCCAAACGGCATTACCAGCCATTCGTAATGTCCTTGAGGAGTTCCAAAGGCTGTTAAGGCTATGGAATCTTGGTGCATTCTTACTTGCCAAAAGCCTGATTAAGCATCAAACTTTGAGAATATCTTTGCTCCTTTTAGTCTATTTATCAAGACTCTTACTTGGGCAATCTGATAACCGTCTTTGACAGTTTTCTTGTTGACATCTCTATAGTCTATGACCATTCTTGCTTTTCCTCTTAATTGCTCTGCATGGTTTCTAACCAGGAATGCTGGAGCATGATGAGGGCTATCTGAGGGTATAATTAATTTCTTTTCTAGCAATTATTGGATTTGGCTTTCCATTTCTTTCCTATCTTCATTTCTATAATGGGGTATAGCTTTGACATGGCATATTGCATTGGCATCATGCATTTTTAGCTGACAATATACCGGGTCTCTTTCCCAGTATAGTTGAGGATCTTCGCTGATTATGGGTTTCAGCATATTTTCTATCTCAACGAGTTTTGGGATTTTCTTTTGTTCTAATTTATTTATGTATACTTTTAGATTGTGTTCTCGGATGAATTCTTCTTCACCATCCGAGCTGTCTGAATCTTGAGGTTCTTCCTCTGATTCTGATTCTTCCGAAGTTGTTGCTTCATTTTGCACAATTTCTTGGTATTCTTGCAAAGCTAATACCGGTTGTATAACCGGTTCAAAAGGTTTATGATCAAAAGGTTTATGATCACCACGCTTGGCTCGTGACTTCTGATATTGCTCTGTGAATCCTTTACTTGCAATGCTGACTGCATGTAGTAATCTGGATTCCCAGTAGAACTTATTATTCTTCTCAATCCCGATCATTTCGATGGTTTGTATTATTCTTTACTGGAGTAGGAAATCATTTCCTATCAGCAAATCGGACCCTTGGGCTTCACTCTGCCAAATTCTTTGGAACGTAAAGGTTCCTCCGCCTATCAAAATCTTGACGTTTCTAGCTATATAGCTCATTGTAAATGCCTTTTCTCCCATTCCAATTCCAGTGGCTTCTCTATCAGACTTTTCCCAATATTCGTCAGGAATAGCATGTTTCTTTGCTAAGCTATATCCTGAACCAGTGTCTACAAAAGCATGTAGATGGTATTTCTTATAGTTGGGAAATTTCAGACCTATAGTAATATAATTACTATATATGCTTGTCTGAACTTGTTTTACTGGTTGGATTGTTTCTTCCTTTCTAGTGGATTCTATGAAAGGATTTATAGTTCTTTCTTTTTCTTCTATAGGCTCAAGTTCTACCTCTTTTGGGTTACTTTCGGGTATTGCTATGGAAGGACTAAGTTCTTCTTTTATAATTTTTGAAGTTTCTAACTTCATCTTCTCGAGGTTTTTCTCAAGATCTTGTTTTTGGACCTGATCAAGAAATATATCATATTCTTGATTTACTAACTTATGTACTTCAGGGTCTTTTGTTTTTCTTCTTACTTCTGCTATGAAACATTCTTTATGATAGGTTTCTCCTGTTTCTTTGCAGTACATGGGTACTGTATTATTATCTGCACACTTGCAATAGTCACAAGTGAAAGCTCCAGGCCTTGGAGTAAACTGACTGATGCTATCAGTAGGTTTTTGATTCCAATTTTGTATTAACATGAATATAGGTCGATGGTTATATTCACTTTCTTCTTCAGAGCTGTTTGAGGTGCTTTCTATATCACTTTCTGATGTATCTTCAAGAGAATATATAGATTCATTCTCTTCATCAGAGTAGGCTACTTCAAACCCTTTTATGTTTGCGTATTCTACGGCTTCATCGTATTCTGCTAGAAGGGCTTTAGAAGATCTCTTATCCCTTTTAGGGCATTCATTCGCATAATGACCTTCTGCCTTGCAAAGCCAGCATCTACAAGGCTTTGTGTCTCTAGATGTATTTTTCTTAGGGTTTGGGTTTCTTTTCTTAAAAAATCTCTTTCTAGGAGATCTTTTTTCTTTGTCGTGTTCAGAGCTTTTTCTGAGCTTATACTTCTTTTTAGAAGTAAATTTATTGTATTTCTTGTTCCTAAATCTGCTCTTATTTTTTCTTTCATTGTACTGATGACAACCCCATTGAGTTGGAGTGTCTAGGATTTTAGGACACATATTTTCAACTCCTCTGAGTTGTTTCTTAGCAGTTTTCGACTTTTGATTTTCTGTACACTGTTTTCTTAACAGGTCTCTTACCCTTTCGGCTATTCCTCCTATGGAAAAATATTCTAAAGGATTTTCTTCAAGGGACTGTGCTACAGCATTATTCCAGGGTTCTGGTAATTTTCTGTAATATGTTCTAATAAGATCTATGTTTTTCAAGTCTCCTATTGTACAATAGTAGTTTTGGAACTCATTTGTATATTCTTCAAAGTATCTCATATTGCAGATGCTTAACTTCTGGATGTTTGCTTTAGCTCTTTCTTTGGTTTATTCACTATGTCCCGTTATATCTCCACACAATTGTGCGTATATAGGGATAGCGAAATCCATTGGATCATTTGTCTTGGCTAGTTTTGCTTCCCAATCTACCCAACTACTACTTCTCTTAAAGGAATTGTACCATTTCTGAACTATTCCTGTTAAGGTTGCTTCATAATAAGCATGTGCTTCTTTATAGTGGAATTTGGATAAAACTAGTGCTTGGGTTAGCTTTAAACTGGCTACCCAGTTATCTATGGTTTTTCTTTTATCTCCTACTTTATCGAGGTCTAGGTAGACTCCTCTTTCAGAGATTGCTTGTCCCCAGTGGGGTTCTGTAGGAATATACTTTTGGGAGCTTCTTTCTCCAATCTTCCCTGTAGGAGGTTGTCCTTTAGGAAGCTTGATTTTTTCTTCTCTAATGATTTTGGTAGGGTTATTCGTAATGTTATTGATGATAGTGTTTCCTGCCAAAGGTGGTTGGCTAGTGCTTGCTTCTGCATCCATGGTGCTTGCTTCAGCATCCATGTTGCTGGCTTCTGCTTCAGCCGCTTGATACGGAAGAATTTTTCTTTTAGTCTGGACTAAAGAGATTTTCTTGACTATCTCCTCTAACCTTTCTAAGGTTTCACAAGTTTCTGCTTGCTTATAGAGTTTTTTTAACCCTTCTGCTCTAAGCATCTTCATAGGTCTTTTGGAGTCTTCTTCTTCCTCAAAAGATTCTTCAGGAATCGATCCTGAAGTGCTAGCTTGCTCATAGTTAGCAAAAGAATGCCTATGAAATTGGAGACTTATTTTTCCTCCAGTATCTTCATAGATAGAAGCACTAGAGCTTTGTATTTGCTTTACAGGAGGTGCTAGATTCCATTCTCTAGGGAAGGATACTTCATCCCATTTGGTGATGTGCTTTTGCTGAGTATTATTTCTAGGATTGGTAAGGACAGATGTGGTAATGCCAGGACTGTTAATGAATCTAGTATTTGGTGTTACATTGGAGCTCATTAGCTTGTAGTAGATTCTATAGTCAACGGCAAGTTCCATCATGCCTTGTTTCATGGCGATCCCATCTGTTTTGATTCTCAGTCTTAGGCAGTGTGCTGCATCTTTCAGATGAGTGGTGAAGTTTGGGAAGACATTGAAATATGCAACCTGGTTGCATAGTGAGGCTTCTACTGTTCCTAACAGGCTTTTCTTGAAATCTGTTATTCTGTCATCTTGCAGAATACACAAGACCGAACAGTCTATACCATCTCTTGCTAAGAGTTTTATGGAAATTTGGACTGCACCAATGTGCATATAGGCATATTTTCTTTGAAATGCTTCACTCACTTCTCTAGACGTGATTAGTCTGATGTCTGTTTCTCCACCAGTTGCTGGTATTGTTAATTCTAACATCTTGAATCTGTGAGAATCCATACTAAAGGTGTTTCTGCCTAAACCCGGGGGTCTGGTAGATACAGATGAATCCTCCAAGTGATCTCCTGCCAACCTGCTCACTAAGGGGAATACCGGGCGGGCCGGTCTTCTCCTCTCCGATACCTAAGTTAGTATAGTTGGAATATATATAACTCGAGCACGTATGTAAGCGGTGAGTGAGATCAGTTACCTATTTATGGTGGTAGTTGAGGCCCATATATAGGTGGTTGAGGGTGAGGGCTGGCCTTACCCTTCGATGTGGGACTGGTTCCCTTCTGTTTGGATATTCTGGTGCCCTCTTTGGCAGGCAGGCTCCCCTGGTCCCAGGATCCCAGGAGGCGGGACAGAGTGCTGGGCCCCGAGGCCTGGTGCTGGTGATCCGATCCTGGGTCCTGGGCCGGGCCCTGGTGCACTTGCCGCGGGTCTGTGGGCTTGCTGTAGTCCCTCTGCGGCTACTGTCAACAAGTCCCCCAAGTTCCCGGTCAAGTGCAATCTTGAATGGGGACTTATCTGTCTTGCTCTTGTCCCGCAGACCCGCGGGGTTACCAACCTACAGGTCCCCAGTCCCCCAAGTCCGCGTTAAAGATTGGGCGTGACCGAGGTGAGTACCTGTTACCGATGGCAAGAAATAATTTATAAGCATGTTTGGTAATGTAAAACAGGATTGTGCTTGAGTGTTTGAGCATGGAGCGGGGTGAAAACCCGAAGAGTGCATGAGATGATGCCATGCGATAGATGGTGCATGGAATGATGATGAGGCGTTGAAATCCGCCATGCAAGAGATGGTGCATGGAATGATGATGAGGCGTTGAAATCCGCCATGCAAGAGATTAATGCACGGAATTCTGATTGGGCCTGCTGCCCTTCGGAATAAGGCGGAGCTCACTGATCCCGAACTGGGCATCCTGCCAAATCAGAACGGAGCGGTGCCAACTGGGCCAGAACCGGGCGTTCTGCCAAATCAGTACGGAGCGGTGCAAACTGGGCCAGAACCGGTTGTTCTGCCAAATCAGAACGGAGCGGTGCAAACTGGGCCAGAACCGGTTGTTCTGCCAAATCAGAACGGAGCGGTGCAAACATTTGCTAGTTCTTCTCAGCTTGTGTTGAATAAGCGATGAGGTAAATGTGCAGGTTTGTTAGCCTGCGGGGAGATTTGTTCTGTGTTAGAGATACAATCTGCCCGGTGGGATGGTGTAGAGATAACGAGTCTCCCCCATGTGTTCCCAAAGGTATCGCAGTTCAGTGCGATGCAGGGTTTTTATCCTGCTGGACAGTATCGCAGTTCAATGCGACGCAGGGTTTTTATCCTGCTGGACAAGAGTACATGTGTTAGATGTAAACTCGCCCGGTTTATAAAGCCCATGCGTTTGCCATGGAGGCGGGCGGACTCGACGGGCGACATGCCTATCGAAACGAGTCCCCCTGTGAAAAATCCATGGGTCCGGGTGATTATGTTTCCGGAAAGTACTCTCGAGCTGGTTGGACATGACGGAACCGATGGGGTGGACCTCGCCCGGGCGTTCTGCCATATCGGTGCGAGGTGGAGTTCATAGGGGCTCGACGGGCGTTCTGCCAAATCGAAACGAGTCCCGGATGAACTTGCAGACCGGACCTCGATCGGGCATCCTGCCATATCGAAACGAGGTCGTTGGTGCAATGTGGGGAAGATGCCATGGAGCCGGTTGAATGATCATAACCGCGGACTGCCATGGTACCGAGCGGGACTTGCGCGGGCGACATGCCATATTGAAACGAGGTCCTGCTCAAACCCGGATAGATGCTCTCGAAGCGGTTGGATCAGCATAACCGGTGAGAGGTCTTCAAGCTTTGCAGCGAAGAAGCCATGCAGCCGGTTGGAAGATCATAACCGCGAACTGCCATGGAACCGGGCGGGACTCGCATGGGCGACATGCCATATCGAAACGAGGTCCTGCTCAAACCCGGATAGTTGCTCTCGAAGCGGTTGGATCAGCATAACCGGTGAGAGGTCTTCAAGCTTTGCAGCGAAGAAGCCGTGCAGCCGGTTGGAAGATCATAACCGCGAACTGCCATGGAACCGGGCGGGACTCGCACGGGCGACATGCCATATCGAAACGAGGTCCTGCTCAAACCCGGATAGTTGCTCTCGAAGCGGTTGGATCAGCATAACCGGTGAGAGGTCTTCAAGCGGTTGATTTGCAATGATGATGGCGTGCAACCGTGGAATCTGGGGAAGCGTAGGGGAGCCTGACTCCTTGGTTCCTGCTCCTACCTTCCTGTCGCCAGCGTGTGGGACAGGTGGCTGACATGCATTTAAGGAGAAAGCCCATCAGTCCCGTCAGTTATGATGGCGTGGGCAGTTTACCAATGCTGGGACACGTGCCATCAGGGAACGGTTTTGTGATGGAGGGCCTGGATACGCAGGCGTTTGAGTTGCTCTGATTGCGTTTTTTGGAGGGATTTCAAAATGCCTAAGGCACCGGTCCCCTCTATAAATAGGTCTCTTCTGCTCTTCTTTCCACTTTTGCTTCTTGCACTTTTAAGAGAGACTGAGAGAAAAAGGAGGTGGTCCGGCGAAAAAACCCTAAGTTCCTTGCCCCAAGAGATCCGTTGTTTGAAGCGCTCCCAAGCCTTCTTTTACCATTACTCGTTGCTTTCGCAGGGCGGATTGTCCTCGGCTGAGCATACTAATCGGTAAGTTGTGTTCTTTGCCCCGGTGTTTCTTGCTTTTTGATTTGTTGTTTTGCGGCGGGGGGGAGGGATCTGTGTCGCTGACTGGGTTGCTCAGCGGCAAACTTTTGGGGAGAGGCCGTTGAAGGTGGTGTTGTAGTCTGTTGCTGACGAGCGCTAGGGTTTTGCTTTCTGCCCCTAGATTAAGATGTACACTTCGAGCTCGGAGGGGGCTTCTGAATCTGCCGCAAGAGGTCCTGTGGTGGATGATGTGGAGAGGATGCAGGACTGGCTTGATTCTGAAGCCCCGGAGCATGAAGCCGCGGACCGCTCCGGGAGCGGTGCCTCGTCCACGTCCTCAGATTCCGGGTCAGATTCCTCGGAAGCTGAGATACCGCACGGGGTGCGCATGGCCGGTGCGCCCGCTGAAAGCTACACGCTTGGTAGGGGAAGAACTGCCGTGGTGTGTGACGAACTGGAGGAGAGCATGACTCCCGCGGAGATTGCCGCGTTCCGGGAAACGTGGGGTATCCCGGACGATATCTTTCTGCGTCCATTGAACCCTGGAGAGTCAGCCTGTAACCCGGAGGAGGGTTGGGTTGCCGTGCATCCGGACCAGTTCCGGCACGGGATGTCGCTACCGCTGCCTGACTTTGTGCAGTATATACTGAGTGCCCTGCCAGCGTCGCCCGCGCAGCTGCCCAGTCTCCAATGGAGGCGGCTACTAAGTCTAGGCTGCCTATACGACTTGTCCGGAATGAGTATGCCTACGATCAATGAATTTCGGGCGCTGTATAGGTTGTCCTACTCGAGGAAGGCGGGGTCCAAAGGCTGCTTATCCTTCAACTCCCGCAACAATCAAGCGGTCATCACCACTATGCCTTCATGGGTAGACAACAGCTGGAGAAAGAAGGTGGTGATGGCCGGCGGGGCCTGGCAGGTGAAGAGGAGGAAGTACCGGGTGCCTGGCGCCTTCTAGCCCCTAAGCGACCAGTCTTTCCAGCTCTCCGAGGTGGAGCAGGAGAGGGTCTCGATTATTCGCGGCTGCTGGGACCACCTGGAACGAAGTTCGTATAATTTCATCCGGCGAGAAGTGCTGGAATACTGTGGGCTTGGGCGGGATCCCGGTGTGTTAGCAAACCCTAGCGGTGGTACTTGTGCTAGTTGTGCTCAATAGTTTCTAACTTTTTGCTTGTCCTGCAGGTGCGTCAACCCGGGCGGTGATCAAGCCCGAAAACACCCTCTCAATGGACGAGGAAGACCTCCTGAGGCAGCTTACGGAGAAGGGCGCGACCGTCGCCCGGTCCTCGCTGGAGGAGGACGGGCGGGTTACGCTGCATGCGGAGCCCAGGGCCCGGGATATGGACGAGTCGTCCTACCTGTTGGAGCTGGTGAAGACTCATCACTTCGCGGCAGCAGCGGTGCCCGGGAAGGGCAAGAGCACCGGAGGGCCGGTGCGGGTTCCTGGGGGAGCAAACAGGACCCCCAACCGTGCGGCGACCCTGCCCATCGCTGCTTTTGTTCCTCGTGCGAACGCACGTTCTGCTTCTCCCGAAGGGCGGGGAGAGAAGCGGAAAGGACCGGACGGTCCGTCCCCCCTGCTGGTGACGCTAACCGGCGGGTCGTCCCGAGAGAGCATGGCGAAGCGGGTCAGGACAACCAGCAGTGTACCATCCAATGCTGGGGAGGGAGCTGCCGTTGGTCAGCAGAGGAGTCCTGCGCCTGCGGAGGCGTCAAGGGGAAGCCCGGACAATGCTCTCGTCCGGCAGATGATGGCGGACCTGGCCAGCCTCGGCCTGGACAAGCCCGGGATTGATGGCGTGCTGGCAGGTGGCAATCGGCCAAAATGCAAGGAATCCATCTTCCGGGTAAGTACCGCATGATACCACTGTACTGCCTTATATCCTGCCTTCATCCTTGCCGCTTGACTAACTGCCTTTGCTGTCCTGCAGCTGCTCTACAGCCTGTACCAGCCGGATGCGAGCGAGGAGCTCCCGGAGCTGAAGAGACAGATAACTGCGTTATCTAAGTCTCAGAAGCTGCTGGAGGTGGAGAAGTCCCGCTCGGATCGGGAGAAGGCCAGGGCGGAGGAGAGGGCCAAGAAGATGGAGGAGAAAGCCCGGAAGATGGAGGAGAGGGCCCGGGAGCTGGAGGAGCAGAACCGGAGCATGGAGAGGGAACGGGAGCGGGCTGACGCCGAGAGGGCCGGGCTGGAGGCCAAGATAGACGAGCTCCAGGCCCGTGCCACCTCGGCTGCTGCTGCCGGAGGAGATGACCCGGGACAGTTCGACCGGTTCGTTCTTCAATATGAGGAGAGCGATCGGTTCCTGGACTGCCTGGACAAGGCCCGGGAAGAAGGCATCTCGGATGCGTACACGGAATGGGCGGCAAAGGGGTGGTTGAATACTTCCCTGATGCTGGGTGCCTCTGCCGAAGGAAATGCTCCTGAGGAGCCGGTCGTCCAGCAGCTGGCGGTGGAGGAACAACCAGGAGCAGAGCTTCGCTCGCACTTGGATTCTTTTACCAACGGTGCCGAGCCTATCGGAGCCACAGCCGGTTCCCAGGTTGACGACGAGGCTACCGCTGGAGATGCGGCTCCGTAGGACTTGGATTCTTTTACCAAGTGTACCGAACCTGGTGGAGCTGAGGTCGACGACGAAGCTATCGCTGGAGAGGCGGCTCCTTAGGATATTTTTCTTGCTCTCTTTCTTAAAAAAACTCTCCGGAGCGGTTACTGCTTGTACACTTCAATTGACTATGAATATATATCTGACCTCGCGGGGCCAGAGTTTTTCAAAAGTAGTTTGCATATATTTGATCTTTACAATCGGTTGAACCGGCGATATGCCAAACTAACCGCTTGGACTCAGCGGGTTTACCAAGCCGGGTCACTCTCCCAGTCGGGGTCTTCTCTTCTCTCCCCAACATACCTCTGGAGCTGACCGCTATCAATCAAGCCCTGCACCGCGGTCTTGAGGGCGAAGCACTGGTCCGTCCGATGAGTCGCCTCATCATGGTACGAGCAGTACTTGCCCGTCTGCGCCGTGGTAAGCTTCCCCTTGGGGTACTTTCTCTGGGGCGGTGGGGCGATGATGTTCCCGTTCTCCAGCAGAATGTCCTCATAGGATGCGGTGAGTGTGGAGAAGACTTCTTGGTTGGCTGGGGGTGCTGGCATAATTGCCAGGGGGCGCTCTTGGCGGTACGGTGTCGGCTTGTTCTCGTTCCGGGGCTGGGGCCTGTCGGAGAAGGGCCTCTGTTGCCGCTGCGGCCAGCTCTTGCCGTTGTTGTTGTTGTTCCGGCTGGGTCGGCGACTCCCGTGCTCGGCTCGCTGGCCGGTCTTGCTCTCTTGACCGCGCGGGGGATTCTCCTCCCGGGGATGGTCCGAAGACAGATCATCCCGCTTCCTCTTCAGCAGGTGGTTCCCGTAGGTCTCATGATCAGCCTGGGCATGCCGGATGGCCATAGCCATCAACTCGTCGTAGCCCTGCGGGAGTTCTACCTTGACGGCATAGGAAAACTTCCCGGCCCGAAGCCCTTGCTTGAATGCCATTTCGGCAATGCCCTTGTCCAGGTTCCGGACCCCGGCCGTGGCCGTCTGCCACCGGTTGACAAAGGTTCTCAACTCTTCCCCGGGGGCCTGGATGCAGTTGAAGAGGACGGTGGACGTCCGTGCTCCCTCGACTCGGAGGATGAAGCGGCCTACGAATCGGTCAGCCAGCTGCTCGAATGCCTCAATCGAATTCGCAGGAAGCTCGTAGAACCAGCTGAGCGCTTCTCCAGACAGGGTCTCCTGGAAGATGTTGCAGCAGACCGCATCGGAGTAGCCCTTGGCGCAAGTCTGGGACCCGAAGCTGTCCAGATGCTGATACGGGCAACCGGACCCGGAATAGGTGAGCTTGAGGGACTTCTGGTTGCCAGATCTCCCCGACTCTATAACTCGGTGCGAAAAGGGGCCCATGCGCTCGTTGAACCGGGCGCCTTCCAATGGCCGGGCCGCTCTTCTCTCGTTTGCCTCCATCTGGGCCTTTAGATCCGACACGGTGTTGGCTAGCAGCTGCAACGCCCGGGCTGTTGGAGTATCAACTTCATCCACAGACGAAGCGTGCGGCTGGTGGGAGGCGGGCGTGCCCTTCGGCAGGCCTTCGCCGGCTTGCGACTTCTCTTGTACAGGCTCACCGGGCCGGGGGCCCGAAGATGACTGGCAGGGGTGCTGCTTGCGCCTCGGCCATGGCGGCACTGCGCTGCTGACCCCTCTCTAGGGCGGCTACCAGGGTGGCGTTCACTGCCTCCATCTCTTCGTAGCGGGCCTGGGACTTGGCTCGGTCCCGGTCGTTCTCCTCTCTGAGACGACTAACCTCTGCAGCCATTGCCCGTACCTCTCCCGCCATGCCGTCATGGTCGGGACTGTACGTGGGGGCTCGGTCCTGGCTCTTAGACTGATCACTCGGATCATCTGAGAACGTCAGGGATAGGCCACGAAGCACCGGACTGCCTTCGTCCTCTATCAGGTCTTTCCCGCGCGAGCTCTCGTGGCGGGGCTCCGGATCACCGGAGGGTCCTCCACGGCTCCTTCCCAAATCGCTGCCCTGATCACCACGCGGCTCCCGCGTGATGATAGGGGTGGAGGCGAGCGTTTGCACAGCTGCAACACGCCTCTCCTCAGTGGTTCCTCTCTCTTGACTTATTTCCACCATCTTAGCCAGCGGTGTTGCTTGCACGGCTTCTTGTTCAGTCTTCCCACAGACGGCGCCAATTGTTTCTGCCTAAACCCGGGGGTCTGGTAGATACAGATGAATCCTCCAAGTGATCTCCTGCCAACCTGCTCACTAAGGGGAATACCGGGCGGGCCGGTCTTCTCCTCTCCGATGCCTAAGTTAGTATAGTTGGAATATATATAACTCGAGCACGTATGTAAGCGGTGAGTGAGATCAGTTACCTATTTATGGTGGTAGTTGAGGCCCATATATAGGTGGTTGAGGGTGAGGGCTGGCCTTACCCTTCGATGTGGGACTGGTTCCCTTCTGTTTGGATATTCTGGTGCCCTCTTTGGCAGGCAGGCTCCCCTGGTCCCAGGATCCCAGGAGGCGGGACAGAGTGCTGGGCCCCGAGGCCTGGTGCTGGTGATCCGATCCTGGGTCCTGGGCCGGGCCCTGGTGCACTTGCCGCGGGTCTGTGGGCTTGCTGTAGTCCCTCTGCGGCTACTGTCAACAAAAGGATCCTTTCTTATAAATCTCATTGAATCTGAATTTCGGCGCTGAGGCTTCTCTTACGCTAAATTCAATTTCGTTATACTCAAATTCTTGAGCATTTACAAGCTGTACTGCTGGTACAGTATGTCTTTTGCTGAAGACTCTACTTAACATCTTTATATCCCTTTTGGATTCTTTCCATCTTAGGAGCTTAGGTTCACTGAAATGAAAACCACTTTCTGGTTTTGGCTGTGGTATAATAATTTTACTAGCTACAGTTTGTGCTAGTGCCTCTTCGTTGATTCTTTCAACGATTGGGTTTTCTTTCATTTTTTCTATACCTTTTTGTAGGCTAGAAATTTTTGAGCTTAGTTCTTGGAACTGTTCTTCCATATCTTTCCCTATTTCTTGAAGGTAGATATTGCTGTAGTTCTGTTGATGTATTATTGCTTCAACATTTTCAGCAAGTTTTTCTGTTGGAAGATAAATACTTATGGCTTTTAAGTCTTCTTGTCTTACTTTTTGCTCAACTCTTTGCTTCATCCTATGCGGGATATAAGAGTTTCTAAGAGTTTCTTTAGATTTTCTTGAGTACCTTTTAGATCAACTGCTTGTTGATGAATATTATTTGCAAGATTTTCAGTTCTTACTAATTTCTTTTCAATATCTACAAGATATTGTTTTTCTTTAAGATAATCAAGTTTGACTTCAAGTCTTGATATCTTTGCTTAAATTTCTTCTAACTGAGTTACTCTGAGATTAAATCTCTCTAGCTGTTCTTTTACTTTTTCAGTAGTCTTATCTCTAGATATATGGTCTAGAAATTCAACTATGCTTGGCCTTGAGGGGTCAAGTTCTTCTATTCCTATTTCTTTCTGAAGATGAATATGCTCATCCTATAGAGTATTTAGTACTCTACAAGTGTATTCAATAGAGTATTGGTTTTCTTGGATGTGTCTTGTGTGAAAACACAAGTTCCACTTTTCTTTTTCTTTTTCTATGCAAAAAGCTTGATAATTCTTTAGCTGCTTTGGCTCTCTTTTATTTGTTAAGAGGAGCCAACTTTGTGGCATAGACCTTTTCTTTACCTGTTTTTGAGCAAAATAGGCTCTGATACCAACTGAGGCGGATCTAACCAACGGTTTCTAACCGCGGCTCAAAATTTCAAGAGGTTCTTGTTCTTGTTGTATAAGTAGTTTAAGTTCTGCAATTTGTCTTTCTGCGATACGAATGCCCTGAAAATTATATCCCAATAGCCTGGTCTACTTCTAGGAAGTCTTTCTCTAAAATCTTTTAAGATTTTTAGTTTTGCCTTTTTATCTTTTATTTCTTTTTCGGTGATTCTAATATTTTCTAAACAAATTAAACGCTGTGAAGAAATACTGTAAAGATAAATTAACCGTCTACCTTTGAGTATAGAGGATAAACCATATGTATGCGGTATGTCAAATAAACATTTTTATGGGCCCACTACGCTCCGTCAGAAAGTAAAATTATTTTCTAAAAATATAAAATAAGGGTATTTTAGTCTTTTTGCTATTAATATGTATCAAAGTGTCATTCTTATTGGAAGTTGGTGTACTGATGTGTTATTTTGTAAATTTGATGTACCAAAGCTATTAGTGGGTGAAAGATGGTGTACCCTTCTTATATTTATCACAATAAGAAAATGGTACAAGGGACACAACAGGCAGAAAGTTTAATCAATTTGAATAACAGGATTCAATAACTTACAAGTAAAATAACAAATAATATGTATAGTGAAATGGAGGAGTAACTTACCAGCACTTAGGACTAATCATCAATTCGAAGTAGGCTCTCTTCATATGGAATCATGCTAAGGCAGCAGCTATCGATGCGTTCAAGCCTGTAGACGCCAATTTCTTCTCCTTGTTTATGATCAATCTTTACTAAACACCAGCGGAGACCCGCAGCCCATTGTACCGCAACTGTACAGCTTTCCATGAACAAGAAATCTCCGTATCGCCCGGCGGAATGGTTAAACTTATAGACCTTAGTCCATGAGTCATCGACACCATATTCTCTCATGATCCAGAAATCGACAGAGTCATAAACCATGGTTGGATAACCGCATACACACAGGCATCCCTCAGAAACCCCAACATAGCCAAAAACCTACAACACCTGCAGGCAGACTCATTTTCATGAACTTTTCCGATGCGAAATCGTAAGCAAGGATTATTTTATCCGTCACCCAGTGAAGTGCCTCATTCAAAAGAATCCCCTGATGAGGAGAGGATCTGTAATAACCAGGGCCTCGGATTGTTTTCCAAACCTGAGCTCTAGAGGAGAAAATCTTCATCTCTGCTTTCTGTACGCAACTTTCTTCATCTTCATAAACACCATATGAGGCCGCCAAAATTCTGTAGTCGTCGGTGGTGGACAAATAGCCAACACCGTGATACGAGAGCTGTTGAAAGTCGGAAAAACCTGGCCCAGGCAATTCCATGAAGAATCGAGTTGATGGGTTCCAGATATAAAAGTAGGAATCACCGAAGGCAACAACCACCAAACCATTGCATGAGCCGAGTAGGGTGACGTCACAGTCAACCCTTGGTGGCTCGAAAGGGAGGCACAGCTTGCTGGCCGAGGAAGGGTGTCCAACCGTCGCCGTATCTAGCGTTTGGAGTTGACGGGGGCCGGTGGAGATGAGGAGTCTGCTGCCACCGGGGGTTCTGCGCTGACGAGCTGCTTTAAATTGAGATGCGGCCAGTTGGGGGTCTGACAGTATAATGAAACGCCACCGTTTCGAAACGGAGGTGAATCGGATAAGCGATTTAACAGGCAGCCTAGCTACTGAAGATATTCAGCGTGACATCTTCAGGTAGTGGTTCACAGGGACGTAACCAGGATCAGAAAATGGGTTGGGCTAATCTTAGCTCGACAAAAAATTTGTGCACTTGTGAATATTCATTTGAGGTTTTGAACCCGGTAGGAGGTTCATCCTCACGCCTTCATTTAAAATATAGAGAATTACTTAGTAGTACCAGACCACATTTGAATTAACTAAAAACTCACTTTCCATATTTCTTATACAAATTAGGACATAAGTCCAAGCCCAAAAAATAAGTGGACTAAAATTAATTAAGTAATTAATGCAAAAATATCTAAAATACCCTTATTTTCGTGAAAATTACCAACTGCCACCCAGATCTAACAAGTTTCTCTCTCCTCATTTTTAAAGTTTTTTTCAAGCAAATTTAAATTTTTCGGCTAAACCACCAGCAATTTGGAGGTGAGCCAATATATAAAGTTGTTCCTTATGTCATGGGCTTTCATTTAAGTACCATATTGCATATATTTTGAGAAATTTTAAAATTTCGAATTTTGCTCACCAAAAACCACAGTAGCAGTTAGTATCTCAGTCGACAGTAGCAGCTAGATTTATAGTCAATAGTAACAGGTGCCTTCCCACAGTAACAGCTAGATACATAATCGACAGTAGCATGTATCTTCCCAGCCGACAGTAGCACTTTTCAAATCGACAGTAGCAGCTACTTTCATGTTCGACAGCAGCAGCTACTTTCATGCTCGACAGTAGCAGCTAGATTTGCAATAGACAGTAGCAGCTAACTTTGCAATAGACAGTAGCAGCTACATTCACGATCAACAGTAGCAGTTAGATTTGCAATAGACAGTAGCAACTAATTTTTTAATAGACAGTAGCAGTTAGATTTGCAATACACAGTAACAGCTAGTTTTGCAATAGACAATAGCAGCTAGTTTTGCAATAGACAGTAGCAACTAGATTTGTAATAGATAGTAGCAGCTAGTTTAGTAATAGACAGTAGCAGCAATTAGGACTAAATGCATACTTGTAAATATTAAGGACAAAAGAGTAAATTAGTTAATAACATGTGGCAGCTTGTTATGCACATGGTATTTATTTGTAAATTTTTGTCCTAATTTGTTCAATTAAATATGTATGTGATTTATTTGTTAAACAAATTATTGTCATGCACTTTTTTGTAGTTTGTTATTTAAAATACATATGAGGGGGACATAAAACCAAGAACCTCATAAACTAAAACTTACAAGCAAAATAAATTAGAAGAAAACAAGAAATTCTAACTAAATCGTACCCTTCGAGGCCCACTTTTTTACTACCACTTTTGCTCCCACTACAACTTCCACTACCACTTGGAGGAGGCTCACTTGCGAACCATGAAAGAATATTTTTATATCGCTTGGGCTTTCGGTGATCCGTCATTATATTCAAAACCTATATATGTATCATTATTAGAATTATGTATATAAATTAAAGCATAGAATTTTGATTATAGATATTATGCATATTAGAAGAAAAAACAAAGACTTTCTGTGAACAGACAAAGACTTCATATACCACTTCTACTCTGGATACATCATATTCATTATTCTGAGGAGAAGCATAGAAATGGAAAACAAAGACATTCATTACTAGTTGTGCAAGCATACCTTGGCCTTTTGTCTTCCTCCTTATTAAAAATTTTTAGCCCCAAAAACAATTGAAATCACCAACCAATGCGCAGTAGCGAGCACCTGCATTTCACAAGCTTAACTTAGACATATGATCTGCTCAATATGGAGTCCAGAAAACAAAGGTATGCGGTAGAAACATTATTAAATTTCAACAAAGACCAAAAGAGAGATATATATTTCTTCATGGTTTCAAATAATAGGTGACTAGTCAAAGACAAGAAGGCCAGAATAAAACTCACAGGAAAATAGACACACGCACACAACGCTCAAACTCCTCAATCATACCACAATATAGTCTCCCCATTATAATGATTACATCATATAATCTCATGCATTTCCAAACAAAACCATAGTGCAATACTCAAACATCTTAATAACTCAAACTGCAACCTCACCTTAGACAACCTCAACCATTTCACATTAGATTGTCAGCGAAAACACAGTCGCATCCAGCTATAAGCTATTGCCTCCACCACTTGCTAAGTTTCACTATTTTCCTCCTAAATTTCTAACAAAAGCATTGCCCAAAAACACAAACTAGCCTTCGATTTCAAAGCCATCAGTCCATCACACACTAGAACAATTCTAGTCCTCCCTCAGCTGAATCAGCTCATAAATTCTAATACACAATCACAATCCCTACGCTCTAGCATGCAAGTAAAATCTCTATTGAAATTCAATTACTAAAATAAAAACGATGCAGAACCGAATAGTACCTAAACAGATCCGACGATGATGTTGTTGATAGGGATGAAGATGAGCTTGACGAAGAATCCGACGATTCCCATCACGACGAATCCAATCGCTGTCCGCAGCGCCACCTTGGAGAATTCTGCATCACAAAGAATCTATGAATTTCAAAACCTGTAAATTCTACAAAGATCTAGAGAGATCGGCGATTGGGTTACCTTTGCGATCGGGCTTGTGGCAGCGCTTGACGAGTCGAATGGAGACAACGACGTCGATGGTGTTGTTAGAAAGGTCTCGTGGGTTGGCGACTTTGAAGACGAGCTGCTCGTTCCAGTAAGGATTGAGGTCTTTGGGTTTGGTCTGTGTAGTCTGAGGGGTCCGATAAGCATTTGCTGTTTTTTTTTTTTTTTTCTTTTAGGTTTAGGCTGAATATATATAGTTTGGGCTTATTTCAGCATTTTTTGGGTTGGGCTGCAGCCCAACCAGCCTCTAGTGTGCATCCGTCCCTGGTGGTTCAGTTTCGGCCATTTCACAGTGGAATGGATCGAACTGAAGACCAACACCCCAGAGAGACCTAGCTAATTCACCTAAAATTAATAGGGCACCGAGCGAATTAAAGGGAGCGAGGACTCACACTACCAGAAAAGGGGTTATAGCCGACGATATGGGAAAAAACGGCCGACGAAATAGTACTTCGTCGGCTATAAGTGGTCATAGCCGACGAATTACTATTTCGTCGGCCACATCGTCGGCTATAATATTAGAGCCGACAACTGCCGACAAGTCGTCGGCTATAACTATAGCCGACGAAAAGTTTTTGGTTATAGCCGACGAGGAGGGTATTCGTCGGCTATAACTCTTATATCAGATCGATCTTCTGCAGCAGGGAGCTCATTCGTTGAAAAAATTTAGAAAACGCTCTGAAATCGTCCAAAACCTCGGCCATAAGCTTGAAAGGTACGTATATTGCTGTGTGTGTTGATTTAGTTGGTTATATGCAGAGGTGTGTTAATTTAGAGTTTAATTAGAATAAATGTGTGATTAATTTGATATATATATATATATATATATATGTGTGTGTGTGTGTGTGTGTGTGTTGAGATGAGATTATTAATGGGTTGATATGTTGGTTAGATAGAATTGAAGTTTTGTTGAATATCAGTGATTGATTGTTGATTTAGAGGTGATTTTAGATGAATTTGATGAAAAAATGTATATATATATATATATATATATTTATTAATTTAATTGTAATTAAAAATATATTGTTGGTATATATGAAAAATATATTGTGTTTTAATTAATTTAGGGATGCATGTGTGTGTGTGTGTATATATATATATATATATATATATATATGTGTGTGTGTGTGTAATGATGAATTTTTTAATTAATTAGTACGTACGTACGTACGTAGTACGTGCATATATACATATCTATATATAGCTATATTTATTTCTTGAATTTACAGGATGGACAAGAGTTGGATTACCCTCGGAAGATGGGATCAGGCGTATCATGATGGAGTTAGGAGTTTCCTGGATTTTGTGATGGCTAACTGTGGAGACACTACACTTCATTATTGTCCGTGTAAAAAGTGCAAGTGTGCCACCCCACGACACCGGTTTTCCATAGAGACAGTGGAGCAACACTTGGCTAGATATGGATTTTGGGTCCTATACAGTAATTGGATTTATCACGGTGAACCAGAGTTTGCGGGTCCTCATGATCATGGACAATTTGCCGAGAGAGGGAGTTCCTCCAATGATCCAACAACGAACTGGATAAACGATATGTTTCCTCGTGAGAGCGGTGTCTTTGATGAAGCACCAGATGTGCAACTCCCTCCTTCGGAGATGGAGTGTTTCCCTGATATTGAGCCACTCGAGCCATTACCCCGATCTCCGGTCAACACAAGTGGTATGGAAAAGTACAACAACCTGATCGCATTGCAACAGACTCCGTTGTACCCCGGATGCAGTAAGACTGTCCTTGAATCTGTCATGGGAGTGATGAAGATCAAAACGGAGAACAAAGGCACTGTCAAATCGGTTGATGATTGGCTTCGGCTATGGGGTGGGGCGATGCCCCCCGGACATCGGCTTCCTACCAGTCATCATAAGGTGCGACATATCCTTAAAGATCTCGGCCTTTCCTACATCAAAATTCATGCATGCAGATACGATTGCGTTCTGTTTTACGGGAAAGGACTTGCAGATCTTGAATACTGCCCAGTATGCAATACAGAGCGGTATAAGTTCACTCCTAAAGGGAACAAGAAAGCTGTGAAGATACTTCGGTACTTCCCGCTGATTGATAAGCTTGAGCGGTTGTTCATGTGTGCTTTCACAGCCGAAGCTATGAGATGGTGGGCTGAGAGGAATGTGCCTGACGATGACACCCTTAGACATCCCGCCGACGGAGAGGCTTGGAAGAAGAATGTGTTGGAGTTTCCTGAATTTGCATCAGAGGTTCGAAATGTTTGGCTAGGGCTATCATCCGACGGTTTCAACCCTTTTGGCAAGAAAGAGCTTCAGTACAGTGTGTGGCCAGTTATTTTGATTCCGTACAACTTTCCACCGTGGATGTGCATGAAGAAGGAATATAACATGCTCACATTGTTGATTCCAGGCCCAGGTTATCCGGGAAAGTGTCTCGATGTGTATTTGAGACCCGTAATTGAGGAGCTTCGGTACTTGAGTCTGAACGGCCACCTGGTCTACGACCGGTTCAAAAATGAGATGTTCCGGATGCATGCCATGCTTGTTGGCACGATCAGTGACTTTCCTGGGAGGGGTATGTTGTCGGGCAGCGTCACCAAGGGTTACAGGGCTTGTTCAGAGTGCATGACTGTTGATTGCTCCAGTCCTCATTACAGCAAGATTGTCCAGATGCGTCACCGTCGTTGGCTTCCGCATGACCATCCATTTAGGGACGATGCACAGGCTTTTGATGGGACTGAAGAAAGGGGCTGGGCACCGGAGCAATGGACAGGGGAGGAAATATTGGCAGTGTTGAATGAGTATGACTTTGGTCCGCTTAACAATCATCCCGATGTGTTGCGCACGATTCCAGAGAGGCCCGATCGGTATAGGTTCTGGTCACACAAGAGCATCTTATGTGAACTTCCTTATTGGGCCAGGTTGGCTACCAGATACTACCTGGATGTCATGCATATAGAGAAGAACGTGGGTGAAGCCGTGGTTGGCACAGTTTTGAATTGGGAGAAGAAAACAAAAGACACCCCCAAGGCACGCGTTGATCTGAGAAATATGGGACTGCGGGACCATTTGTGGTTGAGAGAGGGCAGGAGCAAAATGCCCCAAGCTCCTTACACCGTCACCAGGGACCAGAAACATGAAATCTTTGGATGGCTGAGTAATGTCAGGTAACTTTTTATTAGGCATGTATTCCCTAAAGAATCCATCTGTTGTTGGACGACTATATATGCATGAAATCTAATTGTTGTTAATGGCTATGCAGGTATCCTTATGGCTATGCGGGTAACATAAGCAAGTGTGTTAACTACCGAGACAACAAGATGTACGGATTGAAGAGTCACGACTGCCATGTACTGCTTCAACGCCTCTTCCCTATTTTCATTCGAGCGTACTTGGAGGATGAAGTGGTTGAGCCGTTGGTGGCGTTGTCAAGATTCTTCCAGAAGTTATGCGCTAGAGAAGTTAGAAAATCAGACCTCATGAGAATGCATGAGGAAATCGTTTTTATCTTGTGCAAATTCGAGAGGATATTTCCCCCAAACTTCTTTGACATCATGCCTCACCTGATGATCCATCTTCCCCAACAATTGTTGCTTACCGGTCCCGTACACTACACTTGGATGTATCCCATCGAAAGGTACATGTTATTCATAAATTTGATTTATACATGTTTTTAAATAAAAGTTGCATGCTCTTAACATGCACTTGTTAACCTTGCAGACAACTTGGAGACTACAAGAAATATGTGCACAATAAATCTGCGCCTGAGGGGTGTATTGCTGAAGCTTACATTGCGCATGAATGCGTAACGTACGCCAAGTTGTACTTGGGAGCGATGGAGGACCCCCCACAACATCCAAGTCGAGATGACCCCGAGTTCAACCTATCTATCGTCGCCAACTCTGTTGTACCATACGGAAGCTTCAAGAAGAAGGGTGTGGACAAGTTGCCTGACCATGAGGTAGGGATTGCCCACTGGTGGGTTCTAATAAACTGTCCGGAGATACAATATTGGAAACGAACCCATCTTCACTGCAAGGAAGTTCGCGGTGATGTCGAGTACCACAACACGACGTTTGCAGACTATTTTCCACAATGGGTAAGTGTATAAATATATATATTAGATGGCTTTCTTTTACAGTTCCCTATTCTTTAATCATAAACACACCAACTGATTTGAGTTATATTTTTCAGCTGATGCAAGTGGCTGCGAGGGGTGGTCATACAAATTACTCAGAGGAATTGAGGCTGTTGTCGATGAAGCCGATATCTTCCACAGTCCGCCCAATGTGTGATGTCAACGGCGTTAAGTATATATGTGAAGCTAGAGACGGGGAACACAAAACACAGAATTGTGGGGTGATGGTGGATGGTGCAGAGGGGGGCGTGGATTTTTACGGTGTCCTACAGTCAGTTGTTGAACTCATTTATGGAAACGGCATGAAAGTCCACTTGTTCAAGTGTCGATGGTTTGATACTAGGCCGCACCGCATACGGATCGATCAGTACGGCATACTTTCGGTGAATACCGCCACTAGTGTGTATGAAGACGACCCCTTTGTTTTTGCCACAGCGGCCAAAAAGGTTTTTTATCTTGACGATCCATTGAACAAAGGCACGTGGAAGGTAGTTAACCATGTGTCTCAGCGAGACATATACAGTGCTACCACACTTGGTGTGAGCACAGAGTGTCAAGAAGCGACCGCATACCAAGAGCCGGACGCCGGCGACATTCCTGAATCGTCCACCATCCGCGATAATAATGTGACGCCGGGCAGAGTGGTTCGACTTCCTAGGGGTCAGGTGTCCATGTATGATGTTAATCCGAATCGTCTATATCAGGCAGACGATGACTCAGACGACGAGTACGAGCACCGGTTGCCAGATATTAACTACTATACTACGTCTGACTCAAGTGATGAGGATGATTCTGATTATCATCCTTAGTATACTATTTATGTATGTATTTGTGTACGATGGTGCATGCATGTATGAAAACATTTTTTGTCCTTAATTACCGTTTTCGGAGTTTATGGAAATTTGTATTGAATTGTTTGTGCGATGTTCAGGAATTTATCAGGTGAAATAGGCAATTTTCAGGCCCTAAATGGCAAATTTTCAGAAAGATCAGCATTATAGCCGACGAAATGGACCATACTTCGTCGGCTATAATGCCCATTCTGGTAATTTAATATGCAAGTCGTCGGCAAAACGTCGAAGGTCGTCGGTAAAGTATAGCCGACGACTTGCAAGTCGTCGGCTAAAGTATATTGACCGAAACCATACGTAGACCCTTCAAATGCAAAAGTGTCGTGAAATAAGATACGACCGAAATATTGAAATACGTCTACAGTTGAAAAATGAGAAGATTCCGACAAAATCTGTGTGCCGAATGTTGCGGTTAGGTGTTTTTTACTTCCGTTTTCCTATGGGTAGCCTTACGGTCGGTATATATTTTGAGGAAAACTTTTATACGGTTAGTTGCGTCGCATCGATTTGAAACTATTCTCTGTTGAAGGTCAGGCAAAAAAACGTTATTTAGACGGGCCAATTGCCGTTTTAAAGCGTTTAGAGGTTTGACTTTGCAGTTTGACCGTCCCGATCGAGCCTTTAACGTTGTCAGATGTAGTTGGAATTTTTTTCATACATGTATTTAATCTTAACGGTGATATCTGACGGTTGGAATAGATTTTCCAAACTTTTAGATTCGAAATCGGAACATATGCACTAATGTTCCTTAACTTGTTTACTAAGTGTTTAAGTGAATGTATTGTTTCAAATAGTTACTATACGTAGACCCTTCAAATGCAAAAGTGTCGTGAAATAAGATACGACCGAAATATTGAAATACGTCTACGGTAGAAAAATGGGAAGATTCCGACAAAATCTGTGTGCCGAATGTTGCGGTTAGGTGTTTTTTACTTCCGTTTTCCTATGGGTAGCCTGACAGTCGGTAAAAATTTTGAGGAAAATTTTTATACGATTAGTTGCGTCTCATCGATCTGAAACTATTCTCTGTTGAAGGTCAGACAAAAAAACGTCATCTAGACGGGCCAATTTCCGTTTTAAAGCGTTTAGAGGTTTGACTTTGCAGTTTGACCAAAGAATAGCCGACGACATACTTAACTTCGTCGGCTAAACTCTTGCGATCCGCGCCGTTTCATTGTCCGCCGTTGGATGGGCGAGATCTGACGGTTGCTGAGAGCGTGAAGTATAGCCGACGAGATTCATACTATATCCGACGAGATTCATATTATAGCCGACGATATACTTAACTTCGTCGGCTATAACCGGCCCGCAAAGCCCAACTTCGGCCCGGCCCAGATTTCGGGTCAGAGTATAGCCGACGAAATTCGTCGGCTATAGTATAGCCGACGAATTAAAATTAAATCGTCGGCTATAGTCCACACTATAGGCGACGAAATCCATACTTCGTCGGCTATAACCGGCCCGCAAGGCCCAACTTCGGCCCGGCCCGGTTTTCGGGTCAGAGTATAGCCGACGAATTTCGTCGGCTATGACTATAGCCGACGAATTAAAATTAAATCGTCGGCTATAGTCCTTCGATTTAAACCGAAACAGAGGCGCCTCTCCCTCATTCTGCATAAACCCTAAAAACTGATTTCGCCGCCCACCACTCCCCGACGCCGACCGACCGCCGATCTGGAGCCTCCCCGACGCCGACCGACCTTCCCCGGCCCCACCCGACCCCTCCCCGCCCCGGCCCCCTCCTTCCCGAGCCCTCCCCAACCCGAAAACACCACCCGAACGGCAACGCCACAGCCGCCGCCCCTAGCCGCCGTCGCCACCGCACCGCACCACCTCCCCTAGCCGCACCACCATGTCAGGTAGTCCCGCTCTCCCTCATTTATGGTTTTTGGAAATTTTGTGCAATTTTGTGGTTTTGTGGAATTTAGGGATTTTGTGAAATTTTATGGTTTTTGTGAAATTATGTGGAATTTAGGGTTGTTGTGCAATTTATGGAATGTTGTGGAATTTTTGTTAATTTTGTGTAATTTTTAGGAATTTTTAGGAGGATATATATATATATATATATATATATATATATATATATATATATATTTAGGTATAAATATAGTTATGTATATATATAATTAGGTATATATATATTTAATGAAGTTTTTTTTTTGTGAAATTTATGGAATTTTGTGGAAATTTTTTTAATGTTGTGGAATTTTTGTTAATTTTGTGTAATTTTTAGGAGGATATATATATATATATATATATATATATATATTTCGGAATATATATATATAATTAGGTATAAATATATTTATGTATATATATAATTAGGTATATATATATTTAATGAAGTTTTTTATTTTTTTGTGAAATTTATGGAATTTTGTGGATTTTTTTTAAATTTTTTGGAATTAACAACGATTTGTAGGAGGATATATATATATATATATATCTATATATATAGAGCTTCGGAATATATATATATATATATATATATATATATATATATAATTAGGTATAAATATATTTAGGTATATATATAATTAGGTATATATACATTTAATAAATTTTTTATTTTTTTTGTGGAATTTTTGTGAAATTTATGGAATTTATATACTAATTGTGCAGGAAACCGCCGCGCTGTAGACCGATGGCTTGCCAGACCGACCGAGAGCGACCCCGACGCTCAGGCAGGACCCAGCTGTGGGGGGAGCGGATCCAGCGGTCGTCGGGGCCTACGCCGGCCTATGAGTCGACGAGAGGAGACCTTGATGGGATTGACCCCGAGCGATCCACGTGGGGGCTCCTCGTATGAGTCGACGGGAGCGGGCCCTGACTCGAGTGTCGGAGGAGGACGCAGAGCCTCCAGACCCCAGTGCACTGCAGCACTGTTCCAGGATCGGCAGCCGACCCCACCGCGCGCCGATCTGGACCCTCCAGAGATGCTCCCTGTCCCCCCACAGCGACAGCGTCCACAGCTACGGGGCCCACCGTCAGAGGGATCAGGCCCCTCAGGGTCCACGCCCCGTATGTCTCCGCCATCGGGGATGTACATGGTCCAGTTCCTCCCTGCCATCCCCGAGTACGACGCCAGGAGGAGGCAGATTTGGAGGCACGACCGGCCCCACGAGATTCCCTGGGAGGAGGCCTACGTCCACATGCCTTTCGACTCAGAGGACTGCCGCGGCCTGTGGTGTGTTCGTGAGAAGGACAAGCAGTACAACGACGCAGGTAATTGGTTAGTTTAATTAATTATTTAGATTGTTTAATTAATTATTTAATTAGTTAGTTTAAATAATTATTTAACTATGTATTCATTTTAATTATGAAACAGGCGTCCTCGTAAATAAACCCGCGGGGACGAGACGGACCAGAGGGCCAGCGAACATGTCGACCCTGGAGAGGGAGCTCGCCGGTGGGATCAGGGAGATCCTGCCCGGTCCCGGTGAGGATGGACGCCCGATCGAGAGGAGAGACACCACCACCAAGTATATCAACGCGACGGGCATGCTCGTGCGGGACAGGGTCCCACTGTTGTGGCCCGACTGGGGCTCTGTGCCCGATGACATCAAGGCGCGAGTGTACAATGCACTGTCGGTGAGTTAAATCGTATTTTTATTATAGAAAATAAACATTCATGAATTCAGTCCTTATAACTATATAAAAATATTTTCTAATTAATTTATAATATTGCAGCAATGGTTTAGAGTCCATCCTACCTTGGACTGGTGGAGAGACGAGCAGCTGAAGAACAGGTTATGTGTTTCGCTTTTTTTTGTATAAATATATTTATTGGCAGTGTACGAATATATCTAACAGTTGTGTTTTGTTAATATAGGTACTCCGAGTGGAAGAACGAGCTGTCGACGCACTACAGGACATACCATGTGGAGCAGCGCTTGGGGCGAGGTGCAACCCCCCACGAGTTCCGGTACAGGGAGTATGAGTGGCTATGGCTGGTAGCCTACTTCGGGAGCGACAGGGTCTCAGTAAGAAAATTTAGCCTGCTAGTATATAACTTTTTAATGTTATTTAATAATTAAATTATGTAGTTACTTAATTAAATTAATTAGTTAGTTAGTTATTAGTTATTAAATTAAGTTAGTTGGTTAGTTACATAGTTAGTTAGTTCGTTACTAAATTAAATTAAATTAAATTAAATTAAGTAGTTAGTAAGTTAGTTAGTTACTAAATTAAATTAGTTAGTTAAGTAGTTACTAATTAAATTAAATTAGTTAGTAACTAAATTAGTTAATAATTTTATTTTGGTTAGTTCCTAATATTTTAATTTAGTTACTAATTTATATTTGCGTTTATATGTTCGTTCTTATAATACAGAAAATCTCGAAGACGAACAGCGACAACCGCAAGAGGAACGAGCACCCCCACCACGGCGGCGCCCGCTCCTGGAGGCAGTGGGCAGAGATTGCGAGGAGGGACCGACCGCTGAGGCCGTTGTCGTGGATTCATGCGCATATGTATCCGGGGCGTCCCGACCAAGTGGTAAGTATTCGCCCATCTTCAATAAAAGTATTTCATTAAATTAATTTATATATATATATATATTTTTAATTCGTTTATTATATTTTCTTGTCAATTAGGCGGAAATAGATGCGGAGACCGACGCGATCACCTTCGGGATCGCGCGAGACACCTTGGGAGAAGGGGCGTCCGACGAGGCGATCGCGGAGTTTGCCTCCACGATCGACACCCTTGAGCCGCGCTTGGCCTCTCAGATCATGCACGCGGCGGTAGGGACGGGCAACAACTACTTCTACCAGAGAGGCCTAGGCGCGGCGGGAGATGGGGTTCTCAAGTACACGCCGGCCAATCCCAGCACGCAGCGTGCGGCTTCGACGAGAGGAGACTTGCAGACGCAGCTGCAGAGGACTCAGGCTGAGTTGGCGAGGGCGGTGGAGGCGCTCCAGCAGGCGGAGTTGGCGAGGGCCGCGGAGGCTTCGGCGCAGCAGGCCAGAGACGCATCTGTGGCGGAGATGTACCGATGGATGCAGCAATCTTGGGAGGCCCAGCAGGCTGGACTCCAGCCCCCGCCTCCGCCATAGATGCCCCAGTTCGTCGTCCCCACCCCCCCCCCCCCCCCCCCCGCATCGGAGTACGCCAGACGATCAGGGTAGCCATAGCCACCGGAACTCGAACGATCCGGTCGACGACGCTACGCGTTTAGGGGGTGATGATGAGTAGATGACTAGTTAGGGGGTTAATTTGTACAGTATGTAGGATATTAGGGATGGATTGATGTGGATATTTGTTGGATATTTGGATGCTTGTTTGTGGATTTTCTGCAGCCAAACCGAAGACGAAGTGAAATTGGGCCCGAGTTAAATTTTTAATTTTTTTTAAATATTTAGGGGTTATAGCCGACGAAATGGACCATATTTCGTCGGCTATACCCTCCCGGCTTCCGGCAAAAAAAAGCCGTTCCTGGTACCGGCGATTGTTATGGCCGACGATTAATTCGTCGGCTATGCCGGACGGGTAGCCGACGATAGTGTCGTCGGCTATGCCGGGTGTAATGATGTTATAAATCCCGCCATGAAACAGGAAGTAGAAGTGGCATCTTCGTTTTGCCAAACAAATTCTGACGAAATTGATAGCATGTGGGACGATGATGCAAACTCCAATTTTGTATCCCATCCAGCTAGTGGTGGTACTAGAAATGTGATTGTGGAGGGAGCTATTAAACAAGTGTTTTCAAAAGTTTCTAAATTCTTCAAGAGGTCGAGCAGTAGAGAAAATACATTGGGGTCGACGGGTAAGATCAGCTATGCATCTATCAAGGTGGCCACATGCAACTTTTCTGAGAAATATAAGATCGGAGAAGGGGCATTTGGACCTGTTTATAAGGTAATTAAGAATCAGATAATGAAGCCTTATTATTTATATAAATAGAAATTATGGGAGTCGTTATCCTCTCAGATATGTCTATGCTTTGGTTTATCCATTCAGGGTATGTTGGTGAACGGACGAGAAGTAGCTGTGAAAAAGCTTTCAAGGGATTCAAGTCAAGGAAATTTTGAGTTTGAAAATGAACTGAGACTCCTGCGTCAACTCCAACATAGAAACATTATACAGCTATTAGGATTTTGCAGTCATGGTATCCAAAGAGTTCTAATATACGAGTACTTGGAAAACGAAAGTTTAAACTTCCATATATTTGGTGGGGAATACTAGCTATGATTTTAATCTTTAGTAATTGACTTCCAGTATATTTTCAAGAAATGACATCTCTGTGTTATCTGATGTTTTTAACTACATATGGGACAGGTTCATCCAGTGAATTGCTACTAGATTGGAATAGGCGTTTCAACATAATTGAAGGAATTGCTCAAGGATTGGTTTACTTGCAGAAATACTCCAGAATGAGAGTAATTCATAGAGATATAAAAGCTGGTAATATTCTACTTGATGCACAAATGAATCCCAAAATTGCTGATTTTGGTTTAGCAAAGAGTTATGCAGATGATGAAGAGATAGAAATGACTATGAGAATTTGCGGGACAATGTAAGTAAACAGTTCATTAACACTAATACGACATCCGAGGGCAGTTTTGAATTCTTAATTGGCTGCGAATACGTGTTTATATGCGTTTAATGGTTTCCCTTTTCCCTTTGGTGCAGGGGTTACATGCCTCCCGAGTACCTCATGACGGGAATCTTATCCATGAAAACCGATGTCTACAGTTATGGAGTGTTAATGCTTGAAATCATAAGTGGTAACAAAAATTACAATGCTGGCGGCAAGTATTTGGTCGAAGATGTATGTGATTTACCGCAATTCTTCATGATTCTATATATCTTGTTTAAGCTGAAAGATAACTAAGATTCAATCATCTGTTATAATGTTATATAATATCAACTGATAGATCTGTTAATTGATCAGGCATGGCAGTTATGGCAAGAAGGTGCAGGGCTAGAACTAGTGGATCCAAAACTGGAGGTCTCTAGTATTAATAAAGATCAATTGTTGAGATGCATCCATGTTGGTCTTCTGTGCACAGAAGAAAATGAAGATAACCGGCCAACCATGTCCGATGCAATATCTATGTTGACAAATGAAAGAGTGCCTTTGCCTGAACCAACAAAGCCATCTCCTAGCTTCAGGACCAGTGTGTTGGTATAACATATGTTGGCAATCCTTGTATTTAAAAAAACACAACTAGCTTAGTATATTAAGCCCAATCAAGTGAAGTTTGAAGTCGAAGATCAAGTTAAAGAACCGTTGTGATCTCTCTGCACTCAGGTATAAATCATGCATAGTCATATCATGAGTTTTTCACTGAGGATGGGAAGTTATCTTGCCATCCTGTATGTTCTGAGTTTTAGTGTTTATCACCCAATCACTTGTACTGATAAGATCATTCATTGATAATGTTTTGGATTCTCTGTTGTAATTCAAAAGATCTTCTTAACAGTACGTTTGGTAGGATAGGACTTTTGTCTGCCATCCTAAGTCTTCTATACTGTTTGATATACTCATTGATCAGAAGATCTTTCCTTGGTTATTCAGTGAGAGTTTCCATTTAGGATAGGACTTTTGTGTGCCATCCTAAATCTTCTGTACTGGTTATTATACTCATTAATCAGAAGATATTTACTTGGTTATCCATTGGGTAAAGATCTTTTGCTTTTGAGGTTGGAAGATTTTCTGGAACTCTCTCTCTTGGTAGGAAGATATTTTCCTTAACCCACTTGCTTCTTACATCTCATTAATGCAATTGAGATTGTGTCCCCTCTTGTTAATATCTTTTTACTATTAGAAAGATATTTTTTCTTAACCCACTTGCTTCTTACATTTCATTGATTGAATGAGAGGTTGTGTCCCCTCTTGTTCTCTTCTGTCTTAGTCAGTTTGTACTAATACATAGCATACCTTGATAATGATCCTAGTCAAGTGGATTGTACTAGGTCACTTTGCTATGATGATTGTGTCCCCTCTCCCATAAATATCTTAAGAGGGAAATAGTCCGATTAATATTTTTCTTGGCTAAATAGTGTCTAATCTGATATTTTGCTCTTGGCTATTATTGGCTATTTGGTGTGCTCTCATGGAGCCTCACTCATGCCTATATAAAGAGGCACAATTCTCGTTGTGGGTTGGTTGTTCAAAATGTAGTATTACATTTTCTTTGTTTGGGTTTTATTCCCTTGTGTGTCCATTGCTCTAAGTCTTCCATGGTTGATTGTAAATCTTAGAGCTGGACACAAAACCTTTTTGGAACAACCCATATCATTATTGTCTCCATTGATATCTTGTTTATATATCTTGTGTCTTTGGTTGTCATAGTGTTTATGATCATTTATTCTCTATGTTGAGAACTTTGTTTATATGTATCTTTGAATTGTTCAATTAAGCAAAAAGTTATACCTGTGTTATAACCTCTTTGTGCTTAAACAAAAACCTTTTTCAAAACTCATTTGCATGTTGCATACAATGAGATGATGATTGGTGATGCAACAACTTCATGAAGTGTCCTTGACAGATTCAGTTGAGTGTAACTGAGATCTTGAGTTGGAACTTCTGCAGCTTACTTGTGAACAAACATTTGAGAGACAAGTGAGATAGAACATGTTGTAGACTAGATAGTCTAGGCAGGATAGTACCGCGGTCACCTATCCAGGTTGCTACAATCTTGTAATAAGTGTTGTGTGTCATAGTGAAGAAGCTTTGCTCTCCAAGAGTTGGGAGCACACAGTTTTTCTCCCTGTTGCAGGTTTCTGCGAGTAAAAAACATCTTGGTGTTGTTTGTTTATTGTTGCACCTTTATACTTTTTATTTATCGTATTTCTGCTATACAGGATAGCACCAACTCTGCTATCCCTGTGAGCAAAATCGAACGAAAAAGTTTTCAAGGCCTATTCACCCCCCCTCTAGGACCTTCACAGTGGTGTAGATGGAAATGGACCAGAAACTATGTCCATCAAAGGTTTTTCAATTCTGGACCAAAATATTGACCCATCAGTAAGCAGTATGACCAATTCCGACTTTAGCGGACGTTAAAATTGCAGTTGTATATGGGATCCTGTTTTTGTTCTTGTATATAATGATATGAAATTACGATTGTAATGTCCAAACTATGTGATTCCTCATGTGATTATGTGAATTCTTTAGTGTATGAAGGAGAACGACCTTGTAGTCCATCTTGCTCGCACTTTGTAGTCTTCAACCAAAATCACGAATTTAATTGTTTGGCAAATACGATCCTAGAAGGTCACAATGGACAGCTGAAGGTTGATGGTGTTGGCCGGCGACTGCAAGGCTATGGACTTGAGTTACAAGTAAGCAGGGTACACTTAGTAAGGCTAGGCAATCACTTATCCCAAAATCACTTTCCTCAATTCCATTTGTTGAAATCAGTTTAATGAGTTCTGGCAAGGTAAAGTAACATTTTGTAGCAGAGAGATAGCTATGATGAATTGATGATCACTTACTTCTGTTGAATGGAGCTGCAACGATATTTCACATTATGACTGGTGATAACCAGATCAAATTCTTCACAAATGTTGAAGGCAACATAGTAATTGAAATAAACACACTATCTTATGAAATAAACACACTATCTTATGCCAGATCATTCATTGATGAGGCAATGCACCGGCCCATACATTTTCATTACTATTAAGCACCCAAGTCGAAACTGGAAAACTGGTAGCTGAACAGTACAAGTGGTTCTTGGTAAATCTGAATGTGCTAGATATTCCCACAGGAAAAGTCTGATCACAGATCCCAGCTCCTCTCTTATTTTCATATCCGGGATAATCAAGTAACGAGAACGTTTCTTCACCAACCAAACACAACCCAACATCTTCTGCTATTTTCACCAAGTTCCACTCACTAAAAGGATATGTTGTCTTGTGTGTCACATGAATTTCTCCATTGGTAGTCAGCAATATACGTGCACTAATGAAGAAATCCCTGACCAATTTCTTATGGAACCTGAAACAAAAAATGCAGTTAACATATATTACAAACAAATGGTATCCAACTCAGAAACAATATATTGGAAATGAGTCAAGCCGAAGAGGATCTGGAGAATGTATGTTATGTAATAAGTCTACCATATTTGAGTTGTGTTACGCTCAGACGAAGAGGAATCATTCATGTAGCCTGCGTGTGGAAAATTATAGATAATGCGATCAAACCTCATGAAGGAAAGGTTAACATGATAATGCATGACACGAGCATCAACTCTATGAAATATCTTGCATTTCCTGGCTTCTAATTCCACCAAATTGGTCATAGCTTTTGAGTAGTTCATGTTTAATGACCCTGCAAGTTGGTAATATACATAGGATGTCAGTAAGGAACTGAACCTTCTAATGTAGACAGAACAAACAAAAGTTTTGGTGTCCTCTATTCTCTCATTTTGATAAAGTACCTCTGGAATCCAGAGAAGTAGCAACCATGTTGTCAGCAAACCCGAAAGCTCTAGCTAAGCAAAGAGAAAAGGAGAAGTCTCCCTCTCCCACTAACAGTATCTTCTGGGAGCTGCTGTAATGCTTAATCCTCCCTCCCTCTAACTGTTTACACAGTCTCTCACGCTCCTTAACGAAACTCTCAATCTCTTTAGTCACTCTCTCATTCTCTTTAATCACCCTATCATGCTGCTTAACCAGTGTCTTGAAGTCCGTAGCTAGTCTCCCTAAGATACACAAATCTATTCTCTGCCTAATCAGCGCATGTAACTGCTTTTCGACTCTCTGTAAAGGCTTATGCAAACTCTTTGACTTCTTAATCAGTCTCTCTAACTCCCTAGTCAGTCTTTCGGACTCCTTCATCAAACTCTCTAAGCTAGACAACTCCATTCTGGAAACTTATAAGAGCTGTTCTTTTTTGGGGTAGTCTCATCTACTGATATATACATTAGTTTTCAAATTAAGAACACGAATATCAATGGCGTTATTAATGTCCATGCGTGCTTGTTTGTAGTTCAAAGGACTCCTAGTTTTCTTCCCAGTCTCTTCAAGTTCCATGTAAAGATTACTAATTTACTAGGTACTGCACCTTTTGGTTTCTCGATCTTTTTTATCTTTATATTGATATGGATTCATGCATAAAAGCTTTACATGATCACCTGATCAGTATGAAAAGACCAGATGGTTAAGGTGAAAGACGTTACAAATCTTCAACCATTCTTCCCCAACAGCCCGTTCAATAACCTCTTGGCCTCGGCCTTTTTTCCGGCCTGAACTCTGAATTTCTGTTGGTGGTTTATTTGATAGGAAAGTTTCAAGTTTGCAAAGTTTCGATTATATGACAAGTGATGCAGTGGAAATCGTAAGCATACAACTCCAAACGTGGAGAGCTCCCTTGAAGAAAAAAAGTTATGCATCTCATAGTTTTTGGAGTGCTCAAAAGCTGACCAGAATGGCAGAATCACTTTCCTTCTGCTTACATCTACCCTTGCCGTCTGCCTACAACCTACAAGCACACTGGTCTCGAGCTAACTAGTGCCATCACGCAGCCTCATCAATGGAGTTGGATGCGAGGTGTAGAGAGAGAAGAACGGGGTAAAACTGGGAACACGTGGAAAAGTGTAGCGAGTCCAATGGCAAGGAACTAGACAGACGGCAGAAACAACAAAGCCTAGTCTTGAATCCAGAACATTGAAACACAAAATACGGAACTCAATAACATTCATAAAGCGTATATAAACAATTTTGAGAGTTCATGCTGCTGATACATGAGTCACAACCATGGAATATGTTGCACACTAGATTGGGTCCCGGGAAAAATCGACACTTGCAACAACAGCAGTAAGGCCAAAAAATGAAGCAATGATACAATAATTATGATACAAGAATGTCACAGCTCGGAGAGGATGGCAGGGATATAATGAGATAACTCGGCAGTCAACGATTGAAATCCATTCACAAGCTGCGTGTGGAATTCTTGGTCTTCCTCGCCAATCAATCAGCTGAAGTGTACACGGATGGCACGCTTGCATACAGCCATAAATTCAAGGAGTGCAGCAATGAGTTGCTGCAATTCTTGTGACCGCAACCTTGTTGCTGGTGTTTGGGCCACAATTGAAATTTACTTCAATTGGGCTTTTTCCCGTGAGACCCAGAGGGGTTTAGGTTTAAACCAAACCCGATGTTCATGTTTTCCCGCCTCATTCAGGAAAGATTACTCGGAGGGGGAATATTGATTTATTACTCAATCAATTCGGGGTTATTTTGTAGTGATCCGATTATACAATATACGAATTTCCTTAATGGATAATAAGGAGTAAATGTTGATTGGGATAATTATGGATTGTTTCGGTAGCAATCCATCCGAAAGGATATCTTTGCCGAGTCAGTGTTGGATTGGCAGCGGACTCGATTGGTTTGATCTCGACTTTAATACGTGATGATCTTGACAGCCTCTGACGGGGAAGGCGTTTCCTAAACAAAGAGAAAGACTGATCTCGATTGATTCTTAGTCAATTAGTTCAGGAGCAAAATAAGGAAAGACAGTCCTAATGAAATTCGGAATCTGCCAGGCTGGATCTTCATGCACTAGGGTTTCAGGAACCATATAAATATAACTCTTCCAGCAACGAGGAAAGGGTTCTCAACCAAACACAAACAACCACAAGTTCTAGCGCACCACTAACTTGACAGCCTCGATCCAATCTCGCATTCGTGCCGCGCGGTTGCTGAGCGACTCACGCAATCTGCCTCCACCTACGATCGATTTTATCTCGTACTCGTGCCGGGCGGTTGCTGAGCCAATCGAGTCAGTCCGCTACTCCGGTAGCAATCGAGTCGTCACTCCGGTGACACACCCGTGGTCTTGGTATAGCTCTGCTTTGCTTCTCCGGATCAGAGTAAGATCCTCAATCCTTAGGGGGTTGGGAAGAAAATCCTGTTAGAGAGTTCTATTCAGGTCTTGTTCGAGTCCTGTACGCCGGCTCAGTCAGCGCCCGCGTAACAGTTGCTTGATCAGGAAGTCAGAGTCAATTGGGAGCAGACGAGAAGACTCGCCAGGGGTCGCACGCAGTCGAGTTGCACCACTCCAAAGGTGCTGGCACGCCTAAAGCACACAGAAGACACGCGAGGAGCACGCCTCCTCCACCCTCAAGTGCTGACTGTTCGCCGGGTGCTGAATCCGCCACGAACATTTTGGCACGCCCAGTGGGACCAGTGTCAAGATTGCGGGATCTGTCAAGGGATATCCTTACGCGAGGGTAACCATGAATTGTTTAAAGAATTCCCACAAAGAGCTGATCAAACATGGAACAGCTGATTGTAGAGGATTGACCGAAGCTGAAGCTAAGGAGGTGTTTGGCGGGACCCTGGGGGATGAGACAACTATTGCTGCAGCCCTAAAGGTCGTGCGAAACAGGAAAAATCAACACCCGTCATCCGCGGCACCACTTGTCGCGAGGGTGGAAGAGATAGTTGAGGAGGAGGCTGCTGCTCAGGATGGTAACGGCGCTCTGGGCCTTACTAACCGAGCAGCCTCATTTGGTTTTTTGGATGAGGGGGTTCGCGGATGAGTCCGCGGATTCGCCTACGTCACCTACGGCACAGTTTACTGGGGAAACTGCGTCTCCAACAGAGGTGACGGATACTTTGAAGATGTTGATCGACAAATCTTGTCGGACAGATGCCACTCTAAAGAAGGCCAATAATGTGGTCGTTGGTCTAAGTGAATCCATTAGGCAGATGGAGACCGAGCAGAGGGGGTTCACTGCTAATTTCAAGTACCTCGCCGGACAGCAGGGCCGGCTGGGAGAGGACTTGGCTGCCCACGTCAAGAACGCTGAGAGCTGCTGGAGAAAGCAACAGGAGCAGTTGGCGGATACCAACGCCACGCTCGCCAACATGAATGTCTTGATGGGTCAGTTTTTTGATCGGGTCGACCAGTCTGAGGGGTCCGGCCGTGCAATAACCAATCCACCTCCGCCAAAGGATCAGCGGAGGCGAACATCCGGTTTTGGTGGAACTGGCGGACCTAACACTGAGGCCACTAACAATCAGAACGGAGGTCAGGTTCCTCCTACAGGGCCGGTTAATGGCAATCCGCTGGCACAACCAGCGAATGTTGTAGCTCAAATAACTTTGGATGACATTGGCAGGATTTTCGCTGACAAGCTCAGGGAGCTGCAGGGGTTGCCCAACGTCGACAAGACGTATGAGAACCCATTAACTCAGGAGGTCAACGCGATCCCGTTCCCTGCTGGGTTTAAGCCAATCCGGTTTACGCCGTTCACCGGCCAGACGACGGAGGATGCTGAGACGCACATCATGCGTTTCACCAATGAATCGGGTCAGTATGCTGAGGACCCAATCATGAAGTTGAAGCTCTTTCCTACATCCTTGGCGGGGGAAGCAGCTATCTGGTATAAGCGTTTGAAGCCTGGGTCAATTCCGGACTGGAAGACCATGGAGGTTCTTTTCAGAACCATGTTTGGTATTGTGGAAGCAAAGATTGGGGTCAAAGACCTGGCAGAAACTGAACAAAGGCCTGACGAATCTGCTACTGACTATTTAAGAAGGTTCAAGCTGGAGCTAACCCGCTGCGAGATGGAAATTCCTGAGGAGCATGCAGTGAGGATGGCGATCGATGGCCTGGTAGATGAGATCCGCCAGGGTTTCAGGCAGGTTCACGTGACCACTATGGCGGATCTAACTAATCGCTTGGGTCAGGAGCAGCATTATGTGGATCGGTCCAAGGAAAGGAATGAAAGAAGGAAGGGGGTTCCTGTGTCCTATCACCCGGGAACTCTGAGGCCCAAAACTCCACTTCCAACTGCCGCTAAGACCGTGGCAACCGTTCAGGCGGATGCTGTACCAAGACCAATCCTAACTTGGGTTGATAACGAGGAATTGGAGCACGATGTGGCGGTTATTGAGCGGACCGATCAGAAGCCTTTGCAGTCCCATATAGCGAAGCCAGTCAGGGAAACTGTGAAGTTAGTTGCCCCACTTCCAACCAAATCAGCCTTTGAGGCTTATACCTACAACGCCCACAAAGCTCCCGAGATTTTGCAAGAGTTATTCAACCAGGGGCGTCTGCACCATGACGGGTTCATTCCCAAGCCTGATTACATGGCGGGAAAGACATACTGCAGTTTCCACAATATGAATAATCATAACACCAAAGATTGTGTGAAGCTAAAGGACCAGCTACAGATATGGATCAATGACAACACCCTACAGTTGGAGAATCCTAAGGTGCCTCAGTGGGCAACTACTAAGGGCGGCCCGCGGGTGAATGCGATCGAAATCAATGTTGGTCCGAGTCCAACACAGCAGTGCGGGAAACCGGTTTCCAGGTTTCAAGAATATACTTACTACGCAAGCAAGGCAGGGGAAATCTGGGAAGCAATGGTGCACCAGGAGGCACCGAAGATTCAGGAATTCTACCAATGCCATCCCAGTAGTGGGGATGGCGGATATGCATGTATTTTCCATCGTTCATTTGATCACCATACTTCTCATTGTGTAGGTCTGAAGGATCAGCTGCAGGAGTGGTTGAACGACGGAAAACTGGAGTTCGATAACAGCTAGTCTAGTCCCTGCCCAGAGTTTTGGGTTGGGGCTATTGAGGAAGAGGACATGGTTTTAGTCCCTCGTTCTAAGCTCTGCCTCACCTGTAGGTTGACTACAGGACATCCGATTACTTATGATGAATTTCAGGCGGCTCTGAAGGAGGCAGAGGAGAAGGCTGAAAAGAGAGCCCTTGAGAATGCTAAGTTAGAGCATCCGCCCCCCGAGAAGTCAGGCAGAGAGAGTTACAAGCGGACAAAATATCACCATGGGTCCGAGGATAGTTATGCTAGCCGGACAAGGCCTAGGCAAGATCCTGGACCATCTGGGGTAAAATCAGTTGTCACTGGGGGTTTGCACAAGGTGGCGAATCCAGAACCATCTGTGGAAGTTTATATTCCGCCGGCTTCTAGGAATGATCTGAAGGCAGATAGATGGTATACTCAACGAGACGGCAAGGCGATTGAGCTTGCTGCAGTGACCACCCGAAATGAAAGGAGACGCTTTGGAAATGCAAAAAGGACCTTGGCGGATTTAGCTTCGGGAAAGGTTACTGAGGATGAGTTATCAGTACCTGTGGAGCAGGTGGAGCAAATCCATAGGCGCTACAGGGTAAGTACTAAGTCTTACGTGGATTCCAGACGACAGCGCCATTCAGAGGCTCCACCGGCATCTCAAAGGAATGTGCACGACAGGGTGGCGGATCTGCCAAGATCCACTGGAGCGCCTCAGTCCAGGCCAAGGCGCAAGCTGGAGTTCTCTCCTGAACGCCCAAAAGCCAGGCAGTCGCCCCCAAGGAGGACACAACCAGAGGCTTCCGGCAAGCGGGAGATGTCGGAGGCTCAGGAGGACATGATGGTGATCGACACCAGCAGAGGCTCCACCGTTATGAGGTGGGTCCCTAAAGAAAACAGCACATCACTGGCTGCCAGCACGAGTAGCGTGGGGGTTCCTGCGAGGGAGAGTGCTCTCAAGGAATCCAGTGGGGCTTTGGCAGAATCGAGCAGGCCGCCCATTACCATTTCTCAGGCCAAGCCGAAGGAACAGAAGGCGCCTGCTACCTTTGTCGAGTATGCAGCTAAAAAGCTGCAGATGAGTGTGCCAGCTAGGCCCTCCTCAGCCGCCTCCAGCGTGAAGGCTGACTCTGAAGTAGGAGACGCCGACCTCGACAAGGAGGATGAAATGGTCGACTACGAAGAAGAGCCAGAAGCGGCGGATGAAGAGGAGCTGCCAATGGATGAGGAGCAGCCTGAGGATGAGGCCATGGTCCATCATTGCAGCATGGTTTTCATGCTCTCGTCGGCTTATGCTTTGCCAGATTCTGTGCCTACTACTCACTTCATTGACACCGAGGAATCATCAAATACTGTCTACTCGGTACAGGAGCCTGAGGATGACAGTGAAGCAGAGTCCGAGCCTGGGGTTTTTCGTTCTAGACACGAATATCCTGAAGGGGCTGGGGACTTTTTGAAACAGTGTGTGATGTTCGCCAAGCCCACGTTCAACATGTCCCAACATATGAAGCCTATGTATGTCACGGCAGAGGTGGAAGGGATGAAGGTCCGTAAGATTTTAATAGACACAGGGGCCGCGGTGAACGTTGTCACCACAACTACCATGGAGCAGCTCCAAATTCCAAAGCAAAAGCTTATTCAATCTGTGTCCAAGGTGAAAGGATTTGCGGGGAATGTTACTCCTACTGCTGGGGTGGTCATGCTCAGGGTAAAAATAGGACCATCCGAAGCCTACCAGGCTTTCTTTGTTACAGAGGCTAACGCTCCCTATCACATGATCCTAGGGAGAGATTGGATCCACCAAGCGTTAGCAGTTCCCTCATCTCTTCATCAAGAGATGATCATGTGGGATCTAGTCGCGGATTTACCGGTGCTCATCAAGGCGGATGAGCGTCCTTATTCTGTAGCGGCCGTCCAGTTGGAGGCCAGCTATTATAATAGGAATATGAGACCTCTCAGAATTGAGGGGGTCGATCATAAGGGGCATCCATTTGGGGTGTCCCAGAACGAGTTAGCTCAATGGGGAATTGCCCAGGCTATGGCAGATTACAGCCGGCCAGTTTCCATTGAGTTTCTTCCCAATGCATCCAATGAATGACACCCTCTTACAAGAGGAGTCAGAGGCCTTTGCTCTTTTAATGCAACGATTGACTATCTATAGGTTAGAGCAAATGGCCTGGGAGGAGGTCGCACTGGTCGAGTGCATTGAGGAAGAAGATAGTGAAGTTTTCACAGGGGTGGAAGTAATTCAGCCTGCTCCAGCAGCGCTGGATGATACTCCACCCAAGGTACGTGATCCCGTAGAAAATGTCAACCTGGGAACAGAAGTTGAGCCCATGGAAGTGGGGATTAGTCAGTACCTCGAACCAGAGCTGAGGCAGCAGCTGGTAGGGTTGTTGCACGAGTTTAAGGACTGCTTTGCAGAAAAATACCAAGATATGCCGGGTTTATCGACAGACTTGGCTTGCCATCGCATTCCCATCAGGGAGGGCTGCAGGCCAGTTAAACAAGAGCAACGGCGGATGAATGCTGAAACTGCAACGGCAGTCAAACAAGAGGTTCAAAGCATGGTTGCGGCTGGGATAATCAGACCGACTCTTTATCTGGAATGGTTATCCAACATTGTTCCTGTGCGGAAGAAGAATGGGAAGATCCGAGTCTGTGTGGACTATAGGGACTTGAACGCTGCATCACCTAAGGACGTTTACCCTATGCCTATAGCGGATATGTTGGTGGATGCAGTAGCGGGGCACGAGTTGCTATCTTTTATGGATGGGACGGCAGGCTATCACCAGATTCCCATATACGAGCCGGACATCTCCAAAACAGCCTTCCGCTACCCTGGGTTTACTGGAGCATTTGAGTATCTGAGTATGCCATTCGGCTTGACCAATGCAGGAGCTACGTACCAACGTGCGATGAACGTTATTTTCAGCAAAATCTTGGGGGACATCCTGGAGGTTTACATTGATGACGTGGTGGTAAAGTCAAAAAAGAAGGAGGACCACGTTGATCATCTACGAGGGGTGTTCACTATCATGAGAAAGCACCAGCTTAAGATGAATCCGGCTAAATGTGTCTTTGGGGTTTGTGCTGGTGACTTTCTAGGGTTTGTGGTGCATGAGAGAGGCATCGAGGTGGCTGGCGATAAGGTGCAGGCTGTGTTAGATGCCCCAGCACCGAGGAATAAGAAGGAATTACAAAGTTTGTTGGGTAAGATCAATTTTCTCCGAAGATTTATATCGAACTCAGCAGGCAAGGTTGCGCCGTTCTCTCCTCTGCTCAAGCTCAAACCAGGAGAAGTCTTTAAGTGGGGTCCTGAGCACCAAGCTGCTTTTGACAGGATCAAGGAGTATTTGGCTAGTCCGCCCGTCCTTCGGCCGCCTACGCCCGGTATTCCACTCAAGTTGTATATTTCTGCATCTGATATTTCTATTGCAGGACTGCTAGCCCAGGACGAGACCCTGGCGGATGGAAAGAAGATCGAGTATGCAGTTTCCTACATTAGTCGGACACTATTGGATGCAGAAACCAGGTATTCACCGATCGAAAGGCTATGTTTGGCCCTGTACTTTGCTGGTATCAAGCTCCGCCATTGTATGCTTTCCTTCACAACGATCGTGGTGGCACAAACGGACTTGGTGAAGTATATGCTGACAAGACCTATCCTAAGGGGTAGGATTGGCAAGTGGGTGCTGGCCCTTTCAGAGTTTTCCTTACAATACGCACCACTCAGGGCCATGACGGGTCAGGCCATCGCGGATTTCCTGTTACACCATCCTATTGAGGAGGAATTCACAAAACCGCCAAAGTTCGTTGATATGATCCGCTACCAGCCTTGGATTTTATACTTTGATGGTAGCAGTACCAGTAAGTTGGCGGGCGCTGGGATTTGTATCCAGAATCCAGCGGGTACTAAATATCACTATTCTTTTCAGCTGGAATGGACGTGCACCAACAACCAGGCAGAGTATGAGGCTTTACTCATTGGGTTGGAATTATTGATCGACCTGGGGGCACAAGAAATCGAAGTATTTGGAGACTCAATGCTAATCATTAACCAACTTCTGGGGGTCTACAAGTGTGTCTCTTTCCACTTGGTGCACTATTATGAGCGGGCTATTGAGTTGCTGGATCGTTTCATAGACGTTTCCTTGGACTATGTTCCCAGAGAATTGAACTCTGCAGCTAATGAGTTGGCGCAACTAGCCACAAGAATCAGTTTAGCCCAAGGAGTGAAGGAAAGGATTCTTCGGGTAGAGCGCAGGACTCTACCATCTTTTGCTATCCGCCAGGAGGACCGCGGAGAGTGGTTGGTCGCTACAGTCGAGCCTGTCGATACCGACTGGCGGATACCAATCATAGCATATTTAAAGGACCCATTTGCACCGTCTGAAAGGAAAATCAGACACCTTGCGACTAATTACCTTCTCAAGGGAGAAGACCTATTTCGAAGGGGGGAGGATGGAGTCCTATTACGGTGTATCTTTGGCGTTGAGGCCAAGCGGATTATGAGGGAGGTACACTTAGGGGTCTGTGGTTCACACCAGTCTGGACCCAAAATGAGGTGGCTTATTCGGAGATACGGATACCATTGGCCATCTGTGTTGAAAGACTGCCATAGTTTTGCTCAGGGTTGTCAGGATTGCCAAAGGCATGGACCAGTTCAGCGGATTCCAAACATTCCTTTGCAACCCATCATCAAGCCTTGGCCCGCCAGGGGTTGGGCATTGGATTTTGTCGGAGAAATTCACCCACACTCTTCTTCGCAGCACAAGTTTCTTTTGCTGGGGACAGATTTCTTTACGAAATGGGTGGAAGCTATACCAACTAGGAACTGTGATGCAGACACCGTCATCCGTTTTGTGTTTCAAAATATCATCTGCCGGTATGGCATTCCAGAATGCATAGTGGCGGACCGGGGGGCAGCCTTTATGGCTGAGAAAACCCAAACATGGCTAGCGGATTACGGTATCCAGTTCCTACATTCCTCTCCGTATTATGCTCAATCCAACGGTCAAGCAGAAGCTACTAACAAGATTATCATATCCATCATGAAGAAGATGCTCGCGGATAACCCAAGATCCTGGCACACTCAACTGGATAATACACTGTGGGCCTATAGGACTTCCAGAAGGACTCCTACAGGTACTACTCCTTATGCGTTGATGTATGGCCATGATGTTGTTCTGCCATTGGAGATCAATGTAGCTTCTTTGAGAGTTCGGGAGCAACACCAATTGCTTGGTGACGACTATGTTCAGGCCATGTTCCAGGAACATGAAGACCTTGACGAAAAGCGGCAAGAAGCCTTGGCGAGCATCATCCTCGAGAAGCAGCGGATCGCCAAGGCGTATGATAGGCGGACCAAGGGTAAGTCCTATGGCGAAGAAGACTTGGTCTGGAAGGTCGCTCTACCCCTCGACGAACCGAGTCGTGGTAAATGGAGTGCTCGCTGGGAGGGTCCATTTGTCATCGATCGTATTGTGGGTAAAGGGGCGTACCAGCTCAGAGATTTGGACGGGGAAGTACATCGAAACCCCATCAATGGGCGATATCTTAAGAAGTACTTTCCAAGTGTCTGGGAATTTGAGGTTCCCCCGGCGGATGAAGATTCTGGTCCGAATTCCTCTTAATCCAGAACGCTCGGGGGGCAACAGTTTCAGTCGGCACATCCGCTAGGGGTGTTTTTGCCGATTTTCGGGTTTTTCTAGTTTTTCATTTCAAAACTGTTAGGGTTTTGTGCTTTTCCTTGTTTTACTTCGACATCCGTTTAGGGGTGTTTATGTCTTGAATTTTTTATCATCAATAAAATGCCATCTTCGCGAACGAGCGGTTATCTATATTGAACATACAAACTTGCTGTAATTATAATCAGGCTTTGCAGCCAAGGGCATTACAAGGAAAAGGAAAATACAAAGAGAGCTACTAGCTAGCTCTGAAACCATGTCTACATCTCTTTCAGTTGTTGCTGCTGGCGGACTTCTCGCGACTGCTCTGTATCCGCTGGAGAAGACCCCAGGGGGCGGGTCTCCGCCGCCTTAATTTAACCATCACCCACGAAGCGGCCCTCTGCATATTCCAGGAAGGGAAGCGAAGCTGGAACGTTTATAGAAAAACAGAGGGAGGAGTTTGCAAAACTAGGGAAAGTGGCGAATAAGCCTGCAGCACTTCAGAAACAACACCAGGTTCCGCTGACGGAACGAGTGGTAAGGTCGGCTGCGATGACAGGCACTTTCAACCCTTCCTCCATGGTTGATGGCACCTAACCAGATCCCTAGCCATACCCGACCCGGGGAACAGCCACGACTGGCCGGGTATGGGCTACACACCTCGAAGCACAGGCTCAGGGCGTATAACGCTAGGTGACCGGGGTTAGGGTTTGTTTAACGCTGGGTGGCTGAGGTTACGGGGGTGTTTCGCCGGAATTTCAGCGTATCTGGTGGGAAGGCTTGTGGCAACCAGAGGGTTGAGCTATTTGCGAACCATACTAGGGTTGCCATTGGTGCTCTAAGTTGGCGACTCTGATGAAGTTTTCGCTGCAACCAGGGGTTCCTTTTATACTACATCTTGGAGGGGAATCCAACGGTTAGGGGTTACTGGGGCTTTAATGCATTGATTTACCCATAATTATGATACCATCCGTTTTCGGTCGCCTGTTCAATTGGGAACCGGTACGTAATAAAGGGGGTTTGACTCGCGACTTCTCGGGCTTCCGCCACGGTTGGGTGACTGTCAAATCCTGCATTCATCACAATTTACTTTTCCCACGCATCTGTTGGGGCCGCCTGACGCTGGGCCTCTTTTCTATTGTTAGGAGGCCATATTTGTTTCATGGCGGATGGGCTTCTACCCGTTTATTCCATCACAGCCCATTCAGGGGGGAAGCCAATTATTTTGTCATCTAGTCTACTCGGCTTTGCTTTGAATCCATACATCCGCGCAGCCCAGTAAACTAGGGGGGCAACATAAGGGCAATATCCGCGCTCATCTTTTGTGGCGGATTTTTGAAATTTTTGACAATTTTCTGAACTCTCATTAAGCCTTGTTGCCTTTCGGAGTTAGAGTTTTCGGGAACATCCGTTTGGGGTGTGCCCTAATTTTTGCTTTTGACAATAGGGTTTCTTGGCAAGTTTTGTTTCCAAAAATTTTATATACAAAATAAAGGGGCTTTGCGGCCGTGGCTATTACAAAGGCAGAATTTCATACACGCAAAGAAACTAATTATTTTTCCGCGAGCTAGCTCTGATACCATCTCGGTATGTGGGGGATTTCCGCCGATCCTTTGATCTAGACTCTTTCCGAGCAGGGGTCGAAGACGGAGATCTCGAGAGCTTGGTTGATAGAGCATGAGGATTGTTTGGCAGAGACTGTCTTGGCGCCGAAGTAGAGTGGCAGATAGGCAGCCACTGCCTACAGTCTCTCGTTTCTTTAGGGGCTCAATAGACCAGCGCTATCCATCTCCGCTGTTGTCTGGTCGGTCTCAGGTCCGGAAGAGGACCACTGAGACAGAATTTCCTTCATATCGAAGAAGACAACTGGTCTATTGAGGCCTGACCGCCCTCACGCCGGTGTGACCTCGACTCAGGCAAAGACTAATGGTCCCATGAGGCGTGAGGAGGGTACCCGAGCCTGCATCCACGCTAGGTCTCCGACCGATGCGAACAGTGGGGTGCTAAATCGGCAGCTACCAATCTATGATCACATCCGCCCGGGACATAACATGGGATGTTATGGTTCGAGATTTGTTTAACATGGGGTGTTATGATTCGGAGTGTTCAGAGGAACGTCCGAACTAGATCTGGTGGAAAGGATTGAGGAAGCCATAGCGGCTGATAGGAGAACCTAAAGGTCGGAATAAAGAACAACATTCTAAGACAACTTGGGGGTTCTCAGTTGCGGCGAAGGGGTTTGCTTTTATAGCCTCGATGGGGGGCAATCCAAGGGCTGAGCTGGAGCGGTGCAGTTATTAGGCAGTTGGTTGTTGGAGCTGCTTGGGCATTTGAATTTCAAATTTTTTGAGAAACGGTTCTGCAATTCTGACAGTAATGACGAAACAGTTGCGCAGGGTTTGGTTTTTGAACCAAACTAAATTGGGCTTGGTTATCAATAAAATAGACGAAATACATATACATATATTTGTCAAGCCAGCTCCATTATGGGTTGGGCCTAAATTCTGCCAATAGCAGGCCCAATCTTTTGATTTTAATCTTGTTCTTGCTGATCGAGCGGCCCAGTTCTACGTTGGCTTTTTTGGCCCGACGTTCTTCCTCCTGTAGTTTAGTCGCTAAAAGCTTTTGTTGGTTTAATTGATCTGCCCGAGTGGCTTGTTGCTGGCGGAGGAGGAAGATTTTCTGCTCTATGGCCGTCTTCATATCCTCAAGTTTGGCTATTTCAGCTGCCTCCGTGTCGTCGCCAGCCGCAACGACTAAAGCTTGATAGGCGCGGGCGGCGTTGGCGAAGGCCACGCCAGCTTCCTGGAGTTGGGCATGCTGGGGGGACTGGGCAGCCAAATTTTCCTGCAGACTTTGCAGTTCCAATGGAAGATTATGAAGGGCAGCGTTGGCCTCAGTCTGGTGCTCGGGGGGCAGCTGTTGGAGTTGGCCTTTAAGAGTGTCAAGTGCGGAGATGAGCTCGTCCGCCACTTGGGGGTCTGCAAGATCCCTCTCTCCTAGGTGCTCTAGGAATTCCCATGCTTCCTGCATTTCCACAGGTTCTTCTTCAGGGCTTGGTGGCCAGGGAAAGAGGTCTTCGGCCAGACTGGTGGAGGAAGCGGGTTGATCGTGAAGTATAGAACCAGATCCGCCAGGGGTCGCGGAGGACTGGGCGGATGGGATAATAACCAGGCCCGTAGTAGCTCCATGCTGGGACAGGGAGATTGGTTCCACAGTTGATTCCGTTGTACTGAGGTCCGCCACCAGTGGGGTGGCACCCATGGTTGCCACCCTGTCATCTTCCACCTGCTCATAACGAAGAGGGATTAGAAGCAGTTCTAACCAAGGGGGGTGACAATTCGAGACACAGGAAGTATATACCTCAACAGTCTCTGGGTGAGGGTCTGTTTCTGGATGGGCCAGAGGAGCCCCTGGGTGCCCTTGCTGACCAAGGTCGGTTGGGTCATCCGTGGGAGTTGAAGGTTGTTCAACCCGGGGGGCAATTTTGGCCAGAGATTCCGCGCCGGCAATGGCTTCCTTTTCTGCTAGTGAGAAATCAGGTGCAGGGGAGGAAGGCTCATCAGCTGCTGGCTGCTCGGCGCTTTGGTTGGTTTCTTCTTCTTGCCCTCCTTCTTGCTCCACTTCGTGAGTTGAGCTTGAGGCCAGCGGATTTGGAGTGGAAGAGCTACCAGGGGCGCCAGTGATTAATAGCAGGGGCTCGTCTGCCGGGGCCTCTGCCGTGGTGTCATCTGGGTTTTCCTCCGCCTCCGGTCCAGTTTCTGCTACAGCAGGAAGTGTCAGGATTGTTTGAGCAGAACTCTGACTAACTGTTAGGGCTGGACGGGAGGAAGTACCTGCATCAAGACAGCGCAGAGGAGTAGGTTGAGGAAAACTATCGCCGCAAATCTCACGAGCAGTTTGGTAGAGGTTCAGATAGTCCTCATCGGAGCTAGAAGAACTTGTTCCTTCAGAAGAGGCATAGGACTCACCAGATGAAATCTCGAGCACCGTGGGGCCTCGGATGGTGGCTGCGGCAGACGAGGAGCGCCTCCTCCGAGTTGTCTGCAAAGAGGAGAAGAGTTGGGATATCTATGTTACGTAGGTATTTATCGAGCGGATTTCTAAAGAATACGAAGAAACTAGGGAAATTTGGAGTTCACTTACAGGTGCGTTCTCCTCTTCATCAGTCTTTTCTTCCGCTTCAGGGGTAGTTCTACTCTTCTTCGGGGGCGGATGGTCCCCACATTCTGCCTTGCGCTTCCCTTTATCCGTCGAGGTTTGTCCGGACGACTGTTTCATTAAACAATTGAGAGTTACGCAAGAGTTTTCTGGCAAACCAAAACAAAAGTAGGAAGCGGGGTTTATTACCTTTCTTGGGGGCAGGTCAACATTCAGTGGACCGCCCTTTAGCACCTCTTGATCGGCTACGGTGAGGTGCCCGCCCTGATTCCGGAAGAACCTCTGGAAGTAGAAGATGGATGGGCGTTTAAAGAGTGGGCCTCGCAGGCGTGCCCACCATACCTGATATGAACCAGTCGCATCCGTAGAGGCTTTTAGGTGGGGGTATGCGTCCGTGTTCCGCATGGTGAGAAGCTCCAGGCATGATCCATCGCTAGTAGCAGACGGCCGTGGGAATTTCCTGCTATTTCGCCACGCCGAAAAAAGATTCACGCTTTTCAATGGCGGATATGGCAAGATTTGAGTAAGGCCGAACTGCCGTGCAAAGAAGTGAGGCGCGTAGACCTCGTGGCTTGGATACTTCTTGTCACTGCAGAGGAATGGCAGGTCCATCATGGAGATGCAGTGAATAAATATCCATCGACCTTTAGACTCTTGCTTGCTGGACGGAAGGAACCCTCGGGCTAGTCCGCGCGGATACTTCAAATGGAGCAGCCGCTGTGCCTCTACGAAAAATTCCTTGGCGGACGTGTTGAGAAAGACATCGAGGCAGGCGGCGTAGCTGAGGTCAGGACTAGCGGAACAGCCAACATATTCTTGCCCCACCACTTGATCAGGCTTGGGGGCTCCCTTCATGGCTGGACTGAGTTGGGGAAAGTGCATTTGGCACCAGATATCCAGGATCCAGAGTGGACCAAATTGAGCACAATTCATTGGCACGGCGGATATCTGGTGCAGACAGCGATAAAGGTGTGCTAAAACGCATTGGGCAAGGCCAATTTCGTGGCCAGCATAAATTACCTCCGCCATGCGATGGTAAAGCTTGGTCATTTTGTTGGTGGTGGAGCAGAACACAAATTTATTGAGCCAAAAGGACAGAAAGGCTATTCCGCTGAGCTTATTATCTAGCTTGGAGGTATCCTCCTTCCACTTCTCGAACCCAGCGGCCTCGATCCCATTAATAGCGCTTCGGGGGGCTAGTCTGTCGGGGTAGTATCCCTCTTCAAAGGCTCGGGGGCCGATGGGGATCCCAAAGCCGGCATAGAGGTCCAGTAGGGTCACGGAGGCATGACCAAATTTGAACTCAAAAGCATTGACCGTGGGGTTCCAGAGGCTGATCAGCGGAACAAGGGCACACCGGTTGCCTCCTTTTGGGCTGAGGCTGAAGCAAAGTTTGATCGCATCAGCAACCCCAGCTTTCCTCCAGATCTCTCTGTCGAGAGGACGCCGTTCTGCATACCAGGCTTCCATATAGGACCTGACCAGAGGCCAGGCGGAATGGTTTACGGCGGCTTGGTGGTGGTTGGTCTGATAATTTGGGCATTCCGCTAGTTCTTCAGAATGGAAGAGCGCCGGCAGCGGGCGTGCCGGGCTTTCAAGTATCTGGTCGGCTCCATTGTTATCATCAGGGTGGTAGCCCACCACGTAGGAACCTAAGGTGGCACGTTCTTCTTGGGGAACGCTAAGATCGGTCCGGTCGTCTGGTCCAGAGCACTGGATAAGGGGGAGGAGTTGAGTCTTGGCTTGATTCGCGACGGAGTAGCGGACAACAAAGTTCTTTGAGGTGGCCATTAGGCTTAAATTGGGGTTTCTTCTGAATTCGGGTTAAGGAAGAGAAAGGAAAGTGATCTGAAGGAGAAACCAAAGGTCTCAACTTGTTTTATAGGAATCCGAAAGGGGTTCTCGGGTTGTGAAGCGCCGGGTTTTGCAGCAATCAAGGGTTTAAGTGAACAGTGCTACCGTTTCGAATTGGGAAATCGTGATTGGTGAGGAAACGATGCAATAGTCCAAATATTTAAGTGCTGCGGATGGGCTGATGTTTGGGGCTCAGTCTCTCTTCTATTTCGCGGAAGCTCTCAATATCGGAGACTGGGGGGCAATGTTTGGGCCACAATTGGAATTTACTTCAATTGGGCTTTTTCCCGTGAGGCCCAGAGGGGTTTAGGTTTAAATCAAACCCGATATTCATGTTTTCCCGCCTCATTCAGGAAAGATTACTCGGAGGGGGAATATTGATTTATTACTCAATCAATTCGGGGTTATTTTGTAGTAATCCGATTATACAATATACGAATTTCCTTAATGGATAATAAGGAGTAAATGTTGATTGGGATAATTAGGGATTGTTTCAGTAGCAATATATCCGAAAGGATATCTTTGCCGAGTCAGTGTTGGATTGGCAGCAGACTCGATTGGTTTGATCTCGACTTTAATACGTGATGATCTTGACAGCCTCTGACGGGGAAGGCGTTTCCTAACCAAAGAGAAAGACTGATCTCGATTGATTCTTAGTCAATTAGTTCAGGAGCAAAATAAGGAAAGACAGTCCTAATGAAATTCGGAATCCGCCAGGCTGGATCTTCATGCACTAGGGTTTCAGGAACCATATAAATATAACTCTTCCAGCAACGAGGAAAGGGTTCTCAACCAAACACAAACAACCACAAGTTCTAGCGCACCGCTAACTTGCCAAAGCCTCTCCGGAGCAACTCACGCAATTTGCCTCCACCTGCGATCGATCCAATCTCGCATTCGTGCCGCGCGGTTGCTGAGCGACTCACGCAATCTGCCTCCACCTAAGATCGATTTTATCTCGTACTCGTGCCGGGCAGTTGCTGAGCCAATCGAGTCAGTCCGCTACTCCGGTAGCAATCGAGTCGTCACTCCGGTGACACACCCGTGGTCTTGGTATAGCTCTACTTTGCTTCTCCGGATCAGAGTACGATCCTCAATCCTTAGGGGGTTGGGAAGAAAATCCTGTTAGAGAGTTCTATTCAGGTCTTGTTCGAGTCCTGTACGCCGGCTCAGTCAGCGCTCGCGTAACAGTTGCTTGATCAGGAAGTCAGAGTCAATTGGGAGCAGACGAGAAGACTCGCCAGGGGTCGCACGCAGTCGAGTTGCACCACTCCAAAGGTGCTGGCACGCCTAAAGCACACAGAAGACACGCGAGGAGCATGCCTCCTCCACCCCCAAGTGCTGACTGTTCGCCAGGTGCTGAATCCGCCACGAACATTTTGGCACGCCCAGTGGGACCAGTGTCAAGATTGCGGGAGGGAATCTTCATAACCCAGAAAAGTTATGCGAAGACTATACTAGGGAAGTTCAAAATGCTTGGTTGCAATTCTGTTGCAATTCCTCTAGTGGTCAGTGAAAAATTCTCCAAAGAAGATGGGAGTGGTCCTGCGGATGAGAATTTATATAGAAGCTTAGTGGGAAGTCTGCTATACTTGACTGCAACAAGACCAGACATTATGTATGCAGCAAGCTTGATGTCCAGATTTATGCACAATCCAACCAAGATACACTATGGAGCTGCAAAGAGAATCCTGAGATACATCCAAGGAACAATGGACTTTGGAATTCTGAATGAGAGGAATGTAGAACCAAAACTCTTTGGGTTCTGTGACAGTGACTTGGGAGGAAGTGTAGACGACTTGAAGAGCACATCTGGATATACTTTCACACTGGGAACAGGGGTATTCTCCTGGGCTTCAAAGAAGCAGAAATCAGTGGCATTGTCCACAGCTGAAGCCGAATACGTCGCAGCCTCACTCGCCACTTCACAAGCAATATGGCTAAGGAGAGTCATAGAAGACTTTGGTGAGAAGAACAGAACAGCAACAACCATTCTCAGCGATAACAAGTCTGCAATCGCCATGAGCAAGAATCCTGTCTATCACAGTCGGGCAAAGCACATCGCCTTGAAGTTTTATTACATCAGGGATGCAGTCGAGGAGAATGAGATTGATTTGGTGTACTGCAATACAGACGACCAAGTTGCTGATATCTTCACCAAGGCACTCGCCAGAGATAGGTTTGAATACCTACGAGGCTTGTTAGGAATGATAAGGCAAAGCATTAAGGGGGAGTGTTAAAATGTTAATGCTTTCCTGGGAGGACTAGGAGTCAGTGTGGAAAAGCTTACATGCTTTCCAGCACCTGCTCCACTGTTCATTCCCACTGAGATTTTCTTAGATATTTGTAGTATCATAGTACTATAATTGTCAAGTTGATCTCTAGCTTCTAGCCTTAGATATTTTGTTAGGTTACTTTGTGCCCCCTATATAAGGGAAGTGTTTACTCTGTAATCAATAAGAATTTTGAGATCAAAGAAAAGCTGCATAAGTTCAGTCATCCAATTTTCTTCACACCCGCTCGCCACACCGTTCGCCAAGAACAGAGTGTGTTATACTTCGCTCGCCAGAGTTAAAAGTTGAAGTATCAGGAATTCTAACATGGATTCCAACAGTTTTTGGAGTGCTCAAAAGCTGACCAGAATGGCAGAATCACTTTCCTTCTGCTTACATCTACCCTTGCCGTCTGCCTACAACCTACAAGCACACTGGTCTCGAGCTAACTAGTGCCATCACGCAGCCTCATCAATGGAGTTGGATGCGAGGTGTAGAGAGAGAAGAACGGGGTAAAACTGGGAACACGTGGAAAAGTGTAGCGAGTCCAATGGCAAGGAACTAGACAGACGGCAGAAACAACAAAGCCTAGTCTTGAATCCAGAACATTGAAACACAAAATACGGAACTCAATAACATTCATAAAGCGTATATAAACAATTTTGAGAGTTCATGCTGCTGATACATGAGTCACAACCATGGAATATGTTGCACACTAGATTGGGTCCCGGGAAAAATCGACACTTGCAACAACAGCAGTAAGGCCAAAAAATGAAGCAATGATACAATAATTATGATACAAGAATGTCACAGCTCGGAGAGGATGGCAGGGATATAATGAGATAACTCGGCAGTCAACGATTGAAATCCATTCACAAGCTGCGTGTGGAATTCTTGGTCTTCCTCGCCAATCAATCAGCTGAAGTGTACACGGATGGCACGCTTGCATACAGCCATAAATTCAAGGAGTGCAGCAATGAGTTGCTGCAATTCTTGTGACCGCAACCTTGTTGCTGGCTCACCGGAAAGGAATGCCGTGCAAACACTTAGAACCCCACTGTTGACCTGCATATATAAAGTAGACAATTTGATCAGCTGTACTGTTGCAATGTATATTATATCCTAGGTCAGTAGGTAGAAAATTATGGATCAGAAACCGGAAATATTGATTTAGAAGGAGTTTAACGGAATTCCACCTGAACTGCAACACTTCCTTGAAGAATTCTCTGTAGGCTCTGGAGACGTGGGAGTTGATCCCCCTCAGAACTGCGAGGCTCTTCAAGTTCATTACGTAGAGCAGCCGTCCGAGTTTCAATTCATATTGTAATAGAATTTCTATTTGACGTAGAATTAGGATTCCTTCTACGTACGTAGAAATAGGATCACAACAGATTCCTCTATAAATAAGACACATGCCAGAATTCTCTATAGAATACGATCGAGGTCACACTATGGAGCAAGCAAACCTGCCCGAACTACCGGAAGAGATGATAATGCTAATCCTCTGCTGGCTTCCTGTGAAATCTTTAATTCGATTCACCTGCGTCTCCAAACGCTTCCGTTCCATGATTCAGTCCGGCCCAAAATTCGCCAAATCCCAACTCCAAGCTGCTCGTGATCGCAAAACCCTAAATCGTAAACTCCTCTACACTGTAAAAGGATACCCTAACTCTAGATCCATCGACCTGGAGACGATGTCCTCTGTCAGAAGTCTCAATCTTCCTTCCCACCCAGCCGCCTATGATGTCAGGCTACTGGGCTCCTGTAATGGTATTGTATTTCTTGCTGTTGATTATCAAGTATTTTATATGGGGAACCCTTCAACTGGATTTTCCAAGAAATTACCTGACCATGGTTTAGAATTTGATGATCTGTACTTTTATGGCGTTGGCTATTTGCCGGCCACGGACGACTACAGAGTATTCTTCGCCTACTCTATTATGTATATGGCCGCCGTTTTCTCGTCCAGAGCTAATGCTTGGGAAACATTTGAGTTCTATGAATTGGATGCGGTACCTTATGTAGGAACTCTTTTGAAAGAGACACTTCATTGGCTCGTTTATTTTGAACCTGAAATCCTGGCTTTCGATTTGACACAGAAAGAGGATCACAAATTCAGGAAAATGTTGCTGCCCAAGTTTTTCAATGACCACCGGCCGCCAATTAGTGTCGGCGATATTAAACTTTCCGCTGGAGATTGCCTGCTTCTTGTTCATTTTCTAAAGGACGCCGCTCAATGCATTCATGTATGGGTCATGAGAGAATATGATGTACCCGACTCATGGACCAAGTTGTTGAACTTGAAGTTTTCAGGTCCCCCTAAGGAACAATGGAGATACAGGTACGGCGATGTCTTCGTTACGGAAACTAGTACTGTTTTCACGATTGTTGTTGTTGGCGACAAAAATGAGTACTGTGTGTTGACCAAGATTCTTCACGAAGGAGACGAGTGTAGTTTTTTTAAGGTTGAGGGATTGCGTGAGAGCGTGATCTATCAAGAGAGTCTTCTTCCGATAGATGATTAGTCATCTTGGCTCTTTGCATATACAGTAGGTACTTATTCTGTTCATGTTCAACGATGCTAGCTTCTCAAACTATTTTTCATCAACCAGCAATGATCTTATTGTCATATAAGCAGTTTCAAGTTTAAGAAAAAGACCAAAACAAATTAACAAGACACTTGTTTTGCATAAAATGAAGTGTAATTGTTGATGGTTTTTCAAAGGAATCAGAAGCAAGCACTACAGGGCAATCAACCTCCCCAAGAAACTCTATAAGCGCCAACTGCACAAGGCACCCCAGGAGTGTCTTGACAAAACGCATTCAAATCAAAACTCACATTCTTAGCTCTAAATTTTGGAATAGCACCTCTAAAATAGTTATTATTCAAATTCAATGTATCAAGTTTCAAATTAGCCAAACTATCAGGAATCACACTACCAAGTTCATTGCCATTCAAATTAAGATTCTTCAAAGAAACCAAATCACCAGTGCTCTCAGGAATACTACCTGTGAACTGATTCCCCTGAAGCCAAGCCAAACTAGACTCTCCTTTTATTCAATCAAGTATTAACATCAATTTTGTTGTTTATCACCAATTCTCCTCACCTCGGTTCACCATTCTTCTTTATACATTGTGACATGTATTAATTAAAGAACCGAAAGATGACAAATAAACAAAGGATTTAAGTAAAAAGTTCACACATATATAAAACTTTGAAAGATATTGGTTACCCTGTACGTTTTTGTTCCCTCAGAACATCAATAACGCATCTAGCAAACAGCATTGTTACCCAACTTATACAATAAGACAATGACTCATCTAGTTTAAACTTTAAATTGCACATAGAGATTGAACCTACAAGTTAGATAAACAAATAATTTAAAAAATGTTTCAAAGGGATCTAAAAATTTCATCAATCAATAACAGGATGTCTACAAGTTAGGCCCAAAAACCTTTTTTTTTTTCTCTGTAACACTGCATGAAGCGACGAACATTGACCAAAAGTCGTCGCTTCAATTTTTGAAGAGACGACCAAAAGTTGTCGCTTCAAGTTTCAGGCGATGAATTTTGAAGTCGTCGCTTGAAATTTTGAAGCGACGACTTTTGGTGCAAAACTCGTCGTTTCAAAATTGAAACGACGAAAATGAAGCGACGACTTTTCGTCTCTTCAACATTGAAGCAACGACTTTTGCTCTGAAACGTCGAAAAAAAGTTGTCGCTTCAATTTGATTCTGCAGTAGTGGATATGTTGCAAGTCAGATCACGTCGCCCTTTCCAACCAGTCGGTGCTAATATAAATGCTTAACGAAATCGTTTTATTCCACAGTTTCTTTATAATGAGCAATATTATACACAATATTGTACGGTTTGTACCCGTTTTGAAAAATCACATTATATCAAAACAATGCGGTTTGATGTCAAAGCATCACTGACCTCGCATGCATACGGCGCGACGGATCTTAATTGGTTTTAAGCCACCCAATTTAGTTGCACGAAATTTACTGGTTCATTTATATTTTAATTTCATTTCATATAATTCTTTTTAGTTTGTTTGTCTTTCACTCTTTCATTCTTTTCCTTTTCCATTGGTTAGAACTTTTTAGATCTGGAGCAAACCTCTCAAGGCTTTCTCTATTTGCTATGCATAATAAGCGAAAAATAGAAAGGCTCATACATCTCTCAAAGTCTCAATCAGCCTTTTCTATTTTTAAATTGTTCATTCTTCTTTCTTCTATCAAAAACTTTTTAGGGACTTTTTTGAGGCTCGAACATGTTTGAAGTAGAATCATAATTTCGGGTCGACCCAAAATCCTTGCTTTTTACAGGAGTTCAAGCTCTCTGAATTCGCTCAGTACTTTATTTCTTTCCCATATTGTTTTTGATGAATAGAGATATATTGTTAATATATGAATTCTATTTTTAGAGCTTTGTTCTGGTTATTAGCATTTGTTGGAACAGAACTTCAAAAGTGTATGAGATCGAAGTCGTAATAATCTAATCGATAGTCTGATTGAAATTGTGCTCAGCAAATGTTGGGGAACAAAACGCGATGAAGATGAATGATGAGAAGGATGAAAATTTAATGGGGGTACTTATATCTTTTGACACTTGAAAAGAATTAGAATTCAACTATTTCTAAAATGTAGGTCAAAATTCATTTTGAAGGCTAAAACTTGGCTATTTGTCAAAATTTCCCTAACGAATTAGGGCCAAACCATTTCCAACGTTCTCATCTCTAATCTCATGGCTGGTTCTCCTCAAAATCCCAAACTAATCATATAGCCTAGCACGTTAAAAGAGTGTTCTAGATTATAAACAAATTTCAAATCGATATCATAGTTGGACCAACACATATTACAACAATCTACATTTATTTCCTCACAATAAAAATTCAGCAGCCAACTAAATGAATCAATAAATATAACATTATTATCATTTATCAACTGAAAAAAAAAAAAACATGAATATATGTTGCAAAGTAACAACCATTAAACATTGCTAGCCATAGCTCCTTAATCCTCAAACCAAAGTTTTGCGAGATCTCATAATCACTATTAGTATGTTCATCATCCATTCATCGATCAGGTCCACACCACAACTAGATCATGAAGCACTCATTTCTTACATCCAGAAACCCTACAATATCCCATAAATAGTACCATCCAATCATCTGTCAAAAAATTCATGAAAATTGATTAGTCATTGATATATCATCGAGGAAGATTAATTAGGATGGGAGCAGCGCAACTGAGATAGAATGTAAAAGAAGTTGTTTTTTCTGCCTTGGGTAGGGTTTTGATCTTTGGAAACCCTTTTCCACCCGCTGATAATCATGAAGCCAAACTAGACTCTTTTTATTCGGACACGTCAAACCAATTGCTCTCAACAATACTCGTATAATTTTGTTGCTTATCATCAATCCTCCTCACCTCATTTCACCTACCAGATCATAATGTACAGATGAAAACCCCTACACACAACACAAACATTCACACTAAGGGAACTCGGTTCTTAAGCACAAAACTCCTATAACAATACAAAGCAAAACAGTTTGGTTCATTTTCATTCTGAATTATGACATGTAATAAAGAAGAGCAAAATTATATATGATCGACCAGAGGGTCCAAGTAAAATGTTGACATATATATAACTTAGAAAGATACTGGTTGTCCCCGTAATCTTTTGTTCCCGTAGATCATCAATAACTCATCGATCTAACAAACAGCATTGTTATCTAACCAATTATACAACAATTCTTTACGGTGAGTTCAATTTACACATAGCTGGAGTAGTTACTTCGACGCAGAACATGACAAAGACTTACAAGGAAATTCCAGACATATCCTCTGAAACATTAAGCATGCAAGTCATAATAAGAAAATGGTACAAGGGACACAACAGGCAGAAAGTTTAATCAATTTGAATAACAGGATTCAATAACTTACAAGTAAAATAACAAATAATATGTATAGTGAAATGGAGGAGTAACTTACCAGCACTTAGGACTAATCATCAATTCGAAGTAGGCTCTCTTCATATGGAATCATGCTAAGGCAGCAGCTATCGATGCGTTCAAGCCTGTAGACGCCAATTTCTTCTCCTTGTTTATGATCAATCTTTACCAAACACCAGCGGAGACCCGCAGCCCATTGTACCGCAACTGTACAGCTTTCCATGAACAAGAAATCTCCGTATCGCCCGGCGGAATGGTTAAACTTATAGACCTTAGTCCATGAGTCATCGACACCATATTCTCTCATGATCCAGAAATCGACAGAGTCATAAACCATGGTTGGATAACCGCATACACACAGGCATCCCTCAGAAACCCCAACATAGCCAAAAACCTACAACACCTGCAGGCAGACTCATTTTCATGAACTTTTCCGATGCGAAATCGTAAGCAAGGATTATTTTATCCGTCACCCAGTGAAGTGCCTCATTCAAAAGAATCCCCTGATGAGGAGAGGATCTGTAATAACCAGGGCCTCGGATTGTTTTCCAAACCTGAGCTCTAGAGGAGAAAATCTTCATCTCTGCTTTCTGTACGCAACTTTCTTCATCTTCATAAACACCATATGAGGCCGCCAAAATTCTGTAGTCGTCGGTGGTGGACAAATAGCCAACACCATGATACGAGAGCTGTTGAAAGTCGGAAAAACCTGGCCCAGGCAATTCCATGAAGAATCGAGTTGATGGGTTCCAGATATAAAAGTAGGAATCACCGAAGGCAACAACCACCAAACCATTGCATGAACCGAGTAGGGTGACGTCACAGTCAACCCTTGGTGGCTCGAAAGGGAGGCACAGCTTGCTGGCCGAGGAAGGGTGTCCAACCGTCGCCGTATCTAGCGTTTGGAGTTGACGGGGGCCGGTGGAGATGAGGAGTCTGCTGCCACCGGGGGTTCTGCGCTGACGAGCTGCTTTAAATTGAGATGCGGCCAGTTGGGGGTCTGACAGTATAATGAAACGCCACCGTTTCGAAACGGAGGTGAATCGGATAAGCGATTTAACAGGCAGCCTAGCTACTGAAGATATTCAGCGTGACATCTTCAGGTAGTGGTTCAGTTTCGGCCATTTCAAAGTGGAATGGATCGAAATGAAGACCAACACCCCAGAGAGATCGACCTAGCTAATTCACCTAAAATTAATAGGGCACCGAGCGAATTAAAGGGAGCGAGGACTCAGTCACTCACCAGTGTTATTGATGAAACAAACGAATACATGGGAGACATATAAGACATGTAGCCGCGACATGCAATACAATTACAATGTAATCTTCTTTTTTATTTATTTATTTATTTATTTTTACTTAGAATGAAATTACAGTATGCAAATACGCACCAAGTAGCAAATTAAAGAGTATGGTACCAACCACTCTACTAGAATGTTGCAGTGGCTATAAACCAATAAATCAGCTTTACCAAAATCTTAACGACCGGAACTAAATCCGACGTCAGGTCGTTTCATTCTACTACTAAAAGATTACACCCAATGCATGATTCGCCACGCTAACACAGATAAGGCATACTGAGTATGCAGCTACAATGGGATCGTGTTGTTGTGGTTCGAGAACTTTCTCCATGTCAAATTACTGAATTCTGTCAATATTGCCAAATAAATTAAATTAAAATGGATCAAACGCGTGCAATAAATTAGATTAAAATTGATTAATCATACAACAATAGTCCTCATTAATCAAAACATGAATTCCGGTTCAATAGCTTACAAGTAGATATCTCTATATATTAAGCAAATTTGGCTTATGGAACTGCCAATCACCTATTTCCTTTTTTTGCCCCTCATAATAATTGTAGACCTAAATAGTAGAAGGATAAAATAGTAATAAAATAGGAAAAATAATATCAGAATAGAAATTTCAATTTTCAAACCTGCCACGTATATTTCTCTCCCTCTACTCTGCCCGTCGTGTTCAGTTCAGACTCCCTCTTCACGTCAAACAGAAACTCCTCTCCAGTTGATCGGGATACAAAGGGACGATGGTTCCTTTCATCTGGGTGTTCCCGTTTCAGGTTTTCTTCTTTCTCATGCTGTAGTCTGTGATTAATTCTTTATAGTTGCTGTGTTGTTCCAGAACAGAGGTTTATATATTTATTTAAAGTTCCTAGAAGCAAATGAAATTGAAATCGGGAGTGTTTGGGTTAGGGTGAAGGGAAATTAGGGATGTTAGTTACGTTGAGCTGGAGGAGGATCCACTCCTTCGTGTTGGTGGCGGTGGACCAGTGAGAGCGGAGGTCGGCGTCAAGCACGTGAACGGCTTTCTGCGACGGGTTTGAACTCGAGAGGTTTCACTCTCTCTTCGAACTCCACCTCCATCTCAAATCTCTGTGATTTCTTTCTTTCTGGGTTTTGTGATAGAAAACTCTTTTTTTGAAGATGGGTTTTCTCTTTGTGTTGGTTTTATGTGATATTGATTTTCCTTTTAGATAATCAGATATGTTACCATCATGCAGGAAGGTCAAACAACTTGCTAGCAAGAATTTGCTTCTCAATTTCTAACTAAACTGGACAGGTATTCAACCAAAACTGGCGTACATATATCATGAGGTTGTTCAATTTCATATTCTCCCAATGGGGGACTCATCAGCATGGTCATCTACCAACCAAAGATCATAACCATGGATCCGCTTTATCTTCTTCTCAAAACCTAAGATATAGTTATTGTGCATTATAACATGCATCCCCTTTACCCATGGCTTGAATTGAGCTGTATTGACTTATGGGATTTGTGGAAGGGGTTGAGATTTCAGATGGGTGTTTGGGGAATTGGTGAAATTCGGAGGAAAAGGGATCAAGATCGGACCTTTAGATTAGAGATGATAAGTTGGTATGTCTTTATCTCTTGGTCATCACTGTTAAGTATCATTACTTTTAAAATTTTAATGATTCATGCTATAATTGATGTGTTACATTGTCACCATGCTCTTATCAATACAGGTTGCTGATACGGAAACAAACAAGATTATATTGAAGAAGGATGAAGAGCAGAGGCTGATTATATATCGGAGCTTTAGATTAGAGATGATAAGTTGGTATGTCTTTATCTCTTGGTCATCACTGTTAAGTATCATTACTTTTAAAATTTTAATGATTCATGCTATAATTGATGTGTTACATTGTCACCATGCTCTTATCAATACAGGTTGCTGATACGGAAACAAACAAGATTATATTGAAGAAGGATGAAGAGCAGAGGCTGATTATATATAGGAATTGTTGGGAACTTCAAATCTGTGATTCTACTTTAGCGCAAAAATTCTGGACTAAAGGTAAGTTATTCACGTACGCATACATCCTCACTGAACAACTTTGGGGCAGACATGCAAAACGTTTAGCATAATCTAATGGAACTTGCATTTCAGTAAGCTAGATAGTTGGGAACTCATATAGGAAGTCAGGGCAGCAATTCAGGTACCCAGGCACACACATACAATATACCTACAATATATACCTCCATTAATTCAGGTTTCTCTTCACTGTTGAATGATAATGATCGATATACCTACACCATACACCATACACCATACACAATACCAGCTTGCTTATTGATAATGATCGATTTTTAAGTTTATTTTTAATCTAGCATCAATTACCATGTATCATATTCATAATCAGGCAAAGAAATATGAATCTATGCCATAACATTAATATCCCACTTAATTTCTAACTGGACTGGACAGGTATTCAACCAAAACTGGCGTACATATATCATGAGGTTGTTCAATTTCATATTCTAATTACTCTTACTCTGTTGGATTTCATTGTTACTCCCAAAAACTCCTCTCCAGTTATGTCCTCTTATGATATATATGTACTTTACTGGACAGGTTTGAACGGCTTGGTTGAACTCCTCTTTCAAACAAAAACTCCTCTCCTGTTGGTGGCGGTGGACCAGTGAGAGCGGAGGTCGGCGTTGAGCACGTGAACGGCTTTCTGTGACGGGTTTGAACTCGAGAAGTTTCACTCTCTCTTCGAACTCCACCTCCATCTCAAATCTCTGTGATTATTATCTGATCCCTGATTTGTTTGGGTTAAAGTTTTCATTTCACCCAACCTGATAGATTTGGGGGCAGGAATAATTAGTTTTTAAAACTGAAGGTTGTTTGCTGATTCACTCACTGCTCTCTTCTACTGTTGTGCAGAATAATTGGTTTTCAAGGAATTCGTACTTCAGTTTTTTTTTTTTTTTTTTTTTTACTGTTATGACACCTGTAGGTACTTAGATAGGCATTCTCTCCAAACTTTTGTTTGTTTTTGATCCATGAATGACGTTTATCAAAGTTCATTATTTCATTTTCGGTTCAGCCATTGGAATTGGATTAGGTTTATTTTCGGTAATATGAATGGAGTGGTTTGTACCAGTACAATTTTCTTCGCACCGATGTTTAGTTGAAGACCATAAAAGCATCTCAAGAGAAACCAACATTGCGGGTAGAGTTGTAATCCTATTAAAACCTGCCCATATGTAGTTCTGTACTCAACCGAATCAAAGTAAAACTTTGGCATCATTGTTTTGATAAATCTTCTCTATGGTACTATGTATAATTGAGGAATCCTGTGTTCACATAGCTAAATGGCAGTAATCTCACTTTACATAATTTATAAACATTTGTGTTTCTAGGTTTTAATCATGCTTGGGGAGAGTGGCCTCTTTCATTATGTAATGTTATGGTAGTATACATATTGCATCTGTTCCGGGAAACTCACTTTCTTTTTTCTTCTTTTCAATCTCTTCTCTCTTTGTTTGTGCACATGTACGTTTTCTTTATTTCTATGTCTCTGAATAATTCTATTTTTGCAGTTCTATACAGCCCTCTTTATTGTAGTTCCTGACACTCCCGTTCACGTCTCCAAGAAACCTCTCTTCAGTTGACAGACTACTCAAGCCATTTGACGTTAATTAAGAGGAAAGGAGGTTGGATATGCTTTCCATAATTTCGGTGGCAAGGAGAAAAATATAAAACCAAGGTATGCGTTAATTAGAGTTTGTTACTTTGGAAGAGAAAAAGATTTACAGATAAAAAAAAAAAAAAAAAAAACCCAACAGGTAGAGAAACCTGATGCAAATTTGAGCAGGATCAAACTTTATCGGCTCTCTTCTTCTTTGATGATTGTTATTTGTAAATTTTCGTTTCCATATGAAACTTCATATTCACCTTGCTTTTTTTTTTGTATGAATTTTCCTGAATAAGATTTTGATAGGCTGCTGACGTGAAAAGCCAAGGTATGAACACCAATACTAAATCTTTCATCGAATTATAATTAAAAGGATGTTGATCATAATGCACTTCCTTTCAAGTTAAGTCTCTCCGTATTAATACTAACGTCAAAGATGAAGTCCGTGAGTACTCTATAAAGTGTAAATATATTGATACACTATCTTATGTTCTGTTAATTTTTGTGCTACTCTTAATTTGTAGTTTCAACAACGACAGTTGACAAATAGATGGCTGAGATGGAGTTGAATGGACCACATCAAATTTATAGACTTTCTTTTGATTTATCTTTAAAAAGTAGTTTTATTTTTGTGGAAATTAATAAGTATAATAAAATTATTCAAAGGCGTGATGGTCTAGCCTCCCGCTGGGTTCCAGCCATCAAAATTTTATATATTTTCATATATCAATGCATGGTTAGGTGCATCATTTTATGTCTATTGCATGCGTGATAGTTAGTTAATCTGCAAGATTTTCTTATGAAAAAAAAAAATATTCTTAAAGGATATTTGAAACATAACGACATAGGGAAAACTGTGTATATGTTTAACGTATTTCTCGAAAAACAAATAAACGCACGCGCGAGCGCGATTGATGCGAGTGCAAGAAAGCAACAGTAGCTGAAAAATAAAAAATAAATCAAACTAATGGAAATTATATGCGTGATGCCATGCCATCAAAAACAATAATTCTGGACTCCATTTTGAGATGTTCTTACCTAGAATCTCCATAAAGAGCGGTTGAATATTTTCAAAAGCAATAATGACGGTTGAATAATGATCAAACGTATTTTCAAAAGCAATAATGACAGTTGAATAATGATCAAACGACAATAATGACGGTTGAATAATGAAAATATTCAACCGTCATTATTGCTTTTGAATATCTCCAAGTATTTTTTTTAAAGAACTTTTGAACCATAACGACAGAGAGAAAACTATGTATATGCTCAACGTATTTATCGAAAAACAAATATACGCACGCGCGAGCGCGGTCCTTCCGCACGCGCATCGCGCGTGCATGAAGGCTAGTAACACATAACATTTAAACATAGTGAAACTGAGGAGTAACTAACCATCTCTGAGTACTTACTAATCATTAACCCGAAGTAGACGACTCTCTTCTTATGGAATCATGCCAAGGCAAGGCAAAGAAGAGACGCAACAAGTGTTATTACACGACACGTCGTTCCATAGCGGAAGGCCTTAACGAACAAACCAACCGCTTCCAACGGTCTCAACTCCAATCTCATGGCCTTTGCTACTCCAAACCCCAAACCCCTCCCTCAGTTCCTGTCTCCCACTCCATTCTCTCTCCAAATCTCTCTCCTTTTTCCCAAAATACCCCCACCACATCCGCCACCGCGCCCCGCCCCTCTTCGCGCCTCAAGGCGCCAAACCTCATTACCCTTCCGAGAATGGAAGGAGTACGAAGACGCCGTGAGGCGCAAGGACCTCGCCGGCGCTCTTGGGTTCCTGCAATCCCAGGAGACCCGGCAAAGCCAACAAGTTGAGGTTGAGATTGTTGATGGGTCGTCATTGCCTGCTGAGTCGACCCGGCCGAGTCGGGAGCTGGGTTTTGTCGGGTGGGAGAGGGAGAGGGAGAGGAAGAGGGATTGGGAGGTGTTGGACACGTGTCTCAATGCTGACGACATGAAGCTTGTGGGTAAAGCCTATGGGTTTCTCAAGGATAGAGGCTTCTTGCCCAATTTTGGGAGGTTCAGGAACATTGGTAATATGCCTATTTTGATGCAATTGTTGTGTGAAATGTAGTTAAAGTGTTTAGTTTGATCGCTTGAGACTTGTTATTTCATAGTTTTAATGCTTCTTTGATTATAACTATTGCCAAGATTGGAATTTTTTTTGTGTGGTAAATGTGTGTTATTTGATCTTTTGAAGAGCTGTTATTTGTTTCATGGATGGGTGAGTAGAATTTGGAACTGCAGTTTCTCTGCAGATTCTGCACTAACCATCATTATCATTAGATTTGCTTTCGGAACTGTGAAATCATTCATAATTGGACATGGTATTAGACGGTTTCATTATGTGTTACTAGGTGCAATGCTTCGTGTTGCATCGTGAAACAGTGTTACCACATTTCATCGTATAATTTGACTCGTCAAATCTAGCTAGCCGTTAACAGAATTAGGTTGAATTTATGTCTGGTAATGACTCATTTCTGATATACGCATTCTGTAAGCTTGTTTTGGTTGCATATGAAACTTTATGGCTTTATATCATGCTGTTTTCTCATTCTTTTTTCTTTCTCTGCAGTAATGGAGGGGACACGTGATGTTACACCAACTGTGTTGAAGACTTCAACAGGTTTAGAAGGTGATTATAACCATTGTGTAACTGCTTGTTAGAACTTTAGTTATTGTAGTTCATTTTATTCTTATATATGTCAGAAAGAAAAAGAAAAGTTTGTTACTTTTCTTGTGGACAATGTTCGATCCAACTGTTCTCTGTCTAATGCTATTAGCTGAGACAAAATGTATGATCTTACTCATTGTGGTCTTGTAACAAATGATCTGATTCATTTTTTCGATTCTACTGTATGTTATCCAGCATCAAAATTTGCTCCAAAAAAGTGGGGCCTCTCAGGAAGTTCTCGTCCTGCTCTGGTTGCTTTTCTTGGCAGGCTATCTTTTCTTCTTTCTCAAGGCATTGATATCAGGCCTAACCTTACGGTTTTATTGGGGCTAGCATTTGCGGACTCTATCCTCCTTGGTGGTTGCTGCTTAGCTCAAATCTCCAGTTATTGGCCTCCAAATAGACGTCGGATCCTCATCCATGAAGCAGGGCATCTCCTAACTGGTAAATAACATGTCTCTGGTACAAGTTCTAGAATTGCATGTTATAATATAGGAGCCTAATGTGACTTCGACTAGGGGATAAACCACTGCTTAGTTTTTTCTATTGGAGGATTACATTTCTATGCTCCACAATATGCTCATAGATCCTTATGAGACACACCCGTGTGATATTGACTGGTTGCCCATTTACAAAATATGCAGCTTATCTAATGGGTTGCCCAATTCGTGGGGTGATATTAGATCCAATTGTTGCAGTGCAGATGGGAATTCAAGGGCAGGTAATTTCTGGTCTTCTGTGTGCTTCAATGGCATTTCACTCGTTTTTATTGTTATACACTCAACAATTTAATCACAGTGGTTCAAGCAATAATCTGCTTAGCAATAACGAGATATGCTTGCAACTTTTACCTGCCTACATGCATGTTTGCCTATAAATATGCTAAACAACGTCATAAGTGAGTCATGTGAGTTATATTATTTCTTTTGGAATGTAAATGCATCCTGTAACTGTTGCATGCTATCAGAACTGATTAATTGTATGGCTTATTACACAATGGCATAAACACATACAACACCAATAAATATAAATAAAATAAAATTACATTGTATTGACTACTCCCTGAAATCATTTATTTAAAGAAGAATATCGAGGTTGCCATGGTTGTAGCCTCATGATGGTGTAGTGCTGTTAAGATGGTACAGAAATCTCATATAAATGTTTTTTCTTTTTGGTAGGCGGGAACTCAGTTTTGGGACGAGAAAATGGCCAGTGACCTTGCTGAAGGAAGACTTGATGGTAGTGCTTTTGACAGGTGGGTATGAAATGAGATTGCAGGTAAGGTCCCTTGGAATAAGTATCGTCTCTCTGAAACCTGAAGAAAACAATAAAGCCCTATAGGATAATGTAGCTACTTTTAATTTTCATGAGTATATATGTTGAAATTGAAATAGAAAGATTCTTCCTTATTGGATATCACCAAGGAATTTTGAAAACCTTGTCCTTTTTTTAAGAATAACCGTAGATGGATTTCATGTAATATGCCAGATTTCCCCCTAATTTGCCTCTTCCCTTTATCTCTTCTGATGAAGTTTGTGTCATAGCAGGAAATACAAATAATATGAAGCGTTTTCTAAACTTAGCTGAATTTGTGGTCAGGTACTGCATGGTGCTTTTTGCAGGCATTGCTGCTGAAGCTCTTATTTATGGGGAGGCAGAGGGTGGAGAAAATGATGAAAATCTATTTAGGAGTGTCTGTCTTCTTCTGCAACCCCCATTATCTGTCGCTGAGGTATCAGTTTATTTGATTTTCTGTACTTCTGTCATTTCATTCATATAGATACTAAGTTTTGCCCCATTTTCTTTCTCATTGTTATGATGAATAGATTTCTAATCAAGCAAGATGGTCTCTTCTGCAATCTTACAATTTGCTCAAATGGCATAAAAGTGCACACCGAGCTGCAGTTAAAGCTTTAGAAAGTCGCAGCAGTTTGAGTGTTGTAATCAGAAGTATTGAGGAAGCAATGGCAGCAAATAGGGGAGCAAATGTAAATTAAGTTGACTTCTTTTCATATGGGGCACAAGGTAATTTTGCCTAATTCTAGTCTATTCTTTTTTGGTTTAATTGTTGTTCAATCTGGATTCTTGAACCACCTTTTTCTATGTATGCTTTTGACAGGACAGGAGCATAAGAGATTTAAGATGCAAGAAAGGTCTTTCTATATTGCAGTCACATTCTTTCGACTGCCATTCCTCATCCCTGTAAGCAATTCAGATCTACAATCGACATGAAGAATTGTCTTCCAACAAGTAGGTTAGTCTTCCAAGAATGAAAACTCTCAGTTAAGTGAATTTCTAAAGCTTGAATAATTACTTTGGACTTATGCTTGAGGCCTTCTCAAACAAGTGTCATCTTTTATAGGTAAGAATTGTTTTTTTGAAAATTTTGTATAGACAAATATCTTTTGTAAATCACCCTGCAGTATAGACTAGCAAATATATCTTGAGGGAGTCTCAAGAAACAATGAAACATCATAGTAATACATTGTACATTAAATCTGATTTGTATTCTTTCACATATATGGAAATAATTTTATTCTTCAATCTTCCATTTATGCTTATATTATGACTGAAGGACACAAATATTTCTTTAGATTTATGGTACACTTCTGTATCTTGAATTTTCATGTGATAATGACAAGACTTTAGTCTGCAGATGCCAGGCTACCTCAAACCGTTGCATCTCTCATATTCTTGCTTTTACCAACTTGTTTCTTTGAGGATTTGATTTGTACAATGAAAGCTCTGGTACTTTTTAGACTTTATTGCTTCTTGGTGATATTCTTCAAACTAATTCAGATAAGTAAAATTGTCTGAAAAACTGCAGCATGAGTAAACTCAAATCAAATTTACATTGCATTTGCACATAAACCGAATCATTTTCTAGTTACATGAGCTATAATGTTGTCTGTGAGAATTTAAGAAGAGGTAGCTTGGCAAATTTGTAGGTACTACATAGACCAATAGGAAAAGTGCGATTACATTTCTTCCCACTCCCTTTCTTCTTTAGATAACCTGGATAATCCCCTCTGGTAAACGAGGCTTCCTCAACCAGATATAACCCAACCTCTTCTGCTAGCTTCACTATCTCCCATTTACTGAAAGGATGTGCAGTCTTGTGGGTGACATGAATTTCTCCACTTTCTTTCAGCATCTCACATGCGTTGTTGAAGAATCTCCTCACCAAGTTCTTATGTAACCTGTAAAATATAAATGAAACTTATTTTGCGTTTTTCAGGTAGGACTGCTGATGAGGTGAAAGTTTGTTTGAGGGCCTGTTTGGTAGTGCTTTAAGAAGTGTTGAAAGCGCTTTCAAACAGTCAAAATTTAGTAGTGATTTGCAGAGATGGTTCAAAATTTGAGTTTTTTCTAACAATTCTTGAAGCACCCTACTAGGTATTTTGACAAGAAATGCAGTTACATTACCGAGTAACTTTCTTAGACTTACTTGATCTGGCTCTTCTGGTTTTCCATAAAAACGAAACCAGCACGAGGAAAGTTGAAGACTATACGATCAAACAGAAGACCGATTAAGAGAGGGTGTTGCCTCATGGTGTGTACATCCACCTCATGCAATATAACACATCCCATGTCCTCCAATTCTTTCAAGTTTTTTGGCGCTGCATTTGAATAATTGGCCAATACTGACTCTGCAATTTGCATCAGTCCAAAGCATCTTAGTCTCAAAGACAGAATTAGATATTGTGCTGCATGAAATAAAACTGACAGAAATTTTCTACCATATTATTATTATTACCTCTGGAGTCGAGGGAAGTGGCAACCATGTTCACAGCAGAGCCAAATTCTTTAGCTAAACAAGAAGCAAAAGAGAAGTTACCCTCACCCACTAACAGTATCTTCTGCTTGCTGCTGTAATGCACAATCCGTTTCTCTTGTTCACTGTCTGCAACAGCCTCCCCCATCGATTCGAGTTTCTTTTACTTTAGTTTTCTGAGAGTTCTTCTGACGCAGTAGAAGTGTGGAAGTGTTGATCAACGTCGAATCCTCAATAGATAGAGAGCACAATCAACGTCGTGCTCTATAGAACAGGTCTGGAATCCACCAGAAAATAAGAGAAGAACTCTTAAGGTTTTCAATAAGAATGATAAATTAATTGTCTGTGATCCCAAAGGGATGCTTAAATACTGAAAACAAGCCCTAGGGCAACTAACAAGGAAACCTAAAAGCCCAAGGAATTAAAAACAAAACAAATCCAAAACAAATTAGAAAACATTAATTCTGAAAACATATTAAACTGCCGTTTTGAGGCCCTGTTGATACCTGAAAAATCATGCAATTAGTTACTATGCTGTCACGCAAAAAAAATCATGCATAGTCACGTAAATATATAAAATCCTATAGTTTTATAAGGATTTTATGTTTGTTACTCGACTATAAATACGCCAAGCAAACACGCCCTCGATGTGGACCCAAGCCACATCCAAGCATTTTTGGGGCTTGCAGATGTGGGTGTGGTGTGGTAGGTTACGGAAACGCACATGCTCATTCGTCGATTTAATATCATCGGTGATTTCGGTCTTGGGTCCGAAATCCAAGCCCAACGAGTTAGATCGATGAGTGAAATGGTGAACATGCATGAGAATATAGAGATTGGGCCAGTCCTTTTTCCTTTAAGCCCAAAAACCCTTCTCTAACCCAAATAATTTCACTGTTCTTCTTCTTTCTGTTTTCGGCGCCTCACTTCTTTTCCCCGCACCAAACACTATTCTTTCCTGCAGCTACTTATCCCTGCAGTAGAGTAACCGGTCAATAGCAATTTCCTTCTTCCTTAAACGACGAGTTCGCCCCATTCCAACACTTTTCCTGATTTCTTACAGCTACAGGGTGTGTCACCCGCCGCCAACCATGGCATGCTCCCAAAATCCAACCTCTCAAGAAAGACCTTTCCTTTTCCCCAATTTATGGCATGATTTGTGTATGAAGAAACCCATAATTTTGTGTGTTTTGGATTGATCCCCTTCAATTGAGTCTATAAAGGCAGAGCTTGCCCAATGCAAAAAGGGGGGCATCGGACATCGATAGGGCAATCCAGCAAACCACCCAGTAATACATAAACCCCCTTCCCTCAAGTATTCAGGCTATCCAAGCAAAATCCTAGAAACCCCTTATAAGCAGCCTCTTATCATCTCAAGCCTCCATGCCTTCAAGCCTCATGCCCAGTTAACCATCTTCCCAAAACAACTGTCTTCAAGCCTCGCACCTCTTCTCAAACCAGAAACCCAGAAAACCCCAAATTCTCTCACCGCAGTGTGTTTCTAGCTCCCACGCCATGCTATCACGCTGCCAAGCTTCGATTGATTTCAATACGGTCTGAATCACGCACAAAATCTTCCCATTAATCATGTTTGGGATTGATTTTGGCCTAGTCAGCATGTTTAATTAAAGAACCCTCTCAACAGGCCCTAAACGAACTCAAAAGCCCGAAAAAGCCCACACATCGTGGCAAAGCGACAAGTTTGATTCGTAGCGTCGTTTCCTTCTCGGAAAGATATCACTATCGTCAATCAGACACCCGACGCTAAATTTGCAGTAAACCGGGTTTAGTCTTACAACGGTCAATCTGCTCTTTAATGTCTGCTGCCATCCTTCCTACATTATCTTCTTACTTTTGAGGACTAAATCTGTGGTACATTTTCTCTATTTCTCTTATGACAGTATCGATGTTTGAATAACAAACCATGATGATGCTTCAGTTATGCTTTTGCAACTTTGTCTGGTCTGTTGTACTAGTTTGGATTACTTCAACATACTAGTGAATGATCACTTTATTTCGTTAAAGACTAAGAACAGTTCAGATATTGACATAAATGAACTAAAGCAACACAAAGCACCGACAGTCATACACTCATACCACACACTCTTAAGAAAAGATTATTTGGCATCACAATGTACTAGAGTATCCTATTACATTCATTACTTTATATAGTGAATTCATGTTAATTGAAAGACCAAGACTTCAGTATGGACTACGAATAGCAGGATACTTCTAACAATAAGCACTTTCATATATCGTCTTAAACCTTTGGCATCACAATGTACTAGACTACACTAATGTATTCATTACTTTATATATATAGTGAAGTTATGTTAATTGAAAGACCAAGACTTCAGTATATATGGACTTTGAATAGACGGGTACTTCAAACAACAAGCACTCCTCAATTTGTTCCTTTCAAGATCCATTTGAACATTGTTTGGTCTTTCTTATTTTGCTGTGCCTCAATGTTGTTCTTCCATATCTGATTCAAAAAAGTTTAATCTCAGAAAGTAAGAAAGAAAACATTTCTTCAACATGATCTAATTTGAACTCAAATCAAGTACATTGCTATTGCATACAAGTCCAATCATTCTCTATTTAGATCATCAATCTGGCAAATGATAAGTCCAGATGCTGCGGTTTGGCAAATTTGTAGGTGCTACATTGTCCAACAGGAAATGTTTCGTTGCATCTGTCCCCACTTCCTCTCATGTTTATATAACCGGGATAATACCAACTTGCAAACGATGCTTTCTCAACTAGATATAATCCAGCGTCTTCTGCTAACTCCACTATCTCCCACTTACTGAAAGGATATGCAGTTTTGTGAGTCACAGGAACTTGTCCGCTTTCATTCAGCATTTCATACGCACTGGCCAAGAATCCCCTCACCAAATCCTGATGCAGCCTGCAAAAAAGTCGATGATTTGACTCTTACGACCCTCTTCACTTTAACCAAACAAAATTTAGTAAATTTCACGTTGCAACAATGCAACATTTAGGTTGCTATTTTTAGTCTAAATCAATAAGGTGAAATCTCGTTTAAAGGCCTAATTTATAGTGCTTTTAGAAGTGCCAAATGCCCTTTTTAACAATCAAAAAACACTTTAATTTGGGTAGTAATTTGCTGAAATATTTAAAAGTACTTTAAGAATTGAATAAGTTGTTGTTATTTCATATTATGTGCTTCTAACCATACTCTCACTGGACAAGCATTACCATATATACCTTAAATGAGTAGTCCAAACCGATATTCAATTTAAATAAGACAGTTCATATCTTGATCAATAATGTTAAGACTTACTCGATCTGGATTTGGTCATGTTCCCTGAAAATGAAACCAGCATGAGGAAAATTAAACACTACGCGATCAAACAGTTGATTAACTAGAAGAGGGTGCTGTGTCATGGTGTGGACATCCACCTCATGCAAGAGTACACATCCCATGTCCTCTAATTCCTTCAAGTTACTTGCTGCTGCAGTTGAGTATTTGAGAATTACTGACTCTGCAATTACCATTAGTAGGAAGCATTACAGTCTCTAAATTTCATAACATATTATATATCCGCAGGCGGCATTATACCACATTCTTATTACCGTTGGAGTCAAGAGAAGTGGCAACCATGTTCTTCGCAGATCCAAAGTTTTGGCTAAACAAGCAGCAAAAGAGAAGTTGCCTTCACCCACTAAGAGTATCTTCTGATTGCAGCTGTAATGCATTATCCTTTTCTCTTGTTTAGTATCTGCAAATTTAATCTCCTCTTCCATATCTGAGTTTCTTCTTGTTCAGCTTTCTTACTTAATATTTTTTTGAGATCGAGATAAAACTGTGGTACATTTTCTCACTCACGCCACTCTTGGAGAATACATTGCCACACTGGTATATAAAGAGTTGAAAATCTAAACAATCAACTTTTAGCCTTCCCGGCCGTTTAATATAAAAAGCACAGATACACAGGGATTAAGGAGAATAAGTGGGATGGTTTAATTACTCTACTCGTTCATAATTTCCAAAGAACTATATGTTTGAAGGGCATTACATGCATGCGTGTTGGTAAATTGTAAGGTCTCCTAGTTTTCTTTCCCAGCCCTTCTAAGTTCCATGTACTTATGCATCTGCGCCATTCATGAGCACTATGTTAACTTGATTGATTTCGTGCTGCATTTTATAGCTTCAACGTAATTAAGTTTCACAGGGTGGGTAGTGTGTTCAGTTCATTTCCGAATAAGATGAAAGTTTGTTTTTTTAAAAAGAGAAATAAGATGGGGAACCATGTTTCGACCAGAAGATGTTGTTACGTACAAAGACAATAGCACCTGTGTGAAAAGTGAAAACTGTTTGGATGCAGAATGAGGGTAACCAAAAGTGTATCCTACTCTCAATTTTGTGAGTTAAATTAGGCTCCCAGATTTTGAGTACACACACAAAAGACATTTATATCAAGCTAATTTTTTTTTTGTCTGAATCGAGCCAACTTTTAGATTAGAATTATTTCGAGCACAGAATAAATAAAGGAGAACACAAATAAAAATGTACGTGAACATTGCAATTTAGAAATAACTTTTGGATAAACACAAATATTATAGTAGCTGCACATAGGAAATGTGTGCAAACACACGCTGTCTTTATATATGCTATATGTATTTGATATGCATTGTTTATACATACAATTGCAATATCAATATCTTTATTGTGCCTTGTTAGCTCTGAAATTAGTTCCATATTACAAACACATGTTTGTCATGTTGGAGAAAACTAATAAGTTCCTGATTATAAGCTTATAGACTCTAAATGTCTCTACCTATTGAAATTTCTTCACTAGATTCTGAAGACAATGTCATATAAAATAACATGAGGCATCAACGGCACTCATATGTAATACTCATGTTATACGAGCAGAATTAGAGATTAGTTACATACCGTATAAGTTTAAAATGTTGGTGGTTTGGTGTTGAAATGAAAATGATAACATGGTCAATCATGTTATCACATTTTTTATTAGATATTTATCATGTGCTAATCTGTGTAGATCACTTCACACTAATTTCAAACATTATACAAAAAGTCGATGAAACCCCTTGGAGCTTCTTCCCTCCAAAATCATCTAAGTTGAGGATGTGGTAAAGCTGATGATGGACTATTCAACCATTATATATCAGAGTTACAGGTTGCCTCATCCGGCAGTTGACACAAAAGGGAGCTCATAATACTTAACCGATTCCATTCTACAGTTGATACAAAATTGAGCTCATCCTACAAAGCTCAGTGCAAGCTGGATGCCTAGATGTATACTGCCAAGTTCATGATCTAACGACGAGACCATGTCTTCAAACCTGGATAAACCGTTAACGAGAAACCTGACCATACGCCGAAATCAAGTTAATGTGGTAACTGTAAGGGGTATAATGGTACAACAGCTTGGCAAATTTGAAGGTGTTGCATTCTCCTACAGGAAAAGTTTGATCACATAACCCAGCTCCTCTCTTATTTTCATAACCTGGATAATCCCATCTTGAGAACTTTTCTTCCTGAAGCAAATACAACCCAGCCTCTCCAGCTAACTGCACTATATTCCATTCACTGTAAGGATATGTTGTCTTGTGTGTCACATGAATTTCTCCATTTTCAGTAAGCAGTTCACGGGCATTCCTGAAGAATCCCCTCACTAAATCCTGATGGAACCTGAAAACTTAAATGAATTTCAATCTACATTTCGACTACCTTGTTTCATTGCTCTGCTAAAGTAATGATGTACAACCCAACAGCCAAGCATCAGTTTAATTGTGAAATCTAATACAAACCATTTCCTGTACAAACAAGCTAAACTACCAATCAAGACAAAAACTACCATGATCCTCATAAAAAACTGCATATATGACTTTTGTTTATACTTGCAACCCCCCACCACCCTAAAACTGCATATATGGTTTTTGTTTATAAACGATCCTCAAAAGCCATATATGTAATGATGTCCAACCCAACAACCACGCATCAGTCTAATTGTCAAATCTAATACAAACCCTTTCCCCTACAAACAAGCTAAAACCAATCAAGACAAAAACATCCTCATAAAAAACTGCACATATGGCTTTTGTTTCTAAAATCAGCACACAATTTACATGATCAACTAAAAACACTATCCATTATGAACCCTAACCAGTAAAACCCTGTTCCCCAAATATACACACAACCTCAATCAACTCATACAATGTACCATGACCCCTAAAACAACTGCATACATGTGATTTATCTGAACTCCAAACTTACCAAATTTGATACTGGTTATGCTCGGATGATTTTTGACCATGCAAGTAACCGGCATGAGGAAAATTGTAGACTATTCGATCAAACCGAATATAACTCAGAAAATGGTGTTGACTCATTTTATGTACATCCACTTCATGCAGTACTACGCATCTTCTCAACTCCAATTCCATCACATTGCTCATGGCCCTTGAATACTTCACCATCAATGCCTCTACATTCATCATACAAAAGAGTTTCAATCAGAAACCAAAAAAGATCGAATCTTTGAACAAAAAGACCAAATCTTTAATCCCATCTAACAGTTATCTCATTTGGGTCATCACAAAACATAAATTTCAGAAGCAAATGAGTACATAAAGCATGAAACTGGTTTCTTGAACTAAACTTCGAAACTGGGTCGTTTCAGAAACAGGGTTCTTACCTCTGGTGTCGAGAGAAGTGGCGACCAGTTTGACGGAAGAGCCGAAAGCTCTGGCTAAGGAAACGGCAAAGGAGAAGTCTCCTTCTTCTCCGACCAAGAGTATTTTCTGGTTGCTGGTGTAGTGCTTGATACGCTTCCCATACCCAAACACTTCCATTTGAACCTCTTTGATTTCAGAGTGTTCTAAAATTAGGACTAGAAGCCTAGAAAGAAACTCATAAGAATTCAAAGTCCTTTTCTTTGTTGGGAATTGAAACTAATTGAACACTCCACGCCAACTAGTCTAGTCTAGTCTCTACTCTTGCCTAGTCGAGTGCACCGCTTATGTACACCCGTGTGCGTCTTTTAAGTTTTTTAAGCAAGCGGTGACACTATTATGATCCTCTGGAAAAAGAGAGTAGAGCCACTGTTGGAAATATTGAAGGTAGAAACCTTGTTGGAAATATTGAAGGTAGAGCATAGCGTATCCTACTCTCAATTTTGTGAGTTAAATTAGGCTCCCAGATTTTGAATATACACACACAACTGACACAAGACATTTCTATCAAGCCAATTATTTTCTGTCTAAATTGAGCCCACTTTTAGATTAGAACAATTTCGAGCACCGAAAAAATAAACGAGAATATAAATAAAAATGTATGTGAAAATTGCAATTTAGAAATAACTTTTGGATACATAAAAAATAATATAATAGAAACTGCTCATGGGAAATGTATGCAAACACACAACACTGTTTTTATATATGCTACATGTATTTGATATGCCTTGTTAGTACAAACAATTGAAATTAATTTCAATATCTTTATTGTGCCTTGTTAGCTCTGAAATTAGTTCCATATTACAAACACATGTTTGTCAGATGTTGGAGAAAACTAATAAGTTCAAGTTGATAAGCTTACAAACTCCAAATGTCTCTACCTTTTTAAATTTCTTAACTATAATTCGAAGACAATGTCCTATAAAATAAATAGGGCAGAAAAGGTACTCAATTGTGATTCGCATGTTTTATGAGCAGAATTAGAGATTAGATATACCGCACAAGTTTAAAATGTTGGTGGTTTGGTGTTGTAATGAAAATGATAACATTGTCAATCATGTAATGAAAATGATAACATTGTCATCATGTTTTTACATTTTTTGATTAGATATATGCAGTTTTTTATAGTTACATATCCATCTATCATTATTTATCATGTGCTAATCTGTCATTAAATGTTTGAAAGACCAAGACTTGAGTATGGACTATGAATAGCAGAATACTTCAAACAATAAGCACTTTCATATATTTGCCTGACACCTCAATTTGTTCCTTTCAAAATCCATTTCAAACAATGTTTGGTCCTTTCGAGTTTTGGCCGGCCGACTCTCAATGCTGCTCTTTCATATGTACGTCAGAAAAGCTAGGAAAAAAAAAAAGGATCTACAGCATGATCTAAATGTGACTACAAATCCAAGTACGTTGCTCTTGCATATAATCAGTACAATCGTTCTCCACTTAGATGATATCATCATTTAATGTGGTGGATGAAAATTCAAGAAGAGGCAGCTTGGAAAACTTGTAGGTGCTACATTCTCCAACAGGAAATGTTCCATTGCTTTTCTTCCCACTTCCTCTCTTGTTTGTATAACCGGGATAATCCCGTATTGAAAACGACGCTTCCTCAACCAGATATAACCCAGCCTCCTCTGCTAACTTCACTATGTTCCACTCATTGAATGGATGTGCAGTCTTGTGAGTCACATGAACTTCTCCTCTTACTTTCAGCATCTCATATGCATTGGCAAAGAATCCCCTCACCAAATGCTGATGCAACCTGAAAAATTGTCAATGATTTGAGCTAGGAAAGTTTATCTTGCAACATTTTATGTTGGAATTTTCAGTCTAGATCAATATGGTGAAATCTTGTGCAACCTAGCTTGTTTTGTAGTGCTTTTAGAAGTGCCATATCCCCTTCTGAACAGTCAAAAACACTTTGGGCTACGGCTTGCTGAAATGTTCAAAAGTACTTAAAATCTTGAATAACATATTATTTGTAAGTGCTTCTAATCATCTTCTTTACTGCACAAGCATTAACAAATAGACAGTCAATTTATTAAGATAGCTCATATATAACTTAATTTAGACTTTACTTGATCTGCCTTTTCTGATATTCCTTGTGAATAAAACCAGCATGAGGAAAATTAAAGACAACGCGATCAAACAGTTGATTAGCTAGAAGACGGTTCTGACTCATGGTGTGGACATCCACCCCATGCAAAGTTACACAACCCCTGTCCTCTACTTCCTTCAAGTTTATTGGTGCTGCATTTGGATACTTGGCTATCACTGACGCTGCAATTAGAACAAGAACAAAGAATTTAAGTCTCGAAAATGTTAAACATAATATATATCCGTCAGTAATGTACCTAGCTCGTAATTCTTACTTCTGGAGTCGAGAGAAGTGGCAACCAAGTTCTTTGCAGAGCCAAACTTCCTGGCCAAACAAGCAGCAAAAGAGAAGTTTCCCTCACCCACTAACAGTATCTTCTGGTTGCTGCTATAATGCTTAATCCTTTTCTCTCGTTTAGTATCAAATATGATAACCCCCTCTTTCATATCTGAGTTTCTTACTTCCTCAATTTTATTTGGAGAGTTTGGACTGTGGTACATTTTCTCACTCACTGGGCACTCTTGGAGAATACATTGCCACCATGGTATATATATATATAGAGTTGAAGGATCTAAACAATGAACTTTTAGCCTCCCCCGGCCGTTTGATGTAAAAACCACAGATACACGTACAGGGATTAAGGGGTTAAAGTGGGATGATTTAATTATAACTCTACTCGTTCATAATTTCCTAGAAATTTAAGTTTGAAGGGCACTACATGCATGCGTGTTGGTAATTGTAAGGTCTCCTAGCTAGTTTCCTTTCCCAGTCTTTCTAAATTCCATGTACTTATGCATCTCTGCCATTCATGAGCAATATATTACTCGAGTGATTTCGTGCTGCATTTTTTTAGGTTACTGTTGAGAAATCTACCATGATGGTAATATGTGCGAAAAGTTATAATTAGACAAATTTTTCATTTCAGTATCCTCAGTATTTACTATAGCTGTTATGCTTGTGCGAACATGGTCTAGACAAAAAATAGAGGTATCGTTGAAACTTAGGGAATTTTATTCAGTACCCTTATCTAAATGATACCATAATTTACAAATTCGACAACAGATTTTGTTATCATTGTGGTAAATATAATGATTGTTTGGATAATTGTAGTTCTGTGAGTTATAATTACTTCACCTACAACATATTTATAAGTTTATGAATAAATGATTGTCAATGTGGTAAATTTGTTTAATTATATGTAAATATATAAAATATATGTTGTAAATCTGTTGTTAATGTTGAAAATTTAGTGTAGAAAAGTAGTAAATTTTGTTCAATTTATTGTAAATTAAGGGTATTCTATACATCAAGTTAGATTATTTTATACAAACACGAAACTTAGATTATTTTCAACGATTCAATTTACTTATAACATATCGCTATAATTTAACTATATTACTCCAACATTACAACACTTGTGTTTTAACTCAATCCTATAAATGAATCCTATATTCTCTGCGTCTGGCAAACGCCAACCTGGTATCATATCAATCAATCAATAACATAACAGTAGCGACATACATGCCTCTCCCATAACGCCAAACTGGAGGAAGAGAAAAAGAAAAATCTGGTCAATTAGTACATCAAGTGAAACAATAGAGACAATCTTAAAAAGAAAAAAAAAAAAAAAAATCTGAAATGTGATTCGTAACCAAGGGTCCTCTACTTTATGATCATGTTGTTCCTCAATTATATATCTCACAGTCTCGGTGGTAGGCCAGGCAAGATCATAGACCCGGCCAGTATCAATAGAACCGGTCCAGTATAGAAGAACGCCCTGAGCATGCAAACTATCCAGATATATATATATATATATATATAGGTGCAAGCCATATCTACAATAATGTCAGCACTCATGAGCAGCAGACCATGTACCTTATTACTATTATATTAGTAAAAAATTTTAGAATAATTTTTCTTGTCGGTATGAGGTTATAGCTCCCCCTATACTAGTTCATGGCTCCGGGCCTGCATATAGTGCTAGACTTCCCAACCAAAAATTTCTCATTGCATGCTGCAGATCCGAGAAGGCTGAGATCCCACAAGGCTATTTTGTTCGCTAGATAACATGGCAATTTAGCTATTTTAGCTATTATTTGACTTAAATTGACTAGCATCACTAAAAATGATCTAATTATGGTATTTTGTTGCTAATTAACAGGAGGCTCACATCAAGGCTCTTCCAGAAGAAGTGAATGCTTTCTGATGTTTTTTTTTTTTTTTGACGAGTTGAACTCACAAATCATAACTCAGAATAAAAAAAGTGTTGCATTGAAAGAGCTAGGTACACAGTAACAGTGTATAGAAAATAATTTCAAAATCGAACGATGGCCTAAAAAGGGCAATACAATTGTTTGAAATCACAAATAATCAGTAAAAAACTCCAAGTATTACTAGATACTACAGTTCCATCCTCTAAATCTACTTTTGCATGATATCTCCTAATTGCTAGCGTACGTTTTACTGGAAGTCGAGAAGTCATACACGGTGTACGTGGAAGTTTTCCTTTAATCGGATCATGATCGAGACGCAATTTTTGAATTGTTCATCGTAATCACTGAAATTTGTGTCATTAATCCCAGCAAGGCCTTCATCAACAGCTATCTTTGCAATCCCAAAGCCCGTGTCCGGATTATTCAGGATATCTCTATACAAAACTGAGAAGTTCAAGGCCAATCCCAAACGGGTGCAATTTGCAGGATGCAACTCAGCTTTCGCAACAGCAGTGGCCTTCTCATACGCTTTCTTCGAATTTTCAGCAGCCTCCTGCTTCGCATCACCGGCTTTGATTTCTGCGAGATACCTATAGTAGTCTCCTTTCATCTTATGATAACTCGCAGTTGATTCACCATCTAAAGCAAAAGGGATGAGTCCATCAACCACTGTTATGACATCTCCACAAATTATTGAGATCTCTGATTCAACTTTCTCTCTGTATTTCTTTAGTTGTTCCATGTAAAATTTGTTTGAGTAATTTCCTTTCGCCTCCTCTTCCTGCTCTTTTGATGATAAGACCCTCCATGAAGATCTCCGAGCATCAACAACATTCTTGTACCCAACAGAGAGCAAGGTGCGCTCTTCTGCGGCCAATTCAACATCAAGATCTGTAACCTTCTTCATGGCTTCCACCATCTCATCGTATCGCTCTGCCTCGTGAGCCAGCCTGGCAGTATAGACCAGGTTTTTGCGTTCTGTAGAAAATCCCATCGCGTATCTCAAAGACGAAGAACCGTACCAGAGAGTTTAGGGTTTTGTAGTTGTATAGAATCACAGAATGAGCAGACTGTATTTATAAGGAAATGAATCGTTAGTATCCAAATAGGACTGTGAATTAGAAACAATATTGGATTTAAAGGGAATCACACTCGCATATGGATTTTACGAGTCCATCTTTCCCCAGTATATACGAATACGTGTTCTAATCCCAATGGTCTGTTAATCAATATTAGGATAACACACTGTACTGCATTAGGATATCCATTTAATAAGTTCCTTAAGTGGGCTGGGCTGGGTTAGGGTTTGAAATTATATCAAAAGATCATAAACCCAGAAGGAATATTGGAAACAACACTTCCTAAGATCTTTGGCCGCGCGTGGATTTCTTCATCTCCAAGCTATCTAAATAGCTGCAAGCCATACCTATTATCTCAGCAGGCCATGTACTGATACTCAAAGTACCTGCACGGTGGAACCGGGTTTTAGGGTACAATCGCTTGGCGAAAATAAAGGTGCTAGACTTCCCAACTGGAAACAAAAACGAAAGTTGCATGCTAACATTACGTACAGTGACAGCGCTCTTATATATGGACGTATGTTTATCATATGGAAAATTAGTGTAAAAATAGATCCAGATTGAGGATTATATATATATATATATATATATATATATATATATATATATATACACACTAGTAGTCTAGTACTCTATAGCTTACTGAAGGTCCTAAAGGGGGGTGAATAGGACACTTTGCAACTTTTTCGTTATATGTTGTAATTCGAGACTAGCAAGAAGTTGTGCTATCCCGATTCACAGTTTGCTACGATTATGCAAGTAATGAAAAAGATTGCTGAAAGTAAAAACAACACAGAAATGTTTTTCTTTAACACAGAAACCCTGAACTCATGGAAGAAAACTGCGTGCCCTTATCCGAAGGACAAACCTTTCCACAATATGATTCGTAGACTTATGCAAGAATAGAGCCTGAGATACCAGACCTTGTTGTTATCCTGTTCTATGACTCTACCTAGTCTACCTAGAACGCTCTCCCATCTTGTCCCCTAAGTCCTCCACATGAAAGGGATACAAGAGCTTCACTCAGACCTTAACTACGCCTTAACTAACTCTGCTTGTGAACTCTTGGGGTCGTTGCACCTCCAATCACAACCTCATGTATTGGAATGCAAATGCTTTATGATTTTTGAAAACCAGTTTTTGATTTCTCGAGCTCTAAGATTTATAATCACTAGGAAGACTTAGAGCAGTAGAGAGTAAGAACACAACAAAGCTGATATTCTTCAATAATAACAAAAACACAATAAAATTGACCACCAAGCAAAATCACTTTACTTGGTATTTATAGGCAAGTGTGAATTGCTAAGAGAGCAATACGCATGCCAATGGATTCAGAAAGTTTGGACTGATGTGTTTGGCTTAAATGCTGTTGAAAACATTTGAAGTACAAAGCTAAACACAAAAGGACAAAACCAACTTTCCTAAAATGAATAAATAAAGAAACTACAAGAGTGTTACCAGCAAATATGAAATACCTTTGGAGTCGAGAGAAGTTGCAATCACATATTCCAACCAGAGCCAAATTGTCTAGCTAAGCAAAGAGCGAACGAGAAGTCTCCTTCTCCGACTAGCAGTATCGTTTGGTTGCTGCTATAGTGCTTAATCCATCTCTCAACGCCATGCAATTGGTCTTGATCGATCTTTGTAGCTCGAAAATTCTTGTTCTTCTTTTTAGTCGTCATTTTTCGGGACTACTCTAACTTAATAAGACCATGGAAGTTGTTGGCCTACCTTAAGGAGAGCTTATTCAGTGCTTGGCTCAAGCACATGCTTGAGTCAAAAATAAAGTGACGTGGCTGTTAAAACGGCAAGGTTGCCATTCACGCGCTGTTAGTGCGATGTTTCTCTCTTTCTTTCTTTCTCCTCTCTCATCTCCCTCTAATCAGCAGCAACACACAGTCAGAGGATCCTCCGAGGAGTACGATCAGCTTCTCTTCAAATGGGTTTTATAGAATGAAGTGAAAGATTTGGTGTTGCTCTGTGTGCCTAGGTGCACGTGACAGAGGCTCGTCCTCCCTTCTTCCCTATCTGTGCATCTGCTCATCCATACCCATTTTTCTCTCTAAACTCTTAAGACCGAGATCCTATCAAACACAGGAAGTCCTCAAAGTTCAAAAGGAGCAACTCCTCTCGTTGATTTCACTGGGTCCAACGGGAATCATATAGTCCTTCTGCTATAACCCTTCCAATTTGAACTGGGGTATGGCAATTTTGACTTGTCGTTGGCTCTCGATCTGATTTGTAGATTGGGAGATTGAGTTCAAGATCATTCTGCATACTGAGCATCTCTCACTGACTTGTTAATCAGCAAAATTGGTTTGAATATTATGAAGGATTGAGGGATAGTTTTTTTGAAAATCAGGTTACATTTGCTCTGATTAATGGCAAATGTTGAACTCATGTAGTGATAATCAACCCATATCATTATGAAACCAAGGTTTGTTGCCCGATATTGAACCCATATAATGCTGGAACAATTCACCAAGGTTGCTATGACAGCATCATCTACCGTCTTCTCCGTCAATCAACAGCAGTAAAAATGATATGTAAAAATTTTAAAACGTGTCACCTTTTTATTGGCTTTTGTCAGCTAGCTCTGACCAACGCTGGTCAGGAAAACTCCTTCCAAATGAAAATGGGCAGGCTGGGATTTTAAAGAAAAAACTGACGGGTCTGATCAAGTAATGGCTTGATATTGCTTGATTAGACTGTCTATATTTTTTATAAAGTTTGGGCTTGAGTTTTCGGGTTTGGGTTTAGTTTTCATTAGGTTTTACGAGTTTTTCTTTTGATCATTTTTTTTTTTACATAGGCAGATAAGTTTGTATTTTAAATGATTTTTCGTTTGATGCTTAAATTATCGACAACCTAAGTTCCAAGTATGGAGAATCGGCACCACCCGTTGTGATCTACATATACATTTAGGGATCTCATCACATTTTCATCTAATTGCGACCTCCTTTGACTTTCTAAACCTTCTGTTAACTCAAAAAGAGGCGTTATTACATAACAAAACCCCATTGACCGGGGCCTTGTTAAGTGGGTTTCTGCAATTCCACCGCACACGCTTAATGACGAAAATTACGTGGTTTAGGAGATAAAAACGGTTTTCACCGTCCGCATCCCACTCATGGGGTCCTCTCTTAGGACATATAAGTGGTGTTTTTTGTTTACTAAAGGTTCTCACGGTTAGACGAGGTCCGAAGTGCACAAAATTTATTCAGGGTCTCTAAATAAAGGTACCAGTCACATCGACCGGTGCCGATTATTTACGAGACGTCTCCTCCATATACTCGCTTCATAATGCAACAACTTGCTTTCAAACCTATTATAAAGGTTATGATACATTAGTGTCTCTTTGGTGATCGACAACCCAATGTTTGAGTATGGTCAATCGACACCATACGATGTGATCTATATATATATTTAGGGACCTCGCCGAATTTTCATCTAATTACGACCTCGTTTGACCTTCCAGACTTCCGGTCAACCCAAAAAGATGCATTTTAAAAAAAACAAAACCCCATTGACCGAAGACTTGCTAAATAGGTTTTTACGATTCGACGGCACATGCTCAGTGAGAAAAATTGCGTGGTTTGAGAGATGTAAACGGCTTTCACCGTTCGCATCCCAGTCATGGGTCCTCTCTTATGACATATTAGTGGCATTTTTTGTTTACTAAAGATTTTCACGGCTAGACGAGGTCCGAAGTGCACCAAATTTATTTAGGGTCTCTAAATAAAGGTACTAGTCACATCGGCCAGTGACGATTATTTACAAGACGTCTCCTCCATATACTCGCTTCATAATGCAACAACTTGCTTTCAAACCTATTATAAAGGTTATGATACATTAGTAGACACTTTGGTGATCGACAACCCAAGTTTTGATTATGGTCAATCGACACCATACGATGTGATCTATATATATATTTAGAGACCTCGTCAAATTTTCGTTAAATTACGACCTCATTTGACCTTCCGAACTTCCGATCAACCCAAAAAGAGGCATTTTTAAATAACAAGATCTCATTGACCGGAGCCTTGTTGAATGAGTTTTTGCGATTCGACCGCACACGGTCAGTGACAAAAATTACGTGGTTTGGGAAATATAAACGGTTTTCGCGGTTCGCATCCCGGTCATGGGCCTTAGGACATGTTAGTGATGTTTTTGGTTTACTGGAGATTGTGACAGTCATACGAGGTTCGAAGTGGTTGAAACTTTTACTGGGTGCCTAGATATATGTACCTAACACATCGGGCGGTTTGATTAATTTGTGGACGTTCCCTCCAAATAGTTGGTTTATAATGTGACTACTTTATTTCTAACCCAGTATAAATGTTATGATACATTAGTAGACAATTCACGATCCACAACTCAAATTCGTGGTATGCTCAATCAGACCGGCAGATGTGATTGATACATATTTTTAGGTACCATGTAAAAATTTCAGTAAATTAGGACTTTGTTTGACCATCTGAACATCTGGTTAACTCGAAAAAGGTCATTAATCCATCACAAAACCGCATTGACCGAGGTCCTCGTAAATTGGTTTCCGGATTCCAACTGCACAACGAAGGTCCCAATAATTACATGGTTTAGAAGATGTAAATAAGTTCCGGCCTTCGCAACTCAGGGATAGGTCCACCCTTAGGGCATATTAATGGTGTTTTCAGTTTCTATGACGTCTAGACGGTTAAACGGAATCCGAAGTGGACAAAATTTTTACAGGCTTGCTAAATATATGTACGGAGTACATCAGACGGTCCAATTAATATGTAGACATTCCCTTCATGTAGTTGGTTCATAATCTAGTAACTTTATTTTTAACCTAATATAAATGTTATGATATATTAGTGGACAATTAAGATGATCTTATTACAAATACTACAAAGATCTAATCGATCGACATCATAACAAATGACACAACTTGATGAGTGTGTTAGAATTTTCGATACATTTTTCCGACACCCGAACTATTTATTACGTTATTTCAAAGTTTACAGTGATTGTTTAAAGACCTCATCAAATTTCCTTGATTTGTTTTTACTGGTGAATCTATAATTTAACAATGTATTATTAAAATACACTTTGCGAGTAGTCTGTGACAATTTCTAGAGAATTTTTCGAAAACTGTAGCTATTTATAAAACAATTTTGAAGTTCTGAAAATATAGTAATTAATTTGAAAAAGTAGATATTTTGTGGGGTGGAAGATTGTGTGGCCAGGAACGCGCCACATGGCGCAGATTTGACTTTTTATTTATTTTCAACATTCATAAATATTTCGAAAATCATAGTAAATAGCTCGAGTGCTCAAAAAATCTCTAAAAATTATCACGCTGTCATAGTGATGTTCTCTATCTACCTATATAAAAATATAGAAAAATTTATCTTCGGCCGACACAGCTGCTATTAGGGAGGAAGGAGGACACATGGGGTCTACATCGTGATCAATGCCCAAACATCTACAAAAATATGTGAAATTTTCACCATAACAATACTTTACTATCGTGAACAAATCCGACGGTCATATTTTCATTTTATTTGTTTTAGGCAAGTGAATCCATACATGGCTACTAATGTAGTATAACTTGTGTTATTAGGTTATAAGTAAATGTATATGTTTCAAAACTAACTACACATACAGAACTAAATTTGAAAAAACCAACCGTAGGATATGATTGGTACAATGAAATATGGTTACGGTAGAAAAATTACATATTTTTGATAACGTTTGAATGTCAATCCACTGCGTCAACCCTTATTTCACTCTTACTCTCTAAAGGGCAGCCGTGTCACGGAAAGATAAATATCTCAAAAATATTTCACGGGAACGTACATCGCATCATGCTGAGAGCGTGGTAATTTTTGAAGAATTTTTTGGACACCCGAGCTATTTATTTAGATTTTTTTGAAGTTGTAAATAATTTGAAATAGTAAAATTGGACAAACATGCGGCTTGCAATGCGCCACGTGTCACTATTTTGTCTTTTTGTTATGTTTAAAAATTCTAAAATCTTTCAAAACTCTTTGTAAATAGTTCGGCTGCTCAAAAAATTCTTAAAAAATTACCACACTCTCAAGGTGATGTGCTCTATCCACCTATATAAAAATTTTGAAATTTTTATTGCTGGACGACACGGCTGCCCTTATGGAGGGAGGATGACAAATTGAGTTTATTTGGTGATCGAGACGCAAACATTGGCCAAATTATGTGAAAATTTTACCATAACAAAAATTTGCTATCGTGAACTAATCCGACGGTCAAATTTTTATTTTGTCAATTTTAGACAAATAAATTCTAATGTGCTTACTAATGTAGTATAATTTGTTTATTAGATTATATGTAAATGTATATGTTTCCAAACTAACTACACATAAGGAATGAAATTTGGAAAAGCTTACCGCATGATATAATTCATGCAGTGAAATATGACTACGATAGAAAAATCATATATTTTTGATAAGGTTTGAGTCTCGATCCACTTGCTCAATCATTGTTTCATTCTTGCACTCTAAGGACCGCCGTGTCACTGGAAGATAAATATCTCAAATTTTTTTCACGGGCACGTACAACTCATCGTATTGAGAGCGTGGTAATTTTCGAGAAATTTTTCAGGTACCCGAGCTATTTATCAAGATTTTATGAAGTTATTTAAGTGAATGTATAGTTTCAAATAGTTACTATACGTAGACTCTTCAAATGCAAAATTGTTGTGAAATAAGATATGACCGAAATGATAAAATACGTCAATGGTTGAAAAATGACAAGATTCCGATAAAATCCGTGTGCCGAATGTTGCGGTAGACTGTTTTGTACTTTTGTTTTCCTATGGGTAGCCTGACGTTCGGTAAATATTTTGAGGAAAATTTTTATACGATTAGTTGCGTCTCATCGATTTGAAACTATTATCTGTTGAAGGTCAGGCAAAAAAACGTCATTTAGACAGTCCAATTACCATTTCTAAGCGTTTAGAGGTTTGACTCACCCGGTTGACCGTTCCGATCGAGCCTTTAACGTTGTCAGATGTAGTTGGATTTTTTTTTCCATACATGTATTTAATCTTAACGGTGATATCTGACTGTTGGAATAGATTTTATAAACTTTTAGATTCAAAATCAGAACATATGCACTAATGTTCCTTAACTTGTTTACTAAGTGTTTAAGTGAATGTATAGTTTCAAATATTTATTATACGTACACTCTTCAAATGTAAATATGTCGTCAAATAAGATATGACCGAAATAATGAAATACGTCTACGGTTGAAAAATGACAAGATTCCGACAAAATCTGTGTGCCGAATGTTGCGGTTAACTGTTTTTTACTTCCGTTTTCCTATGGGTAGCCTGACGTTCGGTAAATATTTTGAGGAAAATTTTTATACGGTTAGTTGCGTCTCATCGATTTGAAACTATTATCTGTTGAATGTCAGGCCAAAAAACGTCATTTAGACAGTCCAATTACCATTTCTAAGCGTTTAGAGGTTTGACTCACCTGGTTGACCGTTCCAATCGAGTCTTTAACGTTGTCAGATGTAGTTGAATTTTTTTCTATATATGTATTTAATCTTAACGGTGATATCTGACGGTTGGAATAGATTTTGTAAACTTTTAGATTCAAAATCTGAACATATGCACTAATGTTCCTTAACTTGTTTATTAAGTGTTTAAGTGAATGTATAGTTTCAAATAGTTACTAAGATTTCACACACACACAGAGGTTACCTGAAGATTATACTCATTCATCTATTGTGATTATATATGCAGTTGGAAAAACAACCAGAAGCTTCAGATACCTGCATGAGTTCAGCCAGCCACCCTTTACTTTGCCCTACGTATCCTAAAACAGAAAGGATCAGGTAACGGGCATTAATATTGGGCTGCAGTTTCAGATCTGTGTTGTTTTAAGTCTCTTCCCAGTTTTGCTTGTATCACATGGCTTCTTGAAGCAACTGTTTTGAGTACTTCGGATTGTATACTTCTCAGTGTCGTAAGTTTTGGTCCTGATATGTCCTTCTCAGAAATGACATGAGTTTGAGACATCTTAATACTTTCTTAACCCCAATACATGTAGAAGAATTTGTTAAAACTTGAACCGTGCTAAATAAGTGATTTTTAAAGACCATGGTGAAAGTAGCAAAACAGAATAGTTGCAACCATTGTAGCATCACACAGAACACAAGAAACAGTAACCATTCATTAGGATTCAATTACATAACAACCGATAAGAAAAATTAAATTCCATATCCGTTTTTCTAAAGCTACAGCGATTTTTTGATTGAAGAAACGAAGTAAGAAACATGGGTCCTTGGTGGAATCCAGTCCGCAGCAGCAAAAGGGTTGCATGCGCACCCTCCTCCAGTTTGGTGCAGCATTGCATCAATCTCATCGCCATCTTCCATCTCAAGCTAAAAGGACACCGAAAGAAAAGGTTATGTATGGAAGTTTTAGATAGCCAAATACAGTGTCAAAAATAAAACTCGAGAATTTACCTCATCTGGAGTCTGCTCTGGCCGGAGTCTTCGTCCATCAAACAAGAAGGCAATGGAGTTCATGTCCACCGACTGCCGATCACAGTAGGCATTCATGAGTTTCTTCAGCTGAGTGCTATGTTTGATCCCGAAGAACACCTCATTACCATCCTGCAAACAATAATCCAAAAGGGAGCAGGATAAGAAAACATTTACCAAGTCCCACAAAGTAATCAACCCCCTTGTGTCACAATACATTAAAAAAAAAAAAAAAAAAACTATCCTGCCTAATCTTCCCATCGACGAAGAGAGGCTCAGCAAATCACCCACCATATATAGCCTCCTTGGATCTTAGCCCTCCCTTCTTCACCAGACATCATATCTAATCTCTTCGCCTTCTCTCCCTATCTCGGCTCCTCCCTCACCAAACCCCACATCCTCCAATCCCTTAAATCGCCGCCACCCCTTCCTTTTCCAAATGGAGCACATCCCCGGCGGCCCTTCAGTTCTGATGGTTTTTGAAGAGAAGGCTCCCCACAACCCAAAGACCCAATATTTCCCGGTCCAGTTTTGGTCCAGTTCTGGTGATTCAGTGAAGAAGGAAGCTGGGTTTGATCTGAAGGAGGTGAATGTGAAAGTGGAGGAGTGTTTGAGGAATTGGGACAAGCTTGGACTGAGAGATGATGTATTTGTTGCCGAAATCAGAGGGGACCTCGATGAGGCATTGAGAGGATGGCGTACCTCATTGGGTGCAGTAGGAAGAAATCTGTGATTTCTTTAGTTTGGAGGCACGAAAGGAAAGAGGAAGGAGATTTAATCGAAAAAGGAAGAAGAAGAAGACGCCGACCCTCACTCGCCTTAATAACAGACTCTAACGCCGTCAAACTCATTTAATAAAATGTCGTGTACACGTGTCAGATCACCATTGGTGTAGATATCAGTTTTTGACTCAAGTATTGAATAATTTTCCTACCTTAAGGAAGAAAACAAAGTGAAAAAGTTTTGCGTCCCCCATCTGTTTGTAAAACCACGTATATATTAAGAAGCTGGCTAATGAATTATAGCGAGTACTGTATCAATGGTTAATATATATGAATAATTGGAAAGAAAATAAAATTATTCATGATTCCTAAAGCACGTACACACAGTTTGAAGCTCTTTAATCTGTGTAGTACGTAGTTGAAAGGTTGTAATCGGAAAAGGAAAAAGAAAATGAAAGGTCGATCAATCTTTCTCTTTAATGTAGAAAACGAAAGGTGTTGCTCATCGTTTTGCATGATGTCTACGTTAATCTTGCTGCTGAATATCGATAACTCCACACTCAGTAAAGAAGAACTATTCGTAGAAATGGCCCAATTGCTCGGCCCACAAAGTGCAAAGTCCGAACCCAGGCCTGCTCCAACTATTTGTTAAATATATACTTTTGCATTTTTTTTTTGTGGACAAAAAATATACTATTGTTAGTATCCGAGGTCATGAAGCGTGTGAGTCTGAAAAGAAGAACTATACGATAATTCAAAGCAGCATCCACGAAAATATGCATGAGCCACAGGACTGCAGGAGGACATGGTTCTAGAGTATGTGAACTTGGCATTTTTCTAATTTGTTTGCGTTAGAAAACAACACAGGAGTAGCTGCAGTGTAATTTAACGTTCGTTGATGGCATTTTCTTGTATAGCAAAATCAAAGCCAAAGTCAAAGTGAGAGCAACTGATCGAGCAAGTATGAATTCTCTTTATGGCGCTTCGGGTTTTGCTGGACCCCTTATGGGGTACTTGGCATGGTTCAAATGGCCAAGTGTTCATCAGTATATGAATAAATCCTCAAGATGATACGAGTTATTTGCATTCCAAATATCCAGTCTTGCCAAAACATTTGAGTCATTGGCCACCAATGTCATCAGTCCCCTGCAGAGACGAAGCAACCTCCATCAAATGGCTGAAGGGGGATTTGATCGGTTCCGGGGCCTTTGGCCGTGTTTACATGGGCATGAATACTCAATCCGGAGAGCTTATTGCTGTTAAAGAGGTCCTCTTTTTTCTTCATTGTATTTCTCCTGTTTATCATTTTGCATTGATTTAGCTTTGGTGTTGGTACTTGGTATTGGTATTGGAAGGGTTTTCCCAGTTGAATCCGGAGAGCTTATTTGCTATTCGAGAGGTCCCATTTTACCATTGCCTTTGTGCTGTCTTGGATGTTTACGGTTTTGGTTGGTTTGGTTTTGTTCTTTGACTTGCTAGTTTATCTGTAGTTCTAATTCGTTTGGTGAATTAATTCTGGGTTAAAATACGTTTTGGTTGTGTACTTTCTTTTATTACTAGTAAAGTTTAAACTGATTTGGCTTAGGAGTTGGTGTTGATGTATAATTTGTGACTAGTGAGCTGGTTTTGACTTGCTAATTAGTGGCTTTAATCCAAGTAGGCTCATAACAAGGTGCTTCAAGAAGAAGTGAAGCTTTTGGAAAACCTGTCTCATCCGAAAATTGTTGTGAGTGGGAATTTCTTGCATCTGTTATAATTGTGATGATTTGAAGTGTTCCATCTTTCTGATCTTGTACTTGGCTGGTTCTGGTTATTTAGAGATATTTAGGAACCAAAAGGGAGGATGAAACCTTGACTATGCTGTTGGAATATGTACCTGGTGGATCCATACAAGCACTATTGGAGAGATTTGGATCTTTTTCTGTTCCTGTAAGCTTTCTGTCGACTAAACCATAGCTGTGTTCTGAATGCAAAAGTTGGAGAGAAAGCAGACATAATTTGGTAGTCCCTTGTTCTGTTGTTGGTTATGTTCTTTCATTTCTGATCTAAATGTTTGAGCAGGTAATAAAAAGATTCACCAAGCAGTTGTTACTAGCACTAGAATATCTACACAAACAAGGAATTGTACACGGGGACATTAAGGTACATTCTGTCTTACCTGCTATTGATATATATAATGCATGTATATTTGACACCCGTCCTAATATTTTTCATTGTATAATCATGTAAAATCTGTATTGCTTATAAAATTTTCAGGGAGCAAATATCCTAGTTGATAATAAAGGACACATTAAGCTTGCAGATTTTGGTGCATCCAAACAGGTGGAGATGAATATCCTACAGTTTGTTTGTATATGTATGCTGTTCATTATGCACACCCATCTGATTGTGAGGTGCATTATTTCAGGCAGCAATTTCAGGTGCAAAGCCTATGAGGGGTACACCATACTGGATGGCTCCTGAAGTCATTCGTGGCACTGGTCATGACTTGTAGGCACTACTATTACCCTTATACCATTTACTATACTACAAGTATGCTATTTGATGACATATGCGATTTAGTAACTTTTGAATTTGGAGTAACTTTGAGAAAGTTTCTTGATAGAGTGAGTGATGTAGAAATTATTTGGGATCCATATAAAAGAGTTTGTCATCATGTATATTTTACAGGAGTTTATTTATGGAATAAATAGTAATATTGATATATGAAAACATGTTGTTTACTAGCTCTGCAGATATATGGAGCGTTGGAACTGTGATTGAGATGGTCACTGGAAATCCTCCTTGGAACAAACAATTTGAGACGGTAATCACTCTACTCGCTAATATATTCATATTAATGTAAGAAGGTGTTCTTTGCCACAATTGTTGCACTAATTGCATGTTCCTTTAGATTGCTGCTTTCTTTTATTTTGTAGGGACAAGCAAGTCTCATCCACCGATCCCTGGGCATCTATCTTCTGCAGCAAAAGATTTTCTGCACGAGTGTCTGCAAAAGTATGCTAATGCTAGTGTTCTTACCCGATGTTGTACTTGTTTTAGTTTGAAATACATCTCCTACACATATCTTGTTGAATATTTCTTATTTTGGGCATAGATTTGATGATGTAAGCTGTTGAGTACTGATTTTCATGTTCCAAATAATGTTTCTTATTTGGAGTTTATATTTGCTGTATCTAATGGTAGGGAACTGACTTTAAGGCCATCCGCATCTGAGTTGCTCAGGGTAAATAGTTATTGAAAATCTGTTTAAGTTTTATTTTTTTCTGCATGTAATAGAAATATTGTGCTGCAATATATCACTATATCTATTTCTATGGGGAAGTGGTGTGTGGGGTGTTGTTTTCTAAACCTCTGTTTCTTTTCAAGTTCTTATATTCATGCATCTTCTCTATCAATTGCATGCAGCATCCTTTCTTAACTGGGAAAGAAGTGGAATCTCAGAATCTCTCACATTCTGCCGTCATGGTTGGTGTTGAATGTGGTCATTCAAGTTTTTATGGTTACTTTTCACTATTTTATTGCTTTCCTTTCACGCCCGTGCATACACTTACACTCATATACAGACATTGAGTGGCACTTAATTCGCTATATTGATATTAGAGCTGCATTCCTGTAAATGCTGAGATGAAGTTTTAAATCCCATCATGAAACAGAAAGCAGAAGACGCATCCTCGCTTTGCCAAACAAGTTCTGACGAAATTGATAGCATCTGGAACGACCATGCAAACTCCAGTTTTGCATCCGATCCAGCTAGTGGCGGAACTAGAAAATTGATTGCTGAGGGAGCCATTAAACAAGTGTTTTCAAAAGTTTATGCTAAATTCTTTAAGAGGCCAATAAGAACTACAAGAAATAGATTGGCGAAGGGTGAATTCAGCTATGCATCTATCATGGTGGCCACACACAACTTTTCTGAGGAGAATAAGATTGGACAAGGAGCATTTGGACCTGTTTATAAGGTAACTAAAGTTCAGAGATTGAATCCTTTATAAGTTATTTAGATAGAAATTTTTTGAAATTGTTTCTCCTTTTGAGACATTTCTGTACTTTGTTTATCCATTCAGGGAAAATTGATGACCGGACAAGAAGTAGCTGTGAAAAGTCTTTCAAGTACTTCAAATCAAGGAGAGTTGGAGTTTAAGAATGAACTGAGAATCATGGGTGAACTCCAACATAGAAATATTATTCAGATATTAGGATTTTGAGTTCATGGTGTCGAAAGAGTCCTGATATATGAGTACATGGCAAACGCAAGTTTGAACTACCATTTATTTGGTGGGGAATACTATGACTTTACTCTTTAGTAATTGAATTCCAGTATATGTTCAAGAAATGACATCTCTGTGTTATCTGGTGTTTTTAACTACATATGGGACAGGTTCATCCAGTGACTTGCTACTAGATTGGAGTAAGCGTTTCAACATAATTGAAGGAATTGCTCAAGGATTGGTTTACTTGCACAAATACTCCAGACTGAGAGTAATTCATCGAGATATAAAAGCTGGTAATATTCTACTTGATGGACAAATGAATCCCAAAATTGCTGATTTTGGTTTAGCAAAGAGTTTTGCAGATGACGAAGAGACAGAAATAACCGCGGCAATTTGTGGGACAGTGTAAGTAAACAATTTTTTGTTTGGTCAGTTTTGGTATCTAATACATGTTTATATAGCTAAATGCTTTCCATTTTCCCTTCAATGCAGGGGTTACATGGCTCCTGAGTACCTCATGAAGGGCATCTTATCCATGAAAACTGATGTCTACAGTTTTGGAATGTTGATGCTTGAGATCATAAGTGGTAACAAAAGTCATATAGCTAACGGAAAGTATTTGGTAGAAGATGTATGTGATTTACTGCAATTGTTCATGATTCTATATATCTTGTTTAAGCTTTGAGATTCAATCATCTGTTTGATCTGTTATTTTTAATCAACTGATAGTTTTGCTTATTCTTCAGGCATGGCAGTTATGGCAAAAAGGTGCAGGGCTAGAGCTAGTGGATCCAAAACTGGAAGTTTCTCATATTAACAGGAATCAAATGTTAAGATGCATCCATGTTGGTCTGCTGTGCACGGAAGAAAATGCAGATAACCGGCCAACCATGTAAGATGCGATATCTATTTTGACAAATGATAGAGTGCCTTTGCCTGAACCAACAATGCCAGCATTTCCTAGATACAGTAATCTGACTACTGCTATTAATGATGGAGATGGACAAGAAACTACGTCCATAAATGGTTTATCAATGCTTGGCCAAAATATTGAGTATGGTGAAGGAAATACAATTTAGTGTGCCTTAGTCATACAAGGACTAGTATAGAAAAAAGGAAGATTACCTTCTAGATTATGGAATCAGCATTGTAAATTTGTAATAGAAATGTATGTAATCCTCGATACATAATGTTATGTTGAGGCATTTATTCAGTCGATGATATACACAAGTATGATCTCTCAATTCTCCGCTACATGAGTCATGAGTGAGAACTTGGTTTCCATCTGTTGCATATTCAGCTCTATTTGCTGCTGTGATGCGATCATTTGTTAAACATGTCCAGAATCTAATGTTATCTAGTCTTTGTGGGTAGTGATGAACTGTGGCAAATCGGAGTGTGGTAGACATTCCCACCGGAAAATTTTGATCTCAGCTCCTCTCTTATTTTTATAGCAGGGATGGCCACATAATGAGATCCTTGCTTCACTAACCAAATACTAATGTGACTAATGTCCATGGTGCGTCAAAATGACCCGATTTCCCGGGCCACAAAGTGCAAGATCCGAGCCCAGGCCTGCTCCAACCGTATTCGTTAAATAGACACCAGAATCCAGAGGCCATGAAGCGCGTCGTCCCCGAATGAAGAAACTAGAAAGCAGGGTAAGCAGCATCCATGCAAATATGCATGAGCCACAGAAGCACATAGCTCTACAGTAAAACTTAGAATTTTATTGCTTACGTTTGCAAAACAGCAGAGTAAGAACTACGAAGAAGCTGCAATGTAATTTCCGATGTTCAATGATTGCATTGCCTTTTAGACCAAGTCAACCTGAGAGGGCAAGTATGAACTCTTTAAATGGCGCTTATATCTGGTCTTCTAGCTGGACCACAGTTGAACAAATGGCCAACTTTTCATCACTATGAGGATAAATATTCAACATATATTGCTTCAAAATTAAGTTCCAGTCTTGCTACCAACAATGTCATTAAACCCTTGCAGAGACGAAGGAACCTCGATCAAATGGCGCAAGGGAGATTTGATCGGTTCCGGGGCCTTTGGCCGTGTTTACATGGGCATGAACACTCAATCCGGAGAGCTTATTGCTGTTAAAGAGGTCCTCTCTTTTTTTTCTTCTTTTTTTTATTGAAGGATTTGTCCTGTTTTGGATCAAAATTTTGGTTCGGTGTTAATCCTTTTTGCATTGATCTGGATTAAGTATTGGTTTTGCCGTTTTGGTATTGGTATTGGAGGAGTTTTACATTTGAATCCGGAGAGCTATGCTGTCTTGGGTGTCACGTTCTTGATGTTTTGGTTTTGTTCCTTGACAGCATGTCTGCTTTTCGCTACTTTTAGTTCCTCTGGTTGTTTCTTCTGGGTTTATATAAGCTTTGATTCTGTTCTTCTTCTTATTTTTTGGTCTGAAGTCTTCTTTCTTTTACTACCAGTACTTTAGAACTGATTTGGTTTGGGTGTTAGTGTTTGGGGGGTTTTTCCAAGTCATGAAAGTTTCGGTTCTGCAGTCTGTCATATCACTCTGGTAAATATGATAATTGATGTATAATCTGGTTTCGACTTGCTAATTATTGCTTTCAATCCATGTAGGCTAATAATAAGGTGCTTCAAGAAGAAGTGAGGCTTTTAGAAAACCTCTCTCATCCGAAAATTATTGTGAGTGGGAATTTCTTGCATCTGTTATTCTGTTTGAACTGCGATGAGTTGAAGTGTTCCACATTTCTGACCGTAACTAGGTTTTGATTTTCAGAGATATTTGGGAACCGAGAGGGAGGATGAAACCTTGACTATGCTGTTGGAATATGTACCTGGTGGATCCATACAAGCATTATTGGAGAAATTTGGATCTTTCACCGTTCCTGTAGGTTTTTTATTTACCAATTTTTTGTTCAGTAAAAGTTGTTAAAAAAAGCAGGCATGGTCTGCTAGTCCCTTGTTCTGTATGTTGGTGGTGTTCTTCATTTTTTTAATCTAAATTCTTGAGCAGGTAATAAAAAGATTCACCAAGCAGTTGTTGTTGGCACTAGAATATCTACACAAACAAGGAATCATACATGGGGATATCAAGGTACTCTGCCTTACCTGCTAGTGATATATTCAATATAATGCATGTATGATGTCTGACACCCCTGTCCTAATATTTTCATTGTGCAATCATGTATCATATGTATTGCTTATAAATTCAGGGAGCGAATATCCTTGTCGGTCATAAAGGGCGCATTAAACTTGCTGATTTTGGTTCATCCAAACAGGTGGAGATGAGTTAGTTTATACAGTGCCTTACAGTTTGTATATGTATGGTGTTCATTATGCACACCCCATCTGATTGTGAGGTGCATTATTCCAGGCAGCCATTTCAGGTGCAAAGCCTACGAGGGGTACACCATACTGGATGGCTCCTGAAGTCATTCGTGGGACTGGTCATGACTTGTAGGCATTTTTTTTACCCTCAAACCATTTACTGATTATATATATATATATATATATATATATATATATATATATATGCTACAGGCACGCTGATTGGTGATACATGAGATGTAGCTTTTTTTCGTAGGTAATGAAGAATTGGAGTAAGATGTATTCTCCGAGAACAAAGAATTTGAAAAATAAAAAGTGATATTATAAGTGTTCCAAAAGCAATGCAATGAGTTCTGTATACTGGAATTTGGATGTCTAATTTTGCTATGGACTGCTCTGTAGCACTATATTTTAAACCATGAGTTCCAGTTGTCCTAAATAATGAAAAGTTAAACACAGACAAACAGATGCAATCCTGCAATTCCTCGTACTAACTAGTAACTACAGAAGGATGAAGGAATTTTTTGTAATTTTTTTTTGTCCTTGTATATTTTACAATTTATATGGAATAATTAGTAAGATTGATATATGAAAGACATATGAATTTCTAGCTCTGCAGATATATGGAGTGTTGGATGCACTGTGATTGAGATGGCCACTGGAAATCCTCCTTGGAACCAACAGTTTGAGACGGTAATCATTCTACCATTCTACGTACTGACATCTTCATATCAGTATGAGAAGGTTCTCTATCACAGTTGTTGCACTAATGGTATTTTCCTTCAGATTGCGGCTTTCTTTTATTGTGTAGGGACAAGCAAGTCTCATCCACCAATTCCTGAGCATCTTTCTTCAGCAGCAAAAGATTTTCTGCACGAGTGTCTGCAAAAGTATGCTACTGCTAATGTGCTCGCCGATCTTGTAATTGTTTTAGTTTGAATACATCTCGTAGATGTATATACGTACGTTGTGTTGAATATTTCTTATTTTGGACGCATGATGTATACTTGTAAAGTACTGATTTTCATTTCTCAACTACTTTTTTAATTGGAGTTTATATTTGCTGTTGTCTAATGGTAGGGAACCAACTCTAAGGCCATCCGCATCTGAGTTGCTTAAGGTAAATAGTTACTGGTATCTGTTAAAGTTTTATTTTGCTATACTGGAAATCTTGTGGTGTGCAATATATCACTGATCTATTTCTATTGGGAAATTTTTTGTGTGGCGTTGTCTTTTAGTAGTGGATCTAATACTCTTACTGTTTTCGACTTCTTATATTCATATGTCTTCTTTATCAATTTCATGCAGCATCCTTTCTTAACTGGGAAAGAAGTGGGATATCAGAATAGCTCACATTCTGGAGTCATGGTTGGTGTTGAATGTGGTCATATAATTTCTTATGGTTATCTTTCACTATTTTATTGCTTTCCTTTCATGCTTACGCGCGCGTACACACACACACACACACACTCATATACAGAAATTGAGTGCCACTTAATTTACTATATTGAAATTAGAACTGCATTCCTGTAAATGGTGTGATGATGTTATAAATCCCGTCATGAAACAGGAAGTAGAAGTGGCATCTCCATTTTGCCAACCAAATTCTGACGAAATTGATAGCATGTGGGACGATGATGCAAACTCCAATTTCGTATCCCATCCAGCTAGTGGTGGTACTAGAAATGTGATTGTGGAGGGAGCTATTAAACAAGTGTTTTCAAAAGTTTCTAAATTCTTCAAGAGGTCGAGAAGTAGAGAAAATAGATTGGGGTTGACGGGTAAGATCAGCTATGCCTCTATCAAGGTGGCCACATGCAACTTTTCTGAGAAATATAAGATCGGAGAAGGGGCATTTGGACCTGTTTATAAGGTAATTAAGAATCAGATAATGAAGCCTTATTATTTATATAAATAGAAATTATGGGAGTCGTTATCCTCTCAGATATGTCTATGCTTTGGTTTATCCATTCAGGGTATGCTGGTGAACGGACGAGAAGTAGCTGTGAAAAAGCTTTCAAGGGATTCAAGTCAAGGAAATTTTGAGTTTGAAAATGAACTGAGACTCGTGCGTCAACTCCAACATAGAAACATTATACAGCTATTAGGATTTTGCAGTCATGGTATCCAAAGAGTTCTAATATACGAGTACTTGGAAAACGAAAGTTTAAACTTCCATATATTTGGTGGGGAATACTAGCTATGACTTTAATCTTTAGTAATTGACTTCCAGTATATTTTCAAGAAATGATATCTCTGTGTTATCTGATGTTTTTAACTACATATGGGACAGGTTCATCCAGTAAAAAGCTACTAGATTGGAATAGGCGTTTCAACATAATTGAAGGAATTGCTCAAGGATTGGTTTACTTGCAGAAATACTCCAGAATGAGAGTAATTCATAGAGATATAAAAGCTGGTAATATTCTACTTGATGCACAAATGAATCCCAAAATTGCTGATTTTGGTTTAGCGAAGAGTTATGCAGATGATGAAGAGATAGAAATGACTATGACAATTTGCGGGACAATGTAAGTAAACAGTTCATTAACACTAATACGACATCCGAGGGCAGTTTTGAATTCTTAATTGGCTGCGAATACGTGTTTATATGCGTTTAATGGTTTCCCTTTTCCCTTTGGTGCAGGGGTTACATGCCTCCCGAGTACCTCATGACGGGAATCTTATCCATGAAAACCGATGTCTACAGTTATGGAGTGTTAATGCTTGAAATCATAAGTGGTAACAAAAATTACAATTCTGGCGGCAAGTATTTGGTCGAAGATGTATGTGATTTACCGCAATTCTTCATGATTCTATATATCTTGTTTAAGCTGTAAGATAACTAAGATTCAATCATCTGTTATAATGTTATATAATATCAACTGATAGTTCTGTTAATTGACCAGGCATGGCAGTTATGGCAAGAAGGTGCAGGGCTAGAACTAGTGGATCCAAAACTGGAGGTCTCTAGTATTAATAAAGATCAATTGTTGAGATGCATCCATGTTGGTCTTCTGTGCACAGAAGAAAATGAAGATAACCGGCCAACCATGTCCGATGCAATATCTATGTTGACAAATGAAAGGGTGCCTTTGCCTGAACCAACAAAGCCATCTCCTAGCTTCAGGACCAGTGGTTTTTCAATACTGGACCAAAATATTGACCCATCAGTAAGCAGCATGACCAATTCCGACTTTAGTGGACGTTAAAATTGCAGTTGTATATGGGATCCTGTTTTTGTTCTTGTATATAATGATATGAAATTACGATTGTAATGTCCAAACTATGTGACTCCTCATGTGATTATGTGAATTCTTTAGTGTATGAAGGAGAACGACCTTGTAGTCCATCTTGGTCGCACTTTGTAGTCTTCAACCAAAATCACGAATTTAATTGTTTGGCAAATACGATCCTAGTCACAATGGACAGCTGAAGGTTGATGGTGTTGGCCGGCGACTGTGATGGCATTAGACTGCAAGGCTATGGACTTGAGTTACAAGTAAGCGGGGTACGCTTAGTAAGGCTAGGCAATCACTTATCCCAAAATCGCTTTCCTCAATTCCATTTGTTGAAATCAGTTTAATGAGTTCTGGCAAGGTAAAGTAACATTTTGTAGCAGAGAGCTAGCTATGATGAATTGATGATCACTTACTTCTGTTGAATGGAGCTGCAACGATATTTCACATTATGACTGGTGATAACCAGAACAAATTCTTCACAAATGTTGAAGGCAACATAGTAATTGAAATAAACACACTATTTTATGGAAGAGATGAATGAAAGGATAAAAAGAGCCTGCCAGATCATTCATTGATGAGGCAATGCACCGGCCCATACATTTTCGTTACTATTAAGCACCCAAGTCGAAACTGGAAAAATGGTAGCTGAACAGTACGAGTGGTTCTTGGTAAATCTGAATGTGCTAGATATTCCCACAGGAAAAGTCTGATCACAGATCCCAGCTCCTCTCTTATTTTCATATCCGGGATAATCAATTAGTAACGAGAACATTTCTTCACCAACCAAATACAACCCAACATCTTCTGCTATTTTCACCAAGTTCCACTCACCTAAAGGATATGTTGTCTTGTGTGTCACATGAATTTCTCCATTAGTAGTCAGCAATATACGTGCACTAATGAAGAAATCCCTGACCAATTTCTTATGGAACCTGAAACAAAAAATGCAGTTAACATATATTAGAAACAAAGGTATCCAACTCAGAAACAATATATTGGAAATGAATCAAGCCGAAGAGGATCTGGAGAATGTATGTTATGTAATAAGTCTACCATATTTGAGTTGTGTTACGCTCGGACGAAGAGGAATCATTCATGTAACCTGCGTGTGGAAAATTATAGATAATCCGATCAAACCTCATGAAGGAAAGGTTAACATGATAATGCATGACACGAGCATCAACTCTATGAAATATCTTGCATTTCCTGGCTTCTAATTCCACCAAATTGGTCATAGCTTTTGAGTAGTTCATGTTTAATGACCCTGCAAGTTGGTAATATACATAGGATGTCAGTAAGGAACTGAACCTTCTAATGTAGACAGAACAAACCAAAGTTTTGGTGTCCTCTATTCTCTCATTTTGATAAAGTACCTCTGGAATCCAGAGAAGTAGCAACCATGTTGTCAGCAAACCCGAAAACTCTAGCTAAGCAAAGAGAAAAGGAGAAGTCTCCCTCTCCCACTAACAGTATCTTCTGGGAGCTGCTGTAATGCTTAATCCTCCCTCCCTCTAACTGTTTACACAGTCTCTCACGCTCCTTAACGAAACTCTCAATCTCTTTAGTCACTCTCTCATTCTCTTTAATCACCCTATCATGCTGCTTAACCAGTGTCTTGAAGTCCGTAGCTAGTCTCCCTAAGATACACAAATCTATTCTCTGCCTAATCAGCGCATGTAACTGCTTTTCGACTCTCTGTAAAGGCTTATGCAAACTCTTTGACTTCTTAATCAGTCTCTCTAACTCCCTAGTCAGTCTTTCGGACTCCTTCATCAAACTCTCTAAGCTAGACAACTCCATTCTGGAAACTTATAAGAGCTGTTCTTTTTTGGGATAGTCTCAGATATATACAGTAGTTTTCAAATTAAGAACACGAATATCAATGGCGTTATTAATGTCCATGCGTGCTTGTTTGTAGTTCAAAGGACTCCTAGTTTTCTTCCCAGTCTCTTCAAGTTCCATGTAAAGATTACTAATTTACTAGGTACTGCACCTTTTGGTTTCTCGATCTTTTTTATCTTTATATTGATATGGATTCATGCATAAAAGCTTTACATGATCACCTGATCAGTATGAAAAGACCAGATGGTTAAGGTGAAAGACGTTACAAATCTTCAACCATTCTTCCCCAACAGCCCGTTCAATAACCTCTTGGCCTCGGCCTTTTTTCCGGCCTGAACTCTGAATTTCTGTTGGTGGTTTATTTGATAGGAAAGTTTCAAGTTTGCAAAGTTTCGATGATATGACAAGTGATGCAGTGGAAAGCGTAAGCATACAACTCCAAACGTGGAGAGCTCCCTTGAAGAAAAAAAGTTATGCATCTCATAGTTTTTGGAGTGCTCAAAAGCTGACCAGAATGGCAGAATCACTTTCCTTCTGCTTACATCTACCATTGCCGTCTGCCAATAACCTACAAGCACACTGGTCTCGAGCTAACTAGTGCCATCACGCAGCCTCATCAATGGAGTTGGATGCGAGGTGTAGAGAGAGAAGAACGGGGTAAAACTGGGATCACGTGGAAAAATGTAGCCAGTCCAATGGCAAGGAACTAGACAGACGGCAGAAACAACAAAGCCTAGTCTTGAATCCAGAACATTGAAACACAAAAGCCGGAACTCAGTAACATTCATAAAGCGTATATAAACAATTTTGAGAGTTCATGCTGCTGATACATGAGTCACAACCATGGAATATGTTGCACACTAGATTGGGTCCCGGGAAAAATCGACACTTGCAACAACAGCAGTAAGGCCAAAAAATGAAGCAATGATACAATAATTATGATACAAGAATGTCACAGCTCGGAGAGGATGGCAGGGATATAATGAGACAACTCGGCAGTCAACGACTGAAATCCATTCACAAGCTGCGTGTGGAATTCTTGGTCTTCCTCGCCAATCAATCTGAAGTGTACACGGATGGCACGCTTGCATACAGCCATAAATTCAAGGAGTGCAGCAATGAGTTGCTGCAATTCTTGTGACCGCAACCTTGTTGCTGGCTCACCGGAAAGGAATGCCGTGCAAACACTTAGAACCCCACTGTTGACCTGCATATATAAAGTAGACAATTTGATCAGCTGTACTGTTGCAATGTATATTATATCCTAGGTCAGTAGGTAGAAAATTATGGATCAGAAACCGGAAATATTGATTTAGGAGTTTAACGGAATTCAACCTGAACTGCAACACTTCCTTGAAGAATTCTCTGTAGGCTCTGGAGACGTGGGAGTTGATCCCCCTCAGAACTGCGAGGCTCTTCAAGTTCATTACGTAGAGCAGCCGTCCGAGTTTCAATCATTCCAATGGCATTTTCTACAGGGGAGAACTCAAGCGATTCTGATTTGGTAACTACAAGCCTGTTGACGAGAGCTGGGAATGAACCTTCAGTCTGAAGAACAGTCCGCCTCTTCCACTGGTCTTCCAATCCACCTTGAGTTTTTCCATTTTTTGTAAAAGGAGTATCAAACAAAAATCGGTCAAAGACTCGCGCACGAACACATCCTGTCGAAAGAGAAAAGATTCTCTCCCTTCTGCTTCCCAAATCTTCATCTTCCATGACTGGATCAACAGCAGTTATCTGCAGATAGCATACTCCAGGCTGCAACTCATCAGCCTTTACCTGCCTAGAATCCGGAATGATGTGTAAGGTGTGATTTCCATCCATCCTAGACTCATAGATATGGCTAAGTTTCTCCATTATGTCACCCAGTCTTACATCACGTGGCTCCCTATATACATATTCCTTCCTGTCCAATTTTCCAAATCTATCACCATAAAACCCAACCCTATAATACGTTGCATCAGTGAATGGAATTGGGCTTGATTCCTGCTCAAGGATTGATTCATATATATTAGTAAGCATTGTGTGACATTTGCTCAGCTGTCCATATGCCCGCCTGCTTTTATAAACTGGAATAACAAGTTCCAGAATGCTTGCACAGAAATGAAAAAGTTCAGCTTGAGAAAAAAGCTTATTTGCGAGTTGTAGGTACTTCACGGCAGAGTCAACGGTAAGTTTTGATGCACCATATCCCTCTACCTCAGCTGCAGCGGCCTCAGAGCTGATCTCACTACTGACCATTGGACATATTTTACGTAGAGCAGTTATGTGATCTTTGCTCCAAACACCATCATTTCTGGCCACCAAAGCCTACAGATTGAAGTAGAGTGTCAGCTAAAAACTCAACCAATGTACACGGAGTTTTCTTTCAAATTCTTCACTATGCAAAGTAATCTTCTTATGCAGAGTATTAAACCAGATCAAAAGTACTGAATCAACGAAAAAAATCAGTATTATACATCATTCTCTACACCGACTCACTGAGGGTGATTTTGATTTTAAATAAGCTGTTCTCATACAACAACACAACCATTATATCTAGCTATTCGTTTCAATATTAAATGAATTGCTATTAAAAGAAGGTAATAAACCAAGCAAAATATGTTCATCGGAAAACTAAGAAAATTAAGAAGCAAATGTGTCATAATGGAGACGGGAATAAAAGCAAACGGCATGGTTATCTTAGAAACCATATTATTTAGTCATTTGCCAGGTCAGCAATAGGATTGTTCTAATAGTTGAAAACAATGAAAGGAATTTGAGAACAGAGAAGTGTTCCAGGCAAAGGTCAGAATAACACTTTACCTGCATTACAATACCAGCCACAGCGACAGCACATTGAGCAGATTCTGCCCACGACTGCATTTCTTGATGTGCATCACATAAATGAAGTAACCACATTATATGAAGATCTGGGACAGGGGCAAATGCCATAGCAAGTTTATAGAAGCTTTCTGCAGCTGCATATCTATCCATAGTCATCAAAGAGCCCTGTGAAAGAAATTGCCATCAGAAATGTACATGGAAACACAACTATTTATCTCGAGGAGGGGGAATGAAAAATAACTATAAAAGTTTCAAATAATCATTTTTAACATCAAATGCAGAAACATTTCTATCACGTTCATAAAATCCACTTATATCCCAAGTCATAGGCAACCAGGTGTTGAAGAATAGGCCCCATCCTATCCAAAGATAGTTGAGTTACGTTGTTCAAAAATGATAGATGTGTGTGCGTGCGCGCCATGAACAAATAAGGTTGATGCAGAAATTCTGATAAACTGACCAGGAGTGCATGTTCCAAGCTGGCATCAAGAGCAAGAAGAAGACTGTCAGAGAGAAATTTCACATCTGACCAGGACCACCTATTTTCAGTCATTTTTTCAGGAATATCTAATAAGGCACTCTCAGGAAGTCCACACTCTCTCAACAGACTGGGGCTCTTAGCTGCATCTGCAACTTCCTCCAGTGATTTGCGGAGGCGCCGCGCTTCACCACTCTCTTCTAGTGTTCCATCAGCCTTCATCTGAGTCACTTGTACATCAGACATCAACTCTGATAATGTGATGATTAGCATGGCCCTCAACCTTGCTGTTTGCATAAAGTAGTAGAACGAACTCTGCCAAAGAAAAGAAACAAGCATTATGTTTACGTTGGAAAAGAATAGGAACATAAAATGTATCAAAAGGAGCCTACCCTCATCAGAATCTGGAGCCCGTTAACAGCCCTTTTTCTGATATTATCATTTCGGAACACAGCAAGTCGAAGAAGATGGAAAGTGACTTGCTTCAAGAAGCGGTCATTTTCCCTTGACATCAAAGTTGCACCATGAAGATTGAAGACGCTATTGAAGACAGGAAGCAATGATTTCCAGAAAGTCAGTGATTGATTTCGAGAGAAAAAGCTCATGAATATGGCTGTGACGCAATCAAATTTTCCGTAGTCAGTAGCGATGCTATGTGATGCTGCCATTACGGTAAACTTCTCAGTTATTTCTAAAACCTGAAGACTGACAGAAGCACTCAAGTTTTCTTCCCAGAGCTCCTGAATATATTAAGTTTCAGTCACTTACTAGTAGCATAAAAGCTGACAGAAAAATTTGAAAGCAGTATCTCGTATATTGCTGAAAGCAAATGGCTCTCCGACAATAAAAAAAATATAAAAGTTTACAGCAACCATACCAATTTTTGCCTCAATATTGGATGCAGAGATTCTCTTAGTGCTTGAGCAGAAGCTCCAATCCTGGAAGATTGTGCGTGAAGGAGAGCTTCTCTCAAGGAATATGGTTGGCTAGGAGAGCTTAACTGAGAATTCACTCTCTGCCATGAGTAACCATTTTCAGGTGTACCTTGAGGCTGCATTGAAGATTCAAGACTTAAGGACCCATAGGAAATGCTGGTGTATAAATTTTAAAATTTAAGTTTGCCAACCCAAGATGAGAAATAGAACTATGGATAGTGACTCTCCTTCCAAGAAGGTGAATAACAAATATACTTGACAGTTGGTTTCTTAAGCGAGAACAAAAATATAAACTCACTCTGACTTCTTGTCGTGATGCCTCGGACAAATAGTTGTTTATTGCAGGAGAAAGTCTATCAGAATACTTGGGTGAAGCAGGACCATCACCTACAGGACTTCGAGAACTAGAACCCATAAGCATGCCGTCAGCAGGTTTTCTGTGCTGTAGAATGTATTAAATACAACTAGAGTTATAAGAGTATCTTGTTGTTTAAAACAAGAAAGCATGTGAAAATGAGGAAAAAGGAACTACTAGCAATATAGATCTAGAGGTCATTGGAAGCTAAACGAGTTAATGAAAGACAACCTCAAATAGAACAAGGGATTCTTCCATGAGTTTGAAAAATAATCTAGTTCTAGCGATGCTTTGCTGCCATGCCTTGACAAGTGTAGCATCATCAAGGTTCCGCACAATTTGTAAAATAGCAACCAAAACTTCCCGCTTTTCAACAGCGTTGAGATTGTAAAAGACTGGCATTTCATCTAGAATCTGCATAGTCCACATCATCACTGGTTAGGGTTTTCTGTTTATGACCATGATTTTCTGTATATCATCGAGCAGCCTTTATATATATAGGATGAATTAAATTGGCAAGATGATGATGCAGCTATGAGGAGTGAGAAAGTATGACATAAATATGCATCCTGATGGAGTCAAATTTGCAGAAATATCAGTGTATGTTTGACATCAATACAAGTTATTTATAACATCACTCTACACAATGGATATAAAAAGAATCGTAGAAAAGAAAAATAGAAAATTACCAATAACTACAATTTTGTGTTAATATTTACCAATAGCAAACCCTAATTTTTTTAATACCATGCACACTAAAAATAACAGTAACAAACAGTTACCCCATCCAAACCTGAAACATAACTACCCCCAAAAACGTCAAAAATCACAATAATGCCATCCTATATATACTATCATTTTCAGTTTCATTTTGTAACCCTAATCTAGAGCGACGAGTAGATTGAGGCGCATGGCGGAGAGAGGCGCATGGCGGAGAGAGGCGCGAGGGCTAAGCGAGGCGCGATGTGGACCAAGGCGCGAGGAGGCGTGAGGAAGCGCGAGGGCGGAGCGAGGCGGGAGGGGGGACCGAAGCGCGACGACGGAGCAAGGTGCGATGTGGACCGAGGAGGTGCGAGGGTGGAGCGAGGAAGGAGGGGGGACCGAGGCGCGACGACAGAGGGAGGCGCGAGGTGGACCGAGGTGCGATGGTGGACAGAGGCGCAACAAAAAACCGAGGTGCGACGGCTGATTGAGCGCTCCGGCTGAAAAAATAAGGCTTATTCTTTGCTAGAAGGATGTGCATCATTTCTGCTGGATTGGTTGATTGAAGGACTACCTTGAAACCTACCCATCAACTTCTCTCGAGCGCGACGGCTCAGTGGCATTAGAAGCGCGGCGGAGGACGACGGATCTTGATTTTCTGAGACTCAGTGGTATTGGAAGCGCGGCGGAGGACGGCAGGGTTTCTGAGGCTCAATGGTATTGGAAGGGCGGCGGATGTTGGTTTCTGAGGCTTAGTGGTATTTATTTTTTAGGCTCAGTGGTATTGATTTCTGAGGGTAATTTTGTAATGTATGAGTTAACAGATTCTGTTAATTTTCGATGGAAACTTGCTAGTGGTAATTCTAAAAAGCAATCTTGCTACTGGTAAATATTAACACAAAATTGTAGTTTTGGGTAAAAACCCCAAAGAAAAATGACTGAGTGAATCTACGTTAAGCATATTAAACACATTGTACGTAATACTCATTATTCTCTTGAACCTATTTCCTCTAGATCCAAAAGTGAATAACCCTCCCTCAAACTCCTTGAGGTAGGGAGATACATCCCAGTTTCTAACTTCTGTGGCACTATGTGGGGAACCCCCAAATGGGTGTATTACTCATAAATGGATACTCCCATTTTCCCATTGAGCAACGGAAAGGATGGGAAGATATGAAACTGAAAACATGTACATATAGAGGTGAAAGAAATAACAATCTGCACCTGTCCGATAAGTGGAAAATATAGCTGTGCAATATACAATTTATCTTCGGGCTTTTGGTATCGAGCATCAAACTCATGCTTGCACAACAGGACTACTAAAACTCTAGCGGCCTGCACAACAGGGAAAAAAAAAAATTAGAACAAAAATCATAACTTCACAACTAGCACATTCAATCTAAAACAAATTCGTTCACCAGGGCTCACGACTTGACAAATTCAAATATATCATGTTGGTGTCTTATATATACTTTCATGGTTCTTAGAGTGCATGATTACTTCAAAGGTGAAATCTAAGGACAGATAGCGGCATTCTTTTAAGGTCAAAGCAGATTATCCACAGCAAACTTCTCATTTCTTATAGAAAGAAAAAAGATTATCTACTGAAAACCTGCCTTTGCCCGCAAAGCTAAATCATCATGATCCCAGGTAAGAAAAAGCTCTTGGATCAAAACAGACGAGAGGTAGTTCCTGCAACACAAACATTTAATTAATTAAGACACACTAAACTCTGTCCAATGTTCTCACATCAATAAACAGACTCTTGATGATAAGTTACCTATCAGAAGGGTCTCTCCCAGGCATTTCCACAAACAGATCATGATCACAAATTATTTGCAAAAATGTGAGTTTGCAATCATGCAAAACCGATTGACATACCCCAGAGAACTTGTCAAGATACAAGGACACCTGCAGAACATGTACAAGAAAAAAATAAATTAAAAGGGATAAACTAACAATTTTGTACAGTGGATCATTCAAATTTATTTTTATAAATTCCATGCATGCATCTAGAGCAGGGATTATGAGACAACTCAAAATTTCATGCTCTAACTTTTATATTAAGATACACTCGTGATTCCACTTTTCTCATAGCAATGGAACCCTCAAACGTATAATATGTCTATCAGTCCGTGTGCATCTCTGTGTGAGCATCTGTGTACAATCTAAGGACAGTGTTTGATTCAAGGTTTAAATTGAACATTAGAAGTGCTAATGTTCATCAAATAAATGAGCCTTTAGGACGGCACCTAGGTCAGCCCTACTAAACTAACTTGTATTCAACACCTTTTAATAGATTGACAAAGAGATCTGAATAATGAAAGCTAAGCAGAAGCCATACCAATTCAAAAACTTGGCGAGGTTCGATAATTGACAAGAGATCATAACAGAAGAAAGCCAAACTGCTATTTAAACGCTTTGCCAATCCCAGTCCCTTCTTACAACGTTCGTGTACCTCAGTTAGTAGGCAATCATACAACTGCATTATGCATCTGAATACACCTTCTTTCAATTGCATAGGCGGAATATCTTCACCTACAAAAGAAAAACAAATACAAATGAGCCTGGTCAAGGGAAACAATAATACGTCCACAAATATAGATTGCAGTAACAGGGAAATTTCAAACCTAGATACAAAGAAAGAAAGTTTAATAACATCAATATCAATAGAAGTCAATTAAGAGACATTTTGGAATCCCGATAATATTCTAATGAATACTCAAGTGCCAGCTATATTATACAGCACCAGAACTTTGCACAACTCCTGTGAAGTAGAAACTGCAAAGAAAATTCAATAGACAAGCACTGCTAATAGAGTTCAACAATCCTAACTTTATTAAAAAGTATAATAAAAAAAAGTCGGAGAAAAAAAATGCAGCTTAAGAGGAACACTAAAGTCTACCAAAGTCAAAAGAAAGAGTAATCAAAGTATATGGTTTGAGTAAATATCCATGCTTTAACAAAGTCTACCTAATGGAAGATTATGATAGAAGAGTCGCATCTTTTCCAATGCCATTGACTTAACAATTAGCTCAAGGAAGAACCAAGCCATTGCCAAAACATCATCATACACAGGTCCAACACGGTATCCTTTAGCCTGCGAGAAAATCATAATTTTAGCATAGTTGGACTCTTTGGGAAACGATATTGATGATAAGTATCATTACCAAATCTTACAGCCATCACATACCATCAAATGATGCAACCATTTACACATGACAATTAGGATTCTTAACTATATCATTAGAAAATCTTCATAATTAAATGATAGTGCTTTTCATTACAAGTAAATGCTATTAGCAATTATTATTTCAAGAACACCCCTAAGACAAACGTACCTTACTACGAGCCAAACTTCCCCAAACAGTTGACAACCCAGGATATACTGGTGGTTGGCGACCCCCAAAGTCATCAAAAGCATAATCAACATAGTTGACGAGGAAATGGTTTCTTTCCGCATCGTCAACTGATTCCTGCTGCACCCTACATAAGGTATCCCACAAGTCAAACATTCAAGTTCCTCTGAAACAAGTACAACAATAAATATATACTCAAAGCTGGTCCAGAGTACAACAGTTAAACCAAGCAACCAAATTACATATCAAGCAGAGGATGAAACAGGTCTTATTTCCACATGTTCATGTTGTTAGTGAAATTACCCTACACCCAAACATGACTTGACACTTATTGTTTCCAAAACATATAACCCAAATTCAGTCTACTGTGCGTGTTTAGTCCTGCTTTACCCTTTCCTCTCTTTCTATTTCGTCAACCAAAAGACAAAAGAACGAAAGCTGCCAATTAATGAGTTGAAAAAAGAAAGAAAAAAAACATACGCATACAAATCTTAGACCATCATGGAAAATTGTTTTCAATATTACAACAAGGTTCAAATTCTTCTGATTTGTCTCAAACAGAGATAAAAATGTAAGGAAATAAATCAAATCTAAACCACACACCGGGTAACGATATTAACCATGGCTCTGAAAGCTGCAACCTGAAAGGACCAAAGAACGGAAAGTAAGAAGACAGTACCCAGCTCAGAAACCAGTTGTATAGAAGATAAAGTTATATTGTGCAACCAAGATAATTCAAGAACAGAATTAATCAAGACCACAGGTACCTTTTGCCAAAACATAAAAAATAAATCAATCAAACTCTACTAAAATTGTGACATTACCTGTAGAGTTTCTCCACCATTGCCTATTAGATGGAGAAGCATGTTCAAAACTGGATGGAGAAATTGAAGCAAAGCAATGGAATCAACATTCTTCAAACTGTTAATAGCCTGCATGCAAAACCATGAAACCAAAAAACTATACATCATCACACTTCATTGCATGATCAATAACTCAAGACACATCTCGACCAATAAGATAAGTAGGGAGAAGTGTATTGAGGTTCGGAGAGAAGGGGGGGGGGGGGTGGAATCAGCACAAAAAGTATGATTTTACTTTATGAAGTTCTAATAGCAGACATAGTAGCGGTTGCAACCTTTAAAATATAAATATAAACAAAACAAAAAAACTTTAAAGTCCAAGTTGAACCTTGAGAAAGAACTTTTAAGGAAAGAACTACAAACAATACCTCGAGAAGTTCAGAACCCCAAGGTGCGCTTGTTCGAAGAGTGTGTCTATCATATTCAAGGAAAAAGTCTCTTATTCGCTCATTGATCGGGTATAAGGACGAACAAAGTCTTAAGCGCAACCGGAAGATATTTTTTCCATCTTCCAAATAATCCAACCTCTCCTACAAAAGGGAATTGTCAGAAAAGAGTGAAGATAAACCAGCAATGTGATGGTCAATCCAAGAATGCTGAGATTGGACCACCTAAATGCATTTAAGCTTCCTACCAACTACAAGAGTAGAAAGCTGCTCACGTATGCGAGATACTGAAAAAGATTTGATGTACTATACTTTCTATGCAGAATGATGGCATAAATAAAAGTGAAACAATTTGCTAACAAAACAAACAGCAAAAAATGAAATATATGCACACTTGTTTAGATTCAGGAGATATCAAGTCTTAGTGGTTAGGTATATCCTAATTATAGAGGTTCAAGGTATAACAGCATCAAAACAAAATCAACTTGGCTAAAATCATATCAAGTTATATTAACTCCCACTGGTAAGGAGTAAGACGCAATCTAAATTTAAAGTGAAACATAACATACTCTGCCTGTATCCTGAAGATAATGTGGAACCAACTCTTTCATAATTGGCAACGAAATTTCAGAACGCAGCCTGAGTAGAAAAAGAATCGAGACTTTAAGATATCATAAAAATATACAACACTTTGATAGAAAAAAAAAAAAAGCAAATAATGGCAGTATAATAATTAAAACTAACAAAAATAATTGATGTATCCTGAAATAATTGAGATAGAGGAATCGTGAAGTCATAACGTTGTTTAATTGGGAACAATTGTAAAGACGGATATTTCTTAGAAAAGAAGCTCAAGGCATAACTAAGCCAACTAAAGCATGAGCTTATATGCAGCTACCCAACTACTTTGACCCAAGCATTTATTATAGGTAACTGAGGCAAGGTAAATATGCACCTGTTATTACTCTAAACAATTTCAGTGGATTAAGAAAGATAAGTTTCTGATGAAAATAAAAATTTAACACTAGTTACGATTGATATACTCGCTGAGCAACCATGTAGGGACAAATTGAGTTCCATTGAGTTTTAAGAACGAAAGACAAAGAAACATCATATTTGAAGGCATATACATACTGCGCATGTGTGGACAGTGGAAGTGACGCGTATCCAATTACTACCTGGAGAGTGAATGCATGGAATAGTCATTTAACAGAGTCGATAGACCTATTCAGAAAATAAATAAATTTGGGATGGAGGAGACAAAAAAAAAAAACTCTAGAAAAAACTCTAGAAGAAACCAGAAAGTCCTTCCGAGAAACAATAGCAAAAGCTGAAACTTACAGGCTTTGGTGCCTCCAACTTTGTTTGAAGATCAACATGAAAGAAAGTAAACAAGAGATGATGTGTTGGTGTCCACGTGGCAGGGAGGGAAAGTTTGATTTCATCATGGTAGCATGCTACCCTCGCCCCCACAGTCACTTGTGTGTGAGCCCACTTCTGTAGTGATGCACCTGGTTCCCTTGGATACATTGCCTAGTCATAACAATTGCACAAACAAAAACAATGAGAATATTGAACTGCTAAGGTTACACTATTATCTCTAAGAAACTAAAATTTAGTGTGAGAAAACAGAGAGAGAGATATTTACCTCTAAAGGTTGTTCACGGATATCATTATCATCCTCCCGAAGTTCAACCCTTATGAACAAATTCCTCTTCCGACTTAAACTAACAGTCATGGGATAGACATACAGACAATGGAAAAGCTGCAAGAAAGGCTCATTTCTTGTTGTAGTACGGAAGTCAAAAGCTTGAAACTGGAAGTTAACAAACGGTGCCAGTTAGTATATTCAGGAATGCAACTTTAGACACTACAAATGATACAACTAAAAGAAAGTCAGGATATAAAAATTATTTCTCATATAGATGCTTCTCAACAGATCCCTCCTGTGTTGCGTGCACAGTGAAAAGCATATATAAACCAAAAAAGGCAGATAGATAGATATGTAATATATCTATACTATACAGACAAAGCACTTTACAGACACAATGGCTAGCAATATAGTCATTAATTAAAACAGCCATCAAGTACAATGGTGTGACGTGCTAACAAATTAAAATCGACAAAAAAAACAAAAAAAAAAACTCAGAAACTGCTGCCTGCCGCCTCTCAGTCAACATTCAGAAAGGGAAAGGACACTGCAGCGATATCCTATTAAAAAAATATTTCTGCGGGGGGAAAAGGCCCACAGTGACACTTACAGTTTAAGACAAAATACACTAGAATGATGTGAAACTTACATCTTCAGGGCCGGTAACTGGATTTCCATGAGAATTTGATCCATTTCCAGAAATCTCTTTGGTATCAAAAGAATTCCACTTAGAACTGCTACCCTGAGGACCATCCAAACGATTACTTGAGAGCTTCCCAAACGTGGAATCGTTAATGCGATCATCAATTGAATCATTTGTCACACTACCACTTTCTGATAAATTTTCCATGTCAACATGGTCATTCTGGTGCTTTTCGATTTCCAGCCTCAAAACGCCTTTCACAGGTTTATGAATCTTGCGTTTGGGATCCTAAAATTTTAGGAAAATCACACAAGAAAGGTCCATCATAATCAGAACAAAAGGCATCGATAGATTTTATATTTAGGCTGAGCAGCAATTTAATAAACCTCGAATAAATCAGGGTAAAAAAATTCTGTATGCCAAACATAGATTTCGGCCGTTCAGGTTAAAACGAAATACAGAAAGAAAAGGCCAAGCCAAGAATGCAAATACACAAAGGAACTATTGACGTATAAATTCATAAGAATGGTGCATACCTGAAGTGAGTCCTCAGTATAGCTTTCTTTAACTTTGTTTAAGTTTGATATTTCAACAACAACGGAGCTTCGACTGGAATAACCTAGCTTCCCATCTAATGTCACTTTAGCACTGGGCTCAAACACACCCTCGTGAGAGCTACCTGATATACTAGGAGCAAGAGGACTGCTTGGGGAAGCAGACCCACCAGAAGCAGCACCGATGCTGTTATCAAATAATGAAACAATAGCCCAGGCGAAGGACTCTCTGTAAGGCATTATTTGAGACCAGACCTGCAGTTTCTGCTTTTCTTTCTCAGTCAAGTGTACCTGTCCAGGTAAATAGATGTTACAAAAAACAGACAAATTAACAGTTTGGAAAGTAGCATTATATTTGTACACAAATAAACACAGATCATGTAGCCAGAAAGAAAATAGAAACCAACTCTTATCTCTTCAGACCAAGAGAAGTAATAGAGGATCTTTTTCTTTCAGCACAGTGCAAAATCTATTTTTATTTTTATTTCTATACCCAGAAATCTCCTAGATCCCGTTCGTGATCCGGGCAGGAAAGTGGAACCTCCTGCTGAAACCTACAAGGGAACTCTGGCAGATAGCTTTGCAAGTATTATGAGGAGGATTGAACCCCAGACAACATGGGAGTAGACCATGGGCCTGACTGTTCCTTCTACCCCTCGTTGGTAGCAGATAGTACAAATTCAGGTGGATACAGATAGCTGATTTCCCATGGAATATGTAAACAGAAATGGGGAATCTGTCATCAATGATTTTCCAATTCTTATCAGATGACACATGCAACTCTACCCTTGGATATGTGCTCCATTAAAACTACATGCATCGTCCATTTAAGAAAACTCTGTCGTCTTGCTTTTACAATGACTTCAGTGTAGTTCAAATTAATCCTCACACATGTATGATTTCTAGTCATTCTACTAATAAAACCAAAGAAAATAACCTTCCTCCAAATGGTAGCACTTCTAAACTATTTGAATAAGTTACCACACATCCCATAACTTATTCAGTATTTCATTTGAATGTCCATGAACAAAGGCAGAAATTGAAGCCTACAGCTTCACAAGAAAGTCAGACAATTGGTTGAGAATATTATCTAACATCTTGTTAAGACAACTTTAACTGTAACCAGTAATTTCACACACATAAAGCATTAGGCATTAACTATAGAGCATTTCTTCTTTTCTTTTTTTTGTTTCTTTTGGATAGGATGTCAAATCACCCCATCTAGAATAACCAATTAAAAAAATTACTACTTGAGAACTGTAACAACTACATTATATATGTGACATACCGGTTCTTTACGAGAATAAACTGTAGGCGTAACCCCGCCTTCTTCCGTGGCATGCTTCTCTAACTGGATCAGAAGACAAACTGATGATGATGGAGCGTCTAAATTGAAGATTCCACGGGGTTCAAAAGAGATCTTCACCAAAAATATTCATACGGGCAATAGTAAATTTGTCAGTCACAATGTGTTGCCAGAAATGTTATTAAAGAACAAAGGATGGCGATACAGTGGTTGGCAAAAATAAATAAAGTTCTTACATTCTGTGTTTCAGTGGGTGCATGACGAAAATAGAAATCCTCTGACAACTTTTCTCTTCTCTCCCTATTATATAAGCAAATTGTACCATAAAATGGCTCTACATGAGAGGGAAGAGAGGACACATAGAGAAAGAGATCACAAAGTCAGAAACCTTGAAACAGTTGCGAGCTACAGAAGCAACAGTATGGAGAAATAAGCATAATGATATGGCACCAGCTAAAAAAACATAACGCTCACCAACTAGTCCCGCTTGAAATGATAGGGATAGAACCTTCACACAGATCTTCAAGCCACTGAGAGAAGTAGAGAAAATGACAATTAATAAACACAAGGAAAAAGCAATCAAGCTTATAAGATCTCCTGCACAACAAAAAGAATTTACAATTGCCATACTGAGATATCGGAGTTTCTGGAACCCTTTGACCGCATATCAATGATCTTTCATTTTCCCAATCAAAAGCTGGCTCATAAGCAGGGAGAGGAGATTGACCAAAATGCTGCAGACAATATCACATTTAATTTAAGTAGTACCAAACATCGGCAGGTGGATCAATAGTACTAGTGTGGCTAGATATTAAACATGAAAGATACATCAAAAAGCTAAACTTGCGCTGCATGAGAACAAATCAAATGTGTTCTCGAGCTAGTACAACCTTTTGCTCATTGGAGTGTGCTGAATCAGATGCTACTGCATCCGTAAATTGGCGCCCTGAGGTACTTGGTAAATCATCATCAGTGGTATCGTCTGCCTTGGTTCGCCTTGCACCGGCAAGGTGCATTTCTGCAATGGGTTTACAATGTCGTAAGAATATAACCAAAAAGTAGATAATATAACCAGTGGTCAATCAGAAACAGTTAGCATTGCGAATCGAGTAAACAATTCTAGCACTTAGATTGCACCATTCTTGAGCTTTACCCATCACTAGCTACAGAAAAGAATTCAATGCAGGCCTATTGACAGCATCACGGATTCTTTAAATCTATAATTAACTCTAAATTTGTCCTGAATAAACATCCCAGATTTCTAAAGTATTCTCTTGGTGTATCTTTCAAAACCTTACTTTCTCCCTTGATTACAAACTCTAGGAAATCATGTATCGGCCAAATAGTGATAAATCTACACATTATACCAATTCTATACTTCCACGAAAACGTTCAACTGCTAGGTTAAAAAGCTGGTACCATCCAGTCATAAAATTTTACAAAGAGATATGATATACTAACAGCTTAACACTACTAAATCCTTCTGCATGTTCTTATAGAAAGACTCAAGAACTGAAAATTTAGGGGCAACATTACCAGTCTCAATGTCAGTGTCAGGCCCCTCATAAATCTGGTTCTGAAACGCCGGCGGGCCAACGCTCTCGTAATGGCCATACTTGTTGTCATCCTTAACCCAGTCTGTAGTGTAACACTGCACCAGCTCCTTCAGATGTGGCCACTGCTCCAAATTCTCATCAAACTACAAGAAACCCAATTCACCAAACAACCAAAATATCAGAACCCAATTCAACAAACAACCAAAACACCAAAACCCATTTCCCAAAACAACAAAGTACACACACCTATTTCACCAAAAACTCAAAACCCCAACCACATTACAGTAAAGTTCAATTCTTGAACCCAAGAAACAGAGGCAGAGGGTCAGAGAGGGCATTACCTTGTTGTGCCATTTGGTGGTGGCCGGAGTGGAGTCACGGCGGGGCCGGAGGCTGAGCATGGCCGGATCTAAAGGTCCAAGCTTTAGGAGCTGGTGAAGAAAATGAACAACGTGGGAGTTGGGTTTTGTTGGGTTTTGTTTAATGGGATTTGGTTGAAGGGAACCGGTTGGGAGAAATTGAAAATGTAGTGCTGTATTTGGTAGATCTTAACTGCAACTAAAAGCGAAAGATAAAGAAAGAAAGAAAGAACCTGAAAGGAAATGAGTGAGAGAGCCTTGAGAGTTGAATTGGATTCGAGGGCAGAAAACAAAAACAAAGAGGAGAAAAAGAGCAGAGCTTTGATGTGTCGAAGTCAAAAATGAGTCCAAACCAAAAACCAGGGGAGAAACGCCAAAACGGGTCCTATGGCTGTTGCTGTTTTATCCGCACCCCTATGCTTCGGGTCTTGGATTTTTCATGTGTTTTTCTCTTTTCTTTTTGTATATTAGAATATATTCTTCATATACATAGTACAGTGTGACAATATGTGTACCAACATATTGCTATTTTTCTTTATTGATGAAAAAGGATGAAATGAAGGAGTACTATCACTGTCTTTTGATAGAGTCAACTCAAAAATTATGTTTTCCTTTTAAGCTTGTAACATTGTAATATAGTTGTAGTTTTGTTTGAAATCAGATTTTTGTAAATAGACATGAAGTTATGTGCGTAATAGAGACGAGATGAGAAAAAAAATTCTTGAGAAAACTCAGATGTCATTACTTGCTACCATACAATATTCTAATAATAAATATAAATCGTATTACGTTTATGTTTGTATATTCTATATTTGAATTAATACAAAGACCAAAAAGAAGACAAACTATAAAAACTATAGGGGGGACATAAATAAGTCTTTCTTTTGTATTATATGAAAATGGATGGATAGAAGATAAGTTTGGAAAGACGGGAAGATGAGATATCTATCTCTAATTTCACAATACGAATAATGAGTCTTGGAGAAATGAAAAGGTACTATATTTTGATGGAGCCAACTCTCACTTTATGTTTCACTTAATTGTCAGTAGCATTGTAGGATCGTATGAGAATAGTTCTACTTGTTTTGATATATAATTCGTACAAGTAGACATGAATTAGGTCTGTAATGGAGATAGGACGAGTTAGAAAACACTTCTTGAAAGCATGTGGATGAGAATACTTGTCACTATACCGTGATCAAATTAATGTTCTTTATCTCCAATTTGTGCAGTAGCAAATAAGGGTTAACTTCTAAGTGTGGAATCCTATCGGCTGTAGACACTGTATACCTAGCTAATAAAACTCATATGCATCTCTTTTGCTTGGTTTGCTTCTAAGAAAAGCGATTGGCTAGCTGGTGTAGTGCTTTTACCACTTGTTTGTATATACTTTCTTTCTACCTCATCTCCGACCTCATGAAACTTCAAATCGAAGTAACATGCAGTACTGGTCCCTGTATGCACAGGCATAGATTTGAAGTAACATGCAGTACTGGCACAGGCATATCAAAGCAGCTGAGGCAGACTCCCACTTCAGCCTTCATTTTGAAATATCGCCCATGGCTTTCGCCTTTCTCTCAACCCTTTTTCTAAGGGTCGTTGTTGATCAATTTGTAAGTTTAGCTTTGTGTGATATGCAATTCGTATGATCATTTATTCGGCACTGGGACTGTAATCACTTAATAGTACTTTCAAGTTTACTATGTCTAGCTATAGCTACTTGCCCTTTAACTCAGAAGGTAACATACAGAGGTTATGTGATGTGTGGAAGCTGAATTAACTAGAGCTAATCTAAGGCAATTTGTACTGCTATTTAACTAGTGCTCTACCTTCATCTAACCAGAAATATATTCATTATTTTGTTTCTTCTATTTTGATTCAAATGTAACCTTTCACTGATGAGTACCATGAAGGTTACAATTATTAAAGTCACTGATAATTGGCCTCATTAGCCAATGTGGCCCAGAATCCACACAAAACAGATTTTCAGATTCATATAAAATTATTTGGCTAGACAGCAATGAGTAGCTTTGTTGCACTCTCCGCTGGAAATTGACTGAAAAGCCAAGCTCCACATCCGGCTCCTCTGCCCAGCAGAAATCCTCACTGGCGATTTATATTATATAATGCAATCTCATTTTCATCAACCTGAAATCTCCTAGTGCTTTATCATTCACAAAAGTATATCAAGTTCAACTGAATCATAAGTGCAGCCTTTCAAAAGAGTACCATTATTGGAAACCACTATTTGGCACCTAAACTATTAGAGATCTGAAGTCACCTAATCCATCGGACACTTCTATTTAATAAGCCAGCCAGAAATAATGAGCATTTGACATGCATGATATCACCTCTGTCATCTGTCAAGTGTCAACGATGTGGTTGACGAAGGGTGATTTCTGTCCAATCGTCCAGCAGATCAAATTTGATAGTAAAACCACTTACTATTTGATCCCTACCCTACGGTATCTTGTTCGGGATTCATTTGTTGTTATAAGATCGGGCCAAATGCTATAAAAAGGTGAAGAAAACCAATACTACTTCCAGCCTTCCAGCCACAAGCTCAAAACGAGGCACGTTCACTTAAGCTGCATGGCATTCCAGAACCGAATTGCAGCCTACATGGCTTTATTGAACATCTACAGTCCTTGAATCCATCGTCCAACGACATCAGCTCATACAAAATTGTTAGAACTATAGTACTTTTGTCATTCTGTGTTCAGTCTCTAGTTGGATGTACTTCAAGCAGCAGAGACTGAAAGGGGAGCTAGACGGGCTAGGCGGTCACTAGGCGGGTGCTAAGTGGTATTTTAAGCCGACTAGGCGGGCGCTAGACAGGTACTAGGCGGTATTTTAAGCGTGATAGGCGGGTGCTAGGAGTGCTAGGCAGGTCTAGGCCGGTAACGTGTCCGAACGTATCGGACTCGTATCATGGCGTATCAAGACGTAAAATTGTACAAAGCATCGACCAGAAATAATGAGCATTTGACATGCAGAATATATATCACACCCGTCAATTGTCAAGTGTGAACTTCTGTCCAGCGGTACAAACTTACAAATCCAAACGACAGACCTCCAAAATCATATCCAATCTAATTATGCAAAGATTACAGCTCCCCCCAGTGGAATATATATGGTCCTCGATCATGATTCATGAAGATCGAGCTCACTACAAAGCTTCCTTCTGTTCCTTGGCACTTGATGGCAACTTGGCAAGGGTCGCATCGGGGCACTCCTCTCTCCAAGTATAATGCATCTGCATATGACAGAAGCAACATCATGACCATCTTCAACAACAACTTGTTAAGTTCCGACTAGGTGTGAGTGGGATTAGTGCATTGCACAAGTTTGAACAAGTACCTTCCCCTATCCTACGAATCCATATGATTTTTTCTGTTCGAGAGAATTGAATCCGCATGACTTCATTGATGACCGATCATCAAAACAAGTGAATTTCTAATTTTATTTAACTTTTATTTAAAAAATTAAAGGAACGCCGCTAGTGTAGATATTAATTCTAAATCATTAGACACTCGGATGAGTCAGATTAGTCGCCTATAAATCGTCAGACGTGGTCTAGTCTAAGATGACTCTCAAACTCATATATTGCTTTGAATGCCGAGGGTTCGCTCATGCAAGTCTGCAACTTTGAATGCAAAATGTCGCGTGGGCGTAAATAGGGGCGTCTACTAAAGCAAAAAAAAAGAAAAAAAGTACAGTATCTGAGACTCTCTTGCCCAAAAATAATGAAAAAAGAGTGAAACAACATAACGGATAAAACGCCAAATCCCAGAATTTGGAACAGTCCTAAAACCACTACCAGCTCTCACTCATGAACCTGAAAACACACACCAGAACCCAGAAATGAACTCATTCTTCTCTATACAATCTCTCTGATTCCCATATCCACACCACAAAAATGGACCTAACACTTCCTTGTAAGCCAAACCCACTTCTCTGTTCTTCAACCCCGCTCACCCAATTAACCCCCAAAACCTTTCTCTTCAAACTCCCCACATCTCAAAGACCCAAACTTTACCGTAAAAATTCAATCTTTCGAGTTAAAGCCTCTGCAAACCCAAATGGGTCTGATGGGTTTTCCTGGGTGAGGCTCACTCGGTCTATCCACCGCGGTTCTGAGCAGTTCTGGTCAAGTTTTGGTGATTCAGTGAAGAAGGAAACTGGGTTTGATTTGAAGGAGGTGAATGTGAAGGTGGGGGAGCGTTTGGGGCAAGCTGGGAGCGAGTTGGAACGGTTTAGGACCGAGTTAGTGCCCGAGTTTGTGAGGTGGAATCAATGGGAACAATGGAAGGTAATGTTTGTTATATTTAATTTTAGTTTCTCATTTTATGTTGAAAGATAATGGAAGTTTATTAGTTTAGTGCAAAGGTTGAGTCTTTTGTTTTGATTAAGTGGTGGCGGGAAATTGAGTGTAGCTTTCAGTTGGTTGATGATTAAGTGATAAATTGTTAATTGTTGTTGTCAGGATGTGAAGACATGGGAACCTAAGAGATTTTCTGCATTGATTATCTATGTTCTTGTTGCCGCAGTTTCGTGTCAAAGAGTATATGTAGCAATTCGAGCTCCTGTTCTAGATCGTAGGAGAAAAGAGTTGACAGAGGCTTATATGGAGGCTGTGGTTCCTGAGCCATCTTCGAGCAATGTTAGAAAGTAAATTGGTTCCAGATGTTGTGTGTTTTTGACGTTTAGGTCCCTTTAACTGCATCACATTTCTGCTTAAATTAATATAAATTGGTTACCTTGCAGGCTCAAGAAGAGTATGTGGAGGAAGACGACACCCAAAGGCCTGAGAATGAAGAAGTTTATTGAAGGACCTGATGGAACGCTTGCTCATGATAGTTCTTATGTGGGAGAGGATGCATGGGATGATGAACCGCAGCTGCCTCAGGACAGTGTGAAACAATTTATTGATAATGATATAAAATTAAATCCAGAAGAAAAGAAGGAATTGAAAGAAAACCTGGGAATTTCTGGTTAGTGTCTGTTCTGAACTTATGTGAAGTATTTTGAATTGATCCTTACGTTATACCAGCATGGATAATTTATTTTATGAGTGTCTTATGAAATCAATTCAATGAGGATTTCTTAGCATGTTTGTTTATGCATTGTGAAATGGGAACATATCATATTCTACTACACACCTATATGGCAAAATTTTGGTGGTATTAGCTTGGAGCAGGAGTTGACAAGTTGTATGAGTGATATGCAAGCGTTAAATTGCATATCTAAGGGTAGTGGAAAACTGATTGAATTTAAAGAAAATTACAATTTTTTTTTTAAAGTTGGGTTTTTCAATAGTCCATTGCCTACATAGAAACAGAATTTAGTCAGAAAATCTAGATTTTCCTGTTTAGGGCATTGGTCACACTAAATGCCTTAAGTAATCTATAATCTTTTCTGAAAACCCTCTAAAAATGAGCAACAGTGAATATCAAGGAGTGGTCTCACAGTAACTGGGTGATATGAGTTTCTCTTCCTGTATGGTGTACATCTGCAGTCTAGAAATTTCACTGCAACTCACTGATGGTTATACTGAGACAATGTTGTGTAAAGTTTGCATGTAAATTTGTCTTGGATTCTATCATCAAGCATCTTTGGTATCTGGTCTCACAGTAATTGGGTGATATGAGTTTCTCTTCCTGTATGGTGTAAATCTGCAGTCTAGAAGTTTCACTGCAACTCACTGATGGTTATACAGATAGAATATTGTGTAAAGTTTGCATGTAAATTTGTCTTGGATTCTATCATCAAGTGTCTTTGGTCATCTCTACCATTATGGCCCAATTTTTGTTTTTTGCAGGTCGAGCGCAAGAGGATACTGGAACCTGGCGCGAAAGACTTCAGAAATGGAAGGAGATCCTCCAACAAGAAAAGTTAGCAGAGCAGTTGGACTCTGCAAATTCCAAATATGTAGTTGAATTTGACATGAAAGAGGTTGAAAATAGTCTCCGCAAGGATGTAGTGGAGAAGGTTACAGAAACACAAGGAACAAGGGCGTTGTGGATAGCTAAAAGATGGTGGCTTTATCGTCCCAAACTTCCTTATACGTACTTCCTTCAAAAGCTTGACAGCTCGGAGGTAACATATTGCTCTCCTTTGTTATACTCCTTGTAGGTTGATCCGCTCATTCCTTTTCCATCGTGTTGCAGTAATTATGAGTTGGTGCGGCATTAGTTATGAATAATCTCATGCATCTTCTGCTTTCCATGCAAAAGTTTGTAACATTTGGCTTCTCTTGTATCTCAGTGTGTTCAAGCAGCACATGACCTTTCCTATTCCGTAGAATAGAAGACAAAACATCTTTTCCAGACTAACATAGTAATTAGTAGATAAATAAGTGTGGTACTGTACATCTCTTATTTTCCAATTGCCTATGAATTTTGCGTACATGATGTCTCGCTCTGGTACATTCGATGTTGCCATGTCAATTGTAAACATGTCCAAATGAACAGGAAGGATCTTGCATCAAAGATGGTTTTTTTTCTCCATTGTTGGAAAAACTGCAAAGGTTTATGTGGGTTGTGTCTGATGCTGTGGTTTGTTTTGAACAGGTTGCTGCTGTTGTATTTACAGAAGACCTTAAAAGAGTATATGTTACCATGAAAGAAGGTTTCCCATTAGAATATGCTGTAAGTTTACTCAACTTTTTGACATACACCTGATACTTATGTCTAACTGAAAGATGCTAAATGTAACTCCTCATATTGTAGGTTGATATCCCCCTAGACCCATATTTGTTTGAGAATATCTCAAGTTCAGGAGCTGAAGTTGATCTTCTACAAAAACGCCAGATCCACTACTTTATGAAGGTTGTGATTGCATTGGTGCCTGGGTTACTCATTCTCTGGCTAATACGCGAGTCTGTGATGCTTCTGCATATTACTTCTAAGCGTTTCCTCTACAAAAAGTACAATCAACTTTTTGATATGGCTTATGCTGAAAATTTTATCCTGGTAAAGGTTCTTTTGCAATAATATTGTCCCTTGTTATCTTCCTATACTCTATTATTAAGTTCCCTTGCATTTTCTCTTCCATCAGCCTGTCGGAGATGTAGGGGAAACAAAATCGATGTCCAAGGAAGTTGTGTTAGGAGGTGATGTTTGGGATCTTCTTGATGAGCTGATGATTTATATGGGAAATCCAATGCAATACTATGAAAGAGATGTGAAGTTTGTCAGGGTAACTTTTATTGTCTCATGAAACTCTGCTTGGGTTTTGCCTTTTAAATTACTAAAAGAGAAACTTTTCATCATTGTGTATTTTAGGGTGTTCTTCTCTCTGGACCTCCAGGAACTGGAAAAACCCTTTTTGCAAGGACACTCGCAAAGGAAAGCGGGTTGCCATTTGTTTTTGCTTCGGGTGCTGAGTTCACAGATAGTGAAAAAAGTGGTGCTGCAAAAATCAATGAGATGTTTTCTATTGCAAGGAGAAATGTATGCATTCCTCTCATTCTAATTTGCAGACGCATTGCAATGGATTAGTAAAATTGATTAGGCATTCCTCCCAGGAGATAAGTAATTGCGTTTCATGAATATACAAGCATAATGTCTAGGACAGTTCAAGTTATGAGTCTTTGACATCAACCTGCTTAACCATGAATTTACTAATACAAAACATTGTGATTCACTATCTATTGCTCAGGCGCCTTGTTTTGTATTTGTGGATGAAATTGATGCTATTGCTGGAAGGCATGCAAGACAGGATCCTAGAAGAAGAGCAACATTTGAGGCTTTGATTGCACAACTCGATGGGGAGTAAGTGTATTAGATTAAGATGTCTATTTTTACTCTTATGTAATTTCTTATATGGCAAAGAATAAAAATCACTGTGAAAGAATTTCATGGGAATTCTAGCTTAGCGGTTAGGTGCTAATGTTTTTTTTCCTAAATATAAGAATTTTCATACATGGTAATTGCCCGTGTCTAGGAAGGAGAAAACTGGCGTTGATCGCTTCTCTCTCAGACAAGCTGTGATATTCATCTGTGCTACCAATAGGCCAGATGAATTAGACCTTGAATTTGTTCGATCTGGACATATTGACCGTCGACTGTACATTGGTTTGCCTGATGCAAAGCAGCGAGTGCAAATTTTCAAAGTGCACAGCGCGGGAAAGCAACTTGCAGAAGATGTAGACTTTGGGAAAGTAAGTGGTTGGGGTGTCCTGCTTTTCTTTTATTTCATACGGTCTGTACTTTTGTGTGACCATTGTTATGCATTTCAGCTTTTGCAATATCATTGTTGCAAATGCTGATATTGGCGAGAATGCTGCAGTTTTGAAAATATTTGTACATGTGATTAATTCCAAATGAGAAACAATCATAGCCGCCTCTGTTTTTGTTCTTTCCTTTATACTTTCAACATTTAGATAAGCAGCAAGATATTGTTGCATGTTAGATATCCTGCAGATATACTGCTTGTGGTGGTGGTTGGTCCCTTACACTGTTTGTGGGTTTTTCATGTCGGTGCTTGCTATATTGTTCTTCTCATCATGTCACAATATACATAATGGGTCTTCCTTTCATTCTTCAGGTTGTCTTCCGTACGGTTGGTTTTTCTGGGGCAGATATTCGGAATCTTGTAAATGAAGCAGCTATTATGTCTGTAAGTAAAACATAGAAACATCCCCATTTTAGTCTTTCAATCTTTTATCCTATGTTTGTACGCTTGTTCTCTTGAAATAGAAGTTTGAACCAACATTCTCTCGTTTATTGAGTGAAATATGATTGAATACCATAGATGGAAGACTGAAATCTATCGGATGACTGCAATATAGCAATCTTGTGTAGCTATAAAGTTCTTGCTAGTTAACTAGCTGTTTGTTTCAGGTGAGGAAAGGACGTTCAGAGATATATCAGGAAGACATAGTGGACGTATTAGATAAACAATTGCTTGAGGGCATGGGTGTACTTCTTACTGAGGAAGAGCAGCGTAAATGCGAACAAAGTGTATGTTCAGTTTGATTTTACTTCTGTGGTTTCTTTCGTTTGATAGTTGTTTGGTATTGATTTAATCACACATAGTTTTGTATAATTGTATTGTAGGTGTCTTATGAAAAGAAGAAACTGCTGGCTGTTCATGAAGCTGGTCACATATTATTAGCTCATCTGTTTCCTCAATTTGACTGGCATGCATTTTCTCAACTTCTGCCTGGTGGAAAGGTAGAAATTTTTGCTAAATCTAAAAATGTGTAGTATATACTATTGTAATTTTGTGTGAGCTTCTCTCTGACAAGATATCATTTGTTACATGAACAGGAAACTGCAGTATCTGTATTCTACCCCCGAGAAGATATGGTTGACCAAGGTTATACAACCTTTGGCTACATGAAGATGCAAATGGTGGTAGCTCATGGTGGGCGTTGCGCTGAACGTGTTGTATATGGTGATGATATAACTGATGGAGGAACAGATGATCTGGAAAAGCTAACAAAGGTAGCTTAAATATTCTCCTGTATTACAACTTATAAAACTACCTTTTCTGAAAGACAGAAAATTTGAAATCTTAATTTGCTCAAAGTGATGTGAACAAATCTACAGAACTTCAGATGCAGTCTCTTTTTCTTTACCCGTTGTCTCTATGACAGACTATGTAGCATTCCTTATATAAATGCACAATGGAATTAATCTCATTGGCCACATGACTTATTCATGAAATTTGTCTTACATATGGATTTTTACGTCCCCACAAATTTCACATATATTTGCAGTAAATGTATGATCAGCAGCAATTAGTATTCAAATTGGTAGAAATTCCTATCTATTTCTCATCTAGGTCCTCTTTTCAGATTGCTCGAGAGATGGTAATTAGCCCTCAAAACAAAAGATTGGGGCTTACTGCTCTAACAAAACGAATTGGACTGATGGATCGGCCAGATAGTCCAGATGGCGAGTTGATAAGATACAGGGTATCTTTTTCCTTCAAACTTGCTATATATAGAATGGTATTCGTTTCCTGGTTTGACATCTCGATCAATTAAGTTTTGTCGTTTTCTTTGTGATGTAGTGGGAGGACCCTAATGTGATTCCGGCCAATATGACTCTTGAAGTGTCTGAGCTATTTACTCGAGAATTGACACGGGTGTGTAATTTGATTTCGTTTTTTATGAATTGGCTGCTATACTAAAAGGGTACTACTAATTGGCAGTGGTTTTCTCCGCCCCTCTTTGGCTTGGAAAAAAGTCACGGAGTTGGTTATTTAGTATGTACTGTTACTTTTCCTTTAATGTTTCAATTAATTTATAGCTGGTTGATAATTGGTGTTGGTTGCAGTACATAGAGGAAACAGAAGAACTTGCAATGAATGGTTTGAGAAACAACAGGCACATTCTAGACATGATTACTGAGGAACTACTGGAGAAGTCAAGGATTACTGGATTGGTAAGTCATTAAACATACTTGTAGATGATTATCCCTGGTTCTATAGCAATTACCATATCTCTTGATATTCTTGCACTAGACTTGTTAGATCTGTAAACATACAATCTGTTGTTCCCAATTATAGGAGGTAATAGAGAAAATGAAAGACCTTTCTCCAGTCATGTTCGAGGATTTTGTAACACCATATCAGATAAACTTGGAAGAGGTAATCTTTTTTTTATTTTTTATTTATTTTTTATTTTAAGATCCATTGAATACTAGTATAGAGACCATCTTTCACTTCAGTTGGTATGACAAATGATATCAATCTTAGGAGTCATTTGTGTAAATTAGGTTTTCCAAGATATAATGCAAAATATGTAATTAAGAAACAAAAGAAAATTAGCAGGCAGCTGCTCATCTGGCTGTCTATGCTTTATATTTGATGGACCATTTGTTTGATTAAAATTTTAGATGATTAACTACCCATCTGAGTACTTTCAGCATTTGGTGTTGGTTTAGGATCCAAACTGTTTCACCTTGATTTTCAGTCCTACCAATTATTCAAGGATATGTACAGTACTACAGTTTCTTAGCCAAGTCATAATTAGTAATATCTACTTGTATGATATATGATATATCAACTCTCATTGTCCGTAACATCCTAAATAATTCCATTATGTAAGACACATCTTTTATTTGTATTATTCTCCCATTTAGAGTGCTTTTTCGAAATAATGTTTTCTTTAATGAATCAAAGTCACGTGTCCTGTTTGCTTAATTTTCAGGATGGACCGTTGCCACACAATGATCAGTTGCGATATCAACCATTGGACATATATCCTGCACCTCTGCATAGATGTTAAAATACTGATGGGAACCATCAGTTTATATTAGGTGAAATCTCATCTAGTGTATGGGAGTTTTGAGAGGTGCTTCTAGTCACTTTCTTGTGATAGCCACGCAGTCAGCTTGTACACAACCTTCTTGGAGTATCTTCTTGATCTACAATTGCCCTTTTGTAATCAAGCCAATCCTGCAGATGGATTGGTGAAATGCAAAGCAGGTATGTATTCCCGCCAAAAGTTTGGTTTGTTGAAGACACCTATAAACCAGTGAAGCTTAGCTCCTCAGAAAAATTGCCTGTAAATGGAAATCCTTGAATAGTGCTGAGCAAGTCGGGGACAACAGTTGCCTATAGGGCATTTTGTGTTTTAAAATGGGGTGCGTTACAGGTGTTTCACATTTTTGTATCTATGAAGCTTCCTTTCTATTTTGTTCTTGGTCAAGGAAGTACAGTAAGCATTGGAAAGAAAGGTGGAAGGTAGATCTCAGTATATGCAAATCAAACTGTATTTGTAAGAATTTTAGCTGAAATTTATACAAAATATACTGCCAGATTTCTTGAGCATTCAGATTCTAGCTGTGTTTTGTGTTTTTCATTTTGTTTCATCATAAAGAACTGACTCAATAGTACTGGCTTGAGCCCCTTTTAAGTTACAACTTTTTAAGTTAATGACGACAGAAATTTGTACTGCTTACATTATAACCTTTAGGATCGTATATTACAATAACATAAAAATAGACATGTTTTTCAAATGATCATGATGGCCTAGCAATGAATATTCCACACCTGTGATATTACACGATTCTTCTGGTCACAACAGCAGTAGACAGGAGAAAACTCGCTGATTAATTGGACTAGAACGAATGTTTCAATCTGTTGCGCCCAAATTCACATATCCAACTATTATTTAACAATGGAAGGAGATAGATGCCTCATTCCGCTGTTGGAATATGAGTTTTTGACCAACTGTAAAGAATGGCGCGGTATTTGTTCTATATCTTACAGCCTGCTGCTTGGAACCCCTACCGGAGCATTTCTAGATCTCTTCTCTACTGCACGGGAAAGCTGTTTCACAGCATCTTTTGGAAGATGGCGAGGCCGACTCAGCCAAAGTCCTCCATCAACTACAATGATAGCTCCATTGATGAATTTCCCTACAATATTTACCAATCAAAAGCAAGATTCCAATGAAAGAAAAGGGTAAAAAAATGCTCTGAAAGGAAGAGAAACAAAACCTCAACAGACACATTCACAAAGACCAATTCAGTGATTTGCAATGATTTTTTCTTTTTTTCTTGTCTCAATAATAACTTATTACTTGTTACTTGGTTAACATGTTATGGTTCCTACGAAAGCACAGTAAGTCTGAGATCAGGCTGAGAAGTTGAAGTAGTCAGATTCTACTCAAGCTAGCTATCTGTGGAACAAGAATTATTCCAACAGTTTGAGCAACCCTACTGGTTTGGGTACAGAAAATTATTATCTACAATGTTGCATTACAATGATGGTTATAAAATTATAATATAAATTTACAGAATTGAATAAGGTTATTACCTGCATCCGATGAAAGGAAGAGAGCAGCCATAGCAATATCCCATTTATCACCTAGTTTATACAACGGCATGTACTCTCTAGCGTTGCTACCTATCTCCTTAGGTGCAAGTTTACTCATGCCAGGTGTATCACCAATAGGGCCTGGAGCAATTCCATTGACTCTGATATCATAGTCAGTTCCCCACTCCAAGGCCAAGTTTCGCATAGTGGCATCGACAGCTGCCTGTTAAAAATGAGAATCTTAAACAAATTATCACTTAAATAAGATATACAACAACTGAAGGACTATCAAACAAACCTTGGCTGCTGACACATGAACTTGATACCAAGAAGCGGAATAATGTAACGTGGCACTGATGTTCAATATTGTTCCACCACCAGATAAGCTCCTTCCCGGTCCTCCTTTTTTAAGATACTTGAGTGCTTCGTAGCACATTGTGAATGTACCAACAGAATCAATATCCAAAACTGCAGGGACGAATAAAATCAACTTGTTTAAAATCTGGAAAAACTGTATAAATGTATCTCTTATCATATTCATTGACTTTTAAGTCCCTCTAACAGATCTAAATTCTTCATTTGAAATGAGTTATGAGGCCATGGTCATTGGATCAAACCCTTAAAACATAAATTGGCTAATAGGGTCTTGTCAATGCATTGTGCATCTTCACTTCCAGTATTTTGGTATTTTCACTATATAATAACCATCAAGTCATGAACATACTATAAAGACTATAACTGCATCCAACCTGTTCGAAATCCGTTAGGGGATAGATCTTCTGCTGATGCAAGAAAATTGCCAGCTGCAGAATTCACAAGTATGTCCAGCCTACCAAAATGCTGGAAAGTCGATTCAACCACTCTTTTTGCATCTTCCTGTTTGCGCACATCCCCCTCAATGCCAATCGCCTGAAATGAAAGAGAAAACACAATGATACATAAATCATGGGCAGCACAACCAACTGAGTTCAAGAAAATAACATGTATGTTGGTTGCAAGTAAATCAGTGTCAGGTAGACAACGCCCTGAAAGCACCCAAGCAACGTGAATGAAAAAGCTCAGCCTTGAAACGGAGTCTGTGTCGGCTTACTGGACTGAGCGTAGCATTGTTGAGATTGTAAATAAAACCATAGTATACTAAGCACTCAAATTCAACCCCACACCTCACTAAACCAAGCAACAACCCAGATCAGCAAGCCAAACTCAATACCTTTGCTCACCCTTGTACTGGTCAACCCACATAACAAATGCACAAACCCAAATTGGGTACAAAACATAAACCAGATGCAAAGATTGAGCAACTTGAAAACCAAGACAATACCGCAATTCCAAGACCCTTGAGAGCAGCCACAGCAGAGTCCAGCACTTGCTTCCTCCTCCCCATAATAGCAACACTCCCTCCATGCTTCCCCAACTGGGTCGAAATCTCCAACCCGATACCCGACCCGCCTCCGGTTATCAAAGCCACCTTCCCTCTCAGCGCGTCAGCCTTGAACGGTGACTCCATCTCTCTCTCTCCCTCTCTCTCTCTCTACTTCCTTTTCCTCCTTATAAACCACCACTCTGGTCCAAATAAAAATCAATTCTTTATTACGTCATTAATCTTTTTGACGCTAATTAGCTCGACCCGACCCGACCCGCCAGGCCGTCACTGTCCTTAACAAAACGCCGTCGTCTAGCACCAACCCTACTTGAAAGCTTTAAAGCCGTAAACTTTTCTGTAAAAATCCAAACACAAAATATGGACGCAGAAGACAACACGGTCTCTACTGACTTCCCTCTCTTTAAACCCAGAGCATCTCAACCCGAACCAAAACCCGACCCGGATCCGACTCCCGCCAATGCCGCCATACCGGAGCTCGAGAGGTCCACAGACCCGGACGCGAACTCCGACGCCAAGTTCGCCGACCTCGGCCTCGCCGAGTGGCTCCTCCGGACCATCGCCGAGCTCGGGCTGAAGAAGCCGACGCCGGTTCAGGCGAACTGTATTCCCAAGATTCTGGAGGGCCGGGACGTGTTGGGCCTGGCCCAGACCGGTAGCGGTAAAACGGCGGCGTTTGCTTTGCCGATTCTGCAGCGGCTGGCGGAGGGGCCTTATGGGGTTTTCGCACTGGTGATGACGCCGACGCATGAGCTGGCGTACCAGCTGGCTGAGCAGTTCCGGGCTTTCGGGTCGTCGCTGAATTTGCGGTGCTCCGTGATTGTCGGAGGCATGGAGAAGCTGAAGCAAGCTCAGAGCTTGATGAGTCGGCCCCACGTGGTAATCGCCACGCCGGGTCGGGTCAGGGATTTTCTCCAGGAGGACCCGGATTTCCCCTCGGTGTTCTCAAGAGCCAAGGTAATAATAATAATAATCAGGGTTTAGGGTTTAGGGTTTAAGGTTTGTAATTTTATTTTTAATGTTGTGTGCATTGTTGTGAGTTTAATGTGATGAGGTTGTTATATTTTGGTGTAGTTTCTAGTGCTGGATGAGGCAGATAGGTTATTGAATGTGGAATTCGAGACCGATTTGAGAGTGGTTTTCCACTGCTTGCCCAAGAATCGGCAGACTCTGTTGTTTTCTGCTACAATGACTAGTGACCTCCAGGCACTGATTGAAGTTTCGGCAAACAAGGCCTACTTTTACCAGGCATATCAAAGTATGAAGACAGTTGGGACTCTTGCGCAGAAGTATGTTTTTGTTCCCCGTGAAGCAAAAGAGGTTTACTTGGTGCACATTTTGTCGAAAATGAAAGATATGGAGATTCGTTCGGCCATTGTGTTCGTCTCAACGCTATGGTATTGTTGCTTTTTTCATTAGTTTTTGAGCTGGTTCATTTGTTTGATGGGTTGGTATTTGGATTCTTTGAGTGATGATCGAACTATGGGTTTTGTTATGTGTATGCAGGAATTGTCACTTGTTGAATTTTTTACTGGAGGAGCTTGGTCAAAGTGTTTCGGCATTGCATTCATCCAAGTCGCAGCCTGAAAGACTTTCTGCATTACAGAAGTTCAAATCTGGACGGGTTCCAGTATTGATCGCAACTGATCTTGCCAATCGGGGTTTGGATATTCCTACAGTTGATCTAGTAATCAATTATGATATTCCAAGGTCTTACTCCTCAATGGACTTTAAATTCTTACTTTCTTCATAAAATATGGTTTCTAGAACTTAATTGTCCTACTACATTGCAGTGATCCAAAGGACTATGTTCATCGTGTGGGACGTACTGCAAGAGCAGGCAGGGGAGGTTTAGCTGTCAGCTTTGTAACCCAAGTAAGTGGCAGATGTGATCATTTTGTGACATAGGTTAAAATTAGCAACTTTATTCCCATCCACCCAGTGAAGTTCTTTAGGTGATCATTTCCATTTTGAATTTGCAATTATTGAGACAAGTCATGAATATGGTGGTATTCTTAGTTTTTTTTTTAGTTTTTTTATTTTATTTTTCTTCTCTATTTTGTGTCTATAATTTTAAACTTTGGTTAAAGAAAGTCAGGAGTATTTGTTTTGATTAATATGGGAAATTGTGTTTTGCAGCTTGATGTAAAGCTGGTTCATAAAATAGAAGAAGAAGTTGGGGAACAATTGGTTGAATTTGAATGCAAGGAGAACGAGGTTCTTGAGGATATTCGCAAGGTATTTTCTCTGGATTGGAGCTTGCTGGAAAACTATAATTTGTCTATAGACTTATATACTAGCTATGACTTAGTAAAGCTTGTGGGAACATATTCATTGAAGTTTTGGAATGATTGCTTATTTCATCTCCAATGTGCAGGTTTACACAGCCAGGCGTGTTGCAAAAATGAAGATGACAGAATCCAACTTTGTAGAAAGAGAGAAAAAACGGAAAGAAAGAACGTTGAAGACTCTAGAAGCAAAAGGTTTATTGAAAAAGAGGAGTAAGAAGAAAAAGAGAGAAAAATCTACTGATGAATTGGCTCCGGTATAACCTTTCTTCCTGGCCACTCTGGATTCAATTCGTCAATGAGATTTTTGGTTGTGCACCACGAAAATTGGAATTGCATCAGTTTTGTAGCATAGTCAGTTTATTACAATAGTGAAATATGTATTACATGAAATGTACCCTGGCACCGGCACTGTTTGAACAAGAAATTAATTTTCATTTCTCTTCCTTGCATATTTGACTGATTTCAGTGTTAAAGTTTAACATATGGGATTAGATTTTGTAACTTGTAAACTATGAACTGCGATGGCTAAAGAGGTTCTGTTTCTGTCAGTATGTTCTTAGTTCCTACAACAATGTCGTTTCTTACCTTTCTGGCGTTTGCAGAATACAGTACGTATACTGTTGCAGTATATCCACGATCAAATCCATTAACTGCTTCAGATTCATGTGAGGAACATAAAAGAAAATATGGGAATTGGGGTCGGCCAACTGTGTTTTTTTGTCAAGTCATTAATTTAGTTAAGAAATTCTAGTGAAAACAAAACACAAGCCAAGAAGGATATGTGCCATTGCGCGCGTGTGAGAGAGGCTCCCACTGCTCGCGTTTGAAAGGATTATAATATGAGTGCATTCTTTATGAACCTTGATTTACCTTAGATTAACTATCATGAAACTATTATGTAATCTCCAATCAGCACATGTTTATGGTCTGAGTCCATTTATTGATCCAGAGTAGAACTATTTTTGATTTTTCATCGGTCTAATAAGTTTTTTTTTTTTTTTTGAATCAAGCTAATTGTTTGTGGTCATCGCAAATCCTCCTTTATAGTAGGAGTTACAGATTTATACTACTCCCAAGTCTCCTTTTCTTACCAGGTCTTCTCTCCAGTGTCAGACATTTACGGATGCCTCCAACTTCTTATGGCGTGTATAAACCAGTCTTCTCGGTTAGTTTGAGAATTTTGGAAACACCTTGATTGGATTAATATACATGAGCAACATCGTCGTGTTTTTAGCATCAAATCCTTTATTTGGCAAATGATCGAAACCACAAGAAAACAACTACAGAAAAATTAAACAGACACCTGATCATCACCACCATCATCGTTCCTAAGCTCACTCTTTTCTACAATGTCGACCGAGGACGACACCGTCCAAGAGAAGAAGACGATCTCCCTGAAGACCTCCGACGACGAGGTTTTCGAATTGGAGGAGAACGTGGCGGTGGAGTTCGGAACTGTCAAGGCCTTCTTCGGAGACGATGGGGTCTCCCGAGACATGGTGATGCTACACCTAACGTGCACAGCAAGGAACTGACGAGAATCATCGACTTCTGCACCAAGCATCTCCCCTTGAAGCTGAAGGCGGAGCACGATGAGGCTGGGAAGAAGGAGCTGAGGAAATTCTATGCTGAGTACGTGAAGGAAGACACCACCGAGTGCATAATGGAGCTCATTCTGGCTGTAAATTACTTGAATGTGAATGACTTGCTGGACTTGTTGAACCAGTCGGTGGCCGATCGGATCAAGAACAAGAGTGTGGAATATGTGAGGAGATTTTTTGGGATTGAGAGCGATTATACCCCCGAGGAGGAGGCGGCGCTCTGGGAGGAGTATGCCTGGGCATTTGAAGGGGTTGATGAAGATGACTAAATGTGCAAATGGCACGTTTATTCACTTAGAATGAAATTGAAGTCAGGCGGAATTGAATTGTATGTGGAATTGAAAATGTGGAGATTTCAATTCCACTGAGACGTTTAATATTATGATTAATATTGTTTACTTACCATAGGAAATTAGAATACATACTAGTTTGATTAATAAAATACTCTTAAACATTGTAATATAAAATGAATAAAATGATTACTAAACCATAGATAGCTTTATTGTTTAGTCTAATTTGGATGTTTATGGTGTGTGAAAAATGCGATTACTACTTTGCTATAGTTGTAACTTGAGATCGATATGATGAGGCGTTTTGGAATGTATACTCCACCATGATGAGTTCCATCAGAGGTAGAAGCTAAAAGCTTATTCTCTTTTTTTATCTGACCGAAGAGGGGGCGACTGAAACATCATGTTGATGATGCTCTAAAAGTATTTTAAATGTACAGTATTACAATTTTATTGTAATCAACTACTCCACTATAGCCGCTGTGGTAACAAAAAAGAGTTACGTTTTATACTCATTGTAGGCGCCATCATATAGTTTGTTAATTAAGATCATTTTCTTATTAAAGGAGGCGTCAATCTTGTAGATAAGTAAAAGTTACAAAGATATAGTTAGTTAAGATAGAGATGTAAAGTTGTTGTAGACTTGTAGTTGCGTAGTACTCAAACACAATTGCTCGACTCTATCAGTCGAGCACTAGAGCCAGAACCAGCATCAGAGATTAAAGCAAAGTCAGAAAGCAATACATGTCGACCTCCGACGTAAACAAGAAGAAGATCGCCCTGAAGACCTCCGATGGCGAGGTCTTCGATGTGGAGGAGGAGGTGGCAATGGAGTTAGGAACCATTAAGGCCTTCTTGACTGATGAAGTGATATCGGGAGAAATAGTTATGCCTATCCCTAACGTACACAGCAAGGAACTCACGAGGATCATTGACTTCTGCACCAAACGTGTAGCCATGAAGCCCAAGGCAAAGCAGGAGGAAGCCGGAAAGGCGGAGCTGATCAGCTCATGAGGAAGTTCTATGCTGAGTTCTTGAGGGATGTAACCCCCGAGCGCGCATTAATGGAGCTCCATCTGGCTGCGGATTATTTGAATGTGAATGGCTTGCTGGAATTATTGGACCAGACCTTGAACGACTGGATCAATTTCAAGAAGAAAAGTGCGGAGTGGGAGCGATTTTACTCCCTAGTAGATGGCGTAGCTCCAGAAGGAGTATGCCTGGGCTTGCTTTTAGAGGGCGGAAGGCTTAAGGAGTAAAGTGTGGCAATGTTGATGTAGAATTTGAAAGAAACTTGAACTTTTATTATTATTATTTTTGTTAAGAGTTCTCACATTGTTAGTAGATCAATCTATGATTGCTCTACTGCATGTGCTCATTGTGCTGCAACTTTGGGATGAAACCGGGGTGTTTAAAGTCCTGGCATAGTACATGGCATGGTCCATGGAATGCGCTTCCTAATTCACAGAACTGATTGCAATTTGCAGAAGTCGAGGACTGTACAGTATGGGATTGGGAATGTACGTTTACGACTACATATTAGTCGGGCTCAAGGATTTTAAGGTAGGATATCCCTAAATGAGAACTTATTTTACACTAATGATGATTTACTTTGATGATGACTGTATCTTAATTAATGGAGGATGGAGATACCAAGAGGACATTGGATGTATCTATGTGATTTCCGGGTATGGAAAATTAAATATATACTATATACATAAACATGTATAGAAAAAATTAAATATATATAATATATACATAAATATATACGATATATGCATTCAAAATTCGAGGGCCTGGTGACTTTATTCAATAGCTAGCTTAGCTCAAAGGAGTTAAAAGTTTTAGATCAAGTCCAACAGATTCCCTAAATTTTTTTTCTAAAATTGAGAAATAAAACTCATTTTCTCTATAACTTTTTGCTCAAACTCCAATAGATTCCCTATTTTACAGATTCTGACATTTATAACACAATAATAAATATTCAATATTTATTGTAAATTATTAATGATTACTTTTAAGTTATTCTATAATAATAAATTTATTTATTTTAAACCAAATTCAAGCTTTAATATGAAAAATAACGTGTGACTTTTAGTTTTCTATATCAAATTGATTTGTTCATTAATTTTTTATTATGTAAATTTTTCTTTCTCTCTCTACGAGTATAGGGATGAATATATTCTCTCCCATCCAAATCTCTATTTTAGGTAATGAGATTGAGAATCTATTTGAGAAATTTTAGAGTCTAAAATCTCAAAAATATTTAAGTAAAATCTTTATTGTAAAGAATCTGTTGGACTTACTCTTATAGACCCACAAAGTAATCTGTAATCAGCATCAGCAATCTTTAAACCTGGGTAGTTAAGAAGAACACTTACGGAAAAGTAATTATTTAGATATCACAATATGTACATGTAATGCTATTAATGAAAACAATCCAATTTTAAGTCCTTCAATCCCACTTAATTAATTACTTACCGCAATTTAAAACTTGTCCAACGCGTATCTGGCTTCTGTTGTTTGAATTTACTCAGAATCCTTATAATAATAGGATCGAGTAAGAATGACAATAGTTAGAAATTATTTTCTTACTAAGGATTTCAAGTAAATCCAACCAACATTTACTATATTACATTGGTGATGAAGGAGTTGTACTGTACATGTCACTGTTACTTAATTAATAATTTAATACTGTTCACGGTACTGTTCCTGTTTTTGAGGTTATTTACGTGGATGCCACTTGATAAGGTCAACACAACTGTGTTTCATTTAAGAGCTTATCTCTTTCTTCGCATCCCCCTGTCTTTATCTCTCTGTTCAGAAACAACAAAGACAAGTCAATGACTGTTTCATTCTCTCTCATCTCTCTGTTCGCATCCTTCGCTCTCATCTCTCTGTTTGCATCATCGCATCAGGTAGAACAAAGACAGTAACTCCTTCAAAAATGCCGTGGGAGAGAGAGATCGAGGCGCCAAAGGCGAGCTACAGTGACCGGCCGGACGAAGAGGGGCTATACGACGAGTCAGGCGAAAACGAATCAAAAGGGTATTCTGGTTCATGCCATCTTCGGGTATGTTTGCTTCTACTGAGTCTTTGGTTTTGGGTACCTGAGTTTTTGGTTCTGGGTTCTTTTCTTTTAATGGTTTCACTACCCATGAGATTGTTAACAATACCTTCTTATTTCATTTGTTCTCTCATTGGCTTCAAGGACTCATTTGTTTGGGACTCTCAAACAGATCTTATCGATACATTTATAACAATTATTCTACTACATTCATTTGAATGATAGGGAAGACATGGAATTGACATCTTCCACATCAAAGCAAGTTCAAACCAACAAGCAGAAGCTGGAGTAAAAATCTTTTTGTCTGCTTACAGCTTCTGATATGTTAATATTAGTAGCACTGTACATATGACTGCAACAATGTCATTTTTGAACGAGTTTTACACTCAGCTGCAACACTATCCAAGTCTCCCTTCACTTCTAAACGTAGGCTAACTAAAGTTCTCATTTTTAGATCACTAGGAGGAGTTGTACTTCTGTGTTATCAAGTACTGTTATGTTTAATTATCAGACAATATTATGAACTATGTAAGCCACATAACTGATGTTTAAAATATAGTGGCGTGTTTAATTCAAGCTCTTAAATGTTGGGTGGTTCTATATTTTCTAAAACCCGCAGCAAAGCGCGGGCCAATACACTAGTGTATATTGTATATACAAACAGCGTACCAAATTCGTCAAATGCACCGCGTCAATAAGACGTCTATCATTCCACTCAAAGATTACCACGTAATAAAATAAACACCACACAACCACAACCATATACTGTATTATATAGATTCTCCTTATTCAGCCAAATTTGAGATTTGAGACACCCCTCTTATTCAGCCAAATTTGAGAAAAGCTCTAACCCTCTCAATCAAACCACAAATCAAACCAACAGCTATGTTAACTTCAGCAGACAAAGAGGCCTCCATCAATCAAGAGAGCAGCCCCTCTACCGATGTCCAAGACAACCAGAAGAAGATCGTAGTACGGACCTCAGACGGCGAGGTCTTTGAGTTGAAGGAAGAGGTGGCAATGGATATAGAAACCATCAAGACCTTCTTCCAGGAGGACAATATCTCCTATGATACGGTGATGCCCTTACTCAATGTGGAGAGCTGGGAGTTGGTGAAGGTCATAGAGTACTGCAGCAAGTATGTCAAGCTCAAGGGCAAGGCTGACGGTAACAAGGAACTCAAGGCCTTCCAGTCTGAGTTCGTCAAAAGCATGAACCCTAAGAGACTACTGGCTCTCGCCAACACGGCCAATTACTTGGAAATCAAATATTTGCTTAACTTCCTCTGTAACGCGGTCTCGGATCAGATTAAGAATAAGGATGTCCACTATGTGAGGGAGCTCTTTGATCTGGAGAATGATTTCAACGATGAGGAGTATGAGAAGGCCAAGGCAGAAGCTCCTTGGGCTCATGAAAACCTTGATGATGATGTGCAGTGAAGGTCAATTAATTTTCTTTGTTTTCAATAAAAGAATCACAGATCTAGTCGGAGGGTTTCCAATTTGTGGTGTGCAGTGAATTATCATTTGTATGAAGAATCGTCAATTATGAATCATCATGTCAAACCTATTTCTTTGTTTTGGAGTTTATTCCTTCTCCCTTCTGTTTTCCCTTTTCCTTTGTTCTTTTCTCCTTTTGGTTTAGCTTTCTGTGGGAGACTGTTGTGGTGTAAAAACTGTGAGAGTCAGGCTCAGATCTCAGACATCTCACAACTACGTACCCGTCTCGTTTTGACTTAGTAGATTTAGGTTTCTACTCTTTTCTAAATTCGCCTCTGGTTTGCAATCTCGTATTGATTAAAGGCAGATCTATGGTGGCCTGGTGTGATCAACCTTTTCCTTTTCAAAAATATCTCATGCTCGAAGATTATAGTGGTCAAATTACGGTTTCACAATCCCATATGTTTAGTCATGACTACAACGTGCAGACGATGATCATATACATATAGTTCAGACTTTGGACTGTCAATTTTTTTCTTCATAATAACTAAGATTTACATTTTCATATAGAAGTCTCAATCTTTTATCCAAAAGGTAGATTTCGTAGGGTATAATAATTTGATAACAGTAGGTTAAAGAATATATATATATATATTTTTTTTTTTTTCCAACCCTCCTTAGTGGAGGTGAGAAATCATGTGGTGAATTCACAAGAAAAAATTTGAGAAACTATTGTTTGGTGACCCATTAATTGGAGAAGCTATAGCTATGGTATAGCTAGCTATAGGACGGGGCTGATTTTGTTGAAGTTTGGTCCAACAATCTTTGAAGATGGAGTATGCATGTATTGATGAGCATGCAACATGGAGAAACCTTGACTTTGTTTCTAATGCATGTTACATGCATGATGTGTGCATGGTGTTTGCATGGAGCCAATTGTCTATATATAAAGGCATGAAATATAGCTGAAAAAACAAGGGCAAAGATACAAACTAGAGAGTTTGTGATAGTAGTAGGGTGATCATCACTTGAGAAATTGAGAGAAAGAGTGCCTTAATTAAGTGAGAAGAATCCTCTTTGTATGAGAGAGATGTGTGTTACCACTTTAGTTAGTCTAAAGTGAGTGTTTCTTGTAATCACATTATTTAGTATAATGGAAGAAAGTACTACTGCTGTCCCGAGGACGTAGGCACTTGCCGAACCTCGTTAAATATTGTGTCATCTTTTTATTACTATTTCTGCATATCACACGAGGGTGGAATATTACATCATGGGATAATTATTTATCCGTTGTCAGCCTTGTATTAGACAGGCCTTATTTCCCAACAAGTGGAATCAGAGCTCGGCGCTCATCGTCCGTGGCATCTCGTGGTGATCAAGATGGCGGAGTCATCGTCATCATCGGCAACAATGGTTAAGTTGACATCGTCGAATTACTCAATTTGGAAGCTCATAATGGAAGATATCATTTACTGCAAGGATATGTATGAGCCTCTTCAAAATGGTGAAGAGAAGCCAACAAGCAAGTCTGACTGGAATGGAGCATCTTGAACAGAAAAGCTGTTGCAAGAATTAGTCAATGGGTTGATGAAAGTGTTTTTCACCGTGTGGCACATACAAGAAACCAATGCCTACTCGATGTGGAAAAAGTTGGAGTCCATGTACGAGTGAAAGACCGCACAAAATAAAGCCTCGTTCATTCGGCGGTTGGTGAACACAAAGTACATGGATGGTCGAAATGTTTCAGAACATTTGAGCGACTTCAAAGGTATGGTGAATCAATTGACAAATATGAAGATGGTGCTTGATGATGAGTGCAAGCACTCTTGCTTCTAAGCTTATTGCCATACAGTTGGGATACGATGGTGCTGTCATTAAGCAACTCAGCCCCTTAAGGCGTTCTTACATTGAGCACTGTAAAAGACAGCATGTTCAACGAAGAAGCAAGGAGGAAGGAGCAAGGAATATCGACCGAGTCGGAAGCCCTCGTCACCGACAACTGTGGAAGCAGTCGAAACTTCCACAACCGAGACAAAGCAAAAGATCGGTCAAGGGCCAAGTTCAAGCCAATGAAGAGCATCAAATGTTATTATTGTGGCCAAAAAAGTCACATGAGGAATGAGTGCAGGAATCTCAAGGAAGAGCATGCCGAGAAAGGTGGTACTAGAGATACAGCCGCGACTACCTCATTCAAAGACGAGGTAATCAACATTTGTAGAGATGGTCATGTTAATATGACATCTCAAGATACATGTTGGGTCGTCGATTCAGGCGCATCATTTCATGTAACCTCACGAAAGGAGTTCTTTACATCCTACAATACTGAAAATTTCAGTAATATCAGGATGGGAAATGATAAGTTGTCCAAGATCGTGGGAAGATGAGATATTTCCCTTGAAACCAACATAGGTCGATGCCTAGTTTTCAACGATGTGAGACATGTTCCAGACATGCGTCTGGACTTAATCTCCACAGGGTTACTTGATGATGAAGGCTGCACAAATATCTTTAGTGATAGAAAGTAGAAGCTCAGAAGTGGTCCAGAAATTCTATCCGGAGGAAAGAAGGAGAATACTCTCTACATAACATATGCAAAGGTCTGTAGTGGATATGTAGTTACACTTGAAGAAGATTCGCCGGTAGAGCTATGGCACAAACGACTCGGTCATATCAGCGAGATAGGACTCACTATTCTAGTAAAAAAAGAGATGCTAAATGATGTTAATGTTAAAGATATGCCTCTAAAAACATGTACTCACTGTTTGGCTGGAAAGTAACATCGAACTTCATTCCATCATTCCCCTGCACCAAGGAAATCCAATGTTTTGGATGTTGTACATTCTGATGTGTGTGGTCCCATGACCAGGATTACTCACGGAGGTGCAAGATACTTTGTTACCTTCATTGATGACCATTCCTGGAAGGTATGGGCTTATGCATTGAGAAATAAATAAAGATAAAGTGCTAGAAGTATTCAAGTAATTTCATGCAGCAGTTGAATGAGAGACCGATAGAACCCTGAAATGCATTCGCACCGATAACGGGGGAGAGTACATGGGAGCGTTCAGACACTACTGCAAAATGAATGGAATTAGGCATGAACTATATGTTCCAAAGACTCCTCAGCACAACGGAGTGGCCGAGAGGATGAACATAACTATTGTTGAAAGAATCAGAACAATGTTATATCATGCCAAGCTGCCTAAGAGCTTTTGGGGTGAAGCTCTAATGACTGCGGTTGATGTGATCAACCTTTCTCCCTCAACTCCATTGAATGGTGACGTGCCGAACAAGTTTTGGACTGGTAATGACGTCTCATACAATTATTTGAAGGTATTTGGTTGCAAAGCATTTGTACACATTCCCAAAGATGAAAGATCAAAGATGGATCGCAAATAAAAAAAAATGCATATTCTTAGGATATGGAAATGAAGAATATGGGTACAGACTGTGGGATCCTGTCAATAAAAAGATTGTCAGAAGCGAGATGTTGTCTTCTTCGAAGATCAAAACATCGAAGATACTCAGAAGTTTGAGAAGCCTAAGCAACCCAGAGAATATCTGATCAGTACGGATAAAGTTCCTCTGCTAACAAAGCAGGATGGCAGAGAAATTGGTGATGCAGAAAATGACCAGATGATTGATGGTCCAGTTGATGATGCAACTGATGATGAGAAAGAGGCACCGACTCCTCGAAGATCAACCAGGGAACGTAGAACCTCGAAAAGATACCCTCAAGATGAGTTCGTTACTCTCACAGATAGAGGAGAACCAGAGACTTATGAAGAAGCTCTGACGGATGACCACAAGGGGGAGTGGTTGGAAGCCATGCAAGATGAGATGCAATCTTTGCATGAGAACCAGACTTATGAGCTGGTGGAGTTACCGAAAGTTAAGAGAGCGCTCAGAAACAAATGGGTGTACAAACTGAAGACCGAGGAAAGTAGCTCACGACCCAGAATCGAGGCAAGACTAGTCTTTAAAAGTTTCAGTCAGAAAAAAGAAATTTACTTTGAAGAAATTTTCTCGCCCGTGGTGAAGATGACATCTATCTGGGTGGTACTTGGTTTGGCTGCAAGTTTAAAGCTGGAGATTGAACAGCTTGATGTGAAGATGGCTTTCCTTCATGGTGACCTTGAAGAAGAAATTTATATGGACCAGCCAGAAGGATTTAAAGTCAAAAGCCAAGAATGTCTCGTGTGCAAACTAAAAAAGAGTTTGTACGGACTAAAGCAGGTGCCGCGACAATGGTACAAGAAGTTTGATTCCTTCATGATTTAGCAAGGATATTGGAGGATAACTTCAGACCATTGTGTATTTGTGAAGAATTTCTCAGGTGGTGACATCATCATACTACTCTTATATGTTGATGACATGTTGATCGTAGGATCCTATGGTGACAAGATTAGCAAACTGAAGCAAGAGCTCAGTAAGTCCTTTCCTATGAAGGACTTGGGACCCGTAAGGCATATTCTTGGTGTGAATATTATACGTGATCGAGAGAACGAGAAGTTGTGGTTATCACTAAAAAATATATCGAGAAGGTATCGAAGCGGTTCAACATGAAGAAGGTAAATCCAGTTGCTACTCCACTCGCTAGTCACTTTAAGCTCAGCTCAAAACCGAGTCCTGCAAGTGAGAAAGAGCAGGAAGAAATGGCAAATGTGTCATATGCCTCAGCGATAGGAAGCCTGATGTACGTAATAGTGTGTACAAGACCGGACATAACACACGCGGTTGGTGTTGTCAGTTGATATTTGTCTAATCCAGGCAAAGAGCATTGAAATGTTGTGAAGTGGATTATCAAATATCTCAAAGGTACTTCCAAAATGGGTTTATATTTTGGAACCGGAGAGCCTGAACTGATTGGCTATACAAATGCAAATATGGCGGAAGATTTTGACTCAAGAAAGTCTACATCTGGATACTTGATTACTTTTTCAGGGAGAGCTGTCTCATGGAAATCAAAGCTACAAAAATATATTGCCTTGTCAACTACAGAAGCAGAGTTTATAGCAGCTACGGAAGCCTGTAAGGAAATTTTGTGGATGGAGAAATTCCTACAGGAATTGGGCCATAAGCAACAAATGTATGTTCTGCATTGCGACAGTCAAAGCGCAATACATCTGAGTAAGAACTCGAGTTTCCACTCGAGATCAAAGTACATTGATGTGAGGTATCACTGGATACATGATGTATTAGAAGCCAAGCAACTACAACTCGAGAATATTTACACAAATGACAACAGTTCAAATATGATACGATGACTACGTCATTACCAAAGGAGAAGTTTGAGTTTTGCATAAGAGCATCAGGAATGATGCATCCCTCCAACTAAGTCGGGAGGGGGAGATTGATGGGTCAATCCCTCCTTAGTGGAAGTGAGAAACCATATGGTGAATTCACATGAAAATGCATGAGAAACTATTGCTTTGGTGACCCATTAATTGGAGAAGCAGCTACATGGTAGAGCTGTAGGACGAGACTGATTTTGTTGAAACTTGGTGCAGCAATCTTTAAAGATGGAGTATGCATGCATTGATGAGCATGCCAACATTAAGCATGAAACATGGAAATAGCTTGACTATGTTTCTAATGCATGTTACATGCAAGGTGTGTGCATGGTGTTTGCATAGAGCCACTTACCAATATATAAAGTCATGAAAGATAGCTGAAAAACAAAGGGCAAAGATACAAACTAGAGAGTTTGTGATAGTAGTAGGGTGATCCTCACTTGAGAGATTGAGAGAAAGAGTGTCTCAATTAAGTAAGAAGAAACATCACTACCAGATACGGCCGAATAGCCGACGAAATTTTTTTCGTCGGCCATTCCATTTTTTCGTCGGCTATACCCTCTGCCGACGAAAATTTCGTCGGCCATAAGTCGTCGGTAATACGCCGTCGGTAATACCAATGGCCGACGAAAAAAAAAATTTCGTCGGCTATAGTTAAATATGGCCGACGAGTCCAAAAATTCGTCGGGCAAACGTGGGAGAAATAGCCGACGAATTTCGTCGGGTATTTTTGAGTATGGCCGACGAAATCCATTAAGTATGGCCGACGAATTTCGTCGGCTATTGTGTTTAAACTATAGCCGACGATTTAATAAAATTTCGTCGGCTATTTCCTCGAAATATATTAATATTTTAATAGGCATAATTAGTTATAGCCGACGAAATACTAGATTTTTCGTCGGCTATACAACTTATAGCCGACGAAAATTGGTAAAATTCGTCGGCTATTCTTAAATTTTAGGCAAAAAAAAAATTAAATTATGCTTTGGATGGAGGAGGGGAAGGAGGAGGAGGCCGGAGGAGGAGGAGGAGGCCGGAGGAGGGGAAGGAGGAGGAGGAGGAGGTGGAGGAGGAGGAGGCCGGAGGAGGGGAAGGAGGAGGGGAAGGAGGAGGCCGGAGGAGGGGAAGGAGGAGGCCGGAGGAGGGGAATGAGGAGGCCGGAGGAGGAGGAGAAGGAGAAGGAGGAGGAGGAGGGGAAGGAGGAGGAGGAGGAGGAGGCCGGAGGAGGGGAAGGAGGAGGAGGAGGAGGGGAAGGAGGAGAAGGAGGAGGAGGGGAAGGAGGAGGAGGAGGAGGAGGCCGGAGGAGGGGAAGGAGGAGGAGGAGGAGGGGAAGGAGGAGAAGGAGGAGGAGGGGAAGGAGGAGGAGGAGGAGGAGGAGGAGGGGAAGGAGGAGGAGGTCGGAGGAGGGGAAGGAGGAGAAGGAGGAGGAGGAGGAGGAGGAGGGGAAGGCCGGAGGAGAAGGAGAAGGAGGAGGAGGCCGGAGGAGGAGGCCGGAGGAGGGGAAGGAGGAGGAGGAGGAGGAGAAGGAGGAGGGGAAGGAGGAGGAGGCCGGAGGAGGGGAAGGAGGAGGAGGAGGAGGGGAAGGAGGAGAAGGAGGAGGAGGCCGGAGGAGGGGAAGGAGGAGGAGGCCGGAGGAGGGGAAGGAGGAGGAGGAGGGGAAGGAGGAGGAGGAGGAGGAGGAGGAGGAGGAGAAGGAGAAGGAGGAGAAGGAGGAGGAGGCCGGAGGAGGAGGAGGAGGCCGGAGGAGGGGGGGGGGGGGGGAAGGAGGAGAGAAAAAAGGCGGGAGGAAGCGATTTAAAAGATTTAGAAGGAGAATAGCCGACGAAATTAATATATTTCGTCGGCTATACTTTGGAAAATCAACAGCCGTTGGATCTGAGCCATCCAACGGCGGACAATAAAAAGGCGCAGATCAAGAGTTTAGCCGACGAAATACAATGTTTCGTCGGCTATACTCTAAGAATAGCCGACGAAATACTGTATTTCGTCGGCTATACTTAGAGAATAGCCGACGAAATGCAATGTTTCGTCGGCTATACTTAGAGAATAGCCGACGAAATACAATGTTTCGTCGGCTATTCTATGAAAACATACTAAACTGCCGTTTTGAGGCCCTAAACGAACTCGAAAGCCCGAAAAAGCCCACACGTGGTGGCAAAGCGACGAGTTTGATTCCTGGCGTCGTTCCCTTTCCGGAATGGTATCACAATCGTCATTCGGACGCCGGATGCCAAATCTGCAGTAAACCGGGTTTTGACTGATTTCATTATTTCGGCACACGGATTTTATCGGAATCTTGTCATTTTTCAACCGTAGACGTATTTCATTATTTCGGTCATATCTTATTTGACGACATATTTGCATTTGAAGAGTGTACGTATAGTAACTATTTGAAACTATACATTCACTTAAACACTTAGTAAACAAGTTAAGGAACATTAGTGCATATGTTCCGATTTTGAATCTAAAAGTTTGGAAAATCTATTTCAACCGTCAGATATCACCGTTAAGATTAAATACATGTATGAAAAAAAATCCAACTACATCTGACAACGTTAAAGGCTCGATCGGGACGGTCAACCGGGTGAGTCAAACCTCTAAACGCTTTAAAACGGAAATTGGCCCGTCTAAATGACGTTTTTTGGCCTGATCTTCAATAGAGAATAGTTTCAGATTGATGAGACGCGACTAATCGTATAAAAATTTTCCTCAAAATATTTACCGACCGTCAGGCTACCCATAGGAAAACGGGAGTAAAAAACAGTTAACCGCAACATTCGGCACACAGATTTTGTCGGAATCTTCCCATTTTTCAACCGTAGCCGTATTTCAATATTTTGGTCATGTCTTATTTCACGACACATTTGCATTTGAAGGATGAAGCAATGGTTTGTCGATAGTGATAGAAAATGGAAACTGCTCTTTTTTTGTTTTTTTTTTAATCATAGCCGACGAAATCAAACCTAGTATTCGTCGGCTATGCTATTCTTTTGTCGTTTTCTGTCAAAAATAATCGTATAATTATTTTTTTAAAAACTTATGGCCGACGAAATACTTAATTTTCGTCGGCCATTGTTCGTAAATAATTATTTTTAAACAACGTATGGCCGACGAAATAATTAATTTTCGTCGGCCATTGTTCGTAAAATAATTATTTTTAAATAATTTATGGCCGACGAAATAATTAATTTTCGTCGGCCATTATTCGTAAAATAATTATTTTTAAAAAAACTTATGGCCGACGAAATAAAAAAGTTTCGTCGGCCATTCTTCCAAAAGTTTATAGCCGACGAAAACTTTAAATCGTCGGCCATTATAGGAGTATAGCCGACGATTTTTCATTTTTACCGACGAAACAAAAAATCGTCGGCCATTCTATGGGAATGGCCGACGAAATTTTTTTTTTGCCGACGACAAAAATTTTCGTCGGCCATTCTTGGGAATAGCCGACGAAAAAAGTGTTTCGTCGGCCGTTTTTTTTTTTTCGTCGGCAAAGCCCTTTTTTCTTGTAGTGCATCATCTTTGCGAGAGAGAAAGGTGTGTTACCACTTTAGTTAGTCTAAAGTGAGTGTTTCTTGTAATCCTATTATTTAGTATAGTGTAAGAAAGTACTGTTGCTGCCCCGAGAACGTAGGCACTTGCCGAACCTCGTTAAATATTGTATCCTTTTTTTGTTGCTATTTCCGCATATCACACGAGGGTGTGAAATTACATCCTGGGATAATTATTTATCCATTATCCACCTTGTATTAGGCCGCCCTTATTTCCCAACAAAATATTGATTGCAAGTCCAACCCATTTTAAACCAGATGCCTTAATGAGTGAATTGTCTCAACGGTAGTTGGAGGAGATGATATAGCTTAGTGCAAAGCCTTTTCCATAGTGTTCTTCAGCGTTAGGACAAATTTTAATGGTGATACGAAGTGATAGATCTCTAGCTAGGCAGCGAAATGATGAGATGAACCGGCCATTCTCAAAAATTTATCAAAGCACAATGAAAACCATGTTAATGTTTTGATCAAGAAAGAATACATTGATTTTTCGGCGTAAAATTTATTATTTGAGTGCACTCTAAAAATAGTCACTACCAGAAAAGGGGTCATAGCCGACGATATGAAAAAAAACGGTCGACGAACTCTTTATTCATCGGCTATAACCATTATAGCCGACGAAATTCGTCGTCTGTAGTGGTATTTCGTCGGCTAAAATGGTTATAGCCGACGATATCGTCGTCGGGTATAGTTTTACCGACGGCGTATTTCCGACGATGTTATAACCGACGATATGTCGTCGGGTAATGGTTATAGCCGACGAAATCGCCGGCTATAATAATTATAGCCGACGATATCGTCGGCTATAACCATTATAGCCGACAACTTAAATTCGTCGGCTATGATGCCTTTTCTGGTAGTGAGTATTACTATTAGAACCTCTACATTTACTCATTTGATATCTTTGTGTTTTCAATTATATATTAGATTACATATATATCATCTTACACAATGACTATTAAGGCCAATAATTATTTTAAGTATGTTATATTTATATTTATTTTCTCTAAACTTTCTAAATTAATAAAATAATAAATTGCAGTATTGTTATTTTCCTTATCTATTTTTATTTTCTAATTTTACTACATACACATTTAATTATAATTTACTATATACACATTTATTCTCTTATCTATTTCTATAAATTTACTCAATATATATATATATAGTTTCTATCCAGAGCGAACATTCGCTCTGAAATTAAAGTGCGAAGTTCTCTTTTTGGCACACTTTTTAGTCATATTTTCACATCTCCACCGTTCAGATGTTAGAACCTAATGTCTAGATTATCTCTGCATAATTTCATCCAACTTGATAATCGTTTGGCCTTTCATTATGGAGATTTACACAAATATTTCAGGTTGAACATATTTGGTTTGTTCATTGATTTAATATAGTTTCGATACCTTAACAGTAACCAAATTAGATAAAATTTTGTAGGAATGATCTATACATTAGGTTCAAACATCTTAACGGTGGAGATGTTAAAATATGACCAAAAAGTGTGTCAAAAAAAAAAACTTCGCACGTTAATTTCAGGGTTCACTCTGGATAGGGACTGTATATAAAACTATGATTGAGTACTAACTTGTGACATAAAAAATTATATATAACTATAGTTGAACTCATATATAAATTAAACAAGATAGATGCTGTAATATATTTTCTTTAATTTTTAAAAAGAAATAAAATAACTATTGAAACAAATATCATGAGGTATACATGAATATTAGAGAACCCAAAGAACAAAGGATAAAAGTTTTCTTGCAAAAAGAAAAAAAGTGAAAAATAAATAAATTCAAGCAATAGAGGTTTAATGAGTAAATAAAAAGTAAAATAAGTAATTTATTGTAATTTAAGTGACCTAATAAATTAGGCTATTTAGGGTGCACAGGGTATGCCACTCTACACCATGAATAACTATTTGCTGCCCCATAATCTAATTCAGGAACTTCATCAGCTTTGTGCTCGTTTCTGGTGAGGTGGAACAGATGAGAAGCGAGGTATGCATTGAAAGGCTTGGGATGAGTTGTGTCGGCCTAAATCAGAAGGGGGTATGAGATTTCGTCACATTTTTGCGTTTAATCTGGCTATGTTGGCTAAACAGGGATGGAGATTGATTCAAAACCCAGACACTTTACCAGGTAAACTGCTCAAAGCCATTTATTTTCTGAACTGTAATTTTTGGGAGGTTCAGTTGGGGAATTCACATTCATATGCATGGAAGAGTATCTTGGATGGGAGGGATGTCCTTAGGTGTGAGGTCCGGAGTCAGATTGGGGATGACACTCACACAAGTATCTGGGATGATCTTTGGTTGGAGGGAGTTAGTCTTAGAGATTATTTGATCCTAGGATTCATTGGGTTTCTGATTTATTGGATAATTCAGGCACTTGGAATGTTACATTATTACAGGAACTATTTCCAGCTCATATTGTTCTGCAGATAGGCGAATTTCTTTGAGTACTCATAGACACGATGATAGACGGAGATGGGGTGAGGATAAGAAGGGGGTCTTCTCTGTCAAGACAGCATATCACCTAGCTCGTCGTCGGGTTCTTCAGGTGGTAGGGGCAGCCCTAATCCCAGTTCCCAATTATAGTAAAAAATCTGGAAGGCCTCTGTTCCGGCAAAGGTTAAAGTATGTGCTTGGAAAGCTGTCTCCAATTTTCTGCCTACGCGAAGCAAATTGAGTCAATGTGGAATTGACATTGACACTCAGTGTCCTTTTTGTGAGGAAGAGGTGGAGTCTCCTCTCTATGTCGTACGTGGTTGTCCCAATGCTGCCTCAATACTGCTCTTGGCCGGGCTTCCTTCAGCCAGTTCGGCATCCACTATAGTTGATTGGTTAATTCAGTCTTATGCTCAAAACCCAACTTCCTTTGAAGCTTTACTGATGTTTGTCTGGGTAATTTGGAAAAACAGGAATGTCAAAGTATGGCGTAATGATGTTAAGTTGGCAACTGAGATTGTGCCGATTACCCTGGGATGGTTGGAGGAGTATCGTTCTGCCCATCCGAAGGGGAGTGGAAGGAATCCTAGGGATTTGGCCAGGTGGATGTTGCCTTTAGATCTCCTTCTGGAGTTACAGGGCTGGGAGGCATTTTTCGGGATTCGGCAAGGGTATGTCTGGGTTTTTTTCGTCGCCATATATCGGCTTCCAGTTCAGCTAGACATGGGGAACTCCTGGCTCTCTTAGAAGGGGTAAAACTGGCGTTGCAGTTTGGTTTTTCGCCTCTTATTATTGAAACGGATTGCCAGGTCTTAGCGGATGCTTTGGGGAGCAGGGCTCTGGATTGGTCAGATCTAGGTTTTCTAATGGATGATCTTAGGCAGATGTTACTGCAGGTTACATCAGTATGGGTTCTATATGTCCGCCGGGAAGCTAATAGAGTTGCTCATAGTTTGGCAACTGATGCCTTGAATTCAGGGCTTAGTGAGTTTACTTTATTCCCTCCTCCTTTTGTTCTGGAATTGATAAATGCTGATTGTAATGACATTTAGTCAATGAAGTTATTCATTCCTCAAAAAAAAAATTAGGCTATTTTGGGTACTTAAGAGGAGGTCTAGTGAGTAAATGTGTGTATTTAAAAGCCAAAAAGAGGTGCAGAGAGTATGAGCTAGAGTTAAGATGAGCAAATTAGAAAGTCCTAATAGCAACATTCTTCTAAAAATTGTACAACTTTTAACAGGTAGAATATAAAATTGAGTGTATCTAAGATCCCTCATAGCTTTTAAAAAAAAATATATATGGTCTCTAAGTAGAAATTAACCGAACACTTTGTAGAGGATTCTGAATCCAACCGATAGCACTATATTGACTATAAGAATGTCCTCTGTTGATTGTTTATATATGTTGTTCACTTGCTTTGAATAAGCTTAGTCGTAAGTCACTTACCTAGTCTCAAGGTAGGGGTCGTCAACGGGCCGGGCCGGGCCCAGCCCGGCCCATTCATAACGGGCTTGGAGCGGGCCGGGCCGGGCTTTACAATGTAATTTAAAAATAGCGGGCCGGGCCGGGCCGGGCTTTTTAAAAATTTCTAGGATCCAAGCCCTTCAATATACGGCGGGCTTAACGGGCTTTTGCGGGCCGGGCCGAATGGCCCACGGCGGTTTGAGGCCGGGCCGGGCTTTAATTAAAATAAATAAATATCCGATATTATTTTTCAAAAAAGGGTTTGGAACCCGGTTCATAACCGGGAGGCTCATCCCCACGCCTATATATATATATATATAGTTGTCATATTAAAATACAATCATAACAAATTCAATCATAACAAATACAATCATAATAAATACAATCATAACAAATATGATAAAATACAGTGATGGTAAAAAAATCACTTAAATCCGACAAAATTAGAACCCCGATCGGTGCGGTCAACCTTATTTAAACTTATATCTCTCTATGGGGAGCCATAGTATCGGGAGGTAAACGTTCCCAAATTTTTACATGGCTGATTACGTCTCATTATTTAAGAGTTTAATGTTTGGAAGAGTCGACGAAACAAAATCATCTAAAGGTACCTAATAGCGTTTTCGTGTGATAAGTTTTATGAAAATATGGTTGACCGTTTCGATCGAGCATCGAACGTTCACGAAACGAGTTGATTTTTCTCCTCTACTCATATTTAACTATAACGATCACATCAGACGGTCAAAATTTTCATTTTGTGAATTTAGCCATTATAATGACAACATGCTTACTAATGTGGTATAACTTGATTAGTAGATTATACTCAAGTGTACAACTTTTCAAAACAACTATATAAAAGAAGTCAAATTTTGAAAAATTTTATGAAATAGAATTTGATCGTTATGATGAAATACGGTGATGGTAAAAAAATCACTTAAATCCGACAAAGTGATAACCCCGATCGGTGCGGTCAACCTTATTTAAACTTATATCTCTCTATGGGGAGCCATAGTATCGAGAGGTAAACGTTCCCAAATTTTTACATGGCTGATTACGTCTCATTTATTTAAGAGTTTAATGTTTGGAAGAGTCGACGAAACAAAGTCATCTAAAGGTACCTAATAGCGTTTTCGTGTGATAAGTTTTATGAAAATATGGTTGACCGTTTCGATCGAGCATCGAACGTTCACGAAACGAGTTGATTTTTCTCCTCTACTCATATTTAATTATAACGATCACATCAGACGGTCAAAATTTTCATTTTGTGAATTTAGCCATTATAATGACAACATGCTTACTAATGCGGTATAACTTGATTAGTAGATTATACTCAAGTGTACAACTTTTCGAAACAACTATATAAAAGAAGTCAAATTTTGAAAAATTTTATGAAATAGAATTTGATCGTTATGATGAAATACGGTGACGGTAAAAAAATCACTTAAATCCGACAAAGTTAAAGCCTCGATCGATGATATGTTTACTTCGTGATTTTTAGACTATAATTTAAAATTCTTAAAAATATTAATATAATAATTATTTTTAACGAACTTAAATGATAAAATAAATGAGTTTAATAAAAAAGATGATCCATATTGTGCTAGTGAAGTGTGAATATCCATTAAAGTGTGTGAAAATAAAGATCTAATTAATATATTAATGTGTCAAAAATATAAAATAACTCTATATGGGGGTAACTTATTCTTTAATTATTGAGGTATGGATTTTAACGGGCTTTACGGGCCGGGCTTTTACGGGCTTTTGATGGAGCGGGCTTGACGGGCTCTTAACGGGCCGGGCCTACGGGCCGGGCCGAGTTTCTAACCCCTAAACTAAGCCCGGCCCTCTACCCACCGGGCCCGGGCTTAAGCGGGCTTTTAGACGGGCCGGGCCGGGCTTGAAGTCCATCGGGCTTGCGGGCCTCCATCGGCCCACTTGATCCGTGGGCTTAATGATGACCCCTATCTCAAGGCCCCCAAATTGTGGAGGAAGAATTCGACAGCACTCTGATGTAATCTCCAATTGAGACCAGGATTTTGAAAGAACATTCAGCTTTTTATTTTTATTTTTTAATTTAATCCCTAATTGATCGAGACCAGGATTTAGTTTCAAATCTTTGTCTAGATAACTTTATTTGTAAAGGATTCGGATTCCGACTTAATTGTTCTATATATATGCATGTCTAAATGATATGTCTCCCAAAGCCCCAAACACAACCACTAAACGCATTGCCCAAAGGCAACGTTAACCCCCGACGAGAAGAAGATGAATTCGAAGAAGATCTCCGTGATGACCTCAGATGGCCATGAGTTCGAGCTGGAGGAGCACCTGGCAATGGAATCGGCCACCATCAAAGCCCACTTGAACGATCTTCCCGACGCCGAAACTGTGCTGCTCCCCGTAGTGAAAAGCTGGGAGATGGTGAAGTTCATCGAGTTCTTCACCAAGCTACGAGAGCTGGAGACCAATTTCGGTGTCAAGTTCATGGAAACGAAAGAGGGTCGGTTCCACGAGGCCTTCCGGGACGAGTTCGACAAGGACTTGAGCGATGACAACTTGGTGTGTCTCCTTTGCTCTGTGAACTACTTGGAAATTGAGGTTCTGTTAGAGATTATGTGCCGCTTAATGGCTGAGAGGACCAAGAACAAGACGGTAGAGTATTGCAGGGACTTGTTTGGGGTTCCAAATGATTATACTCCTGAGGAGGAAGCGAAAATTCGCAGGGATTATTGCTGGGCTTTCGAAGGCTCTGAAATTGAAGAACACAAAGACATGCAGAATATTGCAAGACGTCATGAAAGTGAAAACACACGAGAGTCCAGTGTACCTATCACCACCAGCCACGTACAAAGCAGCGAACATAAAGACTCAGCCGGCAACAGTTACCGTCCGGCAGCAGCCAAGCACAGCAGCGCGACGAAAGGTCAGAACTACTGCCGGCCACCACCGGACTTGCGTTGGGTTAGGAAAAGCTGAAAGTTGGTTAGGGTTTCGCACAACTCCGACTCCATGCGCAACTGTTTTTGGAATTATGGTTGATCTGACTATATGGTCACAACAGTTTATGTTAGATGTTAGTTCTAAAGCCTTGATTAATAGTGATATTGCAAACAATTTTGTACTATTTGTTTGTGCTCAACAGTAGAATCACAACAGAGGTTTTCTTTTTCAATTTCGTATGCAAAAGATTTGTCAGTCACTGCAAACTTGATATCATTGTGTAAAGAAGTGCGCGCAGATCAATATAAGATTTTCATTTTAATTGGAACTTGGACTCAATCATAAACCATGTCAGGATTAACTGCAGAAATACATATCAGACTGATTTTTGTTCCAGATTTAACTGGTCTGCCCTATTTCTGATACAATTGGAAACGAACAGGTACAAATGAACTAATATGTTGATGTGAAGGTTAGCAAGGAACCTAATTGGTAATGAAAGAAATGCTCAAACAGTTTCAATAAGGAAAATTAATCACATCCATGAAATTCTTGAGGAAAGCAAAGACCGTATCCATATGAAAAGTTCAAAACATAGGGAAACTGCTCCAATATTTATATGAACATACAGAACGGAACATGTAATCAAGTCAATTTTTAAGAAAATATATCTACGAAAACTATTACGGACATAAGCGAAAAAAGAATGAAACGAATTATTTAATACCAACTGAAACCTCAAATCATTGTATCAGATCTGGCTGGCATCCTCCTGAGGAAGTTTTGTGGAAATGAAGGGAGGTCGATACGCAAACTCGGGTACCTTAGCTCGTAAAAAATTGCAACAAAAGCAAAGATTCTGAAAGGGACAAGGTAAGCTATTACCCCAGCAACAAAAGAGAAGACAACAAACATAAATGTAGCTCTTGGATCCCTCCAGCTCACCAAAGATTGCACTCTCTCCCCTAGAGTTGCTATGTCACCGAGCACTGTCTGAATCCTTCCCCCAAGGCTTCGAAGTAAATCATACCTCAATCTTAGTTCCTCAATGTTATTTTTTTGTGATGGAAACGGATCAAACTCTTCAGCCAAGTCTCCTGGAGTTAAGTTGGAGGCAGTAGACAATTTGGTATCTATGTATGCAATCTGTCTAGGCCTTCTCCTGAAGCGCCAAATCCCTAGGCCACAGAAGTAGAAAAACATAGTGGGAAGTATCACACCAGGAAAGAAAAGCAGAACCAAGAAGATAATGTGGACAATCACCGTGACAATGGGATTAGTCCATTTGCGGATTTGTTCAAACCATTTGTAAAGAGCAACGAAACCATCAAAGAGTTTGATGATCCTGTTGAAATTGGCTTTGCCTCTTCTAATGCTCCATAGGTGTGCATTGGCATCCAGCATGTAATCCACAACCTCTTTCCGTAATGGTGGCTCAGCCCGACTTAGCCTTGTTGCGATGATATGAGCTGCTTGGTGCCTTAAGCTAGCAAGCTGATATACAGATAGTGGAAGAATGTAATGCAATTTAGGGAGCAGAGGCTGTGAATATTGATTGAGCAAGTTCAGCAAAGATGAGCAAGAAAATCTCACAGCCAATTGGATTTCACCCATCTTCTTTAAACCAAAAGGTGTTAGAACCACAAGGGGATAAGAATTTGTGTAAACCCTGTCAGTTTCAAGAGTAGATAGCCGAATCCTTACCTTCCCCATACATAAGTCTAGTTTGTTGTTCCCACATTGCAGATGCCCATTGTCAAAAATTCCAATGGTAATGACAGTACATGGATCATAGACTTCCCAAGTATATTGTTCGTTCCATTTTGGTTCTAAACTATCAACAACCGTCCTTGTTCTCACCCACTTGGTCCCATATTTCGCCACACAATATGCCCACACCTGATTCGAAGGCTTATTGTTCTTTATAGGTGATAGTCCAGCAGCATTCAAGATTCCCAACTCCAGAACCCCAATGGGAGGCCTCCACAGTAACTTCGCTGACGGGCGAAGATCACTAATATTATTAGTAGGCTCATCAAGAACATGATATCCTCCATCCAAACTAATCCTCATGTGGAGCTTACTAGCAAACTTCACATCTTTCTCTTGGCCCTCAACCATGATGGAAAGATTATACCACTTATTCGCAGGAGGAGCAGCATCTATCCTCTTCTCCACTTCGCTTAGAGGAATCACACACATCCCTATACAATGTTCCTCCCTTTTGTTCACCAACTCCACCAGAGTCACAACCAAAGGATCATCAAATGGTTCTGCTGCAACGAACATTATGTCTTCATTCCACTCCGGGTTTACACTCTTATTTTTAGAAACTCGACTTCTCATAACCACGTTTCCAAGGCATGCTTTTACCACCAAATCTGATGTCTCTACCTTGTTGAATTTTAGTATCAGATCCTGAGCTTCAATCACATTCACTCTAAGATACCAAAGCCTAGGGGAAAGGTAAACTTTGGAACGAGTAGTGGACACACAATCACCACTGACTGCAGCCACATCAGCATGCCAAGCTTCTGAAAAAGCCTCATCTGCCTGTGTGCCAAACCAAAAGGACAGCATCAACTCTCCTCGAATCTTAACCCCATTACGACCATCAAGCCTATACCATTCTGGTGCCAATGCACTATCTGGAGGAATTCTCATAGGAGCCTCAGGAACAATGAAAGAAAACTTGCCAATGGTCGCTTGACCTTGATCGTCCACGACAACAGCCATGTCCTTCACCGAAATCTCCATAGTTAGATCTTGAATTCTTTCTTTGGAGAAAGCAAACACTTGGTTCCATACCGGGTTTGGGGTCTTCTGGAAGGGCCTTGTGGTTCCTCTGTAGTTTCCAAGCTTCAATTCTACATAAGGGTCACAGGGAAGAGGCAACTCTCTGGCTTTGACAACCCTCACATACAGATACTGCATGTGCTCAACAAGATCAAAACTAGTCACCGGACCGGTGGAGATCCTCCGGCTACTGATGTTCGGCTTGGTTTCCTTGAGGGAAAAGTCTTCTTGGTTAGTCATCGGTCACACTGCAATAAATGTCAAAATATTAGAACCAAACACATTTGAAACAATGACCAAATGATATACATAAGCAGCTGTTAGAACCAGGCACCAGTATTAACATGATCTAAGTGAACAAAATTATTGCAATTAAAAGCCGACGAGGAAAGACATTCAGAAATTTTAAGTGAACAAAAATTTACTTTTCCAGAAACAACTAAGGGTCAAAACTGTCACATTCTAATAACAACCATAGACAAAGAAAACATGTATAAATCTCAACACTGTCAAGCTTTACCAGAGAAGCAAGAACGATTATAAACTTTAGAGAAATTATCTTAAAACTTAAAAGGGTATCAGAAATCAAACAATACAAGCATTGATCTTTAAGGAAAATGCCACACAACAAAGTACAATTTTGTATTTATAGAATTTTCTTAGAGAAAACAGAACAACCAGATTTGAAAACGTACCAGAGAGAAGAGGATCAGCGTTGAATAAACAAAACTGAAAAAGGGCTAAAAGAACCCTCTGAATTTGAACTTTCTGATTAAATTTGGATTGGTGTGGCTGTCTATGGTTTACGGCTTGAAGAGAGCAAGCAGAAGCCTATGAAGTTCCAGCAATGGGGATACGGTGAAAACGGAAAAACCGTAAAGGAAAAACCCTGCAGTTTTTGACGAAATGAAAAATCAAGAGTATTTTCAGGAAGCTGTAAATACGAATTGTAGAGCTAACTGAATGTGGAATATTCTTGAAAAAGGTAAGAAGATCGATATGGGAGCGTGTTTTGATGACCGTTAATTGTTGATCCAAAACTCTTTCTTTTTCATGCATTTTAATTTTTGAAAAGAGAGAATTGTGATGATTTTATTTGAAATTGTTTCACATGTTTGAAAACTAATAACAACTTAATCCTATGATTCTCAGTTTTAAAAGGTACAGTCTCTCATAACGTAATAACGTATTATCATCCCTTATAATGTCCTCAATTTCTTTGAGAAGATAACGTTCCGTATGTTGTCTCACATATGATTGCAACATTATCCAGTGATGGCTTAGTTGCCAGGTATGTGCTTCTCTTGTTTGTGTTGCAGCTCTTCCATATTCTATTACAAGACATATTACAGATTCTCTGAAAAGCATGTGAAGGAGGAAAACAGGGTGTGCCACATTTTGCTATTGATATCCTCTGAAAAGCTTATTCACACTTAGTGCAAGAAAACCATTCTAGCAATACTTGGATCTGCTGTTTGATACTTGAGAGAGCAAAAATTCCTAGACACGTAATATGAATAGCAAAATTTGCAACACCCGATTACAAATTCGAGGGCAAGGAATCCATATTTATGTTATGATTCCATAACTTATTAATATAGCATTCACACTAAAATTGTAAAGATCACACCCTCAGATTCGTAGGTAGTTGATCTTCAGATACACATACAATTTTAAATTTTTCTGCTAAATTTAACTGAGCAAAGATGTTTACACAAAGCTAGCAATAAGGAAATCAAATCAGCATAAGTAACAAGCAATATGAATAAGATTTCAGTCAACTAAACAATATTCAAACTTCTAAACTTCTCTTCATCCTCTACCAAAGCAAACTAATTTATGAAAAACTCCTAAGCAAGGATCTGCCGACATAATAAGCACACATTAATGTAACTTTCGCATCAGAAGCAATACAAGCACATAGATAATATAACAACCTAACATTTGCTCACCACACAATCCACTGAGATTTAGCATCAGAATTGCAACTAACACAACACTAAACTCATCTAACAATCAGAAGCTATGCCTGGGAACGGCTTTGAGAGTACCTCGGCAACAATCGCTAATTGTCTGTCTGCTGCTTTTGGGTTTGTTGTTGCTGCTTTGGCAGCGGCTGTTGAGGTTGGGACTGAGACCAGGGCATGAAAGCCATAGGTGGCCGAGGCTGTTGAGCACCATATGTTGCTTGATCCACTGGCTTCCCCATGATCATCCCAGGAGCACCAACAGGATGCTGTGGTGGAACAAAATAATATGGAATATCTGCCGCAGAACCCATCACGGGGATGTTGGCCTTGGTCACTCCAAGTCCCTCCTCTTTCAACTCATCTCTTGGGATAATGTCAACCAAAAAGTCAAACACATCAGTCCTTGAAATAGCAGCTGCGATATCATTCTTTTGTAATGTCCTCCTCTTGTTCTCTTCCGTGTGAATCCATGAGCGCAAAGTCAGCTCCAAGATGAATATTTCACACGCCTTTGCAAATATCACCGGAGCCTCAGCAGATATCATTCGGACATCCTCATCAGCTTTCATGATTTTCTTAATTCTAGCAAGTGGAAGACTGTGGTTCTTGAAGTCAGTTGTTTGCTCAATGTCTTGCATTTGGTTTCCCCAAAACACCTGAAGCTGCTGTTGTTGTTGCTGCTGCTGTTGGCTGTGGAAGTGTTGGGCTTGCTGGTAAGCAATCTGATGTGGGGAATCAGAGAAACTCGGGGGCGGCTGTGTGGGGGAAGGGATGGCCACAGCAGGATTTCCAGAAGCCACCATAGGAGCAGTTTGATAGGATGGAGGAGCATATGACATCTGACCAGAACCAACCACAGGCTGCTGGTGTTGCTGCTGCTGCTTCTGTTGTGTTTGTTCCAAGTGATCCATGTATAATGATGGGAAAGTATCTTCTTGTCCTTCTTATTCGCTAATCACAATGCTGAAGAAAGAATAAGAAAGGAAGAAAATAAATTAGAACATACACGGACTCTATGAGATAAGACTATAAAGCACAAGCACACCAAATTGTGAAAAAAAAAAAAAAAAAAAAAAAAAATCCCTCTGTTCTTGAGTTGGGTGGATATCTTTTCATGCCTGACACTACAAATTTTTTCCATAGAGCATAAGCCTAACAAGGTTTACTTAAGCCCATTTTCTAACATGATGATAAAAAAAAAACGAAATCATCACTGTTGCATTCAAACCAAATTGTTCTAACCATCTGCAACTCCTGTTTCTAAGAGACTATCAATGTTGTAGCTTTTGGAGAACTGGTTTGAAAAACCTCTAAAATAAAAAGGATGACTTTGGTAAAAAGAAAGCAAAAAAAACCCGATGGAAAATCGATCAGTTTCCCCAACTCAACAACCCTTTTACTTTTTCTAATGGCCAACCATGACTTATGGTTATATTCACTCTCTGATCTATACATGCTTCAGCAAAAGCCTAGGCTAAGGCTACCTTATTTCAGTCTTTCTTTCTTCAACACAATACTTTACCTCAACTGTAACCTATAGCTCTATTATATCTACGTCCTTTCCCTATACATCTGAATGGAAACAATACAAACCTTAAACCCTTACAGATGCAAACAATTAATTAGCCTGCTTATTAAGGTAAATTGACCCCCACCACCTTCACTAAATAAAAAGTGTGTCTTCTTCTCCAGAATATAATTTTTGCTTACTTGTAATCACAAATACATAACCAAAAGCACAAACCCAGAAGTCCAAGAACCTTAAGAAACCAAAAACAGCTTAGCTAAAAAAATCAAGGTCATCATGCAAGTTACACAAACACTTGCCAACTGCATGCCTTCAAGTTTCTACCAGTTCAAGCCTAAATCACAATCACATACCAACCAAAAGATGCAAACTTTATAAATTTTCAACCAAGATAAGAAACTCAAACAGTTCAATTTCACCTCATCCACATTCAAAGCCCCTAATGCAAACAAGGAAGAAAAAATGTACACACAGCTGAAAATATCAATTCTTTATCTTTATCAGCTTCAAACTAACTAAACCCCTTTAAATTCAGCACAAGAGAAACCCACAAAGATGGGAAGTTTCCCCCTTTTAGTTCTTACCTAATTTTCTCAGCACCCAAAACAAGCAAAGCAACACAACCCAACAAGGGATCTAACAGTGAAATTTAACTAAATAGGACCAGAAAAAGGAGTAAAGTTTGAATCTTTACCATTAGAGCTGATGTGAAAATCTTACTCTTGGCAGAAACCCTAAAAAAAGGTGAGAAATATAGAGAGAATTTGGGGGAGAGTTAAAAGGGAGGGACAGAAACAGAGTTTGAAATCTGGTTTCTTTAGAGAGAGAGAGAGAGAGAGAGAGAGAGAGAGTTGGAGGGTTCGGGGCGCACCGATATAGTGACACGTTCCGACCGGTGAGAGCTCTGACCAGTGTTCTGGGATTCCACGTGGCGGGAATGCATTGGCGGTCACAGTCGAAAAGTGTGCTCGAGTAGGACGGATGGGGAAAACGACAGCGGGACGGTGAGGGTACTTTGGGAAATGTCAGTTGGGTCTGGGTAAGCGTGGAGGCGTTTGAAGAGGTCACGTGACCGAAGAGTCCTAGTCACCTTATGGGTGTCTATTGGCGATGGATCCGGCTTCTTGTTTGGATTTTTTTTGTTTGGATTTGTTTGGATTTGCTTGGATCCTTACAACCGTTAGATTGAGTAAGGATGACATAGGTTATAAATTAGTTGCATCATCTGTACTCAATCCAATGGATGTAAGGAATTCAAGCAAATTCAAACACAAAAAATCCAAGTAGAGAAGTCAATTCCATTGGCGATTTGGCATTAACCCCCGTTGTGCAATTGTGGAACAGTGATGATATGTCCACCTTTGATTCAAGTTACCTAGTGAAAACTCAAAAATTCTTACTTGTTCGGAGTTATAATATAATGTTATAATACGTTATATTATAACTATTAACGACAACTAACGGTCGTAATTGTTGGAAGTATATATGGTGCACCGCCAACCATGTTCGGCGACCTCGTGGACTGTGCAACCGGCGCGGTGGGACCCAACTCCGGCATGCATCGGTAGACCAGCACCCCGACTACATCTCCATTGTTCCACATCACCGAAACCGCACTCGGAAGGCGTGCCACCGGGCACCTGAAGTAGCCTCCAGAGTAGGAAAAGTGGGTTTGCATCCCACATCGGAAACATTGTAAAGGAGGGAACCTTCCTTCCTTATAAATAAAAGGCTTCCCCCTTAGAGTCAGGGATCTTGGATACTTGCTACTCTTGGCATGTAACCACCTGATGGCTTATTGGCCGATCATACTATATTCCAAGTGGACGTAGCCGTGCCCTCCGATGGCACGGTGAACCACTATACTTGCTCGTGTCTATTTATAGCTTTATTATTGTGCTCCTGTGAGTCCTCCCGGATTCTAGCAGAAACAATTGGCGCCGTCTGTGGGAACAGTTACAAAAAGCTGTGTTGCTCTGCCGGCAAGCTGCTGCCCGGACAGTAGGTCCAAATAATCAGCCGGCCATCAATTTTTGTTCAACCTGGCCAACAGGCAGCCCAGCCCTGGCCAGAAATCAAGCCAGTCAGCGGCCCAGCTAGCCTGGCCAGCCAGCCAATCGTCCGGTCAACCCCACCAGCAGGTCACCCCGGGCCCAACACCCAAGTCAACGGGCCTCCCTCTCCAGTCAAACTGTTCGGCATCCCCGGCCGGGTCTGTGCGAATTTTCTCTGGGCACCCACTGGCATCACCATCTGTTCTGGAATCCCCCTCCGCCTCGCGCTGCGGTAGAGCCCGGCCAGCAGGCAAGCCGCTCAGTCACATGCTAATGAATGCCTCGGCTGATGAGCGTGCATGACGATGGTTTCACCTCCTCCGATGCGGTCATCTCCCTCCGGGTCCCAGCGGCTCGCCTCCTCCGACTACCGAGCGATCGAATCCTCCGGTGCGGTGCCCGACAATTTGTGGCGCCAGCGTCAATACAGGACGAGGCTCCGGGCTTGTCGATGGAGGAGGAAGAGCGATTTCCTTACCGGGCGTCTCCCTTTCTGGCCATCTCCCCTCCGGACGCGAGGGAGAGAGCGAGCAAGCAAAAGAAGAAACCCAGAGAGAAAACGAGTGAGAAGGAAAGAAAAAGAAACGAAGGCAGAGAGAAAGAAACGAAAAGGTTAGAGAGAGAAACCAGAGAAAGAAACAGAAGAAGAAGAAGAGAATGAGCGGGAAAACCAAAAAAAAAAAAAAGGAGCAAATCTTCACCGGGTCAACCAGGAGCAAATCTTCTCTGGCCACCCGCCAATCTCCTTTGAACACCCAAGTTGTTCTCTACCCCCGTAGGCAATCACCGGGCAACCCGGAAACCATTCCCGCAGGCTATTCAAACACCCGGCAGCTTCTCCAAAGATAAGTACCACATTTCATATCATTATATCTCCACACGATTGCTTTGAGTATGTTGATACATTAAACATGCGATAAATGTGTGCGTATAATTACCTGCTGGAACGGTATAATTTTAGCCTGTCTTTGCATAGCAACATGGTCTTTCGTGTGTGGTTGGCCGAGGTATAACAACAGGAAAGGGTAAGCCAACCACACCGGAGGCATATATCATGCACTCTCAAAACATCAAGCATTACATGCTTCCATTCCACACTTCATCAGTACGGTACGATCATATCATTATGCATCGGTCAATCATTTCAGCATTGCACAATCATATCAGTATGCATCGCATCACAATGCATCGCACTACGGTGCACACATTTCAGTGCATGACATTACAATGTATCGCATTACAATACATCGCACTACGGTGCACGCATTTCAGTGCATGACATTACAATGCATTGCATATCAGTATGCATCGCATCACAATGCATCGCACTACGGTGCACGCATTTCAGTGCATCGCATTACAATGCATCGCACTACGGTACAAGCATTTCAGTGCATGGCATTACAATGCATCGCATTTCAGTGCACGCATTTTATCTTAGTCTAGCGCCTGCAGAACTTCACCGGTCAGTCCGGCATGAAGTTCCCGCACACATTCCTACGGAATAAACCGGTTGAAAAATTGACATATTCCTACGGACAAGGCTTCGGGCTTTCGGTACGATTAGGCTTTATAAACCGGTTCACAGGCATTCCACCGATTCACATGCATTTCACCGGTTCACAGGCATTCCATCGGTTATGTAGCATTCCACTGATCCAAGGCACTCCATCGGTTTAATCGCCACCTTCGCGCCTACGGGCACGGACAAGCCAGCAACAACTTGAGGCTTCAAACACATGGGCTTTATAAACCCGGGAGATTTTTCCTCTAACACATGCAAACTCTTCCAGCAGGCTAGAAACCCTGCATCACACCAAGCTGTGAAAAAATTGGGGATCCATGGGAGACTTGTTATCTCTACGCCACCCCACCGAGCAGATTGTTTCTCTAACACAAAACAAATCTCCCCGCAGACTAGAAACCCTGCACCCCACGCCCATAACGTTCAGGCTGGGAAGAATGAGCGGATGTTGACCGGTGCTATAACATGGCCGCAACACCCCACTACGAACAAACGGGAATACTCGAACTCCCGGCCGAGTTTCTTTTCGAGTTGGGGGACTTATTGGAAGCGATATATATACCGCATTTCGGTATTCCAAAGGCATTCCAACGGTATTCCAAAGGCATTCCAACGGTATTCCAAAGGCATTCCAACGGTATTCCAAAGGCATTCCATCGGTAAAAGGCATTCCAACGGTAAAAGGCATTCCATCGGTGAAAGGTATTCCAAAGGCATTCCATCGGTGAAAGGTATTCCAACGGTAACAGGCATTCCATCGGTAAAAGGCATTCCAACGGTATTCCAACGGCATTCCAACGGTATTCCAAAGGCATCCCAAAGGCATTTCATCGGTAACAGGCATTCCAACGGTAAAAGGCATTCCAACAGTATTCCAAAGGCATTCCATCGGTAACAGGCATTCCATCGGTAACATGCATTCCAACGGTAACACCATTCCAACGGTAATCCAAGTGCATTCCAACGGTAGAGCATATTCCAGCTAACGGTTGCGCATTCCATCCATCGAGCCGGTACCAGCTTACCGCTCACTTTCCTAGGGCATAACCAGTTGCACCAACCGAGTTATCCCAACCGACAGTATGAGCCCAATCATGGTCAGTGGGTCAAGGTCTCCAACGGGTCAACCTCGGGGCGAATCTTCTCTGGGCACTCCGGTTCTGCACCGCTGCGCCAGAACCTCGACCCCTGCACCACAGCTCACGCTAGCACCTCACCTCCAGCCTCGTGAGCTCGGCCGCTCAGTCTATCAGCTCACCCTTCGGCCTGGTCTCGTTCAGCAGTCAACTCGGCCAGCGGTTCACCTCAGCCAGCGGGTCACCCCAGATTCAGCAGGTCCAGCTCTATTCAGCAGCGGCTCTGCCCGATCAAGCTTCAGCGAGTCAGGACCGGTCAAACCCGGATCCTCCCTGGGCACCCACCGCCGTTCTGGAACCCGATGATCGAATCAGCTTGCCTCCGGGAAATATTGCACAGACAGTGCGGATCAGAACCCGGCACAGACAGTGCGGATCAGAACATGGCACCTTAGTACACCCCCAAGCAAGACTAAACACGGAGGTCACTAGCGAGGAAACATCACTCCCGGCCAAGTCAAATCTCCAACACGGACTTGGGGGACTATTACTGGGAACGCGTCAGTAACACTCGAGTGGAGGAGTGGGACTCGGCATTCGAACGCCCAGTAAGAGTCCAATCTCACTTAGGGACTTGGGGGACTGGTGGTAGTAGGGGTGACTCGGTCACCACCTACGCTTGGCGGCACATGATGATTAATTCCCCAAGTAAGATTGCACTCTTACTCGGGAACTTGGGGGACTTGTTGGAAGTATATATGGTGCACCGCCAAGCATGCTCGGCAACCTCGTGGACTGTGCAACCGGCGTGGTGGGATCCAACTCTGGCATGCATCGGGTAGACCAGCACCCCGACTACATCTCAATTGTTCCACATCACCGAAACCGCACTCGGAATGAGTGCCACCGGGCACCTGAAGTAGCCTCCAGAGTAGGAAAAGTGGGTTTGCATCCCACATCGGAAACATTGTAAAGGAGGGAGCCTTCCTTCCTTATAAATAGAAGGCTTCCCCCTTAGAGTTAGAGATCTTGGATACTTGCTACTCTTGGCATGTAACCACCCGATGGCTTATTGGCCGATCATACTATATTCCAAATGGACGTAGCCGTGCCCTCCGATGGCATGGTGAACCACTATACTTGCCCGTGTCTATTTATAGCTTTATTATTGTGCTTCTGTGAGTCCTCCCAGATTCTAGCAGAAACAGTAATATTACTAATACGTTCAAATATCGATACTTTAAATTAAGACATTGTCGTAGAAACTATAATTTACATTTATTTATTCTAGTAACAAGTGGATAGTTCACTTCGTCAACTCAAATCAAATTAAAGACGAAGCATAAGAAACCGAAGAAACAAGCGACCATAGAAAAAGGAGAATGAAGAGTCAAATTGAATCAAGGTTGTGATATTTGGGTTTGTTAACACCATAGAGTCCACCATGTAAGAAGTTGTGCGTTTTGCGAGATATTCTCAGTCTCCGTTTTCTCGATCCAACGTTGGATTGCGATATTTAGAAGTGGCTTGGACAGCTATTCAACAGTACGTCTTCCCAGCGTTTCTTGTTGCTACTACTAGTGACTTGGCATTACAATCACATATAACAAAGCCACTAGCAGCAGAGTTACCTTGAACTGAACCATCAAAATTGTTTTTAAAGTGAGGGTTCAACTTTATAGTAGCTTTACCCTCTGCCTTCAAACCTTATTCAAATCCCTATAACTCTTGAGGGTGGTAGCAGCAGCAGCTACCACCCCAAGAGTAGTACCGATTTTATCTTTAAAGATTGCGGCATTCCTTGTAATTGGTAACCAATTATAGTTGTTCAACAAGTTTTAGAGGATTGCCTATATGTTCCTTCTAGTTTCATGGTGTCTCTTGCAATTATATACATGAGAAAATCGAACAATGGGTGTCTGAATTTTTCTAAATTAGTAGTTTTAGTGTCTCAACTTTGCAAAATATCAAAACAGTATATGAAATTCTTATATAAATATTAAATTGATATCTGGTACAGAATATTCCGTTAGAATATTCTGTTGTTAGTGATCACAAAAGACTAAAAGACCCTTATTTTCTATTTCTTTTAGTTTTTTATTCAAAAACTCGTTTATTTTACATTTCGACGGAGCGTGGTGGGCCCATGAATTTGTTCATCTAGCATACTACATATATATAATCTATCCTTAATATTCGAAGATAAACAATTAATTTTAATCATCAATTATTTCAGCTCAGAGATTAATTTATTTAGAAAATATCAGATTAACTGAAAAAGAATTAAAAAACAAAAAATAAAAATTGAAAAAATTAAAAAAATTCAGAGAAAGGCTTTCTCGACATAGACAAGGATATTGAGAGATAATTTTGAGATTTACATAAGGTATCCATATCTTAAAAAGACAGATTGCAAATCTTGAACAAACTTGGGAACAAAAGCAAGAACCTCTTGACATTTTAAGCCGCGGTTAGTGCCGCAGGTTAGATCTGTCTTGGTTGGTATCAGAGCCTGTTTTGCTCAAAAACATATTAAAGAATATGCTTATGCCACAGACTTGGCTTCTCTTAGCTAACAAAAGAGAACCAAAACGCAAGAATTATCAAGCCTTCTGCATTAAAAAGGAAGGTAACAAGTGGAACTTGTGTTTCCACACAAGATAATCCAAGAAAATCAATACTCTATTGAATACGCTTGTAGAATTCTAAACACTCTATTCGACGAGCATATTCATCTCCAGAAAGAGATAGGAGTAGAAGAACTTAATCCTTTCAGACCAAGTATAGTTGAGTTTCTAGACCACTTGTCTAGAGACAAAACTTCTGAGAAGATAAGATTAATATACTCGGAGACATACAAGCAAAAATATATAGGCTTACAGTTAAGCTAGACTATCTTACCTTAAAGAGAAACAATATCTTTCAAATATTGAAAAGAAATTAGTAAGAATAGAGAATATTGCTAACAATATTAATCAGCAAGCAGCTGAATTAAGAGAAACTCAAGAGAACTTGAGAAGACTTTTAGAAACTCTTATATTCAGAATATGATGAAATAAAGAGTAGAAATAAAAGTAAAGAAGGAAGATGAAAAGGCTCTGAGTTTTTATCTTCCTACATAAAAGCTTGCTGAAAACGTATAAGCAATTATACATCAACAAAATTATAGCAATACCTATCTTTAAGAGATAGGAAGAGACATAGAAAAACAATTTCAAGAAATAAACGCAAGAATCTCAAATCTACAAAAAAGTGTAGAAAAAATGAAAGAAAACTCTAACGTTGAAAGAATCAACGAAGAAGAACTAGCACAAATAGTATCTAGTAAAATTATCATATCTTCACCAAAGGTGGAGAACGGGTTTAAATTTAATAAACCTAAATTACTCGAATGGAAAACATCCAAAATCTCAAAAAGAGATATAAAAATGCTGAGTAGAATACTGAGTAAGAGATATACTGTACGGCCTGTACAACTCATAAATGCTCAAGAATTTGAGTATAATGAAATTGAATATAATGTGAGAGAAGCATATGTACCAATGTTTAGATTCTTTCAGAGAAAATTTCATTACATGCATATTGGTGCAGTACAAGTATCAATAAAACTCTTAGCAAGAGAGGGGATAGACTGTTCAGTCATGTGCATCTTACAAGATGACAGAATAACAAACTTCAAGAAAAGTCTGTTAGGAACAGTAGAAGCATCGCTATGTAACCAAGTTGCATACTTTAGTGTCTTCCCAAACTTCACCACTCATCTAAAAGATGCAGCCCACTGTTTAAAGTTAAGAATCAAAACATATGAGATTTCCATGAAACAAGGCATGATGGAACTAGATGTTGATTATAGTTATTACAAGCTAATGAGTTCTAACGTGACTCCAAACACAAAGTTCATAAATAACCCTGGCACCACTACATCCATCCTCACAAGTCCGAAAAATAGATCTCCTAAAAAATATATCACCAATTGGGATGAAGTGTCGTTCCCAAGGGAATGGAGTTTAGCACCACCTGAGAGACAATTACAAAGTTCAAATGCATCTATCTATGAAGACATGCGGGGGGAAATATGTCTCTAGTTTCATAGATACTCATTTGCTGATTATGGGCAAATAGGCACTTCAGGAGGAATTCTAGAAGAATCCTTCGAATAAGAAGACTCAAAAAGACCTATAAGAATGCTTAAAACAATAGGCCTAAAAGAACTATATACACAAGCATAGACTTGTGATTCCATAAAAGGATTAGAAGAAATCATGAAAGAAATTTCTTTAATCCAAACAAGAAAGAGAAAAACTTTAGGGTTTCAAACTAAAGACGAACAAGGTGAATCATCATCCATGGATGCGGAAGCAAGTAATAGTCAACCAATACCCTTAGCAGGAGAGACTATTCTCCAAAACATCACAAATAATCCCACAAAAATCATTAGAGAAGAAAAAATTAAACTCCCTAAAGGGTCAGCACCTACAGGGAAAACTAGAGAGAGAAACTCCCAAAAGTACATTTCTACATAACCAAGATGGGGACAATCAATCTCCGAGAGAGGTGTCTATCTAGATCTAGATAGAGTTGGAGATAAAAGAAAAGACATAGACGACTGGGTTGCAAGCTTGAAGCTAACCCAAGCACTAGTCCTGTACAAATATGCATACGAGGATTCTCATGCATATTATGAGTCAGCATTAACATGAATAGTCCAGAAATGGTACAATTCTTGTAAAAGAAGCTTTAAATGGGCTGATTGGGCAGTCAGACTAGCTCAAACTAATAATCATTTGGATTTTGCTATTTCCATATATGCACAATTTTGTGGAGATATAACGGGGCATAGTGAACAGTCAAAAGAAAGAGCTAGAGCAAATATTCAAAAGCTGAGTATTTGCAACATGAGATACTTTGAAGAATATACAAATGAATTCCAAAATTACTATTGTACAATTGGAGACTTGGAATGATGTTGTAGCACAGTCTCTTGAAGAAAATCTCCTCTAGTGCTTTTTTGTTGGAGGAATAGCATAAAGAGTACGAGACCTCTTAAGAAAGCAATGCACAGAAAATAGAAAATCTAAAAGTGCTAAAAAACAACTTAGAGGAATTGAGAACAAGTGTCTAAAAATATTGGATACTCCGACACAGTGGGGATGTCATATCCACACAGATTGAAAAAAGCAAGAGAAACAAAGCCCTGCATATGTTGGCTCTGTAAGACAAAAGGCATTATGCAAACGAATGTCTTAAAAGAGAAAAATAATATTCTAAAGCTCTCATAGCAGAATACGATAAGGCTATAGAATATGCAAACTTAAAAAGGTTTGAGGTCGCCTATTCTGATGAAGAGAATGAATCAATATATTCTCTTGGATATTCGTCAGAAAACGATACAGAAAGCACTTCAGATGATTCTTCTGAACAAGAATATGAAGATCGTCTGATATTCATTTTAAAAATCTAAAATTGGAAACAAGAAAAAACTGATAGCATCAATGGATTTCAACCAAAACTAGGAAACTTTACCAGTGACTATTGTAACTGTTTCGATAGTAACACAATACTCATGTACTGTGAAGAAACAGAAGAAACTTATCATCGAGAATGTTTCATAGTAGAACTACGAAGAAAAACAAAAGAAAATGATGCACATACATTGGTTGATCAAGAATATGAGATATTCCATGATAAAAAACCAGAGCAAAATCTTGAGGAAGACCTCAAGAAAATGAAGTTAGTAACTTCATTAAAGAAAAAATCAGTAGAAGAACCTGCTTCTTCTCAGAATGATGAAAGGAGCATCAATCCTTTCATAGAAATTAATGAGAATGAAGATACAACTCAACCAGTAATACAGGTGCATACGAGTGTATATAGCAATTACATCGTTGTTGGTATGAAATTTCTCAATTACAAAAAATATCATCTACATGCATTTGCAGATAATGGTTCAGGATACAGCTTAGCCAAATGATATGTTATTCCTAAAGAATATTGAGAAAAGTCTAAAAGAAAAGTTACTGGAATTGGGATGGGAGACAAAGAGATTCTCATGGATCATTTTGCCAAAAAATATTAGAATATCCATAGGAGGAGGAACCGTTGTCTTCTAAAGAATCTGACAATGTGAAGCCCAAGGTGCTGATATGCTAATAGGAAATGACTTCCGACTACAGCAGAAATAGTGCAGACTGTAGAAATGATCGGATTTGAAAAGCACAACAAAATGTACTGGGAATCCAGACTTATGGATGTTGTTAGCATTACAAGTAAAAGATTCATTGCATAATATCAGAAGTCGCCAGCAAAGCGTGGTGATAATAAACCACCACCCTTTAAACCGGTTTTACAGCCAATATTGACATTAAGAGAATGCCAAGAAATCATACTGAATGAAGCAATAAGCTCAACAGACTCAGAATCAGAGGTAGAACCTCGAGATTCAGAAAGTTCTGATGGTGAAGAAGAATTTATCAAAGAACACAACCTAAAGATATATGCTAACAAGATAGAACAAAAGAAAGTTATGAATCTTGTTGAGATAAAAAATTTACTGAAACCTATAATCAGTGAAGACCCCTAGTTATACTGGGAAAGAGACCATGTATATTGTCAGCTAAAAATGCATGATGCAAATGTAATATGCCATGTCAAGGTTATTTCTCATTATAAGGATGAGGACATGAAATAAATGGAAGGTCAGGTTCAAGAATTGCTTGAAAAAAAAAACTAATTAGACCTTCAGACAGCCCTCATCATGCTCCTGCATTCTTGGTTAGAAACCACGCAGAGCAATTAAGAGGAAAAGGAAGAATGGTAATAGATTACATAGATGTCAATAATAAAACAGTCAAGGATGACTGTAACGCCCAAACTTCACCTCACCAGTTTGAGCACATTACAGTGCCGCGAGTTTCTCAAACATAAACTAGAAACCAAATTTACATTTTAAAGAAACGCAAGGCATTTTAAGTAAAATCTTTTTCAATAAACACAGCGGAAAGCTTTACAATAATTATAAGGTGAAAAGTCTATAATTCTCTTAAAATACATTATCCGTCCAGAACTTGATATAATTGACACTCAATTTAAAGGGTAAATGGAAATTCAATTAAGCTTAGCAACAAACATCAACGAATTTTGGAATTCAAGATAAAATCTAAAATGAAAAGCCGTAAAATGGTTTACCAAACTTGAATTACACACCCAGCTTCATCCATTGTTGTCCTGTACCAGTGCACAGTACCTGCATACACACTATTGTAGGGGTGAACTTTCGTCCTCGCTGCTCCACGAACTTAAACCCGACTAGATTTGAAAACATTTGGGATCCCAGAATGAAAACATGCTTAAATCAAATATTAAATGACAAACTTTATAAAATAATTCTTATTCAAAAATCGGTGCATAAATATCAAATAAATACGAACCAAAGTCCAATATTACCTGATAGCCGGTCCAATAGACCCACTACTCCCTCAAAATATATGGATCACCAGGTAAGCGTAGCGAGAGCGTCCGCTACCTAGCTACACACATGTTACGAGTCTGTCATCAAGACCGGAATCTCGCACGACCGGTGTAACTAAACCCTCCCAACTTAGAAAAATCATAATAAATAGCTCGGGGCTTAGTAATTCACTACGAATTACCACGAACTCGTCGTGACGTATCACGTATACTTTAATACCAAACTCTTAGATCAATGTTTTTGTTGACAGTAGCCGCAGAGAGGCTACAACAGGCCCACAGACCCGCGGCAAGCGCACCAGGGCCCGGCCCAAGGGTCGGGACCGGATCATCAGCACCCGGCCTCGGGGCCTGGCACTCTATCCCGCCACCAGGGACCCAGGGGCCGGGGGCGCCAGCCTGCCTAAGAGGGCTTCAGAAAGTATAAGCAGAAGGGAATCAGTCCCACATCGAAGAGTAAGGCCAGTCCTTACCCCCAACCACCTATATATGGGCCCCAACTACCTTATTTATGAGGTAACTCGTCTCTCTCCCCGCTTACATACGTGCCTCAGTTATATACATTCCAACTATACTAACTTAGGCATCGGAGAGGTGAAGGCCGGCCCGCCCGGTATTCTCCTTAGTGAGCAGGATTGCAGGAGACCGTTGGATTCATCAAGTATCTACTAGACCCCCGGGTTTTAGCAGAAACAATTGGCGCCGTCTGTGGGAAGCTTGAACGAAAAGTCGTGTAAGCAACACCGTTGAGAGAGAGATTGGAGATGAATCAAGAGAAAGGAACCACCGAGGAGGGAAACCCTGCAATAGTGCAGGCGCTCGCCTCCACCCCAGCCGTCGAAAGGGAGCCGCGCCTCGGCCGAAGCGACGGTCAGGAGGTAGGAAGCTACGGGGGACCGTCCGGCGTGCCGGATCCCCATCGCGACAGCTCGCGAGGCAAAGGCCTGGCAGAGGAAGAAGACAGCCCAGAGCGGCGGGGATTCGCCTTGACATTCTCGGATGATTCGAGCGATCGATCCGAGAGCCCGGAGAGCCCGGGCCGGGACCCCACTTACAGCCCCGGCCATAGCGGTATGGCGGGAGAACTACGGGCGATGACCGCAGAGGTCAGTCGTCTGAAAGAGGAGAGCGACAGGGACAGAGCTAGGTCCAACGCTCGGTACGAGGAGATGGAGGCATTGAATACTGCACTGGTGGCCGCCCTGGAGAGGGGGCAGCAGCGCAGTGGCGCCATGGCCGAGGCGCAGGCGGCAATCCCGCCAGTTCCACCTCAGCACACCGATGGAGGGCAGTCTTCGGGCGGTCGGTCCGGTGACCCCATGCAGCAGAAGCCGCCATTGGGTGCAGGCCCGCCAAAGAGCGCGACGACCTCCCGCCAGCCCGACGCCTCGTCAGTAGATGAAGCTGAGACGCCAACTGCGCGAGCACTGCAGGTGCTGGCCAGCACCGTGTCAAGCTTGAAAGCCCAGATGGAGGCTAACGAGAGAAGGGCTGCGCGGCCGATGGAGGGCGCTCGGTTTAATGAACGTATGGGCCCCTTTTCGCACCGGGTCATAGAGTCGGGAAGATCTGGCAGCCAGAAGTCCCTCAAGCTCACCTACTCAGGATCCGGCTGCCCATACCAGCATTTGGACAGCTTCCGGTCCCAAACCTGCGCCAAGGGATACTCCGATGCAGTTTGCTGCAACATCTTCCAGGAGACTTTGTCCGGAGAAGCACTCAGCTGGTTTTACAGTTGAGCAATTGGCCGACCGGTTTGTGGGCCGCTTCATCCTCCGAGTCGAGGGAGCCCGGACGTCGACCATCCTCTTCAATTGCAGGCAAGCCCCCGGAGAGGAGCTGAGAACCTTTGTCAACCGCTGGCAGACGGCTACGGCCGGAGTTCGGAACCTGGACAAGGGCATCGCCGAGATGGCGTTTAAGCAAGGGCTCCGAGCGGGCAAATTTTCCTACGCCGTCCGGGTAGAACTCCCGCAGGGGTACGACGAGTTGATGGCTATGGCCATCCGGCATGCTCAGGCCGATCATGAGACCTATGGGCACCACCTGCTGAAGAGGAAGCGGGATGAGGAGCAGGAAGACCATCCCCGGGAAGAGAACCCCCCACCCGCCCAGGAAGCCAAGCCCAATCAGCGGACTGATAACCGCACCGCTAGGCCCAGCCGGAACGCCAACAACAGAAACTGGCCGCAGCGGCAGCAGAGGTCCTATTCTGACAAGCCGCAGAATGAGCACAAGCCAGCGCCGTTCCGCCAAGAGCGCCCCCTGGCAATCATGCCAGCGCCCCCGGTCAACCAAGAAGTCTTCACCGCTCTCACCACATCCTACGAGGATATCCTACTTGAGAACGGGAGTGTCATTCCTCCACCGCCCCCGAGAAGGTTCCCGAAGGGGAAACTTACAACGGCGCAGACGGGCAAGTACTGCTCGTACCATGATGAGGCTACTCATCGAACAAGCAAGTGCCACGCCCTCAGGCAAGCGGTGCGGGTTTTGATTGACAACGGTCAGCTCCAGCGGTACGTGGGGAAAACAGGAATAGACCCCGACCGGGAGAATGACCAATCTTGGTAGAAAACCCGCTAGTCTGAGCGGTTAGTTTGGCATAGTTCACGGTTTAACCGTTGTAAAAAGGAAAAACAACAACAAATGTATATGCAAACTACTTTTGAGAAAATTTCACCGGCTCTGCCAGTTCCATTATATTCATATTCAAGTAAGTGTACAAGCAGTAACCGATCCGGAAACATTACAAGGAAAGGGCAAGAAAATTCTAAGGACCTACGACTGCGCCTTCGACAGGCAATCCGCCAGCCTCTCCTGCGGTACCCTCGTCGTCGACGTCAGTTCCGGTGTGGACTTCGGCCCGGGCAGCCTCGGCACTGGTGGTAAAAGAATCCAAGTCCGAGCGAATAGCTTCACCCGGCTGATCCTCCACCGCCTCCTGGTGGATGTCCGACTGCTCATGGATATCTCCCTCAGCAGCAGTCGACATCAGGGAAGTGTCTAACCATCCCTTCCCCGCCCATTCGGTGTACGCATCCGAGATGCCTTCTTCCCTGGCCTTCACCAGAAACTCCAGGAACTGATCGCTCTCGCGGTATTTGAGAGCGACCCGCTCGAAGAGCTCCGGGTCATCTTCCCCGGCCGGAGCAGCAGGGCCTGCGTGCAGGGCAGCAGCTCCCACTTGGAGCTCGTCCACCTTGGACTCCAGTGCGGCATTCTCCTCCTCCAGGAGCCGATTCTGCTCTTTCAGCTCGGCCCTCTCCTTATCCAGGATCCGGACCTGCTCCTCCAGCTTCTTGGCCCTCCCCTCCGACCTGGCCTTCTCCCGATCCGAGCGAGCCTTCTCCACCTCCAGGCGCTGCCGGGCTTCGGATAGAGCAGTTATCTGTCTCTGCAGCTCCGACAGCCCCTCGCTCGCGTCCGGTTCGTACAGGCTGTACAACAACTGCGCAACACCGAAGAGTTAGTCAAGCAGCAAAGCAAGGCAAGGTTAGTCAAGCAGTATAAGTGGTACCATGCGGTACTTACCCGGAGGACGGATTCCTTGCATTTTGGACGATTCCCGCCCGCCAGGACTCCAGCAACCCCGGGCCTATCCAGACCAAGCCCGGCCAGGTCCGCCGCCACCTGCTGCGCGATTGCACCACTCGGGTCTCCCCTGGATGCACCCGCAGGCGATGGGCTACTCTGCCGAGCAGCAGCAGCAGCATTCTCCCCGGCAGCGGTGGTCTGCGCGCCGCTGGTATTCCTGAACCGTTTGGCCATGCTCTCCCGCACCGACTCACCGGCCAGCGTCACCAGCGTGGAGGTAGGAACGTCCCCAACCTTCCGTTTTTCTCCCCGGCCCTCAGGAGAAGAAGAAGATCGTGCGCTAGCAGGGGGAGCGCGAGCCATGCGCGGCACAGCCACCGGGCGGTTGGGGATCCTGTTCGCTCCACCAGGAATCCTTAAGGTCCCCCCGGTGCTCTTGCCCTTTCCAGGCGCCAGCAGGCCTGTGGAGTGATGGGTCTTCACCCGCTTCAGGACATAGGCGTCCTCATCAACATCCATGGCCCTCCGCTCCGCGTGGGTCACAAGCTGGCCGGACCCGTCCTCCACCGACGTCCGCGAAACGATCTCGCCTTTCTCCATCAGCTGGTTGAGGAGATTTTCCCCGTCCATGGAAAGAGTGGTTTCGGGCTTGATAGTCGCCCGAGAAGATGCACCTGCAAGGAAAGCAAACGGTTAGTATATGGCAGAAGTTTAGCACAAAGTATCACCGCTCAAGCGCTTCCTACGCACCGGGACCCCGCCCAAGCTGGCAGTATTCTAGCACTTCCCGTCGAATGAAGTTGTACGAACTCCGTTCCAGATCATTCCAGCACCCGGTTATGGTCGAGATTCTCTCGCGCTCCAGGTCCGATAGTTCATACGACTGGTCGCCAATGGGTTGGAAGGCGCCAGGGACGCAATACATCCTATTCCTCGTCTGCCACTTCCCACCCACCATCACCACTTTCTTCCTCCAGCTGTTGTCCACCCATGAAGGCACATTGGTGACGATCGGTGGAGGCTTCCGGCTATTGAAGGAAAGGCAACCACGGGACCCCTGCTTCCGGGAGTACGACAGCCTGTACAGGGCCCGGAACTCGTTCACCGTGGGAATGTTCATCCCAGAGAACTCGTACAAGCAGCCGAGGCTCAGTAGTCGTCTCCATTGGAGCCCAGGAAGCTGAGCGGGTGACACTTGCAGGAACTGAGCATGTACTGCACGTAGTGTGGCAGCGGGAACGACAGTCCATGCCGGAACTGATCCGGATGTGCAGCAACCCAATCTTTTTTCGGGTTGCAGGCTGACTCTCCAGGATTCAAGGGCCGAAGCAGAACGTTATCCGGGATACCCCACACTTCCCGCAGCTCTTCAATCTCTTCCAGGGTCATGCTCTCCTCCGGTTCGTCACACACCACGGCGTGCTTCCCTCTCCCCATGGTGTAGCTCGCAACCGGAGTATCCACGAATCGCACCCCGTGCGGTATTTCGGTCTCAGAGGACTCAGCCCCGGAAGACGAAGCCGAGGACGGAGTAGAAACCCTGCTCCCGGAGCAGTCAGCACCTTCGGTCTCCGGAGATCCCAAATTCAGCCAATCGTCCAGCCTCTGCGCATCATCCACGAGGGGACCTTTGGCAGCCGATTCGGAAACCCGGTCAGAACCTGAAGACGACATTTTAACCTAGGGGAAGAACACAAAACTCTAGCGCTTGTCAGCAACAGGGTACAACAACGCCTTCTGCGGCCTCTCCCCAAGCTCGCCGCAAAGCAGTTCCGTCAACGGCAGAGATCCCTCCCCCCCCAAAGGCAAAACAACAAAGCAGAGAAGAATAACGATGGGGCAAAGAAATCAAACTTACCGATTAGTATGCTCAACCGAGGACAATCGGCCCGCGAAAAGCAGCGCGCAATGGTAGGGAGCGTTCAAGGAAAACAGATCTCGAAAGGCAAGAAAGGCTCAGAGTGCTCGCCGGATTTCTCCTTTCCTCTCAGTCTCTCTCTAAAGTAAGAAGTAGCAAACAGAAAGAAGAGCAGAAGAGGCCCTTTTATAGAGGGGACCAATGCCCTAGGCAATCAAAATCCCCCCAAAACAAGTAATCAGAGCAACTCAAAAGCCTGCGAATCCAGGCCCTCCATCTCAAGACCGCCCCGCGCTGGCACGTGTCCCAGCGTTGGTAACCTCCCCACGCCATCATAAACTGACGGGATTGATGGACTTCCTCCTTAAATGCATGTCAGCCATTTGTCCCACACACTGACGGCAGGAAGGTAGGAACGAGAATCAAGGAGTCAGGCCCTCCCACTTCCCCAGATTCCACGCTTGCACCATAATCTTCGCTGCATTTCTCGAAGACCTCTCTTGCGGTTATGATCATCCAACCGCTTGGAGAGCACCCATCCGGGTACGAAGCCTCGACTCAATACGGCTGGCCGCCCGGTCGAGCTCCGCCCGGCACCATGGCAGTTCGCGGCTATGATTATTCAACCGGCTGCATGGCTTCTTCGCTGCATTTCTCGAAGACCTCTCTTGCGGTTATGATCATCCAACCGCTTGGAGAGCACCCATCCGGGTACGAAGCCTCGACTCAATACGGCTGGCCGCCCGGTCGAGCTCCACCCGGCACCATGGCAGTTCGCGGTTATGATTATTCAACCGGCTGCATGGCTTCTTCGCTGCATTTCTCGAAGACCTCTCTTGCGGTTATGATCATCCAACCGCTTGGAGAGCACCCATCCGGGTACGAAGCCTCGACTCAATACGGCTGGCCGCCCGGTCGAGCTCCGCCCGGCACCATGGCAGTTCGCGGTTATGATCATTCAACCGGCTGCATGGCTTCTTCATCACATATTACTGGAGACCTCGTCCGGATATGCAATGGCGTCCGGACAACGGTCGAGGTCTGTCCAGTCATCTCTTTTGGGGGAACTCGTCTCGATATGGCAGGACGCCTGGTCGAGTTCCGCCCACCGGTTTCGACGCATTCAACCGGCTCCAGAACACATCCCGGGAATAGGATCCACCCGGCACCATGGCACCTCACTGGGGGACTCGTCCGGAGATGGCATGATGTCCGCCAACGGTCGAGTTCCGCCCAATACCATGGCTGACCCCGGTCATGAGAACATTCGACCGGCTTGGGCTTTATACACCCGGGTGAGTTTACATCTAACCCATGCACGCTTGTCCAGCAGGATAAAAACCCTGCATCGCATTGAAAGGCGATCAAGCATGGGGCTACATGGCGAGCTTTGTCACCTCAATGCCACCCCCTTACCTCAACGCTTATTCAATATAAGCTGAGAAGAACTAGCAAGTGTTCACCGGTGCTTCAAACAGGCCGCAACACCAGGGTAATCTCCCTGCAGCCTAGCAATGGGAAACGATAGCCCGGTAGAGGCTCAGTGAATCCCGTTTCGGCAGATAGCCCGGTAGAGGCTCAGTGAATCCCGTTTCGGCAGATCGGCCAGATGAGGCCCCAATAGGGCAGGGTGCCCGGCCGAAATTCCGTGCACATTCCTTGCATGGCGGATTTCAACGCCTCATTATCATCCCATGCACAAATCTCTTGCATGGCGGATTTCAACGCCTCATTATCATTCCATGCACACGTCTGTCGCATGGCATCATAACATCATGGCATCATCATTATCATCTTGGCTCCATGCTCATAACACCACATTTAGCCATATTGCTGCTTATATTGCAAGTGTGCTTATAAACTATTGCTTCCCATCGGTAACAGGTACTCACCTCGGTCACGCCCAATCTGTAACGCGGACTTGGGGGACTGGGCACCGGTAGATTGGTAACCCCGCGGGTCTGCGGGACAAGAGCAAGACAGATTTAAGTCCCCATTCAAGATTGCACTTGACCGGGAACTTGGGGGACTTGTTGACAGTAGCCGCAGAGAGGCTACAGCAGACCCACAGACCCGCGGCAAGCGCACCAGGGCCCGGCCCAAGGGTCGGGACCGGATCATCAGCACCCGGCCTCGGGGCCTGGCACTCTATCCCGCCACCAGGGACCCAGGGGCCGGGGGCGCCAGCCTGCCTAAGAGGGCTTCAGAAAGTATAAGCAGAAGGGAATCAGTCCCACATCGAAGAGTAAGGCCAGTCCTTACCCCCAACCACCTATATATGGGCCCCAACTACCTTATTTATGAGGTAACTCGTCTCTCTCCCCACTTACATACGTGCCTCAGTTATATACATTCCAACTATACTAACTTAGGCATCGGAGAGGTGAAGGCCGGCCCGCCCGGTATTCTCCTTAGTGAGCAGGATTGCAGGAGACAGTTGGATTCATCAAGTATCTACTAGATCCCCGGGTTTTAACAGAAACAGTTTTCATCTTGTGAAAAATCCTATTAAATATTTTCAAGGGCTCTCATTTAATTACCGAAATAGTAAAATAATTCTAATAAGATTTCAACTTAGCTTGTCAATATTTCTGGGACCCACAATTCCATCTCCCTTAAAAAATTTCGTCCTCAAAATTGCAAAACTAGTCAATGGCTAACAACACTTTCGTTCCATGTCGGACTCCAGCACCCTAAACACAATAATACCAACCTCGGAGCTAACCAAAATTTTACCAAGTGTTCCTACTCTTCAGGAAACACTTAGCTCCAAGTAATCAACTTGTTACTTTAAAACAAGATCACAACTGGAGGCGACACATGTCACCCTAATCTTCTTGTCATCTCACAATAATACAACAACCGGGGACGACACACGTCAACCCAACTACATCAATAATCATAACTTCTGACAATTAATAACGACCAATAGAATAAGTCATCTACTAATGGTTCACCAGTCATTACTAATAATGACTTACCATTACTGAGGAAATCTCATCCTCTGAGATAATAATCGTAAGCGAAACTTATTGATCTTCCTAGCCACACCGTACGAGGAAGATATAATGAAACCTGGCAGCCAATTTCCAAAATACAACCAAGGAGCCAAAATCACAATATGTTATTTAAACAAGTTTGAGGTCCACAACCTGGACACAACCTAAAGTTTGTCATTCACATACCTTGCTTCATGTGCATTTACCTCATACTGAGCCCACAAGTTTGTCATGGTCTGTGCACTATGGAGGAGCTTTGGTGGCAACACTTATTTGATATCTATGAATGAACAAATAATAGATGCTAGTTGGACTTTAAAAGATTAATAATATCACATTCACAACCGAATCTATAAAATAATTCAATAAATTAGACTCGATAAATTCTAAGACACGAATCAAGTACCGAGTCCAAAAATGAATAACAAAAACATGTTTTCAAAGAACCGGATTCACTAGATATCACAATATTTAAGAGCATTGAACAAGTGAATCCAAAACCAATGAATAAATAACTCAAAGGCAAGGTTTATCAAAGGACAAACGAGGCATAAATCAATTGTCCAATTTAGAAAGCCAACAATAATTATGCAAGAATATCAAGCAACAACGAATTATAGTTCAAAGAATAACTCTAGAGGAAAACGAATTGATTAACGATAGTTGACACTACAGATCAAGTTCAAGACTCTAGACGAACATTGAAAACTATTTAAGTCCTTACAAAACTTTGTACTTTGTTTCCGAATGTCAAGGATCAAATATCATAAAAACTTAAACCAAAATTTTCACTGAAATTTGTCAGTCTAACAAAACATCTTTTCTATAGGTTGCTCGTTTCCAAATTAAAAACTACTTGACGTTAAAATCTTTGTGTGTCTTGGCTAGAATGCTTTTCAATTATTTTAAAACATTTTTTCAATAGAAACGGAAACACTTCCTAAAATATTTTTCCAAAACACTTTGGGAAATTTCTAAATATTTTTCAACAAAATTGACTTTTCTTAAAACCCAAAGTCGAATAGGTCACAAAATTTTACGCGTCGACAAAACTTTTGTGGTATCCAAACTTTTAAATCGTTCAAAAGTTGAAAACTGGAAAGCAATCCTCTTATACCACTTTCTGTAACGCACCAAACTGTACCTCGTCATTTTGAGCACATTACAATGCCGCGAGTCTCTAAAACATAAACTAGAAACCAAATTTATATTTTAAAGAAACGCAATACATTTTAAGTAAAATCTTTTTCAATAAACACAGCGGAAAGCTTTACAATAATTATGAGGTGAAAAGTTTATAATTCTCTTAAAATACATTGTCTGTCCAGAACTTGATACAACTGACACTCCATTTAAAGAGTAAATGGAAATTCAATTAAGCTTAGCAACAACATCAATAGAATTTTGGAATTCAAAATAAAATCTAAAATGAAAAACCGCAAAACGGTTTACCAAACTTGAATTACATACCCAACTTCATCCGTTGTTGTCCCGTACCAGTGCACAGTACCTGCATACACACTATTGTAGGGGTGAGCTTTCGTCCTCGCAGCTCAAAGAACTTAAACCTGACTAGGTTCGAAAACCAATTAAACATTTGGGATCCCAGTATGAAAACATGCTTAAATCAAATATTAAATGACAAACTTTATAAAATAATTCTGATTCAAAAATCAGTGCATGAATATCAAATAAATAAGGAACCAAGTCCAATATTACCTGATTGCCGGTCCAATAGACCCACTACCCGACCTTACCTCAAAATATACGGATCACCATGTAAGCGTAGCGAGAGCATCCGCTACCTAGCTACACACACTTTACGAGTCTGTCATCAAGACCGGAATCTTGCACGACCGGTGTAACTAAACCCTCCAAATTTAGAAAAATCATAACAAATAGCTCGGGGCTCAGTAATTCACTGAGAATTACCACGAACTCGTCGTAACGTATACTTTAATACCAAACTCTTAGATCAAGGTTTTCATCTTGTGAAAAATCCTATAAAATATTTCAAAAAACTCTCATTTAATTACCGAGATCGTAAAATAATTCTAACACGATCTCAACTTATCTTGTCAATATTTACAGGGCTCACAATGGCTATCAAACAACCAAGAGTCATCATCAGTAGACTAAAAGGAACAAAAATATTCTCAAAATTTGATGCAAATCAGGCTTTTGACAAGTTAGGATGCATCATGATTCCATTGCCTTAACAACCTTTGAAACTCCTCAATCACATTACGAATGGTTGATAATGTCATTTGTACTTGAGCAAGCACCATCTATCTTTCAAAGAAAGATGGATAACATTTTTAAGCCATACTCAGAATTATGCATAGTCTACATTGATGACATTCTTATCTTCTTTAAAACTATAAACGAGCATCTGAGACATCTTCAGCAAATTTACAAGCTCATGGTCCAAAAAGGAATTATCCTTGGACAAAAGAAAATTCATCTCATAAAAGGAGGAATAGATTTTATTGGCATACATGTCAAAGATGAAGAAATTCGTCTTCAAGAACACATTGTGAAGAAAATTAGCCAGCTCCCTGACAATATCCCAGATGCAAAATCTCTTCAAAGATTTTTGGGAGTTATTAATTTTGGGAGAGATTTTATTCTCCAAGTGAGTGAACTTACTGCTCTTCTCTCTCCAAAGACAAGCTCGAAAAAGAAATGATAATAACACCATTAAGAGAATTAAAGAACTCACAAAGCACCTCCCTCCTTTGCAGTTACCTGAAGAAGGTGACTTGATCATTTTACAGACTGATGCAAATGATTATTATTGGGCAGGAGTAGTTCTGGCAATCACGCTAGATACAAATCAGGAAAAGATTTGTACATTCTTGTCATGAAAGTTCAATCTTGCAAAATTAAATTACTCCACGGGAGATAAATAAGTGATACCCCTAATAAAATCCATTAACGGTGCATAAGCTTTTTTAGGCAACAAGTTTATGGTCAGAACAGATAACAAAAGAGTAAAAAACATCTTCACAGGATGAAGCTCAGTCAGAAGACGAGAGAAAATTCATAAACGAGTTTCTATAAGATCCCAGAACTACAGTCAAGCATGACCAATTCAAAAGAAAGTCAGATAGACCCTTTCAAACAACAGATAGAAAAGCAAAATCAATGCACGACAGGCTAGCAGCCTTCAAGAGAAAACAACCGGTTGTAACTAGAATGACGAAAATATTCGATCATCCAATGAGAATCTATAAGAAGTCGGTATTCAGAACTAGCAAAATTCTTCAATTTAATCAAAAGGTTATTATGGATAACATCTTGACCGCCTCTCATGATCAGAATGAAGCACTTGTGTTTCAAGTCTTAGAAGCATTAACTGAAGAACTTTGCAGCTACAATACGGAGGAAAAGAAACAAAATCCTGAAAGCACCATCAAAGTTTCTTATCTTGAGAACCCCGAAATCCCAAAAGTTTCGATAATGACTTTATTAGAGTTAGAATGGTTCTTTTTTCATAATCTCTTAGGATATTTGAAAAATAGGAAAGCTCTCCAGTCAACTCTATCAGCCATAGCATGCCCCTACTATGGGAGATATATGGTTGATGTTCAAATAGAACATCCCCAAAAGCACAAGCTGTGGTTAGTAGAGAACGGTTTTGTTCGTAATCTTTGGACAAAAAGTAATAAAGACCTAGAAGGTCTTCCTGAGAAAAATTATGATGTTGTCAAGAACATCAGACCAGAAAGATGTATCATAAAACTGAAGTTTATCTCAACCCCTCCATAATAGACAACCGAGGCAGGACAAAAGAGTTAAATTTCTCCATACCATTATGTGAGAATATTCCAAGGTCGTACATATAGAAACAAATCATCTCTAAGCAACGGTTCGCCAAACCAGAGCATCACATGGATGAAAGCAATGGCGATAAACATCATACATAGATTAGTCCGAAGAGATCAATATACCACTCTTATGGCTAACGGAGAAAAGATAATGGTCACCAGCTATAATCATCCATCTCCGGAAAATTGTGACTTTTTCAAAGCCTTAGAAAGGAAAGAGGTAGATGGAACGCTGGCCACCACCACGTGAATAGAAAAAGTTGAAAAAGAACAAAAGCACATGGTACCATATGACTCAGACATGGAATCTGAGGAAGAAGGAGGATACACTGATTTAAGAGCATCTTTTCATGATGAAGTGCTACACAATGTCAACAACATGATGGAAAGTTAGTGGAAGCTGCCGACACATGGAGACAAATAACTTTAAATAAGTGGAAGCTGCCGACGCTTAAAGACAAGCGACTTTAGAAAAATGGAGGCCAACACATAAGCAACTTTAGTTGAGATAAGATTCCTCTTGTCTTCAGTTTCAGAATGAAATTTAATTAAAGTTTGAAGTCTGAAGTCTATAAAATGAGAAAGAAGTCCCTAAGAGAGAGGAAGAAAAGCATAGCTAGTTTTGAAGTATTAGAAATCCTTGTGAGATTAGTCGTGAGTGTTCTTAGAATAAAAAAATAAATAAGTGAGTAGTGAGAGTGAGTGTGAGTGTCTGTAGGCAATATATCTTACTAATCATCCGGTGTGGTGTGCTTTAATTTCAAGTAAGTTTGTATTTAATTTCCATTATAAGGAGCTAAACCGCTTTTAACTGTTTACCCAAGAGTGATGCTCTGAGTTATGTATATATGTATGCTTGAATAAATAAATTTCAGTTGGTGTTCTCTCATATCCGTCGCTTGTTTTATGAAAGAAAAAAAAAACTTCTCAAACCCCAAGTGGAGGACTACCTCCTAAGAAGTCGTATTTGAGACAGATGTTTTAATTTTCTGCTTAACTAGAACTTAAGAAACTCTGTTTATTTACTAAAAATTTAGATACTTTCCATAGTAAGATAGCAGTGATTCAGTCAGAATAGTAACCGCTTAGACAAGAAGACGTTAGGTGAAAAAATTAGCATGTTGAAAGCTAGTTCTTAGAAATGGTAATTAACTAAGTTTAAGTTTAAAAAAAATTAAATAAATAAATAAATAAAAATATTTCGTTATAATTGGAACCAGGGTAGTTTGGTCATTAAAAATCTAAAATCATAACATAATAAACTATGTTAAGAAGATAACGGAGCTAGGTACCAAAATGAGATAGGAAATGAAACTTCACGTATGAGTTTGGTACTTTTAAAACTTGAGATACTAAAGCTATTAGTTTGACAAAGTTGAGACACTATTTGTAATATTTTCCCTATATACATTTACAAGTATTGTACTTATTCATTCTATTTCTATCTTAGAAACTCTTAATTAAATCGGAAAATTACTGGGTCTGTGGCAGCGGACTCTCCTCGGACCTCTACTCTAAGTACATACCTTATATATATGGACCAGCAAAGAACACTTCTTCCTCAAATTTTTGCTGGTGGGAAACTGATGTACGATTTGACCCAGCTAAAGCTTTGTCAACATAATAACCAGAAGCCAGATTAATGCTTGCAATTAAGTAGAAGCCACCTCCTACATGTCTCATTACTTGTTGGCCGACCCAGGTGAGAATGACTGATGCCAAGCAGCAAATGACACCAATAAAAACAATGGACCCCAAAACTTTGTTGTGGTTATCTGTTTGTCTTTCAAGGCCGGCTAATTTACTTACTTGTGCTGTATGACATGCTAAACCTTCCCTAGAGGTTTAGTTAATTATAGATGTAACAAGAAGTTTGAAAAACTGGCTCTCATCATGTTCCCTTTGAGGTGGATTCCAACTAGCTTGATAAACCCTAAGCAAAATGCCTACTGTATTGTAACAGGGTGAAATATTTTAGTGCACGACCAAATTCATCTCCATATTAGCTAAGACCGCGCTTTTGTTTCCTGCATTAATTGTACAGATCGAAGATGAACTATATTGGCTGTCCGATGTACTATGAATTTTGTAGCTTTAGTGTCAAGGAACATATACCTACTCCCTCGAGAATTGGTAGCTCTAATGGTCGCGATAGATGGATTTGACATACCCTACCTTATGCTCAAAGTCAAAATAACTATCTGTACTTGTAGAATCTGAAAATTTGTTTATGCCTAAAGTTGATAAAAATATCACCATTTTTCTCAATGGAATAGTTTATCTTCCATTGGAGATCATTGGCCATCACCTCTAAACAAAGAGAATATTCAAACTCGGCATAGTTAATAAAGGAAGAACCATTTTACACTTTAATTAAGAGTAGGGGAACCACCTCAAGTTTCCTAAATATCTAGCCAACCCAAACTTCCTTGTTGCCCTTCTCTCCCCACAATCTCCTTCCAATGGAAGAGTTCAATGCTTGGCTCTCCTTCCCAATCCATGAGAGTCTCAACCATGATCTAGCTATTCGAAGGTTCTGTCCAGCAAGACTTGAGCAAGAACAAGGAAGAGGAGAGTGGGAGGAGATACTCAATGAGATTGATTTTTGTTCACCCCCTGATGATTCAACAACCACTCCTTGCTTGCCTGCTTCTGAAGTTGATGAGTTTGTTGACAGCTTCATCAACATGGATCACTGCAAGGATGTCGACGACGAATATCAGTCCATGGAGAAACAACAAAGTAGTTTTGATTACTTCCAAGATGGGATGCAGACATTTCCAATGCGGGATGATCTGTATAAAGATGTTATGATGATGATGGAAGGAGATGCTCAGATGGAGATGTGTGGCTCAGTTGAGGATTTTGGAGTTGTAGATGATCAAACTACTGTGGTGCCTAGTGTTGAAGAGGTGAGCCATGGTGTGGACCAAGGGCTTCACTTGGTGCATATGTTACTGGCTTGTGCTGAAGCTGTAGGGTGCAGAGACACAAGGCTTGCAGAATCATTGCTCACCCGAATCTGGGCTTCAGTTAGTCCTCTCGGCGATTCCTTGCAGAGAGTATCATACTGCTTTGCAATGGGGTTGAAGTCTAGGCTCTCTCTTCTTCAAAATGTGAATCTAAATGGTACATTCAACAATGATACTATGGATGTGTCAATGATCGCAAGGGAGGAGAAATTGGAGGCTTTTCAACTCCTTTACCAAACAACTCCCTACATAGCTGTTGGTTTCATGGTTGCAAATGAAGCTATATGTCAAGCAGCACAAGGGAAGGAGAGCTTGCATATCATTGATTTGGGAATGGAGCAGACTCTTCAATGGCCATCCTTGTTAAGAACCCTTGCATCAAGACCTGAAGGCCCGCCTAAGAAGCTCCGAATCACAGGACTAGTTGAAGATCACAATGTCTTCGAGCTTGAAGCAGGGATGAGAGTCCTGGTGGAGGAAGCTAGCTCACTTGGGATACCAATAGAATTCAACATGATCTCAGAGCCGGTAAAGCCATCACTTCTTACTAAAGAGAATCTAGACTTGAGAGAAGGGGAAGCATTATGTGTCAATAGCATAATGCACCTGCATAAGTATGTCAAAGAGAGTAGAGGGTCTTTGAAGGCAATCCTCCAAGCCTTGAAGAAATTAAGTCCTAGTGTGCTTACATTGGTAGAACAAGATGCAAATCACAACGGGCCGTTTTTTATTGGAAGATTCCTCGAGTCTCTTCACTTCTATTCTGCAATTTTCGACTCACTCGAGGTGGGCCTGCCTCGAAACAGCCCTCAGAGGATGAAGATAGAGAGACTTCACTTTGCAGCTGAAATTCGGAACATTGTTGCATTTGAGGGCTTAAATAGGGTTGAGAGGCATGAAAGGGCAGACCAATGGAGAAGGCAATTAGGCAGAGCTGGGTTTCAAGTTATGGGATTGAAGTGTACAAGTCAAGCTCGGATGATGCTATCTGTTTATGGCTGTGATGGGTACAGTTTGGCTAATGAGAAGGGTTGTATCCTTCTTGGATGGAAAGGAAGACCCATAATGTTGGCAGCTGCATGGCAAGTGAACAATGCCTTTTCCGCATAGCCTCCTCCATAATATCAATTGCAGTTGATTGGTTAGTCCAGGAGTAGAATCATTTTTATCTCGCATGGAAAGTAATAAGGTGGGTTAAACCCTAACAGTTCTCCAGTGCTTCTAATTCCTTTCTTTGTTACCAACATTGGGGCATTCATACTGAAGATAATTTAGTTCTACCTATCTTCATAGTAAGTAGCCCTTGCCTCGTGGAGAAAGTAAAGTTCGGCTAGGTAAGAAACATGAAACCTCCAATATTTCATCAGGGGGATCAGAATTTCAATTGTAATGTTCTACTCCAAAGCTTTATGGAGGAACTCTTTATAGACAGTAGCAAAAATATGATCAGTCTCACTCAATAGCAAACACAATGGTAGAAAGTAGAAACCAGGAAGTATGATAGTAACTGTACAAACTAAAAATAGTGAGTATACTCTTTTGGTAGCCAAAACATTCAGCTACAATTTTGTAATTTCAGCAGAACAAAAAATGAATGGAAAACAACAAAGGAGCCTCTTGCATTCCGAAAATAGTGGAAACCATGTATCTGTGCTCCAGATATGATGCAGTGCACACTACCTATGAGTCAATAATTGAATGAATAAATGTACGAAATCAACAACTCATGCAAAAGTGCCGCAATCAACTGTAAAAATTTTATTTGGATGCCTTCTGACCCTGCCCTTTGGTTTGGCTAGCTGCTCGAGTCATAACTCGTAAGCAACTAGCAATTTCTGTGAACGATGGCCTAGCAGCAGGATTAGGAGCCCAACACTGCTCCATAAGCGTTCTCCATTCTGGATCACAGTAACTAGGAATGGTGGGTCTCAATGTGTTGTTCACAATACCCCCTGCATGCATTAAAAAAGTTTAAGATGACTACATGTGTAACAGCGGATTAGGAATTATACACTGTAACAGGGTAATACTGACTAACAATAATCATGAATTAAACATCAGTTTTAGAAGGTGCAGCATGCAAGCCCAAGCTCAACAAACCATAGGGAGTAATCACCTATAATTGCTCCATAGTGCATGTTGGCATACGGCTCCTCTCCAGTAAGAATCTCCCATAAGACGATGCCAAAGGAGAAAATGTCCACCTATACAACAAGGATCAGAAGTCAAGCACGAGATGGATTGAAGTCCCTAATAGCCGCATATTTATCCCTGATTTCTCAAATCAAACAAAAGTCCGTTCCTAAGCTTCTCAATATGCCACAAAAAGCAGAAGAAGAGATCAAGAACTAAAAGAAAAGGGGAGAAAGAGAAAAAAAGACAACAACAATGATGATACATAAGGTGTGGACAAGGAGTTCAAATCAATGAGTTGGCCTGTATGATCTGGCCAAACCCTTCATTTTCCCTTTCTTTGTTTTTCCTTTATTTTTTTCATTTTATAAGATGAGAGCTACAAACAGCTAAATAGAGGAGTCTCTCCAAGTATTGCAATGTGTATTCCAGTCACATGGACACTACAAATCTACAATCATGTTATTTGCAGAATTCCTTGAGTCTAAATGGGATTATTTGGTGCAACCTCATTTGCTTTTTGATAATCCAATTTTAATTTGATAGTTATTAAAATTTGTAAAAGAAAGCTTACCTTTTCGGAAACCTTACTGCTGCTTCCATTCAGCAACTCTGGGGCCATCCATGGTAATGTTCCCCGTACACCACCAGAAACCAGCGTATTTCGCTTGATTTTTGAAAGGCCAAAGTCACCGACCTAGTAAGAATTACATATTGTGGTGAATAACCAAATGTAAGAGACCTTAATCATTTAAATGAGCAGTATATTTATAATGATCACCTTGCAAATTGGCCGTTGAGGATCTTTTAGGTTCACTAGTAAGTTGTCACACTTCAGGTCAAAATGCACAATATTCTTTGAGTGCAAATATTCCATACCAAATGCTGCATCCATGGCTATTATTAATCGCTTGCGACGATCAAGATACCTGCATTAGTTAAAGAAAGCAACATAAATGACAGAATTAACTACTTCCATTCAGAACCCCTTTACAGTTGGATTAAGATTAACTCCACAAGAAAATCAAAGATTGAAGGCTTTTAGGATGAGTAGAATTTCAAGAACTTCGCATACTTTCTGATTGTATAGTATAAGTGTGATGATCTGAAAGTATGACTAAAGGTGAAGCGTAGTGAATAGTATCAATGGATTATTACCTATCTTTTCGAAGCAAGACATGCCTAAGAGAACCATCAACCATGTACTCAGTTACAGTAGCTAGTGTTCCCCCCGGGCCATCTTGCACTACACCATAAAATGCCACCACATTTGGATGGTGAAGCTTTGAAAGAATGTCAGCTTCCCGCCAGAACTCTACAGACTAACAATGGACGAAAAAGAAAAAAATCAGAAAAACTAAAAGTAGAGGGTAATAATAACCATAATGGTCTTGAAAATGAATATTAGAACATGTCACAAAAGCAGCATAACAGTGAGACAATTTTTGTCAGTTGCTTTAAATAAATGCGAGTTTCCTCGCACAGTTCAGAGATGGGAAGGAACGAGTACCAGTCTCTCTTGCTCTGAAGATCTCCCAGTGAAGCAGCTCTTATTTAGTCTTTTAATGGCAACATCACTCCCCCTCCATTTTCCATGATACACAGTCCCAAAGGTGCCAGAACCCAGTTCCTTCATTTGTTCTAGATCTTCATTCTTTATTAACTATCATGTGCATGCAGAAAACAAAATTAATCAAACAGATATGAGGTGGGGAGTCTATAATTTCCTAAAAACTAGGTTAACCAATGGCAAAGTAGTACGAGCAACTAGCAAGTCTTTCTAGATATATAAAAGAGAACAAATGACCAAGTAGCTGGAGAACCAGTGCTTCAACAACAATAGCCAGCTCTATGAAAAAAATTAGTTTCCACAATAGGGTTGAGTCAGATGTGCATGCAATCATGTGCACATTGACAATTTGGTAGGTTCCATTTCTTTAAGGGGTGAAGACAGAAGTACATGTAAGCTTTCTTTTTCCCCAACCATAGTCCATCTTTTTTGAGAACTCAGCTAGAAATTTTGCTTTTCTATAGGGGTTTCGTACATATATGTGTCATATATTCCATATTCCACTGATGAAGTATGCCAACACAAATGAGCCACCACGCGCAAATATAGACACGCAAACAGATACATTGATCCTTCTATAAGTTAATAATAGGTAAACATTTTATACAACCAAGTTCTATCAAGTTATTTAAAATGGAAGCATCATACCTGCAAAGTACTGATATCAAAATCTCCCAGTGGAGGATTCAAAGGAGGTAAACCAGCTGTTCTACTTGCAGAATTTCCTTCCTACATTGAAGTTATTGGACCAACTGTTAGCATAAAAGCAATTAAAGAAAAACAGGAGAGCTGATCAAATGCTTACCTCATAACCAGTCTCTGGCACTCTTAGGTTTTCCATCATGGCTTCAAACTGCATACTTTCAGTTTCCTTCATTTGTGGATGATCATAATTAGCTTCAGTCAATCCAGTTTGTCTGCTAATCTCTTCTGCAAAATTAGGCTGAGAATTCATATGGGCCATTTGAACTCCATCTGTTGGTAAGGGTGTACGATGATAAGATTTGTTGTCTTCTTCCTCAACATTTCTAATTGCAGAAGGAAAACCAAGATCCTGGTCCATAAGAGAAACATCTTGTTGATCAGCCCCTTCTTGAGCCAACTTTTGGAAATATGACCAGTGCTTAGGATCATGGTTTTCCATGTTTAAGCTCAAACCAGCTCCATCCTTCTGCAGTAAACCAACATCAGGCGAGCCTTCAGATAATATTGCCTTGGAGAATATATCAGACAGGAAATCACGAGGAAATCGTTCTTCGATGTCAATAATTATGTCTCCCTGCACTGGAGTAGATATACCAACTTGTGCACGGCCCATAATGTCAGCAGTATTTGGATCCTTGCCAGTACTCTCATCCTGATCAACTTCTGACTGATTAGACGCAGAAACCTCATGGTGCTTCATAGAAGGTATCTGACTTCCAGGAGGACACTCTGATACAGCTTCTGCAATGTCATGAACCACAAGTTTCTTATCCCTGTTTGCAATCTCTTTAGTATCCACAGGGTTTGGCAATGCTGGCTTTAATTCACCATCTGAATCTTGCAAAAGCTTAGCATTCATCTCACAAATTGAATCAGCAAACTCTTTGTACTTCTGCAGTTGGGCAAGTCCATCATCAACAGATTGAGCATCCACATATACAGTGGAGGAGGATTGTTGTTCCGTCCGGGGAGGAAGGTTTGCATGATCATGCAATTTCTTAACTCCTGTAATTGAATCCTGGCGGGAGACATCAGAGCGTGAATGAGATATGAGAAACTGAGGACCATGTGAGTCATCAGATTTTGATGAACGATTCAACAACTCTGCCTGCTCCCTCGGAATTCTTTCTGAGTAGTAGATTCTCTGAGGCTGCACAGGAGGCTCAAGGTACCCCAAATCAATTCCATTGGACAGAGGATCAGCATAGGTAGGAGCAAATACATTGTTAGATGTGGACTGATTATCAACTTCACTAGGATTGTGAACCAGCATCCCAGAATCAATTGATGAAGCAACATTTTCAGGTTCCTGGTACTTCTTTTCATCTTTTGATGCTTCTTCGACAGGAGGATAGTTCATCAAATTACCATCATACATCGGTTTGGGCACAGATTGCTCTTTTCTAGTGGGGCGAAGTTTTTCAGGGTCACTCGCTTGCTGAACGGAACCATCACGTAATGGTAGTACCTCCCTCACTGGCATCTCAAAACTACGCTCTCTCAAGCCACCGGTCTGCCCTTCATTTGAACCTCCTTGATTCATAATCCCATGAATCCCATTATGAGGCACTGAAGTAAGAGTGTCTCCAAAATGGGATTGACTTGGAAAGGCATGGCCATTCTGCAATGGGTATTGCACATGTTGTCCATAATGCATAACCTGTCCATGTTGAAAATGAGGATAAGCTTCATAGGCATGTGAAGAGCTTTGCAGCATAGGTTCAGAAGGTTGAGCAGTTGTTGCTGAAATGATTTTTCCAGTCAAAACTGGAGGACCTAACCCTGCTGAATCTTTTGCAACACTACTTGTTCCCTTCTGAATATTGTGTCTATTTGTCTCATCTAATTGATTAGCTACCGAGCTTGTCAAACCATGTAGGATCGAGTTTTTTCTTGATCCCAGGTCCATGCCATTGACAGCAACAACATATTGAACCTCGGAGTCACCATCCACAGAGTGCAGACCAAACTGATCCTCCAAATCACTGATGGAGAAAAAGAACATCCTAAGCTTGTGCAGCCCCTCTTTATCTTCTAGTTCATTACATTCCTCCATCATGTTTTGCAGATCCTCATCACAAGATACAGAAACCAAGGCATCAAGCTCCTCTCCTGGAAGCTGATATTTAATTACATGCAATTGGTTATAAATTGATAAGGCTTTATGTATAAGCTCCTGCCAGGTAATGTCCTTTCTAATGCGGATAATGCGTGTATCACCTCCAACATACCTGAGCTTCCCATCACTTGGTCGGGGTAAAATTTTACCACCAAAGCTACAAAGAACCTTCATTCTCATTGATGAGCTATCAGAGGCTCCAGATAATGCATATCCATGAACACGACTACTTCCATAGCCTGATGTAGCTCGCGGTGCTGACTGAACTGATCCATAGTTATTTCTGTCATCATGTAACGATGAGCTGTTTCTATCAAACTGGTTTGGAGCTCTTTCAGATATAGCAACCATTGAAGCATCTGAACCACTTTCAAAACCTCTGTGACTGATTCCTAACATGCCCTTTAGTTCAACATAGTCAGTAACGTAACTTGGATCACCCAAAGCATTTGGGTGCAAAGGCTTTCTGGGGTTCACTCGATCAAGCATAAATTCAAGAGAAAACTCCTCACCTGTTATGGAATAATTATGTACTGGTTTAATTTCTGACGAATTAAGGTTATGAGACCTCATATCAGAATGCATGCTGCTCACAGAATTCGGCATATATTGCTGGGATGAAGGATGGAATTCCTCCCTTCCAGGTTCCATGGAAGTGTATGGGACCTGTCTATGCGTCCTTAATGTTCAGTCATAAAATTGCTTGAATGTCTCTCAGCTTAAAGTGCTTACCCAACACTACTAACAAAAACGACTGAATATACAGAGGCCCTGAATTCCTATGAGATGCTGAAACACTGGTTTTCTTGAAAAGAGAAACTGAAACAGGAAACAAACTTCAGTTAGGTTCCAGTCACAGAAATTGTCCACATATAAATTCATCAAAACAAATTGTCCACATATCCAACTTATCCAAATCAAATTCTATTATTTATACTCTTGCTAAACAGCACTGAAAGAGTACCTATTCTTATTTTTAACATAATCACTCCTTACATAAAGCCTGTTCCGTCGGCCTCCCTTACACTCCACAAGATCTTATTAGCTTCTCATATAACATGCTTTCTCAAACGTTTATGAGTAAAAAAATGAACAAATTACACAGAAACATATCTTATAGGTTAATCAGCTCTCACTAACCGATTAAAAAGATTGAACTTGAAGTGATGCTGACAACACATACAGGCCTGAGTGCCAATCAGTTTAGGAACAGGTACAACCAATCCTAACCAATGGGTACCCTAATGCCTTTGTTTTATAATTTTCAATCTCAAATGTGATACCACAGCTAAAGAACTCCTATTGCAGAGCAAAATCCTATTAAAAAGACAAAACAGTCAATCTCCAACAAGTTATTAACAGAACCATAACTACCACCAAAATAGAAAACTTTCATATAAAATGAAATTCTTTACTATTCTTTTTCTCACTTGGATTGACAAAAATTTCTTGACCAATTAATAGTCATAAACCAGTTGAATCTTCAACTGAATAACTGACCTTCAACTCTATATTCAGTTTCATCAAATAAAATGCACAGGCACAAAGATATAGACATAAACCCTAATTTGACACAATCGGCAGTAATCCCAAATCAAAATCAGATAAACCCAGAATCAATAGCATCAGATCAAACCCAATATCAAGAAATCGAAACCCATGTACCTGATTCATTCAAAGACCAAATCTTTTCCGACTAAAAAGCAATCCCAATACGTCTTCTGCTTCAACAAGGGTTGAGTGAACCAGCCACCATTTTCATTGGATGAACATAAAGGAGGAGCCTTTGCTTAAAGTTCACATTTAAAAGACAAAACTCCCTCACTTTCTTCCTCTTTCAGTTTGTAAAGTCTGGATTTTGGGGCTGTCTTCAAAAACAATGAACTAAACGAAGTGACTACACAGAACTCACAGATTCTTTCTTTCCTTTTCTTGGTTTTTATTTTCTAGAAAATACCAAGTCAAGTGAGTGAGATAGATTTGATAACTCCCAGATTACCCCTATTGGGTTTTGATTTTACTAGGTTGCCATGGTTGGTTGACTAGCTCTAGGTGGAGATGTGATCGTGGGAGTGAAGTGTTAGCCTATGGGATTCACCATGTGTTGTTGTGAACACTCATGATGTGTGTACAAGATTTAGACATATATGCATGATTCAAATGTTTTCTAAGCAGTGTTTTCTAAGAAAAAAAAAAAAAAAAAGGTTTTCTAAGCAATGTTCTTTTGCATATCCAATGTGGATCGGGATCCTCTCCTAATAAAAGGAGAGAGATAATCTCCTCATGAGATCTGAGCCGTCCAATTTTAATTCGACGGTCCAGATTGCTTTGTAGGGAGGTTGTGTGAATAGTAGTAAAGGATTGTGATCCGTCGGATTAAAATTGCACGGCTCAGATTGTTTTATGAGGAGATATGAGGAGAGAGGGATTAGGAGAGGATCTCATTCCATCCAATGTCATCATCTTTAAAGACAAATCAGGCTATGATTGAGTTTAGAGGATAACAAAAAGCTCTTCCTCCCTCTGACTTTTTATCTAATAGTATTATTTTAAAATACTAATAAGATTAATCAAATTATCGATAAAGTTTTAATTTGAATACAATCACGACATAATCTATATCAACTCTCGTGATTATAAAGTTCTATAACAAAACTTATCATACATTCAAAAATTATTAAGATTTTTGACATCGTAATGTGTTGCACTAACTAAATCTTATGAATTTTCAATATAACTAAATATATTTATAAATATTACACTAATCAATTCTTATGAATCTTGACATCGTAAAGATCTTCATAAAGTTTTCCAAACACCGAAGTGTTAAGCATAAGTTGCCTTTTAATTTCAGCAACATCAGTTTCTAAGATGCAGAATCTAGAGGCTCCCACACCCAATTCCATTTACTAGTCACCCACAAATAAGATAAAAACACTACATTATCGGTGTGTCGATAGCCTCAAGCTCAGGTAGGCATGACATGACTGCATGAGCACACCCGATCCTCACCTCCCCATTCACATATTCCCGAATTGGCCTTGGACGGTCTCATCCAATTACATTAATTAGTTCAAAAAAAAAATGGTCGGTCCAAGTCTCTTTCTTACTTTCTTTAGTTTCTTGGATTTTTCTGTATGTTTTATTTCTTTATGCTTCGTGCTTTTGTATTGTTTCCTTTTGAATTAATTTCCAAGTATTCAAATTTTTGAAGAACTTAAAAGGTTTGAACTTTTAAGGTTTGAACACTCAATTTTTATTTTTCAAATAATGTTTATGTATTTTGTTCAAAAAAAAAAATTGTGTTTACATTTGTATACGTCTTAATGTTTTTAACTTACCTTCTACGTTATTCTCAAAGTTTATATCGACTCTTTGTCAATTTTAGACTTGAGACCAAAACTCATGATTATTAGTATGGAATTAATGTAGGAGTTCTCGTAGGTAAAACCTTTTGGAAGTTTAATTAAGAGAAGATTTATACAAACTAGTTTGCGGACGAAGAAATAGTTATTGAAAGAGTATTATAACTAGCCGTCCATTAGATAACGAGGGGAATAGAATTAGACCTTGTATGACAGGAAGCGAAACGTATACTATAAGAGAACAAAACAATAAAGCATCTTGTACATATTGTATAGAAGCGTTGGTTATCACGCTCTGAATCAAACTACTAAGCCTTTCCCCGTCCATGCTAAATGGTCTTTGCTTATTAGTTCAAAATCACATCTGAATCTTATAGCTTTATCCTTTGTGTACGTAGTCGACTCAAACTAATATATGTCCATTAGTATCGGGCAATTGGCCATCAAATAGAACTATATATTTATTAGAAGACCCCATACAAAAATCTGGAATTTATTACGTGATAAATAGATTGAAAAGATGTAAAAGTTGAGAGCAAGCTAGCTGCTAGCTACAGAGTCCATCCTCCTAGCTATTTACTTCGTCTGGGGCATGCACTGTAAAAGCCTCTGAATACTGGAGGTGTAGCCCAAAAATCACAACATAAATCTGTGTTGTCGTTTAAAGAGGCAGTTTGGAGGGATTTAATGGTTGCAATTTGGGAAGCAGGGATTTTCCCAGTTAATCGGTTATAATCGAGAGCGAGTGTGTTAAGTTTTTGCGCGCAAATTACCCAATGAAGGAGGAATGCTGCCTGATAATCCATTATGACCTGAAGTGAGAGTCGTGAGATGCCTCAGGTTACCAAGCTCAGCTGGAATTGATCCTGAGATCGCATTCTGATCAAGAATCATCAGCCTGAGTTCCTAAAGCGATCCAAGTTCGGGAGCCTGTTGTCCAGCAAGCAGCTTGTTACTTATGATCAGTTGAATGACCTTACTGTCGTCATTGCAGGTGATGTATTCCCAACTGCGCGCATGGGTTCGGTTGAGTTTCATCTCAAGTGGCGAGCACGTTTAGCGGATCAGAATATATATATATATATATGCTATTCTTGAACGCAATCAAAGCTTGTGTCTCTGATAGAGGGAGCGCTCCAGGAAGGAGACTCGCGCTTAGGGTTTATTAGAGCCAATATATAGTACCCAGCAGGCGGTCCTCGTCAATGGCATAGTTGCGATATTGCTCTTTGCTAAAGAAGATTGTTAATGCATAGAAATCAGTCACTGAATTAATTTATATACGTAGTGTACGTACGTTGCCATACGAAAATTCAACTTATCAAAAATCAAATACATTTTTTATGTTTTCATCACAAGAAAATAATCACAATGAAAAGAAGATGAAGATACATATCAAATATATTAATGCAGCAATAGTAGAAGGATTAGAACACCAACCGTTCTCAGTTGCCTTGTAAGCCATTGGTGCTGGAAATCAAAGACCTCAACAGAAGCCTTAATTTTGTGGAGCACACAATATGTGAAAAGATTAATTAGATGACATTACTAGTACGTATTGTATTTTCAGCATATGTTTCAGTGAACATATGGATGGACTCTAGTTATACTGAGAAATAGATTAATTTAGGCTCAATCGATTGAGTCGTCGCATTAGAGATTCTTAAGCTAGCGACGGGCCGAGTTTTTTAAGCGGCAGACTGTTTGTTCGTCACTTAAAAGCTTTTTGTGCAACAGACTTTGACAGTCATTTTCAAAATCCGTCCTTTTTAAGGCATTTACGGCGTAGTGATCTCATTGATGAAATAGAGTTTCAAGATAAATATGTCACATCCTGAATTTTGAATAACTGAAATCCGAATTCAACGATGTGAAAATTTCACAATTAAACTCAAATACTTAAAAGTCATCATTCGAATTGTGACTCACATGCCCACAAAATATTACATCATTAAATACATAGATGTAAAAACATAATAGTGCCACTAACGCTCTCCAACCCAAAAATAAACACAAAGGCCATGTATCACCTCCTAGTCCCACGACTCAGACGCCGTCTCCTGGCTGTTGGTCCTCATCTGCAGGTCTAACTCCTACACCATCAATCGGTGCACCGAGTTTTAACCAACGAACCCGGTAAGCTTTATAAAGCTCGTGTGAATAAAACAGATAAGTTCAGGACAGTATAATTTAACAACAATTGGAAACACCATTTCTAAAACAACCTCAACTCATGAATGGTAAATCCACAACACACAACCAACCAAAAGAATAAAACTTGGGACACGATAACCACTGTCATTTCCCTACAAACCATACAAAAGTAGACAGACTAGAGCTCTAACTGATCGTAACCAATCACCCGGTCAAAGACTTGGTTGCTGATATATTTGTCATAAGGATCCATTTCACCGCTTTGGCGAGATCCTATCCGCCACACGTGTAAGATCCCTTTCACCACTTTGGCGAGATCTTACAATGGATGTTGGTTTCCATAGCAACTCACTCACACATCACACAATTCCCATATACACAATTATGACAGTTTCATAACAATTAATGCACCCAATTGCACACTCACAATACATATATTTCACGTAAATATATATATACATAGACATTCATACATGAATAGTCCACTAATACCAATTATAGTCATTGATCATAAATACTTAAAAAATCATTTTTATATTAAAATTATTTTACTTACCAATGAACCGTAGTCAATCAAGTTCACTCAATTTAAAACAAATATTTCTTTCATAGAACAATTTCACATTTAACGATCCATTACTATATATTAACTCGTATAAAATACGAACACTGTGAGGTTAACTCACTTTAATTACTCCTGTTGTGTCTTCAACCTCTCAAAAGAGGGATATTCACGTACGGTCCAGCACCTAAGCGACATTATCGAAACTTAGCATTCAATTTAAATAAGATAAATTATAACTCGCTTCCAACATGTAATTCTTAACCCCGAGGCTTGCCAATCACGCGACAAACCTCATTCGGAGCCTCTCAAGACTCCTAGAATGCCTAGTCGACCATATGATCGAACACCAAGTACTAAATTCTAGGCCGATACGCACATAAATTAAAAATCGCATAACTAACAGATTCAAAAATACATAACTCGGTTATTCGGCGACCGAATCAAACAAATAATATATCTCCGCGCTCATAACGAATAGCACGATATTATAGGGCACACAACTGTCCTATAAGTAAACAAACGCGCCGCCACACGCCGCACCCCTAACCTGCAAATTCTCACCAACCCAAACGTCCAAGTTGAAGATTAGAGTAAGGGAAGCATTCCAATACCTACGATTCACTCCAAACCTGCCGGAAAGCGACCGAAATGGCCACTGCAAGGTGGATGCACGACTCAACAGCCTCTCCCTTCAAGTCTGCTGCAGGACCTTCACCATCGTGCTCAAAGGTAAGACGTTGGCCCAAGGATGCGAGGCTTGGATGCCGGTCACGCCGGAACGACCTGCTACCCTGAGGTCGACTTCTGCAGTAGCTTCCAAGCTTCATTGCGAAGGGCACAGTCGTCGACTGGGCTTGCAGCTGGTACGAAGTTGTAGAGGAGAGAGAGAGAGACGAAGAGAATGATGGGTGGCACGCTGTCTGAGGTGGCCAGACGGAGGAGAACGAAGAAGAAGAAGATCGGCGTCGAATGGGAGAGGGCAGATGAACAGTCGCTCGGGCGGCTGTTCACTTTCCTATTCTGAAATTTTTTTAGAGTTTCTGAAAAAAGAAACTTTCATTTTCCCTTCCAAAAAAACTAAAATACAAAACATGTCATAACTTTTTCTTACGACTCTCGATTTTTGCGTGCCGCGGGTGTACGAACTAGTATCGACGAGCTCTACAACTTTCGTGAATGAAACTTTTTAGAATTCCCGACGGATCAAAAAATCAACTTTTAGCCCTCGGAACTCAAACGTTTTTTGACGTTTTAATTCTTGGAATCACTTCCGACCACAACAAAACTTAAGTAAAAGAGCACATAAAACGAATTAGCACGTTCCTCCATTTATTTAATTTCGAGAAAAAAAAGCAAGAAATTAAAAATCAAAATCCAGGTTACTACAAATTCAAAGGAAGGAGAGATTAAATGGTGATCCTAAATCAGAGCACAAAACAATCTCCCAATGGCTGTTACAAACCTCTTGATTCTAGCATTTGATTCATTTCAAATTTGAAGCGTGCCTATTTCTTTCGTCACCGATGATTTTCCAAACTTGGGCTGTCAACTTAATCTGGGCCTTTTGTAACCTCGGGGCTGCCTACCTTCTACCCAAAATCAGGTTCAAGAAGGTGTTCTAAAAATAATTTAAAAAAAAAAAATATATATATATATATATATATATATATATATATATATATAATGTTCTTCTGCCACTCCTTTGCAGATTCTTTGGTGTGTGTTTGACAGGACATACAATACACTTGCTTAATGAAAATGAGCAGATAAGACTTTCTGGGAAAAAGCCATGTGCATGACATGGGAACATTAAACTCCAAAGCGGCAAAGCCCATATCTGGATCTTACTGACATAATCATTTTTAATGCAAGTCATAGAAAATCTAAACAGTTTGAACGATGTTGTATTTGTCCATAGATTAAAGAGAAAAAAAAACAAGCAATGAGTGCAAGTATCTTATAACCAACACATTGACTCGAATAATTAACCATTGAGCAGCATAATAAGCTAGGAGTGCTTAGAAATAGCAAATATTCTTATCTGCTTAAAATGATCGAGATTAATAGATAATTGCCTAAAAATCCCAGTCTGTCAGTTAGCTAAGTTTCTGTTCATACTCTGTGAGTCTGTGATTTTCCTTTTATTCTTGGTTGAGTTCACAATTCTAGCTTTGATTCTATAGGTCTTTGTAATGACTAATCATAGCCCTGAAGGTTAAAATTTCATAAGGATGACTATGTTTGAACTGTTGCTATATATAGACCAATTATTGATTTAAGTTTGGCAAGTTCAAGGCCATTTCTACAGAAGTAGTACCAATAACATTAGTGGTATTGAAGGAATCTTCTTTGCTCGGCTCTTCTCCATCTCATTTATAAAAGATGGGCAGGTAGATCTGGATCTATGACAGAAACCCTACAGTCTGTCCAGGATATTAGGATTATACAAAAGAAAAAAAAAATTGAAGTGATCTGTATGTATTTGTACCCTGTTTATATTCTTTCTCTTGTTATTTGGTACTAGTCGACTAGAGAAAGAAATTTGTATCGTGGAACTCGTTAGTTCTAACATTTCCAATTGACCACAGGAAGATCTTATCTTCCTTAAAAAAAGGAGAACAAAATCTGTGTGAACTTTGTGGTTTAGCACACAGATTACATATTACTTTGTATGCATTCCCAAAAACCTGCATTTTCAAGAACTTAGATTTTGTGGCATGGCATAGCTTTTACTATTAATTTGTCCATCCTCAGTTTTCTGAAAATCAAAATTTTTAACATTTAAAGCAGAATAACAATGTAATCTTTTTGGGAAAGTACTTTAGAGATTGCATTGTTTTTCGTCTTTAGTCTTTACTATAAAAGAAAGCGTGTGCTCAACATTATTTGCCATATGGCGCTGGAAAGCGCGCAGTTTACATATAGAAATGGTACCCTTAGCTGTTCACATTGACTAATGCTTAGGTACATTGCAGGCAATACCTCAGTCAGGTTTCTATATATATGTACTACTACAGGCCAGTTGTTCATTCTACCAGAAACATAGTTAAAATTTTAGAATCACACATGAAGCTGTTGTTTTTGTGGAGTTTAATCAGTCTGGTAGCTTTTTCGAGAGTTGAAGCTAGAGTTCGGCATTACAGATGGGAGGTGAAGTATGAGTATAAATCTCCAGATTGCTTTAAGAAGCTGGTTATGACCATCAATGGAGGAACTCCAGGACCAACAATAGTGGCAGAGCAGGGTGATACAATTGTTGTTGAGCTCAAGAACAGCTTGTTAACCGAGAATATAGCGATCCACTGGCATGGAATCCGACAGGTACATGTATAGTTGATCATATTTTACCTCCTAAGACTACAGTTGTTTCTGTTGGCTTTTTCGCTTATTTGATTGCATAGTAAACTTTAGCGTCATTCGTTGTCTAACATGGTATCGGAGATTTGGTTCTAGGAGGTCTCGGATTTGAGATCGAACTACAATCCATATCCCTACCTCTTTGTTGATTTTGTAAACTGCACATATGTTTCTATTTTGTCTGCATTAGTTGTCTAACTGTTCTCCATGTTGAGGGCGCTTGAGCTTTTGGAATTTAGAAGTTGTCTACTGATCACAAACTTTTACTGTATATCACTTGCAGATAGGAACACCTTGGAGTGATGGAACAGAAGGTGTAACTCAATGTCCTATTTTGCCAGGAGATACCTTCAAATACAAGTTTGTTGTGGATAGGGTAAGTTTCAAGGAACTTCACAATTAATGAGCCAATCTTCTATATTATCTCCTCAACAGCATCAGCATAATCTATTAGCCTCATTTAGTATGTTCCTGATTATAAACATTGCATAATTTATAGTTTATCTGTAAAGTTAAGTTTTCATTGGTTAAACTGTAGGCTGGGACATTTATGTACCATGGACATTATGGAATGCAAAGAGAAGCTGGGTTATATGGATCCATTATTGTATCACTTCCCAGTGGAACTTCTGAGCCCTTTGCTTATGATTATGATAGAAACATTATCCTAAATGACTGGTTCCACAAAAGCACTTATGAGGAAGCTACTGGCTTGTCCTCCATTCCCTTTGTTTGGGTTGGGGAGCCTCAGGTAACTAAATCATTATATGATCTTTGCTTGAAATTACTTCAGAAATAATTTAGAGGTATTTATATGATAATACTCATCAAGTACTTGTTTACTTTACAGTCACTTCTGATTAATGGAAGAGGGAGGTACAACTGCTCTTTACTAGCAAATCCAAGCCTGGGAGGCTGTAATGTGACAAATCCAGAGTGTTCTCCCCATGTAGTGACAGTAATTCCTGGAAAAACATACCGGTTAAGGATCGGTAGCTTGACTGCTCTATCTGCTCTCAGTTTTCAGATTGAGGTAACTTCCACCAAACCAACACTTATAACTTTCAATGTGTAAGCTTTCTAAATTCCTAGAAGAGCAATCATTTCCATGTAATGACTTCCATTTGGGGTCATTTCACCATAATCCTGAGATCATCTGTAATTGTCTAGTGACAGTTGTTTTAATGCAGGGTCACAATTTTACTGTTGTTGAAGCTGACGGGCACTATGTGAAGCCATTTGTAACCAAAAACCTATTCCTTTACTCTGGTGAGACATACTCTGTCCTAGTAAAAGCAAACCTGGACCCATCACGAAACTATTGGATGACTACAAATGTAGTTGGCAGAGAACCTAAAACCCCAATTGGATTAGCAATCCTCAACTACTATCCTACCCATTTCAGGAAATCCCCTGAAACAGTTCCAACCACAGGACCTTTGTGGAATGACACTGCACCAAGACTAGCTCAGAGTCTTGCTATCCAAGCCCTCCAAAGTTCTATTCACACCCCTCCTTCCACTTCAGACAGAACCATTGTGCTTCTCAACACCCAAAACAAGATCGATGGATACATCCGCTGGTCCTTGAACAATGTTTCTTTATCTGTTCCCCACACACCTTATTTGATAGCTTTGAAAGAGAAGTTGAATCTAAGCCATGCATTTGACCAAAAACCACCTCCTGAAAATTATGACTTCAAAAACTATGATATATACAGTGTTGCCAAGAATGTGAATGCTACTTCAAACAATGGCTTATACAGGTTGAAGTTCAATAGCACAGTGGATATTGTACTGCAAAATGCTAACACTATGACTGCAAACAACAGTGAGACACATCCATGGCATCTCCATGGTCATGACTTTTGGGTGTTGGGATATGGAAGAGGAAAGTTTGACGTCACAAAAGATGTGGCAAACTACAATCTTGTCAATCCGATCATGAAGAACACAGTGCCAGTACACCCTTTTGGTTGGACTGCTTTGAGATTTCGAGCAGATAATCCAGGTGTTTGGGCATTTCATTGCCATATAGAGTCACATTTCTACATGGGAATGGGAGTGGTTTTCGAATCTGGGGTGGAGAAGGTGGGAAAGCTGCCATCTGCTATTATGGGTTGTGGAGAAACTAAAGGCTATCATAGGCCGTAGTATATTTTTTCTTTGAAATTTTCACAGCTCACTTGTTCCTACAGTTCAGTGATTCATTATAGGGATTTTGTAGCTGCATTGATGAGTATTATGGTAAAAATCAAATTACAACACCTTATATTTGAGACCGAGTGTTGTCTTTCTAAAAGCAACTGTGACTCAACATATGCCAAATGCTGTAGAACTACAGTATGTGCTTTAAGAAAACACACCTTGACTATCAGGATCCCCATATTTCTTGCAGGAAAAAAAACAAAAAAAAATCACTAAATCAATTCTATAACACAATTCACTGGCAGCTTTCAGTCGATTCATTTCACTTCTCAAGAATGTTTTGACTCGATATAGTTCAGTGATGAACCTAGAATCAAACTAGGCGGGTGGCTTGTCAGGTTACATGATGGTGCAGCTCCCTTGATCCCTATAAAGGTACGAGTAATCCATCAATTATTAAAAGAACTACAGAAGGTTATAATGGCTTATATTATAAGGGAAATGCTACTTACCTAGGATTCCGCTTTGTATCTTCGTAGTAGCTTAAGGCTTCCTCAAACTTGAGATACTCAGGACCTGTATCCTGAAGATTCACATTCTTTGGCCCATAGATATAAGCTTTAATAACAAACTGTGGAGGTTGTAACCTGTTTAGATCATCAAATTAGAGATAAACTGGTCGACGATATCAACTTTAGTAAGAAATTAATTTCCATCTTAAATAAATTATGGACTGAACAGACTCACCTTCCTTCACATTCCACTAACCATACTAAATAGGCTGCACCAAAGTACATAGACAAAAATGGCCTGGAAAGATCATCAACAGAATTGATTATATATGCCCTAAAGCCCATCTCCCTACACTCGAGCACAAAAAGTATACAAAACGGGTAAGAGAGTAATAAATTATATTCATTAATGACAGAAGTCCGGTTACTAGTGTATCAAATGATTTAACCATTTGAACAAATATATTGATCTAATCTGATACCAATAGACAGAAACAACCAAAGTTAAACAGAAACAACCATGATGAACAAAGATAGTTCATTAAAAGTTTATATATAGAATAATAATAAACTAGATTCGGAGTACGGGAATGACATACCTGTAAAGCCATACAGCTGTAGAATAGTCTATTCCCATTATACCAGGACGTGGTCCAACGCCACTCAGGAATCGCATGCTTATGATCTCTGCCAGAGCACAAAGAACCGACTGTGCAACACGAATGCATCAGAAAATAAGAATGGCAAATAAGAAAGAGCTTAACTGTAAGAGAAAGATACAAATAACTGCAGTTAGCAATAAATGCCAAGGAATGAAGAAAACTGAGAAGACATCTGGATGACAATAGTTTTCATGATCTTCCAGTCTTTCCCATGTCTCAGGTGAAAAGTACAGAATAGAATAAGTAATGTAGCTGAGCAGTCAAACTCTAATCAGATTGCTATTCCTATTGGTCATGTCCACCATTATATATCATTCCATGGATGTGATTGATGCAATCTCCTATAGTTAAAGTTTAATCAGATTGCCACCTATTGGTTATGTCACATATACAACACATTATACTATACCTACTGGCTCTGCACCAAATTATATATCATTGATGAAATTAGTTTGAAAGGCTTATGCAAGATGCAGCAATGTGATTGATGTAAACCTTGCATCCTGCATAAGCCTTGCAGACTTGCAAATCATTCTTTTTTCTCCCATTTGGGTCTAATAAGCATTTTTCCCCCCAAAATATAGGTTCTGATAGTGTATACTAGCCATATAGCAATGTATCATTTACAAAACCCTACAGTATGTGGAAATCCACTGAATTAATCTGTGTGAGATCGTCAAGATTGGCGTATCACAACTTGAAGGGTAGACTTACAACTTTGAGTGGCTTTGTACTGAACTGCTTTATACATATGATTTCTGCCACAGCCTGCAATGAGTAGGGATCATTTAGGAGTGAGGATTGTTTTGATGAAACCATTATCCAGATTAGATTTTGATTGATGACTGGTGTTATAATTTGGTATATAGAAACTTGATGTCACTATATAAGGGTTCATTTTGAAACCAAGATAAGATAGTAGTTACTATTATCTTTCCCTTCCTTTTAAAAGGTGCACAAGAATGATGGAGGCTAATAAACTGTATGAGCACTAAAATCTATATCCTATTGACCGCGAATAACTGCCACAAGATTTTACTCTAAAAATTCATACCTTCAGTTCCATCCGAGAAAGATATGGTTTTTTCTTATCATCTTGGGAGAAGCGCACGCTTCCCTGTTTCTCTCCGGATAGAGTCCACTCTTTAGAGACTTCAGGATGGTTCCACATGTCTGCCATGTCTTCTGGAGAAGCTACGGAGTCCCAATATGTGTACGTACCACCTGAAAGCTTTCTTGGCTTAGGAGTTAGTAATACCAATATAACATAAATAAATGAAACAGTATTAAATCTCAGAAGAGAACTGGCAATCTCAGGATTTCATAGTTCAATAGATGAACGAACACAAACATAAAACCTTCAATCCCAGTTATCTAAATGAATAGGGTTGGATTAACCGTCCATGCTAACTGCATTGGCCACCAACTCCATAGATGTCTCTTTGAAATGTTAATAACCGTAATTGTAGATCAGGAAGATCTTTATTGAAAACTGATTCTAAATGATCTATACTCATAGAATATAAGTTTCATAGACTGATTGCATTGGAGAAGCGGCTTCATTCTCTTGTTCGCATCACTGGGGATCAAAGAGAAGGGGAAGAAACAGAAGTTTCTAAACAAGCATACTTATCTTGGGAAGCTTCTCAGCTTAAGGTACAGACAGGAAGACACTTTTATAATTATATCCACGTATAAATAAACAGGAAGAGAAAAGAAATGGACTGAGCCTCTACAAAGATGCAAAAGATGTTAACTATTTATTATGAAAAAAAAAAATTAATACAAAAATAAATTTAAACAGATGTAGTGCCCAAAGTGGCTCAGCACTAAAAATGAACTTCACTATGTGTTATAGCAATTAGGATCCATGCTTCAGATATTATTAGAGCAAACTACTAAAAATAAATTGTAAAATTGTAATTTTGAGTGGCCATGAATACCCACTAAAAGAAAAGAATATGTTCTCACTGAGACGGATCTTTCAGTAGAAGTTTGAGGGATTACAAAAATTCCTATCATGAAGTTATTTTGATCTGGAGCATAAATATCCCACATGGGTAACAGGCTCCTTCTGGAACTAGATAAAGAAGCAAGTTATGCAACCTGAGTTTTGCGATGAACCAGCCTTTTTAGCAAGGGCAAGAGAAGCAGAAACCTCTTCCACAGATTGACGACCTTCAAGACTTTTTCTGCAAAAAAATGTTACACCACAATCATCTTCGAAAAATATCTGCTATAGTTTAAAAAGTCATCTTCTACTTCTCAAAACCTTGGGACACTTTTCTAATCATTCAGAAAATGAACAGCATGCTCATGCATTAGTATAACTTCAGTTGCTCATGTCAGTGAAAAATTGGTATTCCATTAAAACAAGTGGAGAGTGATGGTAACAAATAATAATTGCTGTAACCTACAGGACAATAACTAATGCAGATATGTTTTGTCTAGACTACATAGATAAGGGATTATTACGGAAGGGTATCTGACAGATGTATTTGTATGCATAGAATATTAGAATTATAATATTCAGACTATAGATTGAAACTCAGATTCTTATGCATATCTGCTAGCAGTCTCAATCTGAGGCCATATACCAAAAGAAATTTCCCACTACTTCATTGTGGTTGGAAATTTTCCCTCTTAAATTAACCTGAACTATATCATAAAGCACTTCTATGAAAAATGCTCAAATGTTCCAGATTATACTGATGGAAAAGAGATAACAACCTGGATGGAAGAGATTCTTTGACGGAAAGATATCGTTGCCAATACTTCAAAGTTGATTTGTGATTTGCCTTTTTGGTACCTCCTTTATATGCCCTAACTACAAATTCTTCACTTCTTTCTCTGCAAACAAAGTCTCGAGCATCAATATCGCATTATAACAAATGAAGGTAATCATTTCAGTTACCAACAATATTTAAACGTGTGGGAAACAATCGGAAGATGGATCTCACCAGTCTTCATTTAGAGCACAAAACAACCGAACACAAAAATGATCATGCCAACTCTATAATTAGTAACTTACTTCTGTTCAAAGCTTGATAACCAAATTAGATAAGCAGCACCAAAATATATATTTTCGAAAGGCCTGAACAGGAAATGTTCATTCCCGTTCAATTGATATGCCCCGTAACATAATTTCAGTCCAACAACATAAAAGGTCGGTAAAGAAGAGCTATGCCCTCAAATATGAAATAAGTCCATATGATGGATACCTAGCCAGCCAATCGGCAGTTTTTGGTAAAATTTGCATGATCCCCAGGTGAGTGGCCTTAGTTTTTTTGTCAGACCGCTGAGCAAGGGGCTGTCTATCACTTTCAAGTTCAGCAATAGCACATATCATATCCTGCAACAGAATAAGATTCAAACTTTGTATTGGAAGTGCAATGGCAATGCAGGTTATAGCATTTCCAAATTATGAAAAAGAAAGCAGAGTAATGTTACTTAGGAAAACATACAGCATCTATCTTTCCAGTAAAATGCCTGCGAACAATCATCTCAGCCACAGCCTGAAAAGCAACCATATGATGCAACAAAGTTAACAAAAAAAATAGAATTAAATGATATTCTAAGTATATGCAAGTCAAAATCAAAACCTTTTTCTCCGTAGTCCTCTATTCTATGCCAAAAAAGTTATCACAGGATAGGTGCTAACTGCTAACAGTTGTAGGAAATTACAATATCTCAAAACCAAGTTAGATCCTAGATAATGAATAGCGGGCATTATGATGATGCTACTTGATCTACTAAGTTAATTCGTTGAACCTTTCAGAACTCATTAGCTAAGCAGTCAGTTGAAAAATGCACAGTTAGAGAGATTTTTTCTTTTAAAATTGGAACTATAGTAACTATGATTTCCTTCAATGTAATTACAACTGCCTCACCCTCATCTCAGTCTGTGTCAAATAAACCTGTCCGTCAGGATCACGTGAGACGTGAACTTTCTGCCCTCTGGTCTCTCCAACATCTTCCCATTCAGCACTCACATCTGGAACATTCCACAGTGCTTGCATGTCCAAGGGGTCAATGCATTCATTCCAGTATTTATAGCTGACAGCCATCCTAGCAGTTTTTCTGTGATACTTATCTTAACATCTGATAAACAACGAGGTACATTAATTTGTATATGCACTGTTGCATCAAATGCAATATATGAATATTATTTCAGAGACAATTATAAGCAAAAGTAAAATTTTACAGAATGCTAAAGTTTATATAGTGTCCACCCCTTAGGGAAAGCCCTTAGGGAAAGCATTTTCTGAAGCATTTTCTGAACTGAAAATTTTAATTTGAGTGGATAGCTTTGACAAGCAGCAACAAGCATAGTCCATAGAGTTCAATATTTACTACCTTCGTCGCGATTGATATGCATAAATTCAAAACACAGCAATATTAAATAGGGAAAACATAATAATCATTACTCGAACGTATCCACATTTCAGATTGTATCCACTTCTGTGATCTCCGACAAATCTTTAAGGCCTAAAACAAATGATACATTCAATTTCATTCCTAATACTTGAATTTAAACCCTTTATCAAGAAATTTTCCAACTTTGAGCCTAATAACCTTCCCATTGTATCCACTTCTCGTAGAAAAGCTGCAACTTTTCACCATTGCGTGAAATGAACAATCGCACAACCATACAAAGCTGTTATTTTAGCATAGCCTTAATGCCATTGACAATGTTCCAATCCATTTCATCCCTACTACCAAAATTCGAAACCAAAAGCAAAAAGACTTTCCACCTTAACCACCCTCCCAGGACCAAAACAAACAAACCCACCTCATTAACAAATCTACCAATCAAATTAAAGCAGTGCACTCATCAAAACAATAACACAACCATATCAGAAAACCACCTAAAACCAAATGGTACAAAAACACAATGATATCTATTATGATCAATGATTCTGATTCACAATCATGGGACCAAGTAGAAAGAATTGATTTTAGGGATGATTACCAGCCAGAGGGGTGAGGAAGAAGAAGAAACAGCTGCTGCTTCCACTTCCTCCTTTGGCTGATGGTAAGAGAGAAAGAGGGGGACCCACCAGAGCTTCAATGAGGAGGAGGAAGAAGCGGTTGCATCTATCAACCACCTCCTCTTGTCTGATTGGCAAGAGAGAGAGAATAAAAATGGGAACGTATATATGATCAAATTGGAGGACCATTGTTGCCGGGTACTTCTGTGGCAATGCCACCATTGGTTTTCATTGAATGACACTTTGCCTGCCTCGCCTGTCTACCTCCGAGCCAATGCTGAAACTTTCTTATTTTTCTGTTTTTGAAAGAAAAACATAGAATTTATTTTATAATAAATTGGAACAACCAAGAAAATCATGACCATTTATGCAAACTTGCAAAGAAATGCAGGACTTAGAAAGGAACCGATCAATTTGCATGAGCGAACTCCACACAAGTCCGGACCACTATAGTCTATACTTGAAAGAAAAAATAAAATAGTAAACTGCTTCTTGAATTCACTATCAGCATTATTCATATTAACAACATCGTCACTCCTAAGAAAGGATTGTTCATGTACAAGTGAAGAACCAATTTTTTTTTCTTGGTCATCTTCAACAAAAGTTTGATTAGTAAACTTTGACTTCTCGAGTGCTTTCGCACTATCCGGCAGCCGCTCGTATTTTCTTACATAGCTAGCGCATTGACAAATTAGAAAAGATATAGGCACTGAAATAGTGAAAAAAGTTGTCGTTTGGTCTTATTAAACAATGTCAAGTGTCTCGTATTTGATAAGCATAAGTCAAATCTACAGGTTGTAGGACTAATTTGACAAATTAAATTAATAAAAAAAGAAATAACATAAAAAGAAAAAATAGATTCGCTCATTTATATTTAAAGATCCGTCGTACTCAATAAACTAACATTTATAGATCGACGTACACAACGAACTAACGACTCGCAATAATATTTCTCTTGTCGAGTACAACGATCATGTAAAATAGAAACACGAGCTGCATGGTTTTATATATAACCATTTTAGATGTTATTCAGATATATATTAAAACAAGAATTCAAAAAAAGGTAATCGTCAATGCACAAACAAACACTGACTTCTTTATTCCATTGAGCCTTAAGATTTATGAAACCACCCTGGGGATGGTGGCGCCCATACCATCATCATCATCATCATCCTTAGGAGGGGGCTCATTCAGATCAATCAAAATCTTGAAACCAACATGTTCAGCTACAGTAGGATTAATGATCTCTGATGCTGCTGTCTTCTCCTCAGCTTCATAAGGATGTGACATAACAAAGCGTTAGCAATGAGAATCAAACTAACAAATCAATGCAAAAGTAATCTCCAATATATGTTGTGTCATGCATGCAATATTATAGGGTGTTATTACCTCCTTGAACAGCTTTTCCATTTCCTTCAATTGGAGCTCCTCCTCCCCTAGATATATCAACGTTGTCTTTGTCTAATGGGATTTTAGTTTCTGCAACGGTGATCTCCTTGTTGGACATTTTTCAATGGAATGAAAGCAATACAAAAGCAGTAGTACTCTCAGAATGCCAAGAGGTGTGGTTCAGGTTAATCAGCAGAGGCTCGTTTATATTGGATGGCAAGGTGCAATTATTGATGGTAATTAGGCTCAGTTAGGAATGTAATTGAAGGAGTTTGTAGAGCACCATTATGTCTAAGGTGGATTTTGACAAAAGGACACGAGGAAATTTAATCCCTCGTGTTAAGAAGGTAGAAATGCGATTTGAAAAATGACAGTTCTAAGACTCAACTTACGATTAATGTTTTTGATTATATTAAGGGTAAGTTATTCATTAAAAACATATGTAGTCTCGAGCTGCCATTGATTTTTCACTGTACGTGTCATTAACGGTAAACTAATGCTAGTATGTTTTTACTTCCAAGTCAAAATTCAACACTTCATGTGGATATATATCTTAACTAAAGTTGAATACACTCGACTACAAAAGAGTACGTCGTAGTAGTTGTTTTATGTTTTATTTGCTATTTCATTCATGTGTTACTTGAAGGTATTCATAGATATGCAATATTTGTTTTATTTGCCATAGTAATAAATTTTAATACGTGAAGGTGGTCAATTTCGAAAGGAGTAAATCAATGAAAAGACATCCTTATTAGTGATTTTATTTATCACAGGGTAAATAAGGTTGAAATGGCCATTGGATTAAATATTGCATATTGAAGAATTGACAAAGTTGGTAATGCATATGCACAAAATTAGTAAGAAGTAACTGCAATACTTTGCAAGACATCAAAAAGAGCTACAAAACATTGCAAAAGTTGGCCGAATAATAAAATTAAATATTTGAATGACATTATGGTTCCGTAAATTTTTTTTTTCTTTCTAGAATTTTCTCAATTTTCCTCTGAGGGTGTTTTTTTTTTTCTAGAATTTTCTCGATTTTTCCTTCGAATGTGTCAATTTTAAAAGTCGATAGTAAATTTCAAACTCTAGTAACTATATCCGTCTCACTATAATTAAACCTCGATAAGTGTGGTTTGTAACCCACCATTATACTAATATTGCTCTCACTGAAGAATCCATGTACACATCAAACTAACATTCATAGATCGATGCACAAGGAACTACCATTTGCTGCTCTCCGCAATAGTTCTCTTGTCAGGTACAACAAAAAACTTGAGCTGCATATAGGGCTTTATATAACCATGTTTACATGTTATTCAATATCCATTAAAACAAAAAACAAAAATTAAAGGTAATGTCGTCGATGCACTAACAAACACCGACCTCTTTATTCCATGACACCACTGAACCAGTGAAGGTTCAAGCAACCAACCCGAGTCTGATGTCGCCCATACCATCATCCTCATCCTCATCATCATCCCTCGGAGGGGGCTTATTCAGATCAATCGAAATCTTGCAATTTGCAAGAGGAGGACCTTTAATATCATCATCACCTACAGAAAGATCGATTATCTCGGATGCTGCTGTATTCCTTGGCACCTCATCAACCTCATCTTCATAAGTATGGGACATAATTAACAAAGAGTTAGCAATTAGAATAAGCATGAGAAGCAAAATAACTAATCAATCCAAAAGCAATCTCCAATATATATAGCATGTCAGCATGTGTGATGTGCCTTACCTCTCTGAACAGCTTTTCCACGTCCTTCAAATGCAGGTGGAGCTCTAACTCCTCCCCCAGATATATCCATGGCCGGGTGGGATCGCATATGCCATTGGAGGCCATTCAATGTGGCAAATTGCAGACTGCATACATGACAAGTATGTAGCTCATTCAGGAAATGCTTCCTATGGGAGGACTCCGGCGTGCTCGTCCCGGCTCGGGCTGTGCTTATGACCCCCGACGCTAGGGGTTGGCGGATAGGACTCCTAGGAGGGTTAGGAACGCTCATCCCTTTTCCCGTGGTGGGACAATAGAGCAGAGTACAGTTATAATTATCACCTCCTTCGGCAATATCTACTAAATATCTTTCGACTTTGACTTCCACAGGTATCTCAGAAGTGGTGCTTGAGGATGATGGTATGGTGTTTTTTCCGTTGCGGCTGGCCATTTTTCAATGGATTGAAAGCAATATAGAGGTATGTATACTGATCAGAATGCCAAGAGGGTGTGGTTCAGGTGAACCAGCATAGGCTTTGTTTAAATAAGATTGGAATGCAAGGTGCAGTAATTGATGGTTTAGGCACACTTAGGAATGTTATTGAAGGAGTTTGTAGAGCACCAAACATTATTTCTATGTAAATTTTTGTGAAGGGGGTAGGTGGATTAAGACAATGTGACGAGGAAATTTAATCCCTCGAGTAAGATTTGATTATATAAAGGGTAAGTTATTTATTATCAACATATGTAATTTGTAGCTGCCATCGATTTTTCACTGGGTGGTCAATAGAAACCATTCAAACCAATGAAGCAAATGACATCTTTAGTAGTCGTTTTAGATAAAAAAAAAAAAATATCTCATGGGTAATAAGGTTGAGATTGTCACTGGATAGTACTGTCCATCTAAAGAATTAATTGACAAATTGGTAATGCACATGCTCAAAATAAGTAAGAAGTAACTACACAACTTTGCAAAAGATGGCCAATTTAATGAAATTTAATGGGTTTAATGAACTTTCATATTTTGGGCTGAAAAAAAATATCAAAGACATGATGGAACAACAACTGATCGGCTTCATCACTAAACACTAATAGATAAAAAAAAAAAAAAAAAATTAATAATTTTTTTTTGAGTAAATCATTAGGTACATATAACTTTAGTATCGGCATATGGCATATACCGAAAAAATGCATAGTAGTGAAAATTTGTAGCTGTATGCATGGTTAGGTACTTGTTACTTGGTATTCTATATACTGCATGTTGTAATCTATAAGTATATATAGTCTTGAACAAAAACTAAATGAATGATTTAGTTCATATTATCTAGTTACATAAAAAATCAAGTCAATGTGCATCGCATTGCACTTACACATTCTCAATCACTAACAACAAAACCCAGTTAAGCACTTATCACACAAGTCTTTTCTAGTAGTTGTTACAACTTACAAGTACTTAATTGTTCGATTGTGCCAAAGAAAATCGTAAAGAGCCTTTATCACAAGAGACATACCAAGTCGTTCTCGCAAGCACATATTAGGAGGCATCACATATGTGTCCCTCGCTCGCATTCCTACCTCTAGGGAAGATCACGTGCATAGCTGTAAGAGTTTTGTTTCTTAAGCTAAACTACCTACCTACCTCCCACACATGAAAGCAGAAATTAGCCAAAACAAAAAAGTGCCACGTACTATTTTTTATTCGTGACAGCGTTGGCTTTAAGCTGAGGTATATCACATTATGGGTTTATTTGTTTAAGTTTTGAAGGTGCAATAATGCAGACAGGTCAAGGAAACAAGACAGTATGATATGGTCTTGTATTCTTGTACAGATGGACGGTTCCCTCTCTTTGCCACATTGAACTCCCCGACCAAAACTATAGCGAATCACATGAGAACCAAAAACCACCTGGAGGTGGTTCGATTTCGACGGTTCGTTAAATTAGCAAATGTTGGGACATATTTCTTTTTCTGTTCTGTTTTGTTTTTTTATCGTTTTAAATCAACCGAGTCGAGTTCAATACAAAGTCGATTAAGTTGAGCCGTTGATCTTATATGATAGTTTTTTTTATTCTACATTTGACTCGAGTCCACTGATTTAAAAAACGGTGTTGAACATGAGAAAGTTGTGATTTAGATGAAAGTAAAGAAAAACAATTAATGTTTAAATTGTACGTTAGGAACTATGTAGAATAACTAACAACATAGTTGTCGCACAATCAAATATATTTGATACAACTAAAAGAGTGGATGTGGGTGTGGGTGTAGAAGAAAGTGTTCGATCCCAAACTATTTTTTACTATGCATCATCGAGATACTATGTTACGACTCACAAATCCCAATTACGTTAGAGATTCGTATTGCTACAAAAGATAATAAGTAGTATTAGAATCCTAAAGATACGTTCAAAGGTCGGACCACAATTCTATTAGAATTTAGAAGCTTGCAATCAATCGTCAGACTTCCGAAGTCAATCAGGCAATGCACTTACCTCTTTTGTTTGTTCAATTATTTTATTAAAAACCATTATTATAAGTTTCCTAAGCATGTTATGTTATGTGCTCAAGTTTAATTTTCAACCGGGTGTATTATAAGTTTATAACACACGTTGGTCAACAAAATTGTACTCAATAATCTACAACCCCCACTAGTAGTCTAGTAGAGCACTTCTAAGTTTTTAAAATGAAAGTCTTAATAATGCAAGCCCCGAATAAGATTGATGACCTCAGCAGTAACGTCCTACCAGCTAATCATACTCGTTATCAATAATTTCAATCAAACATCAGTCTTTTTAGCATTTAAATTACCATATAGTAAATTCAATTAGAAACTATGTTGAAGATTTTTATTTCTTTTTTGGTCAAATAACGATGAATAATGAAATACTATAATATAATGGTGTTTGAATATACACTCGTACATAAAATGTAATTGAACGCTAAAGTTTTACTATGAAGCTAATACAATATGAGCTTCTCTAAAACTTTTTATAAACCGTTAGAATTTAGATTTGAAACGAAAAAATAGAAATAAGGGACAGTGAGGAAACCTATGATTCTATATAAAAATAGGAAAAATCTGAAGAAAATGAGAAAAAAAAAAAGAGGAGTCAATGTTGGAGAGACCATATCGTATAAAAAAAATAAAAAAAATGTTGGATTAGATCATACCGTATCGTAAAGTGAGAGTAAAAATAACCCGGTCGAGGTGTGAGCGAAAAAGCAAAAAGAGCAAACGGACCGGGAAATTGGACCGGCCGCAGGTAGGGACCATAAGAAAATCTAAAACTGGAAAGAGCTCGAAAAAGCCAACACGGGTCCGACGTGGCTTTCGAGGAGTACGCGACCTTTTCTCCTTCTACCCTCCACGTGATGACAAAACCACCTACGTGATTCTCAACAGGCCCGAATCCCCTACCCCGACCCCCACCACAGCACCAACGTGCACACACCATCCACGATCCAGTTGATTTAATCTAAGAGTTAAACGGCCAATAACATTTCACATATTCGAAACGGCAACAGGTGATCGGAGCCACTAAAGAACACCCACTTCTCTGTCTCTGCAGGAGAGAGATCCATAGTTTACTCGGAAGCTCCGCATGAATTTTAATTTTTAAAATTTAAAAAAAGAAAAAAAGAAATGTGAGAGGGTGGTTTTCTGGTAGGCAGCTGTTGGCAGTCTCCAAAAGTTGCTTTAAAGCTTTCTGCTTTTTTAGGGTTTTTCATTTCATTCTCTTCCTTCTTCAGACTCTTATATAGAAAGAGAGAGAGAGAGCCTTTGAATCAATCAGAAATGGCGCTGCTCAGATCCACCGCCGCCGCTCCGTTGATCGAAGCCACCCGCTCCGACCTCTCTTTCTCCATCTCCGCCTCCGCCAAGGTCTGTGTTCGCTAAACGGCGTCGTGTTTGTTCCGAGTTTTTGAAATTTGGTCATGAATCGGTCAATTTTTTCGGATTCTTTGTTTGCTTTTGATTGTGTAAATTAGAGCACCTGGAAAATGGAGTTGTTCAGTTCCTTCATTTTTTATTGGTTTTGTGTGTGGCTAGCTTATGTAGCCTTGAATTTTACTGAATCAGTGAATGACAATTACCATTGGGTGATTCAGGTGTCAAGCGTTGGGTTTGGACGCAATCTCAAGTGTTCAAATGTGCAATCATCCATCTTTGGGGCTTCTATCTCAACCGGCTCGTCTTCTTTACAGTTGAGTAATCGGCTCTCATTTCTTATTTCATTTGTTTGTTTTGGGGATTCACTTCCAGCCTGTGTTCTTGTAATTGACTGTTAAATATGGTTTTAATTTTATTTATTTATTTTTATATTTTTTCAGGACAAGCAGTGCCAGGAGTGTGCAGCCGATTAAAGCCACAGCCACGGAATATCCACCCACGATTCAGAGTAAGAACCCATATTTTTTTTTTTTTTGAGGAAAGGTGGCATTGATTTGTACTCTGCTTAGGAGCTTACTCTTGATTGTTCTTGTTTGGTTAGGATCAGGGAGCAGTGGGAAGATCAAAATTGGAATCAACGGTAAGCTGATGTTTGCTTATTTTAGCTGATTTTGATTCAGAAAACAAGAAACTAATATATAAATACGGAGAATTTTTTTATGACATGTTGGCTTTCAAATTGGAATATGTTGTTCTTTTATGATAACAGAATTGGGCTGATTACATGCAGGTTTTGGTCGGATTGGGCGGTTGGTTCTAAGAATAGCGACCTCCAGGGATGATATAGAAGTGGTGGCTGTAAATGATCCTATGGTTGATCCTAAGTACATGGTAAGAGTACTAATAGTATATTGTGCAGTATGCTAATTTTTCCTGATTACTAGGTAGTTGTTTTTACATTTGAAAAAAAATTATATCCATTATATATTATTCTCTACTGATTAGATATTGTTGTCTATAATTGGGTGTGTGCAAGAATTAGTTCTGCTTCTAAAACAACTGCTTAAAATTTGACCAAATGTACGTATTCCAAACAAATTTTGGTTTTTTGCTAGATTTATTTGTAGTTTTTTCAAATTCCTGTTTCTTTCTGTATATTATAGTCTTTTATATAATTCGTGTGCACATGTATGATGAACTTGAATAAATAGGTGGAAATTTAAATGTAGGCCAAGGATTTAAATGGTGGAAATTTCGGATCAATTTGATTAGAGATATCATTCACCGCCTATTTGGCACAAAATAACTTATGCATTTTTTAAACTAGCTGAAAGGATTCTCATGTATCCATTTCGTTGCTCTTCAACAAATTATTTGAAGTTACTTAAATAAAAAAAGAATTGAAGTTACTGCAGGTTGAGGCGTTATTCTTTGTATTTCTAATTTTGATCTGCGTTATTTTTCCTATCCAGGCTTACATGTTTAAGTATGACTCTACACATGGAGTTTTTGATGGATCTATCAGTGTTGTGGATGACTCAACCTTGGAAATAAATGGAAAACAAATTAAAGTTGAGAGCAAAAGGTGCTGACTTGGCAATTTTCAATAGTGATCTATGTGAATGTTTCAAGTTCTGTAGCTTTTTTTTTTATTATTTTTTTTCTGTGGACATCATGATAGCCTGTATTTGCATTTTTCTGAAAATGGTAGCAGGTGAATATTGTGTATATCTGTGTATATGAACTTAGGATTTACTTCTGAATCTGGTTCAGGGACCCTTCAGAGATCCCCTGGGGAAGGTATGGGGTTGAGTATGTTGTGGAATCTTCTGGGATTTTCACCACTCTTGAGAAGGCTGCATTACATAAAAAGGTTAGGTATTTGACTCTGTTTTCTCTTGCTTATCATGACCACTCCGAGCTGACCTCTAGCTGTTATGCTTTGCAGGGTGGTGCAAAGAAAGTGGTTATATCAGCTCCATCAGCTGATGCACCCATGTTTGTCGTAGGAGTAAATGAGAAGAAATACAAGCCAAATATGGACATAGTTTCTAATGCAAGCTGTACCACGAATTGCCTTGCTCCACTAGCCAAGGTAAAATTATGAGATTAAATTTAATCAAAATATGATGTTAGATGTTACCTGAGTGTGATGAGTCTCTTTAGCATCGTGGCCAAGTAGTCTGCTATGCTTCTGTTATCTGTCTGTGCTTTCACCTGTGTAGCAACCTGTACTGTCCTCATGTTACATCTTAATAAAATTTATTTTCCAGGTGATTCATGAGGAATTTGGAATTCTTGAAGGTTTGATGACGACTGTGCATGCAACTACAGGTCTCTCTCTCTCTCTCTCTCTCTCTCTCTCTCTCTCTCTCTCTCTCTCCCTCTCGGTATCGGTGGTCAATTGATTTTGTGATTAACTTATCATGACACTATATGTACAGCAACACAGAAAACCGTCGATGGCCCATCAAAGAAGGATTGGAGAGGTGGCCGAGGAGCTGCACAGAATATCATTCCTAGTTCAACCGGTGCTGCAAAGGTATTTTACAGTACTGTATATCTCATTGTTGTTTCTTTGTTGGATAATCGTTAGCCTAATCATAAAGGTCTGATGTCTTATTCTTCTTTGGAATTTTAGGCTGTTGGAAAAGTTCTTCCTGAACTCAATGGAAAGCTGACTGGTATGGCCTTCCGTGTCCCAACTCCTAATGTATCTGTTGTGGACTTAACTTGTCGACTTGAGAAGGGTGGTTCTTATGAGGATGTCAAAGCAGCCATCAGGTATGTGTTTGACATTTTTATGTGTTTTCAGTGCCCCTTCTTTGGATTTATGAATCACCTTTGATATCTCGTGAAGGTATGCTGCTGATGGGCCACTTAGAGGCATTCTCGGATACACCGATGAAGATGTGGTTTCCAATGATTTTGTTGGTGACTCAAGGTAGGCTTTCTTTCTTTACGTTTTTCTCATGAGATAAGTGTGAATATCAGCATAAATCTAAAAAGGTCAGATGAGTAACGTCAATATAATTTCTGAGGGATACATGTTTCCAAGCATTTAAATTTCTGGAAGGAAGACTTGGTGCATTTAACAGAAGCAGATCACTATATCTCATCTAGTTCACCTGTTAACATCAATATCAAGTGCTTGTCCTGAATTATCTCATTTGCTTAATCCTTCCAGGTCCAGCATCTTTGATGCCAAGGCCGGGTTAGCACTTAGTCCCACCTTTGTTAAGCTTGTTTCGTGGTATGACAATGAATGGGGTTACAGGTAACATACCAATCTTATACACTGGCATATGAATATTGACAAATCCCTTTTGCTTATGTCTGCATATGGCATCTGTTATAGTTGTATGACTGATATACAATTGCCTCTTCTTCCAGCAACCGGGTTTTGGACCTCATAGAGCACATGGCATTGGTGGCAGCATAAGGATCGATCGGTTGTTGAGTTTCCACCGCAATTTTCTAGCCATTGCTGCTTGCTATGAGATTGGCTGAAGAGTAGTTATACAAAATTGTTCTCTGTTTTTCTTCTTTTCTTTTAAATAGGAATTTGGACATGGGATAGTTGTGCTTGAAACAATGAAAATCTGATTTGTATGAGCTCAGATTATTTGGCTTTCACATATGTGTTCTGCGTTATAAATATGGTACCGCTCCCTCCAGGGCCCTTTACCTGTACAACACAATATCAAGCAGCAAGAAAAAGAAAAGACGGGCAGTTGGATACTGATGGCTATGTTTGTTTTAGGACAATACATTACTGCCTGTTCCTCTCGGTCTTCTCTTACTCTTCAATTTAACAACCTGACGAGCAGATTAGCCAAAAAGAAAAGACGAATTTTCTCAATCCCAGTCCCCCAGTTTATCGTTTCATATCTTCCGGCTCTTATTTATGGATAGAAATGTCAATCAATTAGCATATCGGTTTTAAGAAAAGACCTGGTGCGCCTCAAGCCCAAGATACTCTTTTACTTTTAACTTCTATTTCACATCTGATTCAATGTTTAAAACATCGTACTGATTGTAGCGTTTGATTACTATCAACTTTAAGGTAGGAACGTGGTTAGAGTTGAAGAAATGATGAACTTGACCCCTACATATTGTTAAAGCAGATGGACGGAACTTGTGAACCAAAACTTGTATCAGACCAAAACACATGGATCAAATACGGAGTCTTTAAGGTTTATGGATTAGGCGAGACTTGGTTAATACAAACACATACGAGAGGAATCTTATGACATGCATAAAATTTACCGTTATATTATTAAATGAGTTCTCAAACCTCAAAGTAGTAACATACAAGAGTCCTTTAAGTAGTTAATTACCATATGAGTTTGAAGTTGTGAAATTAGCCTTAAAATGCTAAAAATAGTTGACGAATGGGAAACATTAACATACTATACTTTAAGTAATCAGATCTTCTATGGGTGGACCCCACCTCGGGGCACTTTCAGGGGTTGTGTTTTCATATTTCTGACCCGTGGTCATGCCCTTCTATCGCCATTTGCCCGTTGTGGAGGAAGGTTTCCGGAGGGAGGCGGTCAAAGGGTTTTCGTGTGCGTTTTTTTTATTTTCCCAATGATCGGACGGCCAAACGACACTCGTTCTATCTAATTTTAACTGCGTACCATAATATACGTATATTTGACATCCAACAGTCAGTTCGTCCGAAAGGATTACTTTGCTAATTGAAAACTCAAATATCCCTCCATATTGTTTAACCTTTGTACCATGTTAACCTTTCAAAATGGGCGTACTACGTCTCCGACTAACTCCTCCAACTCACTATAAAGTACAAGGAAGATGTAGCTTCATCAAGTCAAGAAGTAGGATATTGACCGGAAAGATTCATTCCATTCAAGTTTAAGGTAATTAAGACAATATATTTATCTTATTTATCTAAATATATTGATCTCATTATTAAATTTTGAAATCTGAGACTACCTAGTAAAGGATCTACATAGAAAAGAAGCCTGGTGTTGTAGGTTTTGGCTATGTTGGGGTTTCTGAGGGATGCCTATGTGTATGCGGTTATCCAACCATGGTTCATGACTGTGTCGATTTCTGGGTCATGAGAGAATATGGTGTCGATGACTCATGGACTAAGGGGCGTTTGTGGGAGCTTATAAGCTCCACTGTTTATAAGCACAGAAGGATTTGGTGTTTGGTAACACAACATGTAAGTAGCTTTTTTAAAAAGTAGGGGTCATTTTCAATAGAAAATGAGAAGCTACTCCTACCTAACTTATGCTTATAAGTCACCTGTTTTCCATTTTCGCGAATTAATGAATGTTTATAAATGACAATGGGTATCCTTGACAATGTTCACTAATTACAATATTACCAAGATATATACCATCTATCGTAACCTTGCGCCTCCTCTGGACTCTCTCCGTTCTGCAACTGCGTGCGCCTCCTCTGGACTCCCTCTCGTTCTGCAGCTGCTCTTGTTCATCTGACACACTAGGCTCAAGGTAAACAACTAATTTCTCCCTCTTGTTCATCTGGGTTAGAATGAATTAATTTCTCCATCTTTTTTTGTGGGTTTTCTTCTACTCTATTTCCCTTTAATTTCTGGGTTCATGGTTTGTGGATGTTGGGTTGCTGAGTTTGGGGTTCTACCTTTTCTTCTCTTGTCTCTTCTTTCTTCTTCTTTCTCGTTGTTCCCTTTTATGTGCCTGCAATTTTTTCCAGGGAATATGAGGATGATGATTGAGGAAATCCCAATTAGCTTATTTGAAATCCATTGCGTGTGTTTTGTGCTTGAATTGGGACAAGTCTCTACAATCTTACGGACAAGTCTCTTCAAGTCTTGTTAATTGTCATGCCAGTTTAGTCATTGAAATGAGGAACGCTGATTTGCTTCATAATAGGAAGCTAATTATGAAGCTAATTCAATTTTTGAATTCAATGACTATAACTTGCACTGAGGAGCCATGTTCTATGGAGAGTTTAAAGTCTTCTCTTGTCAAGTTTATCTATCTGTGAGGTAACTTTCAAATATAATTGGAAGGGAATTCCAAGACAAACTTATTGAAGCTCCACAGTCGTCAGCTTGTGTTGTGGATGGCCATCTTTGTCGAACTTTAGATGGATCTATTTGCAGAAGTCTATTTTAAGGACAATTATGTTTAGTCGAATACAATTGCTATCATATTTGCTTTGGTAGATATGCTCTTCAAGCACTTGCCTTGACCTCCTCTTTCTCTTCTGCCCACCTCAGTTGCACATATCTTGGGCTTTAAGATGTCAATTATTGACTTGGTTCTCGTTGGTGTACACATTGTTCATATTTCTTATGTTTGTATACCTATTCTATCATTTATTTTGGATGAGTGTCTTTTAAGTGCATGTTGTTTTAAGTGCTTGCAAAACAGTGGACTGGAACACTTGGTATGACAAATTTTGTGGTTGTATTCTGCCGTTTTATTTGCTTAGTAGTTCATGAAATGATTGCTTGCTTTCCAATACAGTTCAATTAGTGATTGAGCCATTAATAAATTCTGTGTGAAATATGTTTTTGCTAGTAGTGCTTGTTCAGAACTATCTAGGCCTGTCAATTCTGACACGACCCGATAACACGACTCGAAACCCGCACGAAATAAAGCGGGTTGAACCCGCACGATTAAAAAGCGGGTCAGCGGCGGGTCAATCCGCCATGACCCATTTATTAAATGAGTCAACCGCGGGTCAACCCGCCAACTCGAAATTAACCCGCTTAACACGTTTATTAAATGAGTCGGGTTATATTATATATAACATGCATACATGACCCATACATTACATGTTTATAACAGTCGATTAAGTCTTTTCTTACAATTAGGGTTACCGTTAACACAATAAATTCTCTTGTTTAAGCCTTGTATCAACACAAAAACCCTAAGTTCCACCGCACATCAGCATCAAAACTTCACCTTTTTTCGAGAAGGTATTATCGTCAAGCCAATGGTACTTTTATATATGAGATATGTTTATCTGATACTTGATTTTGATCAACTCTTGTTCTAGATCTTCCAGTTCAAAACTGGGATGAGATATATGATTATTATATATATGCTATCGTAAGGAACTTAGGGTTTATACATATGAACAAACATATATATATATATATATGTTCTCGTTTCCATGATTATTAGATAGCATGTTCAAACCCTAATAAGATTATTGTATTCATGTTTGTTCTCGTTTCCATGATCTTGCTTTGTTATAGGTGGTGATTACTTGTTCCTTTTATGCTGAATAAAGTGAAGCAGTATTTGCAAGTTAGCATTTGATGCTTTACATTCAAACTTAAATTTCAAACTCAGTTTATGGATTATGTATATTTTTTTTTATACGATGGATGAATTTTTTAATTTTAAACTTATGAGAGTTTTAAATTTTATGAATGGATTTATATATGAATTACAGATAATTGTGTTCTTGTGTAGTTTGTTGTGAATTTAATCAAGTCATTAGTTAAATGGGTCACAATGTTAATGGGTCATTTGTCCAACACGGCACGACCTATTTATTAAATGGGTTAAACGGGTTGGAAACGGGTAACCCGTTAATAAATAGGTTGGGTTTGGGTTTAAATTTTCGACACGATTATTAAATGGGTTGGGTTTGGGTTTGTGTTTTGTGACACGCGAAAAATCTTGATCCGACACGAACCCGACACGACACGACCCATTGACAGCCCTAGAACTATCCATACCTCATTGATTTCTCTTTATATTTAGCATGAAGAAATTAAGTTCTGAGTGATGAAGTAATGAAAGAAGTTTCTGTATTACTCCGTACTGACTAACATCAGGATCTTTTTGTTAATGTTTGGTTGCAGATTTGTGGTACCAGTACGTTTGCTTGCTATTGTATTTACTTTGGATGCAAGTTCTAGTCCAAGTGCTGATGTACTTTCTGGAGTAGGTTTCTTCTGTTATTGTAAACTTGAACATTGGGAGATGATGTTGCAGTTCAGATATATGAACTTAAACTTGATTTTTTAGCTATGGCTTCGGCAATTTTATGTTAATTTTCTATGGAATGTGTGATTCTAATCGAGTATAGGCTAGTGATGAACTCAATTCATCTTCATGACTAATGCTGTTGGAATTGCGCAGTCAACTTTCTGCATGTTTATGTAAATGATGTTTTGGTTCCAGCATCTGTTTTTGTTGGTTTTAGTACTCTGGTTATTTTCTTTCATAAGATATTAGTTCTGATTAGAGGCTTGTGAGTTGTGATTTTTGACCACCATAAGCATTAACATTAATAACTTTGTCAAAATCTGAACTAATACATCCAAGGTATAATCAAACTTTCCTTTCTTTCTCTACTCCGATCCTACCATCAGAGACTACCATTCCTTACATTCAATACCTTGCGCGATTTATGAGATGCCAAATGGTGATAATGCTCTGCACATATTTGAGCACAAGATCGATATGGACTTGTATTAGTTCATAATTTGACAAGAAAAGAAAAGTTCATATAAGAGCCTCCTTGCATAACAATTGCAGAAGTAATGCTAAAACAGAGAATTAATACTTGGATGATATATCTCACTGATTCATCTTCCTTGAGGTAGGCAGAGTTTCCATATCTCATTGGTATATGTAATGGTTTTATGTGTTAAGTTATGTTTCGTTGTTACTTGATGTCAATTCTTGGGTTTTAGAAATACTTTGTAATAATGTCAATTTTAAATGGACATATAATGAAAAATTAAACAAACCATAAAAAATAAAGTAATAAACTATAGTATAAGAAGTTAATATTTTCATGTCTACATTTGTCATTTTACAAATATAAGCACAAGTCAGTATTTGGTTTACCAAACACCTTGACACAACTTTTCCCACCGACAACACTTTTAAAAAGTCAGTTTACCAAACACTCAGCTACTTTGCTTATCAGTAACTTATTCTCAGAAATAAGTATAAGTCAGCTTTTACTTATAAGCTCAGCTGCACCAAACACACCCTAAGGTCTATAAGTTTAACCATTTTGCCGGGCGATACGGAGATTTCTTGTTCATGGAAAGCTGTACAGTTGCGGTACAATGGGCTGCGGGTCTCCGCTGGTGTTTGGTAAAGATTGATCATAAACAAGGAGAAGAAATTGGCGTCTACAGGCTTGAACGCATCAATAGCTGCTGCCTTAGCATGATTCCATATGAAAGAGAGCCTACTTCGAATTGATGATTAGTCCTAAGTGCTGGTAAGTTACTCCTCCATTTCACTATACATATTATTTGTTATTTTACTTGTAAGTTATTGAATCCTGTTATTCAAATTGATTAAACATTCCTCCTGTTGTGTCCCTTGTACCATTTTCTTATTATGACTTGCATGCTTAATGCTTCAGAGGATTTGTCTGGAATTTCCTTCTAAGTCATTATGTCATGTTCTGCGTCGAAGTAACTACTCCAGCTATGTGTAAATTGAACTCACCGTAAAGAATTGTTGTATAATTGGTTAGATAACAATGCTGTTTGTTAGATCGATGAGTTATTGATGATCTACGGGAACAAAAGATTACGGGGACAACCAGTATCTTTCTAAGTTATATATATATATGTCAACATTTTACTTGGACCCTCTGGTCGATCATAATTCAGAATGAAAATGAACCAAACTGTTTTGCTTTGTATTGTTATAGGAGTTTTGTGCTTAAGAACCGAGTCCCCTTAGTGTGAATGTTTGTGTTGTGTGCATGTAGGGGTTTTCATCTGTATATTATGATCTGGTAGGTGAAATGAGGTGAGGAGGATTGATGATAAGCAACAAAATTATACGAGTATTGTTGAGAGCAATTGGTTTGACGTGTCCGAATAAAAAGAGTCTAGTTTGGCTTCATGATTATCAGCGGGTGGAAAAGGGTTTCCAAAGATCAAAACCCTACCCAAGGCAGAAAAAACAACTTCTTTTACATTCTATCTCAGTTGCGCTGCTCCCATCCTAATTAATCTTCCTCGATGATATATCAATGACTAATCAATTTTCATGAATTTTTTGACAGATGATTGGATGGTACTATTTATGGGATATTGTAGGGTTTCTGGATGTAAGAAATGAGTGCTTCATGATCTAGTTGTGGTGTGGACCTGATCGATGAATGGATGATGAACATACTAATAGTGATTATGAGATCTCGCAAAACTTTGGTTTGAGGATTAAGGAGCTATGGCTAGCAATGTTTAATGGTTGTTACTTTGCAACATATATTCATGTTTTTTTTTTCAGTTGATAAATGATAATAATGTTATATTTATTGATTCATTTAGTTGGCTGCTGAATTTTTATTGTGAGGAAATAAATGTAGATTGTTGTAATATGTGTTGGTCCAACTATGATATCGATTTGAAATTTGTTTATAATCTAGAACACTCTTTTAACTAGCTAGGCTATATGATTAGTTTGGGATTTTGAGGAGAACCAGCCATGAGATTAGAGATGAGAACGTTGGAAATGGTTTGGCCCTAATTCGTTAGGGAAATTTTGACAAATAGCCAAGTTATAGCCTTCAAAATGAATTTTGACCTACATTTTAGAAATAGTTGAATTCTAATTCTTTTAGAGTGTCAAAAGACATAAGTACCCTCAATAAATTTTCATCATTCTCATCGTTCATCTTCATCGCGTTTTGTTCTCCAACATTTGCTGAGCACAACTTTAATCAGACTATCGATTAGATTATTATGACTTCGATCTCATATGCTTTTGAAGTTCTGTTCCAACAAATGCTAATAACCAGAACAAAGCTCCAAAAATAGAATTTATATATCAACAACATATATCTATTCATCAAAAACAATATGGGAAAGAAATAAAGTACTGAGCGAATTCGTAGCGCCTGAACTCCTGTAAAAAGCAGAATTCTGGGTCGACCCGAAATTATGATTCTAATTCAAACCCGTTCGAGCCTTAAAAAAGTCCCTAAAAAGCTCAAAATTTTTCCTTTCTTGTGTCCGTATAGTTTCTGTATTGAAAATCTCAGAATTTTTGTGATCTGATTGGTATTTGATTTGTTAAACGGTGACAAGCGTGGTCCGTGGATCATCTATACCGATATTGTCCCAACTTAGCCACATTAAAGGTGCTGAGTTTTAATTACAAAATGTCTTATAAGTTGTATTTTATTTGTCACTTTTCTGATGTGTGATATCTCCTCTCTAATATGATTGCTCGGTAAGAATTAGTTGTATTCTTAGTAATTATATTTAATAAATAGAGAAAAGAAAAGAAGAGGAAGAAAAAAAAAGTCAGAAGCTGTGACAGCGTCGTGTCTTGTACAGTTGTATTCGAAAGTGCTAGAAATGTTGTCTACTTTGCTCTTTTATGAAGGAAGCATTATGACATCATTGTGCAGCAGGTCACTGGTTCGATTGGATTGCCATCATCAACACCATCGCCAAAACCCTTACATCTGTTGAACATTGTTACGTTTGGTACATGGGATTACGATAGCTTGTCTTAATTCCTTTGACTATCCAGCACTCCTCAACCCTGGCTTATGCTATAGAAGCCTTGACCCATGTTTGGTGCAAGCAGTCTTATCAACCCCTCTCCCTCTTCCATATCTTCTAAACTTGTTTTGCCAATAGAAAAAAAAAATCTCTTTCAAACTTCCTCGTCTCCAAATTCTGCTTTTTCTCTTCAAATCTGTTTGTACGCTCTACAAATCAAATTGATTTGTCATTAATTCAGACCCCAAATGGTTTAAAGTTGAAACACAAGGCGTTGGCTAATATGGAATGCAACGAACCAGCCATTACTACCTTAAACCCAGTACCATGTATGCATACAACTGATCAAGCCTAGCCATCACCAAAGAGCTCCAAACACACAATTTACTATGATGCCAATGCCATAAATGTAAAGATTAACTGGAGTTGGATTTCATATGGGTTCGTCATTTATCTCCTCCACCAAGCATAAGAAAATAAAACAAAATCAATAAAATTGAAACTGTAATCAATAAGAGCAATTGAAATGTTTGAATTGAAGATATAACAATCATGATTTAGCAAAGCCCATGAGCCAAGCAGCCAGATAAACTTCTCAATCGAATCAATTGCGACCCAGAAAAGCTCAAACGGTTCTTGAAGACAAAAACTCATTGTTGAACTGACAATCAATTGAATCAATTTCTTACCAGATTTTTTGTTCTACTAAGATAAACTCAATCAGAAACTTTCGGTTGCTGAATCTGAACAAAAACAAATCAGAAAGTTGAAGAGATAAAATTAAGTGAAGGAGAACGAGGTGAGACGTGAGAACGATGTGAAGCGAAGAAACTGGGCTTCGATAGTCCCAACAATTTTGGCGTCTCTATGTAAGACTGCCTCCGGCCCCAATTTGGGCTTCCATAGTCCATAAAATTTAGTCCCAACTCCCACCAAACATGGGACAAGTCTTAGGCAAGAAAATAATACAGTCCCATCCCAGCCAATTCTATGTACCAAACGCCCTAGGCACCCAAAAGTTTGATGCGTGGTGACGATGGACTCTGGTGCATGCCGAATTGCAGAGCACTAGAGCGATGGCAAAAGCATCCGCAAAGAAGTTTTGTGGACATTAACGCACAGTACAAAGTAACTAGACTAATTTTTCTTTTAAAGAAAATCTAAGGTTTTCCTATCTATCTTTTGTCTTTTCGTAACCCGTACATTTATTTCTTAAGTCATAGTTCACATTTGGTCGACTAGGCTCATCACACGTACATCAGTAACACTATTAATGATACTTAATGATCATATTAATGATCATACTTAAGTCATAGTTCCTATCTATCTTTTTAAATTATAGACCTTAAAAAAATATATCATAAACTCTTACACACTCGGAGTTTTAATACTTAGTCATATTAATATCAGTCTTAATGGTCTAACCATTAATGATAGTTAATGATCATATTATTGCTGACACGTATGAGTAGTGGTACTCTAAACATATAAGACATACACCTTTAAGTGAGCAAGCCGTAGACTATATCGGACAATGTTTGCATTAATAGATAAGTTAATGAATTTTACTAACGAAAAATGAAATTTTGGTTCACCGATAAAAATATTCATTTTGATATAAATGGATCGGTCTAACAGATCAGGTATTCGTTAACCCGCCTGATACAGATTTGGATTAAGTAAAACGATCCCGTTTAGATACAGTCTGAATCAGAAATTTCTATTACTAAAACAATTAGAATTTGGGTCGATATGTTATAAATCTGATTTATGTAAATGTATGCTTATCCTAATGAAAAAAAAAATGAAAAAAAAGGGAAAAATGTAGTAACGAAACGACGTTGGGTTTGGACTCCCTCATCGATAACACTGGGAAATAGGGAGAGTTGAGGGTCTTTGTATCATCACTCTGTTTCGCTCAGACGGCTCATTTCGTCTTCGATTCCAATCAAAAGCTCTTTTACAAAGAAGTTTATTTAATCCGATTTTCTAAAAAAATTCATAAAAATCACATGTGATTGCATTCGGCTCCAGCCTTTCAATTAAGTACCTTAGTTGATAGGTGTAGCTGGAATGAAAACCAACATTTGTGATCAGAAAATCAGAAAAACCGGACTTGAATTTTCTACTGTTGAACAATGCATATAAGCAATTTTAGCCTAATTCCTTCTTGGAAAGTAAACCTCAAGTCTATGCACAACCATGAATTATGCTTACCTGGCATCACAGAAGAGGCTATTGATGTTCATCTCTCAATTTCATCAAAATTTCTTGTAAATCCTGCGATGAGAACAGAGAAATAATGACAGGTTATTTCGATAAGGAAATATTTTTGAGTCTACTGAGTAAGATTAGTTTTGGATCTTAGTTGTTACATGCACAAAGATGAACTTTTGACCTTCTAAAATGATCCCAAGCCAAATTAGAGTCATTATTTTACTTTTAAACACCAACTCCTTAATGCATTTCCCAAGTCTGATTTGAGTCTCTGTTCGCGTCGGATTTAATACCTGACGAACAGTCAACACGTGGGGGTGGCGGAGGTCGATCTCAGTCCTTCTGTGATGTGCGCGAGCGTGCCAGTACCTTTTTCGCGAGAGGACCGAAAGCTTCTGGAGAGAGCTGTCCCGCATGGAGCGAGCTTGGGATTTTTCAATTTTACTCCTTCAGAGCGTGGGCCGGGTCGGTTTTGTTCAGGCCCATAGTCCATCCGGGTTGTAACAAACAAGAGAAGCGGCACGTGAACATAGGGAGACGAGAAAACCGTTTTAGGTAGTGACGGGGCACTCAGCTTAACAAGTCACACATTTCCAGCGTCTGCAACTTCCACAGTACACACTTCCAAATCCTCTCTCGCTTCTTCACCAGTCACCACCACCTCTCTCTCTCTCTCCGTCTTTCGTTCTCAAAACCCTAGAAATTTCATCGCCGTAATTTCTTCATTTCGATACTGTAAAATTAACCTTCCGTCACCTTCACCGATCTCAGTTCGGCTTTGGTTTCTTCGTCTCCTTCTCTGGACCTAAAAGCAGAGCTCTCGGTTTGGCTTAGTATTCTGATTTTCTGACGGATTTATCTTCGTTCTCAGGCGAGATTAGCCGGAATTTCAAGCATGGAGAAGCAGTACTTCACTGCGGTTTTCTTCGCGGCGGTTCTGGTGGCGTCTGTTGCCGGAACTGTTACCAATCCCCTCGATGGTAACATCTCGAATCTTTCAGTTTCTTCTTGATTTCCTTGAATTTTCTTTGTTGATTTTATGTACTTTCGTGAACATATTCCAAAAAAACTTATTTACCTGGATATTTTTTGAATACGCATGGTTTCCAATAATTTGGTGTCGGACTCCAATTTCGGATACGAATTCTTTAAAATGTGAGGCAGAATTTAAGCATTTGGGAATTTAAATGTTGAATAAATGTGGAGTTTGTTTGGTCTTACATGCACACCACCTGTTTGATGAACGTTCCAGGTGAAAGCTTTTATCTTTTTTGTCAGATTTGGCACTTCGGGATCTTTACAGAACCCTCAACGAGCCAAAGCAGCTCACTGGATGGCAATTAAAGGGGGTGACCCATGCCTTGATGAATGTGAGGGGATAGATTGTTTCGACACAAACGTCACCTTACATGTGAGTTGCAATTAGGGAAGCCTAGCGGGAATTTCTCCGGTAATTAGATTTCCATTCAAGTCGTTAGAAATATTGAAAAAAATTATCAAATATTGTGCTTATAATAATAAATGTATGACTATAAGTTGAAAAAGAAGAACATAACTTACAACAATGTGACGTGTTTGAAATTCTGAATGACAGAACTTATGTACCCTCTGAGTTCATATCTGGATAAACTCCTGTGTATAGAGTAGACAGTGAAGTTTTTTCCATCAAATTGTAAGAGACCAATGATATCTGGATAAACTCCTGTGTATAGAGTAGACTGTGAAGTTTTTTCCATCAAATTGTAAGAGACCAATGAACTCAGAGGGTACATAAGTTCTGTAATCCAGAATTTCAAACACGTCACATTGCTGTAAGTTATGTTATTCTTTTTCAACTTATAGTCTTACATTTATTATTATAAGCACATTATTTGATAATTTTTTTTCAATATTTCTAACGACTTGAATGGAAATCTAATTACCGGAGAAATTCCCGCTAGGCTTCCCCAATTGCAACTCACATGTAAGGTGACGTTTGTGTCGAAACAATCTATCCCCTCCCATTCATCAAGGCATGGATCACCCCCCTTTAATTGCCATCCAGTGAGCTGCTTTGGCTTGTTGAGGGTTCTGTAAAGATCCCGAAGTGCCAAATCTGACAAAATTAAACTGTTCGCTGTGTCACTGAAATTTGAACAGCCAGAGAGAGAATTCCGACCACTGATGTCTGAAGTTGTGCAATCTCTATCACAATACATACAGAATCTCAACAAGGGGATAGGCAATGGAGCAGATGGTAACTAAGTTGACCCCTTCAACAGGTCTTTCAGTGCAAACAAGACAAGATTCATGGTCTCACGACTCTCACCTACTGTGAGCTATTAGTTGTCTTAAAATTGAGTTTTTGAGGTGATTGCTAATTTTGACATTTCAATTAGGGAGATCATAATACCATATTTGATTAGTTCATATGTCAATACAGAGATCCTTATGTGTACTGGTTCAATATTGGTTCATAACTTTTTATGTTCCGAGTTATGAGTTATGAGCCAAGAAAGAAAAAAACAATAATTAATCATCGGAGACCAAAATAGTTTTGCTAAAATTGCATATTCTTAACCACAGCGCTAAACCCAGCCTTTCAAGTTTCAACTCTTCAGGTTTCCAAATTCCAATTACCATTGAAGAAAGAAATGTGCTTTCACTGCTTTGCTTCAACACATGTAAGTTCCTTCCTTCTTCTGTTTTCCTGCTCGGCTTTCTTACGTTTTTGAACACAATTTTTTCCTATTTGTTGGTAAATGTAGTTCAACTTTGTTTGGTTTCGTCTTTACGCACGTAGTTTCGTTAAGAAATGGCAAAAAGTTAAAACCTTGAGATTTGAATTCTCAGAAGACTAAACTTGCTCATGAAAAAATCCCACCAAGACAAATCGTGTACGACAGTGATTCAGCAATACCAATTCTAGTAAGGATTGAAGATATGGATTGTTGATCTAGCTAGTTGCAGTTTAATTCTATATAAAAAATATTAATAATAATAATAAAATAAAAAATTCGAGAATTTGGTTATGGAAATTCACTAGCATACAAGGTCATAAAATAGATATGGAATATGGAAATGTACTTAGCACTGCTACTTGATGCTTCTGCTCCCTCTGAGTCTGCCTTTTTCCACACTCCATTCTCATCACATTGGTCGAAACTTTGTTTGGGACATTCGAAAATCTCCAAGTCAGTCAAGCCTGGAAACTGGTCTTGAAGTTTTGTCCAATCCATCTGCAATTCATCCAACAACTTAAGATGACAGTTTGTCCATCGGCTACACTGTGTGCCTGTGCCTCTGTGACAAAAATTCTGATAGGTTTCTTCCTTTGATATAGAGCTTCTTAAGTTTACCAACTAGCTTTAGCTTCAATCAATCTGGCATATTAGTTCCAGGGAAGTAATGAAGATCAAGTTTCTCCAAACCACAAGTGTGTGGTGAATCTGGAGCAATTTTTGACGGAACCATTGAAGGCGGTGTTTTTTTTTTTTTTTTTTTCATGCTGGTCAGCTTCTTGGAGGCAATCCTTTGGAGATTTTGAGTTGCAGGTTTTCCGTATATTCGTGACCCTGAATCCACGATAAGGTTAGTGACCGGAGGTTTTTGAACTTTGCCAAAGAAGCAAGCTCTCTTTCTGCATTTTTAGGGTACTTGAGCTTTTCTATCAGAGTTATTCATGGTCTTACACTCCTATGATCCAGGAAAGTTTTCGACCGCTCTTCATCTCTATAATTGCAATCAGAAGCACTTTCAACTTCTAAAATAGGTTAAAATTATCTCAAAAAACTCATTTTGTTGCATTGATGATTCACAGGTGATTCTGAGACTTAATGTTCTATTCCAAAAATAGAGCATTTTTTCTGTAATAGACTAATAACTGAATAAAAAATCTCTCTTTTATTTAAAGAAAGAACTGAAATGCATAATCTATTTCATTTAAATTTCACATATTGAAGTAGCAAAAGAAATGTAACATGACCATTTGTATTAGGAGGTGGGATTCTTTTTCTCCTCCACTTTGAATATTAGTGCAACTTGATTCGTAACGTTTCGTAAGTTGTTTTCTCTTTCGGTCAATACTACTCGTGTGATATCCCCCTTTGGCCAACGGAGAGGGGAGTGATGTGCCTTATATGTGCATGCCCACCTCAATCTAACACGAGGCCTTTTGGGAGCTCAGTGGCTTCGGAGGGGATGGGAACTCCGAAGTTAAGCTTGCTGAGCCCAGAGCAATCCCAGAATGGGTGACCTACTGAGAAGTTACTCGTGAGCTCCCAGAAACAAAACCGTGAGGGCCAGAGAGGAGAGTGCCCAAAGCGGACAATATTGTGTTACGGCGGAGCTGGTCCAGGGATGTGACAATTTGTCACATCCCGAACCCGATGTTATTTGTATTAATTATATAAATTTTCTCGTAATTACAAGAAGCATGAATTACGAGTATTGGAACTTGGTACGCTTTATTTTAGTTGTCACACGATGTCGGAAGTATGTTCGAATATTAAATTCGAAAAATGTTTTGAGTTTTAATGGGGGGAAAATTGACTTTATAATCTGTTATAATTTTTGAAAAGTTTTCTTCACGACAATTGTAGAGCACGACGATACGAGTTCGTAGACACGCGGCATGCGTGAAACGGACATCGTATGAGGAAGTTATGACCTGAGGAAGTTATTTACTGTTTAGGAAAATTTACTATAAAAAGGGAAAAAAATTTCGGGAAAGGGTAACTTTCCATTTCGGGTATTTTACCAAATTACTGTAGCATTTATTGTTCATCCCCGATTCGGATCGCCGCCGCGCCGATCTCCGCTGTCCGGCCACCACGTCGCGCGCGCCACCCCTGAAACTGCTCGTCTCCCTCTCCTCTTCCTTTCAAGCTAAGGCGCAGCCTAGGCAGAGCAAGGTGCGCGACGCGGCGAGGCTGGGAAGATCGCCCACCGTGCGCGACGGCGCTGCAGGCGACGCCCCACCTCGAGCCGCCCCTCGTTCGACTCGTCTCCACCAGGCGTTCCTTTCTATGCCAGTGGTTTCTTCTGATTCGAGCTCGATCGAACGGATCGAAAACCGATCTCCAGCCGACCCGTTTTCAATGTTCGACCCGAATCCGACCCGACCAGAATCCGGATCCGACCCAACTCGGCCCGCGTCGACCGACCCGGCCCAAGTTGACCGTTGACCAGACCGTTGACCGGGCGTTGACTGTTGACCAGAGTTGACCCGATTCCAGAACTGCAGCGATTCGATCCGACGAGATCCTGCAGCGGTCCGAAACGACTCTAATTGGTTAGTTACCATTTCTGGTAAATTAAGGTGAGTAAACCTCACGGTATAAAAATTAAATACGAGTCTAATTTTAGTATATTTATTATATGCCAATGATTTATGTGAGATATACATATATATGTGACTTGGTGTGGAAGTGTGAAATGCATGCATGAATATTTTAAGTACTTTGGGGGTTTAAATTCCGTATTTCATTTTGAAAGTAATACGGAGTATCGAAGGTTGATAATATACTTTTAAATGAGGTTTATTGTAATTGAACGATTTCTTAAGTTGGTAAAAAAAATTATCGAATTATGATTATGATCTTTGGTCATTTAATATTTAAAGAGAAATATGATTTTGGGGTTATATATTTTACTACTATTTAGTAGTACGTATTTTAACTGAAAATGAGATTTCCGACGATTTTGTTATTTCATTATTTATGATTTCCCGACATGTGGGACATGTCGATGTTATATATTATTTTCACTATTATTTTATGACATGTGGGACATGTCGGTTATATACGTATATCTTTGGAGGCTATTATTTTAACTATCATATTTATAAGCCTCGGATGTACGGTCGGGGACCGTACTGATTTAATTCATATAAAGGGGAAACGTGCTTTCAGTTTTGTTTTCGGATTTTCACCATACGAGGGTCTATATATGTTTATTTATAGCTAGCCTATTAACCTCATCCCATGCGAGGTGACGACTTGACCATATAGGTCAGATTCACGCTCGGTGGTCGACGGAGTGTGGTGTAGAGGTTTAGCGTGGGACGCTATTGCTAGCTAGCTTATTAACCTCATCCCACGTGAGGTGACGACTTGACCATATAGGTCAGATTCACGCTCGGTGGTCGACGTAGGGTTGTATTGAGGTTTAGCGTGGGACGCTATGGAGAGTCTGAGAGACTCTGACCCTCAGCCTGGGAGGCTATTAAATGGTGGTAATGACGTTTTCCCCTATTTTATTATATGACCAATGAGATTGGTCATGATTTTATATTATTTGAGTTTCGGGAATATTTTCTCTTAAGAGACTTTCTGTTATTATAATAAATTCCCGAAATAGCGGAGCTTGATTTTTTTTATATATGACCAATGGGATTGGTCGTGAAACATTATTATTCGATTTTAAAAGTATATTGTTTTGAAAATAAAACAAAATATTATTTTGTTCATTTGACATATTAGCAAAGCTTGATATTTTATTATGAATATATCACTTGGGTTAAATTGAGAATTATGTTAGTACTTGTTCCCAGTGGGTGGGAGGCTGCGGTATGGGAGCACATGAATTTATTTTGGTTTGTTTATGAATTCTATTTTCTTTTATATTTGTATCCCCACTTCGTTATTAGATTGCTGTGATGGATTGGGAATCGATTAAATTTAGTCTTATGTAAAATATGTGGAAGTGGTTTGATTATGGGGGAGCAGGTGGCTCCTGGAGTCGGGATGGTTTTTGTAGAAGCGTTTTATGGTTTGGTTTGACAGGTTTGGGTTGTCCATTTAAGAGAGGTCATGCCGATTTTTCGGTAAAATCTCTCTTAAAGTGGTCCCCGTAGGACCTTATCAAGATTTCAGGGTGAAATCCGGGACGGGTCCTGTCAACTCGTGATTCAAAAAACCCTAAAACTAGCTGATCTTAAATACTTAAAAAAAATCCATATATTTTTGGAGTTGGATGTCATTCCCCGAAGGCAGATATCCCTCTTCCACAAGTTACTATCCTTTCTGTTAGTTGGGATCCATATAAAATTTTAGTGCAAAATAAATCAAAACATTTATATAAAATATGGGCCAGTCGTAGTATACATAGAGCTAGCTATCCACCATTCTTTTCTTGTGGCAATCTAGTTGCCTAATTTCTTCTTCCTGTTGAAATGAATGAAGTTTTTCCTAAATTCCGTGGTGGAATTGCTAAAGTTGCCCCTATGTTGGGGTTCAGTTTGGTTTGTTCTCAAATAATAAACACTACACTCACACCATTTTTCACCAGGCCTGTTAGATTCTAGAGCAAATTGTTTGCCATAGAGAAACCAAACCTCAATTAGCTTATCTGACACACACCTCAATATTGCCCTGACATTATACTTACGGAAGATTGCGTCTTCTATTTGTCTGATGGGATAAGGCACATTTGGCAAAATATCGCCATCCCGACCCAACAAGTCGTGAAGCGACAACTGCCGCCACAGCTCCAATGTTTTCGTTAAATATTCTATAGGACCTGGTAGTATGTCTAAGCAGCACTTCCCATGTTTCTCATATTCGTGCTTCCATAATTCACTAGCTTCTGGGTGTAAATCCCAAAGCGGGCCAAGCCACATCAAGTTGTTGTTTTAATTCATCACTTATCTGATAAGATAAAATTATAAAAGATATTAGAAACATAAGAGAACATTTATTTCATAATTTAGTCTCTCCTACTCTTTGCACCTTTTATATATAAAAAAAAATACAAACATTTACTATATATCCTCCTTGTAAATTCCTAAAATTATCTTATTTTTATTATGGACCTTCTATGTAATGATGCAAATGTAGCTTCCCTAATACACTATTTACTCCGGCATTCCTACTGTTAAAAAAAAATAAAAAATTACTACTGTGTACCTCCTCACAGACTTTAGAAGAAAAAATAAGAGAAAAAAAAAAGTTTGCTCACCCGAAAAAAATTGAAATCCTCAAAACAAATAAAATGAAACCAAAATAAAAATAAGGGCAACATCTTGATTTAATAAAATCTATACATATATAAATAAAAAATAAAAAATCTTACTTTTGTAATATCAAATGTCGGACGATCGGAATCATCCCCCTTACAATATGTGATTCGTTTGTATTTGTATACGACTCGATGTCCGACTTTAATCACTTCATCACCATCAGCTGGTTCTTGTCTCACAGGCCAAAAACCGCAAATTCCCCATATGTTTCTCGTCTCATCTTCGCTGTTCGTAAGTATCAGATGAAGTCCAGTATACTCTTCATCATCTTCGGACACTAACACTACAAAAAATGTGAAAAGGATGAAAGAAATCTGTAGAATTCTCATCGTAAAGAAAAAGTTGATTAGCTAAAAGCAAGAATACTTTGTACTCCTACTGCTTTCATATGTCTTACTATATAGATGGTAACCGCATAGTTCTCTCATTTCAGTAACGCATGGCTCACCCATATTCTCATTTAGGCGAGCCTTCCGCATAGTTCACTCATATCAGGAACGCATGACTCGATCACCCATATTCTCATTTATGGGGATTTGGGGTTCTACACAGCTACGAACCCTGCCCAACTGCTCACTAGGGTTTAAACTGCACATCTCTCCTCGAGTTTCCCCTCATTTTCAAACTCAAACACTTATCTTCTTCTACTTCACTCTGCAGCTCTGTTATGTAAAAACCAGAGCCCAAATGATCTAGTAGCTTCCACATTACCAAAACCCCAACACGCTACACCATCTATACTCTTAGGCGACCAACTTTAATCAGGCGGACCAAAGTCTGTTGCTTGAGAAGGTCTTAAGGGACGCAATTTAGGTCCGTCTCCTAGACTTCGTCACATAAAAATGTCTTAAGCGACGGATATACAACGTCGTCGCAAATATCACTTAAGCGACGACACTTAAGTAACCAAACCAGAATTCGTCATATTGTAACATTGAAGCAACAAATGTTTTTTGTTTCTGTTGCTTAATGTGTATTTCGTCAATTTATTTATAAGAGGCGATATTACATATCCTTTATGACTTAATACATGAACTTATAGATCGATTATTATTGAAATGATGGCCGGCAGCATGAGTGCAATTAGCTGCATGCTAGGTTTAGCAAGGCTTGTAGCACCTGCATCGTCGTCGGACATGGGAGCATTTTCCGTAATTGTAACCCTCACTGCGACATCTCACGACACAGTTGCTGTCCTTAACGCACAGCCCTGTGAAAGTTCTGCTCGGGTACTCGCAGATCCTTGCTTCACTTTGCATCACCGTCTCCTCTGTACAAATGATTGCTGAATGTTAAATTACCCAGTTCATTCAAAGATAAACGATAAACTACTTAGCTGTAAACATATATGGATATCATCAGAATATTTTAATTTGTTGAGATTGAAGAGACACTTACGAGAAGTCAAGAGGATGATGAAGAACAATAAAAGCCCCAAGAACTTCCTGTCCATGCCTTCTACAATCACGTACGTACTCTTTTGATCGATACCCACTTATAACTTATTCTATGTATTGTTATAGCAGATGCACGTACACTTGAAATCACAGACCATAGCCCCAGCTGCTCTTATAGTTTGGTGTTTAAATTTAAAAACGAGTGTAATAAAAAAAAGGGAAAAAGACCATTTGAACAAAATGGGTTTAAAAATTGCCCATTCCAATGTTTATATCCCACTCCAATGAATCTTATTAAAAATACCTAAATACCCTATACTAAACCCTAATATCTTCTTTCTCCTTTTCCTCTCTCTCTCTAGCCAACGATATCCAGAGCTCTCTCTCTCTCTCTCTCTCTATAGCCGACGATCTCCAGAGCATAAGCTTCACCTCCAGTAATACATCTGAACATAAACAGTACCAGTATATTCCTGCTGAAACGAGCTATATCAAGGTGGTAAACAATCCCATATTGGTAAAAAAAGAAGCGGCATGCAAGCATTATCTCAAGAATTCTTCCACGGATAATAGTGTGCTTGAGGTGTTCCTGCTCTTCATCCCACCATGATTCCCAACTTTTGTCAGGTGAGATCCCAATACCACCACGATTTCCCATCCACCTCTTCCAATCCGTCCAATCATCTACAGTTTTTTGCCAGTCAAAGCTGGACGGACTAAAGATGAAAGGAGCAAACAACCAGGAAGCAACCAGAAACCACATGGAGAACGTGATGAAAAAATACAGATTTGAACTCCTGTAAGAATTCCCGTAGACTCCATATACAATCAGCAGAATCAATTACTGGGGGTCAGTAATCGATTACTGGGGGTCAGTAATACTATTGACGGCGGGTCCTCCTCCTCCTCCAATATTAGGGTTTTGATCGAATTGGGAATACTATTACTGGGGGTCAGTAATCGATTACTGGGGGTCAGTAATCGATTACTGGGGGTCAGTAATACTATTGACGGCGGATCCTCCTCCTCCTCCAACATTAGGGTTTTGATCGAATTGGGAATCGATTACTGGGGGTCAGTAATCGATTACTGGGGGTCAGTAACGGGGTCAGTAACATGGTTACTGAAAAATATGGAATCTGTAACCTGATTACCCCCAGTAATCGATTATTAGGAGTAAGTAATTAACTTGATTACTATGGATCAGTAACTCCAGTAACCTGATTACTAGGGGTCAGTAACCTGATTACTGGGGGTCAATAATCGATTATTGGGGGTCAGTAACATGATTACTGGAAAATATGAAATTTGTAACATGATTACTGGGGGTCAGTAATCGATTACTGGGGGTCAGTAATCGATTACTGGGGGTCAGTAAATCGATTACTGGGGGTCAGTAATTGATTACTGGAAATCTGTAATCTGTAAATTATTTACTGAGGGTCAGCAACCATCGTCCAATAACCTGATTATAAAAAAAAAAAAAAATTAAAAATCTGGCGAAAAAAAAATTTCCGGCGAAAAAAAATTTTGGTGACCGGAATCCGGCGACTCCGGCGACCAGGCTCCGGCGACCGGCCATGGGAGGCCGAAGGGAGTTGAGTGATATTTCGGCAAAGTTCGTTTTTTTATCTTCCACTTTCTCAGCAAATTATAATTCAAAAATATGTTAGATAAGACAAAAGGACAAAAAAGGAAGAAAAAAAAATTAAATTTGTACTAGAATTGAAAAAGATTTGTTCAAATGGGCAATAGAGTTGTTACCTTATGTTGAATAAGGGAGAAAAATAAGATGGTCATTGAAATGGGTAATGAGGGGGCCTTTTTTTATACTAAATGGGCATTTTCCCTAAAAAAAATGGCTTGAAAAATATTTTTCTTTTCTTAAAATTATTTTTATTTTTGAAAATTAACAAAATAATCTATAGCCATTGGATTTGAAAGGACAAGATTGTATTTTAACTCTAATATGACATATATAACAAGGTTTTTTTATATTGATGATGTACTTGAAAAATATTTTTCTTTTCTTAAAATTATTTTTATTTTTGAAAAATGACAAAATAATCTATAGCCATTGGATTTGAAAGGACAATATTGTATTTTAACCCTAATATGACATAACAAGGTTTTTTATATTGATGATGTGTTTTGATGAGGTGGTACGCTACGTAGAATTAAAGCCAAAATTCTTAGGCCTTATTAAGGCCCCTATCACTACTCTAGCTTATACAAAAGTTGCCCAGTACTGATTAGCTCCATGCATGGCTTCTAATTACTGATCGAGTTCAGTCACACATGGCTTGAAGCACACGCATTTTCGGGTGAAAGCGGTGCATTTGCCGCCCATGTAATCTTCTTCAAGACAAGACTGGTTGCATTTGCTCTTATCGAAGCACATCCCCTTGAATGTTTCGCTGGGGACTTCGCATATCTTTCTCTTAGCTTCACTCCGAATCACCGTCTCTTCTGCGCGCACGAGTAATTACCAACATTAATAGTTACTCCGGTTAGAGATTAACGACCCGTAATTGGGTTTTTGACACTGTTTTCGTTTTTGAACCGTAACTATCACCCTGGAGTTCAGTTTATAATTTAATTGATTGATGAAAAAATCGCGATGGAAATATTAATGAAAAGAGCTTACTAGAAGCCAGGAGAACGATGAAGAACAAAACAAGCCCTAAGAACTTTCTGGCCATAGCTAGATAACTTCTGTTTTTAATTACCTTCTACAAGTACGTACACTGTGATCCTGATCAGCACTCAGTATATCAATGGTATATATGTTGCATGCTTGACATCCTAGACCCGGTTTTTAGACCCGGTTTTTATAGTTTGGAATTCGGGGCCTGGTAATAAATTCTCTTTTCCAGAAATCTGCTTAGGTTGATGTTATATGATTATAAGAATCTGATTAATTATAATGTTATTTGCTCAATCAATCTCAAATAGTCAGATAATTGGGTTTAAGGGAAAAACTTCAGATATGCTGCATTTATAAAGAACTCTTTCAGATATGCTGCATCGGCCATCAACCTTTTAATCAATTTCTTTTGAGCCATGATGGATTTGCTTAATCTCATTAGAGTTCCAAGTGTCAACAGTAACTATTAGATTAAATGAAACAATCTGCTTGCACTCAGCTAGCTATTTCTATCATAGAACAAGGCTAATTAATTTATTCTTGAACTTTTACTACTAAATCTCGGGGGAAAGTTTATTAACCGATCTACTATTTTCTTTTTTGAAATCATTCGTTAAATTTAAAGCCAAAAGAAAATTTGAGGATCTATACATCTCATCATAGCTATTTATATGTTTGATCGAGCGACCTTAATTTCCAACAACAGAAGAAAGATATATAGCTAGAGAGACTCAGATGGATAGAAGGGCATTTGGCTTCATGTTCTTCCTTCTATTAACTTCGAGTACGTAAGTAAGTCTATTGTTATCTTTGCATACAGATGGTCGTACTGTGACATTTTCCGATCCTATCTTTTGTAATTTATGAATTGCAGAAGACAGATCGAGTTGCCATACTTGTGAGTGGAACTCAAAAATGCGAGCCGCCAAGCAGAGAGTTCAAAGGCCCTTGCGTATTTGACCGGAACTATGCTTTAGTTTGCAGAATGGAAGGTTTCACCAACGGCCATTGCGGGGGTTTTGTGTTGCATCGAAAATGTATTTGCACCAAGTGCTGCAGACTCATAGTCAAATAATTATTTTCTTCTCTTTTATGATAAGAGAGAAAATTGTGACTGTAATGAATAAATGGAATAACTATTACATTGAGGACACTACTGGAAAACAGATTCGAAGCGACGACTTTTTGTCGTCAAAAGTCGTCGCTTCGAACCCGAAGAGACAAAAAAGTCGTCGCTGGAGGTCGTCGCTTCGTTTTCGTCGTTTCGATTCGAGACGACCACTTTTGCTACAAAAGTCGTCGCTTGGATATTTCAAGCGACGACTTCAAAGTTTGTCGCCAAATTCTGAGCGACGAAGTTTGAGTCGTCCTCACATTCGAGGCGACGAATTTTGGATCGTCGCTTCCAATTCTAGGAGACGAATTTTGGGTGGTCGCTTACAATTTGAGGGGACGAAGTTTGGTTCAAAAGTCGTCGCTAGAGTGTATGAGATGATAAATTTCATGTGACGAATATCAATGTTCGTCGCTTCATGTCTCCATTTTCGTTTTAAAAAAATTTCCCGCCGATTTCGTTTAATTTTGTTTTTGTCCAGTTTTTGTCGGGAAATTTTTTTCGTTATGCCGTTAGATCTGGAAAGGTGGAGGAGGCGCTCTGCCGTAGAGGTGGAGACGTTATGCCGTCGCTGCGGGAGGAGGAGGAGCGGTGAGGTCGGAGTCAATCCGGTGAGGAGGCGCGCTGCCGTCGCTGCGGGAGGAGGGAGGAGCGGTGGGAGTGAGGTCTGCAGCAGTGGCTGGCGCGGTGGGAGGAGCTCCGGTGGAGAATGCGAGGTCGGCGTCGATCCCGGTTGGATGGAGAAGGCGAGGTCGGCTGGCGTCGAAGACTTGGATCGCGATGGCGAGGTCGTCGTCGAAGACTTGGACGGCGACGGCAGAGGAGGAGAGGGAGTGAAGAGGAAGGAGGAGAGGGAAGAATTTATATAAAAGGGTTTTGAATTATGGCCGTTAGATCTGGAAAATCTGACGGTTCATAGGGTGATCCGCGCAATGTGTTTTAATTGGTTCTCAGCATGTGGTGCGGATTCAACACTGAAGCGATGAAGTAAGACGAAATCCGTCGCTTCAATAATATTTAAAAATGAAGCGACGAAGTACTACAAAATCCGTCGCTTCAATAATATTTAAAAGATTTTAAATTTTTTGTTGATTATACTGAAGCGACGAAGTAATACAAAATCCGTCGCTTCAATAATATTTAAAAGATTATAAAATTTTTATGAGATTATACTCAAGTGTACAACTTTTCGAAGCAACTATATAAAAGAAGTAAAATTTTGAAAAACACTGTGAAATAACATTTGATCGTTATGATGAAATACAGTTATGGTAAAAAAATCACTTAAATCCGACAAAGTTAGAGCCCCGATCGACGCGGTCAACCTTATTTAAACTTATTTCTCTCTATGGGGAACCATAGTATCGGGAGGTAAAAAGTTACCAAATTTTTACATGGCTGATTACGTCTCATCTATCTGAGAATTTAATGTCTGGAAGAGTCGACGAAACAAGGTCATCTAAAGGTACGTAATAGGGTTTTCGTGTGATAAGTTTTATGAAAATATGGTTGACCGTTTCGATCGAGCGTCGAACGTTTACGAAACGAGCTGATTTTTATACTCTACTCATATTTAACTATAACGATCACATCAGACGGTCAAAATTTTCATTTTATGAATTTAGCCATTATAACGACAACATGCTTACTAATACGGTATAACTTGATTATAAGATTATACTCAAGTGTACAACTTTTCGAAGCAACTATATAAAAGAAGTAAAATTTTGAAAAATACTGTGAAATAATATTTGATCGTTATGATGAAATACGGTTATGGTAAAAAATCACTTAAATCCGACAAATTTAGAGCCCCGATCGATGCGGTCAACCTTATTTAAAACATATTAAACTGCCGTTTTGAGGGCCTAAACGAACTCGAAAGCCCGAAAAAGCCCACACGTGAAGCTACGAGTTTGACTCGTGGCGTTGTTTCCTTTCCAAAAATGTATTACAATCGTCAATCGGACATCAAATGCCAAATCTACAACTCTCCAAACTATGAAAATATGGTTGACCAGATTTCAAAACATGAAGCGACGACTATTGCTCAATACTTGTCGCTTCGTATTAGAAGTCAGCGACGAATATTGACGAAAGTTATAAAATGCGTCGCTTGAATTTTATGTCGGCGACGAACTTTGAATTTTCGTCGCTACAGTTTACAAAACATTATTGGGAGGCGACAACAACCAATATTCGTCGCTTCAATAAGATGTGAGCGACGACTATTGATCAAAAGTCGTCGCTCTCGTTTTCTGAAGCGGCCAATCGAATATTGGTCGCCTCAATGTGTTGAGGCGACGAACTTTGATTTTCCCTTTCCAATCTTCGTCGCCTCAGTCCTTGTTTCTAGTAGTGGGACTGATTGATATGCCATATATATGTGTGTATTTTTTTTTCCTGGCAAAATATGTCGTGTTTAATTAGATAGGTTGCACTGCATGTTGCGGTGCACACTTTCAAATGTGGTGGTTTTGAAATGAGTGTTCTCAATTCATTCTCAACTCGACCGACACATCTTTCTTTGAGCGAGGTTAGAACTAGCGTATCTTCATTCTTCGATCTTGATAGTATATATTGTAAATTTCGTCAATCTAATAACATATATATCATGGTATATGTTGGAGCACCTTCAAGCGTCTTGAACGAGTTTGGAAAACTGAAAAGCGACTTAATTTATTGATTTATTCATCATATATATATATATATATATATATCGATCATTCATACACTTACATATCATGATTATTAGCATGCTGTCTAGCTAATTAATACATGCATAAGTTGCACTGTAATTAGCTGCATGCTATAACAATTAGTTTAACCGCAAGTCTTCAAGCACATGCACACTGGCGTCGGACATGCGAGCATTTGCCGTAACTGTAACCTTTCGTGTCCCTGATGCACAGCCCCTTGAATGTTTTGCTCGGGACTTCGCATATCTTTGCTTCGCTGCGAATCACCATCTCTTCTGTATAAATTTACAAATGCGATTTATTAGTTAGCTGAATTAAGAAATACAATTAATTAATGATATATACAACTACGTACTGAGCAAGAGAAACTTACGAGAAGAGAGGAGGACGATGACGAACAGAACAAGCCCTAAGAATTTTCCTGTCCATGCCTAATGCCTTCTGTTTTTGCTTCTACGTACAAGTACTGTTTATCGAAACTGAGTTGTATTATATGACCAATGATACATGCTTGACATTTATACAGTAGTTTGGATTTCAGGTTTGGATGATTGAATATTAATGTAAGAATCTGCCTCTGGTGATTTTTATTAATTATATCAAGATAAGCTAGCTCAATCTCAGAATATCACATAATATTGCATTGCAATAACTTTCTTACTACTGTACCGGCCACTTGTAACTTTCTGCAGCCACTAATTAAGTGGCTTTTCTGCTTAATTTGCAATTAGTTTCTACCATTTATAAGTAACAAAAATCAGATTATGTCAATACATCAATGCAATTAGATTTTGTAGCTAGTCTAACCTTTTCTTTTAAATTTCAAAACCTTTTCAAAGACATAAAATTTCTGCTTCAAGCAAAAGTCATAGAAGTCCTATACGTGGACGTACGTACTCTAACATAAATGACGTGGAATATGTACGTACGTGCAACTATTAGTTTTACATATATGTAGACGAATCTCTTTAGTACTAATCTATACTATTATATAACAGAACAAGATTTGTCAACCAAAACAGATTTTTTTTTTTTACTTTTTTACCCTCAAAATATTAAAAATCTTTCAATAACTTTTAATATATGAGGGCAAATAAATCAAATTATATAAAAGAAAACATTTAGAAAAAAAAAACAATAATGTACTACAACTCTCAGGTAGTCCCACTATTTTATTTCTCTCAACCTACTTTTCTCTTACGTTCGTCAAACTACTCAATAAAAATTTGAATACAAAAGTAAAACATGCAGTTTATCCGGTATTTTTATAGCTATAAAATTTCTGTTTTTTACATTCATAGTTAGTGTGGTTAATATAAAATGATATAAAGTTGCATGACCAAGACCACTCAGATATAGTTGGAGATGCTCAAGCCCTCCTAAACAATTAAGCGTCACTTTTTAGTATGGGAAAACACTCCCCATGCATTCTCCAAAAAAAAAAAAAAAACATACAACACTCCTTCAAATTAAGATTTGGCCACCATTCCTATCAAAATGAGGTGATCGATCTATGATGTCTCTCTCACTTCGCCAAAATGAGAAAACATTCGTGGCTAATCCCATCCACATTGCCAATTCTTTTTCACTTCTGTCTTAGGTGTCTGTCTGATTTCATAATTACTATTAAGATCAGTAAACGTGCAAAAATACATATAAAAACTTTAGATATCGATGATTTGTAGTAAAAATCTTTACTTTTATTTATTACATGCAAATATAAATAGCTGTTACATAAGTTGGCACAGATCGCTGCATGCATGCTAGCTAAGCTAGCTTTCGGTTATTTCAGCAAGGCTTGTAGCACATGCACCGTCGCCGGATATGAGAGCACTTGCCCCAACCGTAACCCTCACTGTGACATCTCACGATACAGTTCTTGTGGCTGAAGCACAACCCTTTGAAAGTTTTGCCAGGGACTTTGCAAACCATTGCTTCACTCTGCATCACCATTTCTTCTGTACAAATAAAGACTAAATAACTAGTTAACGGTGAACTATACCCAACTTCTTCGATCGAATGAACATACTGAGGAAGAGACTTACGAGATATCAAGAGGACGATGAAGAACAAAGCAAATCCAAAGACCTTCTTCCCCGTGCCTTTGCCTTGTTACAAAGCTCTCTCCTTGCTAAACACAATCGGTTTATAAGATTATCCTAGCTAGCTAGTCCTTGCTTTCATATATAGTCAGTTTCGAAGTTATTTTGGTGAGAAAAAGTTATCAGAATATAATGTTTTACCGACTTTTATTAATTAGAAATCGAAAAGAAGAAAAATCTCGATCTCAGATCATAAATTTTGAGAATGATTTTCTTTTTTGTTTTCTGACATTTTGCAGGCTCGATCATTTAGCTAGGTACGTACTCCACCGGATATGGGAAAGAAAAACAAATTACTCGCTATATACTAATGGCTTCATCATCAAGCAGGCCACACTGTCACTAAATCTTAAGCAACTATATATGCCAACATATCACTGCTAATCTAGTAAGTGTTATATGTGGCACCAAGTACCCAAGTACATCAAGATCATAGTCCAGTGACTTGTAAGATGTTTTGGCTCCTGTGCTAGAAATGTGTGAAGCTCATGCCACACCGTGCTTAATGTATGGATTATCTGATTGGTGACTAGGTCTAGAACTTCTTCACACAATTATTTGCAACGAGTTTCATATCCCAAGAAAAAAAAAAATTGTTGCTTTAAATCATAAACACCTGAATCTGGTTACCATTTAGCAAGATATGAGTATATATATATATATATATATATATATATATATATGCAAATGCTAGCCCATACTAATCTACCGCGATCGATCTGTATCACACTTGTTTACATCTGCATCACGTTTCATTTACTAGTTTACTCTCTCGATCATATTAAATTTACTTAATAGATGTTGGAATTGCGAATCAAGCATATAGCACAGATCTTAACAATTAGCGCATTGTCTGCAGGAAAAAAAAAAAAAAAAACGTTCAAGCCTCGAATTATATAGTTATAGAGAGATCGAGTAGCCTACAACTTCTTTTATTAATATCAAACAGAACTAGTAGTACGTAGCTCACACTTTCTTAATTTCATGGATAATGAAATCGCAGATGGCTATAGCTAGTACGAACCAGCATATAGAAAACACATGATTTGATTTGGCTATGGTTCTAGCAAGTCTTCAAGCATCTGCAGCGTCGCAGGACATGGGAGCATTTGCCATAACCGTAACCTTCACTGTGGCATCTTACAATGCAGTTAGTATCTTTGAAGCACAGCCCGGTGAATGTCTTGCTTGGCACTTCGCAAACTTTTGCTTCACTCTGAATCACCATCTCGTCTGTAATCATATATCATATATAACCAATAAGTACCAATTTTAACTGATGACAAACTGAGAGAGATAAAGAGACTTACGGGAAGTTAGGAGGATGATCAAGAAGAAAGCAAGCCCAAGGTAGTTCCTCTCCATCTTGAATTGGTATATGGTTTCATACACATTCGTGAACCATCATTTTATAACATGGAAATTCTAAGAGAGACATTCTAGACAGTAGTCGGTCACAGGTGTATCTGTGCATGTATGGCAGTGACTTCATTTTCTTTAACCAAAGACATCTGTAACGGGTTGAAATTTCTGTCTTGCCATCTGGTTTTCTTCAGCATGCACCACGTACTATAAAGAAGCTAGACTCGTGCATGCTACTTCACTTCCAATAATCTTCTATCTAAATAAACATTTGGAAAGGAAAAAAAAAAAAAAAAACTATGAAAGGTGTTTAGATTGAGTCCTACATTGAGAGCTAGACTTGATCAATTTCCATCTCCAAGAAATGCTACGGTAGAATATATATACACACACATTTCAGGAAATAAGGTGGTTCTCGTGTAATGCAAGGCAGTGTCAAATCTAGCTTAAAAGATCGAGCTGGTTCTCATCTAAGGAACCAATGTCAATTCCTCGATAATTCATCGGTGGGATATAAGTCATATACCATTGTAAGATTGAGTGTTGTAGGTGTTAAGAACTCAATACCGCAGCTGTTGTTGTCTTAATCAGAGGAGTAACATGAGACGAATAATACGAGGTCGAAGGGGTGGTGGATTTGGACTAGATTCGGGAATTAAACATGGAAAAAATTGTGCACCATATAAGAGCACATAAAACTGGTGAGTGTCGATCAATGTGTCATCAAAGAACTATGCGTTTGAGAAGGTTTGAGCATCCATCCTACATTGTTGCATAAGTCACAGTATTTGTTCCTATTTTCCCTATAAATTAATTAATATTTTAGTTTAAGCTATATTTTCTTTTCCAAACCGAATCTCTAATCATGGAGATTATTAGTTTAGGTAAATAAAAATATGACATGGGAGAATCTGTCCAATGTAGCTTCAACCCTTCAGAATGCATAATCTCACAATTATAACTCCTGTATGGTGGGAAAGATTAAGAGAAGACATCATCATAGAGAGATTGAGTAGGTCATCTCTGCTCGTGAAACCATAAGCTTGTAGAATTTTTGTTCCGATTACAGTCTTGTGAAATTTTTTGGCTGTTGGCACCCGAATGTAAAGTTATTGGATTTATGAATTTTCAAATACAATACTCAGAATTGTCCATAATTTGTATCCCATGTCTTTCTTTGTAAAGATGGTTTATCAACTGCATTAAGAATGATTTGCTTGGAAACTCATACCTCTTCTTCTACCATAATAGTTAAAGATGTTTGAAACTATTATGGTAGACGAATTTGTCGAGTACTTGAAGGAGAATAGTGTAAATTTTCACTCAAAACAATAAAGTCATGATTCGCTAAAAAATATATTAGATGGTGTACTAAATTTTCTGAAAAAAAAAAAAGTATGGTACTAGATAATGCAAATTCCATATCAACAAATCTAATCGACTGTGAGTGTAATAATTTTAGACCTGTATTAGTAGTAATATCACTATTCTGGTTGTCTTATTTTTACAGAGAAACCGAATCAATCACAGGGCAGCATAACACATAGTTCACCACTCCAGCAGTCTGCGTTCAAGGAACTAATCACTTTTAATTACACTATTCTCCTTCAAGTACTCGACAAATTCGTCTATGAGATAGGGCCAAGCACCTTCAGCATCATAATTTGATAGTGATGAATCAACAGCCTAAGAAAACAAAGATCAAAATGGGTTATATACAGAAAAAGGGTAGTCCCCAACAGATTAGTATCAAATCAAAGTCAACAGAAGCTGACTTTCTGCTCATACGACGTTACCTACACATTTGTGCTCAGTTTTTCTTTTGTTACATCAAAATGCTTGACAGATGACTTACCCTTGCAAACTCTAGTAGTTGAGACCATGTGTCCCTAGAAATTGCCTTATTATGCCGAGCCTAGAATCAGTAGAATCAAGAAAGAAAACAATTAAACAGTCGTAAGGAGTAAAGCAAATATTATTCGTGCAAAAAAAGGATTCCCATGTTTTTCGCTACTGCAGGATATCTAATGCCACTTGCCACTTCAACCCAACATACTTTCAGCCTACTTTCTAATATGAACAACACGTGCAAGAGTAATTTAGAAGACTCAGAGTGACAGAATATAGCCTCCAACGTAAGAACACATATAAACATTCATCAGAAGTTCTAGGCAATTTATATGCTTTTTCAAAAGTGCCCACTGTTCTAGGAGTTTCTGTCAGATGGGATAACTGACTATCACAAGGATCTATTTTAAACAAATTCTCAAAAAGTTACCTGTAAGAACTGACACCAATGCTCAACATATGGCCACTGCTTTTCAGCAAACAGTAATTGCCACATCCCAATTGCAGTATCCAATGCCAACGACTTCTGGCCCTGAGATGAAAAATAAACAGATTAGATGTCAATATATGAATATCTAATTCAAAAATCATATTAACAAATATCTTATTGTTCCAGGTACTGCACAACACCAGGAAGATAAAATGTTTCTTACATGTCTTAATCAAATCCAGTTATTATGTACACCTTTTTCTTTTTTTATTTGTTTTATCTTGGAAGGTTCAAAACCAAGCTTATCAAAACATATTCCCTCATCCTCCCTCACCTTTTTCTTTTTTTATTTGTTTTATCTTGGAAGGTTCAAAACCAAGCTTATCAAAACATATTCCCTCATCCTCCCTCACCACTTGGGACACCCCAATGGTTTACTTTTCATGCACACTGAGGTGGACGTGATACCAGTCTAAATAAGCATGTATTAAGACATGTATCAAAGGACTGTTTCTACTGTCTATATATGAAATATGAAGATAAGCATTATCAAGAATGCAGAAAACTCTTAATCACTGTAAACCCCCATACCTTCTCTTTTGCCCAGCCAAAAGCAAAATTATATATCTCCCGAAACTTTTCTGAAAGATCAAATTGAAGAGAATATGATTTCAGCAATGAAGCACCAGAGTACTAAATCTCTCACAAAGTACTAATCAAATCAGTTATAAAAGAAGGATCAAGCTGTTCAATCATATATATTAAAAAATAATGAGCCTCCACAAAAGGATATGATTTACGAAAACATTTATTGAATTACTGTACTAGGATATAATCATATTTCACCTACGTTCATCTCTTAGTTCAGATCGCATAAAGGGTATCTTCTCGCGGAACTTCTCCAGAGAATCTATCCTGCCATAAAAAAAGGTAAACTTCAGTCACTAAATTTATGTCATTTGGAAGTTATATATTAGGTAAACTATCATTTTTTATAACATATAACACTTTTAATACCTACCCTAGTGCTTCTAATCCATCTATGAACTCATTCTTGGAAAATTCACACATGGTGGCTGCCTTCATGTGCCAGGAAACAACTAACTGCATCAACATAACATAGTAGGAGATATGACATCAAACTTCATAAGCATAAATTGGAAAACTCATACATATTGATAACCAATATACTGATACATCCAAAACATATCACAGTTTTATCAATGCTTCTTCAGTTCAGCGTTTAGGGTTTAGAGACCACAAACCTATGCAATGTTAATATTGCCAAACTTATTCTAAATTATTAAATAAAACTTTGGGAAGGAGGAACAATATTTCCCCAGATAGGAAATGGAAGTTATTTATAGAGTAAAGATGCTTTTTAAAAGTTCTCTAACCATATCACAATGTTTGAACTTTCAAGCAAAACCGGCTTTTATCATAAAGGTTTAAAATTTTTATGGAAGTAAATTTTAATGTTGCATCAAGAATTGGCAGGAATAGAAGGAAACAAGATGACTGTATGTGCTGATGAGAAATAGATTTTAATTACACATACCATGACTATATCTTGAGGATCCACCTGTCAAATAGCAGACAATTAAATTTTAGTAAAACTTAAAGGAAAAGGAAGAAAATAATTAAAATCCACAAAAAACAAGTAGTATGCCAGAGTATATTTTTAACATTAACTGAAAGGCACCAAGCCCAGAATTACAGTACTCAAATGTGGGCCGCTCCAACAAAAGAAGTAGAAAACTAAGCCCTTAATGGGAAACAGATACTAAGCCCATATACGGAAAAAACAGAGACCAAACCACTTGGGAATTACATTCCACATGAAACAAGTAATATGTCAGTGCAATAATTTAGACAGTTACTTTCTGCAAAAACTGACCTTCAGATCGGTGCAAAGGACACTGATACCATCAGCGAGTATCATGTCGACATTTGGATCTGCAAAAAGATTACAACATTAGTAAAATAGGAACTTCTGCAGAGCTCATAAGAAAGGTAACATAATAGGAAGAACACTATGGAAAATAGCAGCTCATACATTTGAAGCTGATATAGTTAAGCAGTAAATCAAGTCCTGGTATTCCCCCTAAATTATTTTTATATTCAATAAATTAGGCTCTCCAGGATTCACATGTCTCAGAAATTTTTCTGAACCAAAAAAGAAGGATCCAATGATATGTTTCTTATACAGTTGTACCAATAAGCAGGTTATTTGGGCCTAGCAGTGACATCTCAACAAATAAAGCATACCCAAATCAAAGTCACTCTTGATCCGTGAGCAGCACATAATAACTTAGTTTTTTTTTTTAAAAATTTTTTTTTTATAGGACATACTATAACATAGTTGATGATAATACTTCATGAACATCACTCCACCAATCTCTCTTTCATAAAATGAAGTTCAAAACAAATCCGGAAACTCATCATGATTGCCACTATAGAATTAGGACCAATATCCAAATTCGAACGAGGACTTTGATATACAATTAGACTGACAATGCATTTTTGTGAAAATATATACTGCCAACATCTGGGTCTTCTGAATCTTTTATGAAGGTATAAGATAATTGATTCAGAAAAACACCATGTGGCAGGACAGAGGACTTTGAAACAAAATTAGACAGACACTGTATAGCTGTGAGAATATAAACTGTCTTTTAAATCTTTTATGAAGGTGCAGCAAAAGGATATACAATAATAGATTCAGGAAAACACCAAGTGGCAGGATAAAACTTGCCTTTATATCTATTGTATAGTTTCTCCAAATGTCTAGAATCAGTATGTGCTTGAATCTGAGGCTGGCTGTAGAATATATCGAATGCTCCTTCAAGATGCCAATCACTTGCCTTCAGGGTCTGCAGAGAGACTTTTTCACTGCATATGACGGGAATTTAAAATTACCAAATATTCCAAGAAACATGCTGAACTGCAAGGCACAGAACAGAACTAAACAAGCCAACCAAATATAATAGGAAGTACGGTGGTTGTGCAGTGTGCATGCACAATTCATCCAACTCAAATCCCTCAGCTGAACTGAAACTTTCTTTTAACAATAAAACTGCTACACAAAAGAATGGTACAGCAACAAGAACAAAACTAACACCAGACAATCATAATCTTGAGAAGGCCAAAGTTATGTGGAAACCAGGTAATGACATTTCAATGGAAACTGGTTTTAAATGGTTTTTAAATGAAAATGCATTAAAGAATCATTGCTAGCAGTACTCAACATCTTAAAGCGTCTTGTTGAGAACCACAACACATACATTTTCTATAGTTCAACTAGTGTGATATTTTCAAATAGTTAAGGCATGTCAGGATTACAGGCATGGCTATATTTATCAGCTCTCACCTGATGATACTTCCTATTTTATCAAGGGCTGCTTTATAACCGCAAGCACTGGGAGTATCCCATTCAAGCTAAGTGCATAATATTCCAGAATAAAGCAATAGACAAACAGTTATCTGGGTAGATGGCTGTACCGGATCCCCTTAGATTATGAGATATCATACGATGAAAAGTATTTCAATGATGTTTTTCAACTTGACTTGCATGAAAACTCATTCAATGAAGTTTATCAGTTTCCCATATGGTTCGGTTACATTTGCAAGCACTACCTACAAAACCATTACTCATTTTTCATTTTACAAAAGATCAACCAATTATGTAAATGACTAATGAAGATAGACTTTAAATTTTTCAGACACATCAACTATTTCATACTTTGATATGAACAATCATGCTACACCATTGGGTACATCACTATCACTTTAACTTGGCTGAATTTAAACATAACTTAAATAACGAACACTTAAAGTTGCGTATGATTACTAAATTACCTTGCTCCAGTTATTGTCATAAACTGCTGCATCTTCTCGCGTTGGCCTCTACCCAACTTGCTCTGTCAAAAAAATAAAGAGAAGGCAGAGAGAGAGAGCAATATCAAATTATCAAAATTACGTCTGTATAAAAATTCAGGTATGTACTAGTGTGTACATGCACAAGTGAATGCATACCAGATACATTACAAAGAGTCGAGATAAAAGTTTGCAGACATCTACGATAAAAAACTGAGTCACGATAACTATGTTTTAGGCTACACAGAGTTTCTTTTTCCCCGTCAAGAAAATCTATAAATAAAAAAAAAAAATAACAACTTAAATTGAGAAAGGTTTTTACAAGCCCCAACCTGTTTTGCACTAACATGCTTTAAAACTACGAAACCAACAGCCTTTTCTTAACAGAAATGTACACATCTTGACTGAACTTAGAGCCTTAAACAAAGCGAAAATTAAGAACTTGTGTAAGTTTTCAACATTCACAAGGTCCCCAGTTTCCCTTTCCCTTTTCCTCAGCTTTCTCATCTACCAAGGTGTAAGTTCACCCCAATCAACAACAACAACAACAACAACCCCATAGCCACTAAAGCTCGAACCTTTTACCTCATCATAACCAAAATTGTGCTAAACTTCACAAAACTAGATATATCCAGAACAAACACAAACGGCAAATCAAGGAAGAAGAGACTACCCAGTATATATATATATATATATATATATATGCATGAAATGAATGATTTATAAACAACAGAATGAAATCAGTGGCGAGAGATAAACAGATTGAGGAAACGAGGATTGGAAAGTGAAAACGGAGCTGAGAATTGGAAGTACAAACCATTGTGGAGATGGGGGAATCTCGTGAAGGTGGAAGAGGAAGTTAGGGTTCGCTGAGTCTCTGTTCTGACGCTAGTAGTACGCACAGACACAACTACACAGAATCTCGGTGTTTATATCACAATCACAATAGGTCACTCTGGGTTCCTCTTTTCACTTTTTCTGTTTTCTTAATTATTTTTTTTTTTTTTTTTTTCGGGTCGAATAAGTAAGGGTTTTGGACCAATTAGACAATAAACAAGGGAGCATTTTTCCGTCCAAAAGTTCTCTAAGTGCAAAGAGAGAAGTGTGGAACTTTGATAATAATTTTTCTCAATATAAAAGTAGTCACAAATATTATTTTAATCATCAAATTATATTTAACTTGACACTTTTAGTCACTTAAATTTCATAAACTTCACTTATATTAATTTGGTCACTCCGTTATTTTCTCTGTTTAAACACGATAAGGTTGCTTTTAGGGAGAATTGTAGCTCCCCTGCTTACAAACAATGAAGGAAAAAGTGTTTGGTAACTTTACTTCCACCGGCTTTTAAGAAAAGCCCTGATTTTTTTTTTTTTCCTTAAAAGCGGAAGTGAGGAGAGGTTTTTTTTTAAAAGCAACTTGCTGCTTCTGCACTATAGGTATAGGTGGAGTATTGTAGTTAAATGAAAATTTCAAAATACCAACAATTACCCTTACTCTCTTAAACGAATTACACAGAAGAGCCAAACCCTAAACTCCCAGCCTCTTTATAACTTCATCTCCCAATCTTCAGTCTGAGAGAGAGACAGAACCATCGGAGCTCGGCCGAGAGAATCACAAATCCGACCGTACACGATGTACCTCCGAGCGATCGCACGGCCGCTGATGGCGAGGGTGAAGCAGACGACGGGGGACGTGGTCCCAAACGCGAGGGAGGTTCTGATCCAGGCTGTGCCGGAGGATGAGGGATGCCGCAAAGCCGTTGAGAGCTCCACTGGGCAGAGCTTCCAAATTTGCTATAAATCCTTGAGGGAGAGTCTGATGAACTTGAACTTGGGTCAGTTTAGTTTTCTGCCGGATTTTGTTGAAATTGGAATGTGTTTGCTCGAAATCGGAGTGTTGAAAATTGTTTATACTACTTTGGACTGAAATAGTGATTGGAAAATGCAATTGAGGTTGAAATTTTCAGTGATTAGGTCTGACATTACTAGTTTTGTGATGGTTAATGAGCTTCTTTTAGCTTATCTAGGGAAGGAAAAGTGTGTAGAGATAATAGAATTCTATTAGTTGCCGAGTTTTAATAGGATTTTTTAGTTTTAAAGAAACTATGCTAGGGAAAACCATAATTTCTTTATATCTTGCTTGATTCTAATTGGGTTTTCTATATCTGGGTGTAATTGTTTTGAAATTTTTCTCCTACGAACTCTTATGAGATTTTGATAAGTATATATAATAGCATGACCTTATTTGATTTCGGTAATGATATATATGTCTATGTAGAGCCTTACCTCTGATTTGGTCTGCAACTACTAAGAGCCGATTTCTTATTTGTTCTGAATCAAAGCTTTTCCTTAATGGAATTTACTTAAAGCAAAGTTCTGTTCCTTTGACTATTCCTACATTTTAATTGTGAGTTATAGACTCAAAGGTTACCGCTGAAACAAAGTCTTGTGTTTAATCTTCAAGTTTCCACAAAGAAATTATATAATTATCTCTCCTTCTTGTATATTCTCTTATTACAAGCTCTTGTTTACTTCATAATGTTTAGTTCCTATTGAGAAACTGATTTGAATATGCTTTACCATCAAGCTTGATTATTCTTCTGCATCTATGTCCATTTCCCAATGGCTGAAGGAGGTTAACTGCTCTGTCTTGGTCTATTGTATTTTGTTATTAAAGTGGTAGATTGGTTATGTAAGTAAAAAGTTTATTTTGTGTATATATATATAATTTATGAAGCATTCTTGCCTCTTTCACTTTACTGTCTTCCAACAAATGCTTCTGCCTACAATTGAAAAGTATATCTATATATAAGTAAATTTGTAGGTTACAGGCTTCTGTTTTGGTGCCAACAATGTGCAAACTTACTGTTTTTTTTTCTATATCAATTACCTGGACTCACCACATGAATTACTTCTTAGTTACAACCTTAAATGCTTCTGCAATCCTTGACTTTCAGTTCGCACTATTAAAGTTTTTGCTGTACAAAAATTCCCTTTGACAAACTTTGTACAGGTAAAGATTGTGATTCAAAGTTACCGAGAGATTTGCGCAATAAATATCCCGGTCTTGATTGGCGTCTCCGGCTACAAAACCTTGTACCATCTACAAAAATTGAGGTTTGTATATTTACTTCTACATGTTTATTTACAATTGTTCAATCAAGTTGTCAATTTACATTATATATGTTTTCCTTTACAGAAAAACCCTGATTGTGCAAAGTTTAGGAAACATGGAATTCCACCCAAATTCGAAGCTGAAGCCAAGCTGGATAGGATGCACTTGGATATTTCAGCAACTGGGCAACATGCATATGTACCATCTTCTGGACTACCTCTACCTAGAATTCCAAAGCAAAGAATCAATGAAGATTTCATTGAGTCAAGTGATGATTCTGATGAGGTTCATCCGAAAGCTGATGGTTCTTCTAAAAGAAAAAGAAAATCAAGTACTGTTGAGAAAAGTGAAGGATCGGTCCAAAAAACCGGTAAGGTTGGAAGTGCTACTATCCTAGCAAAGAAGATTGATCGAATGTGTGAGGTCATTGAGAGTATGAGTACATCAACTTCAATGATTAGTAAGAGTGCAGTATGTGCGGACATTAGCATTAAAGAGGTGATGAAGGTGGTCACTTCTTTGCCCGGAGTTGAGCCAGGATCTAGGTTGCACTTTTTTGCCACTCAGTTATTTCTTAATCAAGAGAAGAGAGAGATGTTTTGCACTATGGAAGATCCTACGATCAAGTTTGAGTGGTTGAAGTTTGAGATGAGTGAAAAATAAGACATAGGCTTAGATTGAAATTTTATTCAGATCAAGTTTGAGTGGTTAAAGTTTGAGATGAGTGAAAAATAAGACATAGGCTTAGATTGATATTTTATTCATGTGTGTAGACTTTATTTGGTTATTTTACCCTAAAAAAATATTTATACTTTGTTTATTAATTTATATTATGTTGGATAAGGTTCTGCATTGTAGTTTATTAATAAATTGGGTATTGTGTATGCATTGCTTAAATTACATTATGGAAATTTAAATTTATATTAGCAGGTTTTTCCGGGCTGGGTCAGGATTTAGGTTGCACATTACATATATAAAATAAAAAAAGCAAATCCAATGCAGCCTAAAGGTTCATTTTCTCACGTTCTGGGGCGGTAGTCATTTTCCTAGACTTCCACTTCAACAAACATGGCTCTTTTTCCTAGACTTCCACTTCATCAAACATGGCTTTCCTGGTACATACATGATTCAACCGTTATCGTCATATAGGTTGAATCCATGGATCGAAGTTAGAACCACCTAGACAGTCGATAATGGCTCCAGCTTTGCAATTACATGGGCAATGGTTACTAATATTCACTTCAATTATTCAAGCGACTCGATCTTAGGGGATACCGTCAATTATTATTTTTACTGCATATATTGCATTAGTTTGGTTCAGTATTTTCTTTGTAATCGATGAGCAAAAATCTTCAATTCATTCACCACAGTTCACTAATCTAACCATTATCGACACACATAATTGCAGCAGATACCAAAATCAGACAAAGAATCTGTGATCTTCAGTCATTGTGCACCAAAACTACACACTGAATGGAAATTAGAAATTAGAATCAGTGTTCTTTAGTCACATCTAATGTACAGATGTTAAGCACACCAAAACTATATATAATAATTCTGAGCTCTATGGTCTGAACAAAAGGAAGACAGATTCTCCAAATAAGATACTATAGTTCCTTCCACACACATTTTTTATATATAAATGGGGTACTTATTCCTTGCACGGAAAGTCAGCTCTTGTGATGCCACTGACCAATATACTTTAAAATTGTCTCCAATTTCTGAGAACTGCATGTTATTCAGTATCAAATTTCAAGGGTGACTTTGTACTGGTAGCATCAAACCAACATTGTTCATGCTTTCTCTACTGAGTATAATATTGTTCTTCCAGTTTCTGACTGATTCTCTCTTTGCTTGGAAATCCCATTATATAGTACAGGAAACCTTGCTATGTTACAGTGTTATACTACATATTGAGTCACAATACTAGTCTTCTCTTATAGCAAGTCTTTCTGCTGAGAAAAATGGTGACTGAACTTCGAACAGATTCTTTGGATTACCGCACAGAGCTATTGTCGCCGGACGTGGTAGGACAGGCTGTGGCACTGCCAAGTGATTCGCCGGCATGGCGACTCAATATGGATGGTCTCAAGCTTCCAGCTGAGAGGAAAACCATGGATCCTTTTTTTGGCTTTGGCTCTTACGTTGAGTCTTTAAGTGAGCTCTTACGTCTTTTTTTTCTTTTTCTTTTTTAATATGTCTTCTTAATTATGTTCTTCATATAGTGCTTTGTGAATTTAATTGACAAAGAGAAACAGTTATTTGTGCTTAAAACTTAAGTTAGTATTAATTTTTTCTTTCGTTTTTCGTTTTTGTTTTTTATCACAGGGACTCGAAGAAAGGTTGCACAGTATTACAGGAGGCAGAACAAACTTCTCAAAGGTTTCAATGAATTAGACTCATTTTCTGAACTGGGTTTTTGGCCTGGAAGTTTAACAAAGGTTTGCTATTAATTTGGGTTGCAGTAGGATCAGTTGACCATTTTTGTTTACACATATGATTCTTCTTAATTATAGTTAACTTAGAAGCATTCTTTTGGTCAAGAATTTGCTTCCATACATGATCATTCATCAACATGGATTAAAATCGCAAAGATGCATTTCATCATATTATGCCACAAACTTGTATATTGATATTCAACTACAAACTTTTGGTTTCAGGATGAGATGACACAGCTTGAAAGGAGTGAAAGGATAGCAATATATGCATCAAATGCGGCTAATTTGGTGCTTTTCCTAGCAAAAGTGTATGCTTCTATTCAGAGCAGATCATTGGCCGTAATAGCTTCAACTTTGGATTCCCTCTTAGACCTCTTGTCAGGGTTCATCCTTTGGTTTACAGCTTCTGCAATGAGAAAACCAAATCCGTATCGCTACCCAATTGGAAAGACTCGGATGCAACCTGTGGTAAGCAATAACAAACCTCGGAGACATCAGAACCACATGTTCTGAAAACGCTTAAGGAGTCATCAATGGTCATAAGTCACAATAATTTCTTGATTTTCTTTTCCTTTTGTCTTTGGCTGCATCTAGTAACTCTCGAATGCATTGCAGGGAATTGTTGTCTTTGCATCAGTAATGGCAACTCTTGGATTGCAAATATTATTCGAATCAGGCAGACAACTTGTCATGAAGGTATCTAAAGAGTTCAATCTATTTGGATGATAGTCTTTACATAAACAAAATTTAACAGAAATATAATTTTGTTTCAATACTATCTTATAAATCCCACATTCACTTCTTGCAGACTCAACCTGATAAGGACCCAGAGAAAGAGAAGTGGATGATAGGGATAATGGTCTCTGTCACACTAATCAAGTTTGTCCTAATGGTCTACTGTCGAAGATTCAAAAACGAAATTGTTCGAGCATATGCTCAAGATCATCTATTTGATGTCATAACTAATGGCATTGGTCTTGCATCAGCAGTGTTAGCTGTCAGATTTTACTGGTGGATTGATCCAATTGGAGCTATCATCGTAAGTTCAATATACTAACTCTTAAAGTTTTATTTCTCATTATAATGTGACATGTAACGGTCTAACAACATAACATGTCCGAGAACATTTAGTGCCTAAATTTGTTACTAATTAGTCATCATACACATAATGAATGCAGATCGCTTTGTACACAATGGGGAATTGGTCAAAAACAGTGATGGACAATGTATGGTCACTAATTGGGAAGACAGCACCAGCTGAGTACTTGGCCAAGTTAACATATCTAATTTGGAACCATGACAAGGAGATCAAGCACATTGAGACAGTGAGAGCATACACATTTGGTGTTAATTATTTTGTGGAGGCTCATATAGTCTTGCCTGGGGACATGTCTCTCAGCGATGCACATGATATCGGAGAGGCACTCCAAGAAAAGCTTGAGAATCTTCCTGAGGTAGAACGAGCTTTTGTTCATGTGGATGTTGACATTACTCACAAGCCAGAGCACAAGTCTAAGGGATGAAGATGAAGAAAATCAGACAAAGACTAGAACATTTCCTTTAGTGTTGTGGGGTTATTCTTTGGTGGCACTTTTCTCTTTCTCTGTTACTGGTATTATTTGGTTGTACAAGGCTTCATTTCTTTTATCTGAAAACAATAATTTGAAGAGGAGATTAGACATTGTAAAAATAGTAAGGTGGGGGTGCTTGACCATTTACTTTTTTTTCTTGATCAAATATTGAGAACTTCATTGATATGAAAGCAATTACAATGAGTTGGGAAAGAATCATGGCCAAATATTTTCCTGTAGAGAGCCATGAGACATAATATCCCACATTAAACGTCAGACTCAAAGTCTAAACCAACATACAATGGAGCCATTGAGGCCTCGACTCTAAACATAGAAATGGTTGACTATATTTCAAGGCCTCTTTTATTAGGCGGTGAGCAGTCTTATTGTCATCTCACTTCACAAAGTGCCCTTACAACTAATATAGACTGAAATAATAACTTAACTTCATCGAGGACATGTCCCTCGACACTTGATTACTTAATTACTTGAGTTATATCCCAGCCTAACCTAGTTGAAGCTTAGTAAACCACTTGTAATCTGATTGGATTTGAATAACACTCCTTATTTGTGTGAAGTTACTCCTAAAATGAGGGTGACGTCGTTATTTCGAGCTATTTGAACTTCAACCAACCTTGCCATATTGGTCACGACTATATCATACTCAACTTCAAGTCTTTTTGTACACGAGGAATTAGATACGTAAAAATCGATGATTTCATGATGCATATATCGGTACATTTAGTGCAATGCATTGATAATGCAAGTGATCTACTCATATTCAATAGGACTTCTATTCATTTGCCAACTTTAATGAGAAAGTTTATATCATTCAAATATAGATATTTGTGTGATGAACCGCACCTTTTCTATCATGTTGTGTGTAGATGGAGTAGTTGCATATATATTTGGTTTTTTCTTCTTCTGTGTTTCTGTTAATGGAGTGGTTAGGGGACTATGGTTACGTGGTTACCATAGAAATAAACCTGAAAATCGCAACATCTTAGGCGCAGAGCATATTTCAGTATAAAATGTAAGGGTTCGTTGGGACTGTCAGCATCAAACCAGCGTCATTGACCATTCTTGCTTATATGATTTTGTTTATAAATTGAGTCACGGTACTTGCCTTCTATTGCTAGCAGTAGCAAGTCTTTGTGCTGAGGAAAAATGGTGACAGAACTTCGAACAGATTCTTTGGACTACCGGACCGAGCTGTTGTCGCCGGATGTGACAGGAGAGGCTGTGTCGAAACTGCCAAGTGATTCACCGGCATGGCGGCTCAATATGGAGGGAATCAAGCTTCCAGCTGAGAGAAACAATATGAGTTCTTGTTTTGGCTTAGGCTCTTATGTTGATTCATTAAGTGAGGCTCTCATGTCCTCTTTTGCTCAATTAGTACTTTTGCTTAGAACTCAAGTTAGAATTGACATCCTCTTTCCTTTTTGTCACAGGGAGGCAAAAGAAAGTTGCAGAATATTACAAGAGGCAGAATAAACTTCTGAAAGGATTCAATGAATTAGACTCATTTTCTGAGTTGGGTTCTTGGCCTGGAAGCTTAACAGAGGTTTGAGTTGACCTTTTTTTATATATGCATATGGTTCTAGATCAGTGTCGATCTGCTTCTATACATGATCATCATGAAGACATGAACTAATATCTCAGAATTATATATCATCTAATGTTAACTATCAACACAAACTTAAGAAGTAAGCTTTTTACCAATGATAGTTACCTCAAGAGTTTACTTACAAACTTTCGGTTTCAGGATGAGAAGAGAGAGCTTGCAAGCAGTGAAAGGATAGCCATATATGCATCGAATGCAGCTAACTTGGTGCTGTTTGTAGCAAAGGTGTATGCTTCAGTTGAGAGCAGATCCTTGGCAGTAATAGCTTCAACTTTGGACTCTCTTTTAGACCTCCTGTCAGGGTTCATCCTTTGGTTTACATCATGCAATGAGAAAACCAAATCAGTATAACTACCCGATTGGCAAGCATCGGATGCAGCCTGTGGTAAACATAAACTAACTTAAGGATAGATCAGTGTAGTAACACTTGGGGATCATTTTTTATTTTTAGTTTTAAGTTTACTGTATATACTGACCGGCCCTTAAATGCATTGCAGGGAATTGTTGTTTTTGCATCTGTAATGGCAACTCTTGGACTACAGATTTTGTTTGAATCAGGACGGCAACTTGTCACCAAGGTACCTAAAGAGTTCATTCTATGAAACGAGATTTAACATCAAGAAAATGTAAAACATTAGAGACTTAGAGTTACTTTTTTACTGATCATCTTCTTAACCATATTACTTCATGCAGACTCAACCTGATAGAGACCCAGAGAAAGAAAAATGGATGATAGGGATCATGGTCTCTGCCACAGTAATCAAGTTCATACTAATGGCATACTGTCGCAGATTCAAAAACGAGATTGTTCGAGCATATGCTCAAGATCATCTATTTGATGTCATTACTAATGGAATTGGTCTTGCATCTGCAGTTTTAGCAATCAGGTTTTACTGGTGGATCGATCCTGTTGGAGCTATCATTGTAAGTTCAAAAAACTACCATATAGAAATTTATCTCTTTCTGGACAATCAGATAGATATCTAGTGTTTATTGCCATCATTACTCTAATCCCATTCCAATGAAACGCAGATTTCTCTCTATACAATTGGGAATTGGGCAAGAACTGTGATGGAGAATGTGTGGTCACTAATTGGCAAGACAGCACCAGCTGAGTACTTAGCCAAGTTAACATATCTAATATGGAACCATGACAAGCAGATAAACCATATTGACACAGTGAGAGCATATACATTTGGCATCAATTACTTTGTGGAGGTCGACATAGTCTTACCCGGAGAGATGTCTCTTAGTGAAGCACATAATATAGGAGAGGCACTCCAAGAAAAGCTTGAGAATCTTCCTGAGGTTGAACGAGCTTTTGTTCATGTTGATGTTGATATCACTCACAAGCCAGAGCACAAGCCAAAAAGTACATGAAGATAAGGATAACAAATCCTTGTTTATGTTGATTTGATGCTAAAATAAAATCATTGTTATTTACAGGTATTTGAGCTATCTCATTGGAGAGAATTTTACTATACTTGGTTCACCTAAAGACAAGCTGATGAATCAAAGTTGGATTTGACATAGTAGTTGTATATTATGAGCTCAAGTTGTGTTGGACTGTTTCGGTGTGTGAGGAGGGAAACCATAATCACTTATTCATAACCTTGAATTTGTAATACACTACTAGCACATGTTAGACACAATCCGATCAGAGGATCCAAGGTCAATGTTTAAAATTTCATTCTATTCTCTTTTAGTCTTTATAGTGTTCATCTGTGAAAGAATACTTGTGGAGCAGTGCGTGCACTATCGACATCTTATCACTCGGATTAAAGCAAAAATCATAACATTCTTCATTCAAGGACAGACAATACCAAAACTTTTACACGTAGACCTCATATATGGGTACCAAAGTATCGGGAAAGAAAGCTGATGGGTAAGAAAATTGTACCCAAGCAAATTCGTCTTTATAAGCAGTGTCAATATCCATCAGCTTCTCATCACTGGTATCAAAAGAAAAAGTATGACATATTCATGGATAAAAATAAAAGTGAACAAAGAGCAGCAAAATGTTGATATATATATCTCATATCTGGGTACTAAAGCATCTCGGTTTAGAGCTGATGGCTAAGAAATTTGGACCCAAGCAAATTCTTCTTTGTAAGCCACACTGGCCTCACAAGAGGCTTCACATGTATACACAACAATTGTACTCCAATCAACAGAGTCTGCGTCATTCTTCACATGAAAGTAATATAGCAACTGAGGCAAAATCTGAAAACAGCACAGTAAATTAGATCAAAAATTTGATTTTTCTGGAATTGATGAACGTGAAAGAAACAAAGCAGCGAAACTTTTCTTCCAGGCTTAAATTATAATAAAGGAGATCGAGAGCAGATTAATGATTCAATACCTGAAATTCAAAACACAATGGACCATCACAATAATGGCATTTAGGAATGTCTGCCTTCAATGGTCGGCCACTAGTCAGGGGCCATAGGGGTTTTGCACCAGAACTCCTACAATACCTGTTATTTTGAAGAAAAAAAAATGAAATAAAAAAAGAATTCAGTCCATGATCTTATAATAAGATAGGCTATGGGTTTTAATATCTCAAGGAGAAGAAAAAAAAGCTAGAATCACCTTAATACTTGTTCAGGGGCCAGGTGTATACGCTCTTGAAATGAGGCCCAGCTCTTTTTGTCAGCATCACCCTAACCATGACAGAGGTATAAACATTGTAAGGTTCTAAATATTTACACGATTTATTTTCTATAATGGAAAAAAGAAGAGTATTAAAGCTAAACATTCATCTCCAACAACAGCATAATAAGTGATTAATGTAGTACCTCAAAATTGGCTGCTATAGACATCAAACCATCGTCCATCTGGTTCCTAGAGACCATAGAGTTAGCATTCACATTATCATCAGGCATCTGTGTGTCATAGTCACTTTCAAACTCCTGTATGATTTTGTATTCAGGCCATAAACCTTTGCTTGCAACTGGTGGCAATTGAAAAAAAAAAAAGTTCTTAGAGAAGTCACTTGTCAAGGAGATTACTAAGACTTGAAAAATGTTCCAATTAGATCAACAAGGAATTCGCAGTGCATTCAGCTCGCCTACTATGAAGAAACAAAGGAAACTTTGCACTTGCCTTTCTGAACTACAGCAGAAGGGTTTACATTGGTGGCAGAGCTACCTTCAACCAACTGAGAACTTATCCTCATACGTTGACAGTCAGATTCATGACCGGAGCGGGAATGCTTGACCTACAAATCACAGAATAAGTTGGGCTACTTTAGGGATATATATTGCTCTTTGGCAGAGCAGGGAAGAGAGAAGCATAACAAAACCCAAAAACATTCAATTACCCAATGTTTCTCTGAGCAATAAAGTGTTTGTCTGCAACCAGTACAGCGTTTAGTCCCTTTCCAGGTACCACACCAATTGCAGAGTGCAGCTGGACAACCAGTGGCCAAAGATCATCAATAGAACCCTTGAATTGGTATGACATTTGAAATACAAGAAAAGTGCATGATTTAAAAATTGAAGGTGAAAATTGAGCAAGGTTGACGATGGTAATACAACCTAGCACAAAGGCTAGCAACCATGAACATGAAGTAAAAATCAATGCTACCTCTAGCCTCTGGAGGCTCAGTATCCTTCTTTGGGGGCTCACTTGGATAGAAAGGATTATCACGAGGTAATTGGCAGCGGAAAACCTTCACACTTTTAAAATACATTCAAAATCAGGAACATAAAGCAGAAAAAAAACAATCCCTTGGTAATAGACTTCTTACAAAATAGGGAGAACGATACCTTCTAGAAGGATTGTCCCGTCGGCATTTCCATTGCTCATGTTGATCTCGACGAAGACACGCCATCGACGTACACATAAATACAAACAATGTTCGATGAAATGTGGATGGCTTCTCCTCTGGTGCATACACCTACATACCATGTTGGCATTTTCATTAAGAAAAAAACACAGAATATCATTATAAGGAAAAGTTTAAACCAATGACAAATAAGTATCACCTGAAGCATAAATTGCAAAGGTTCACCACATAGGTCGCAAAGACAAGATCTTCCGGATGGCAAATTTTCTGGATCCAACCAAGCCTATATGCAAAAGAAACATCATCATATTAAGGGATAATTTTGCAAGTAGATACAAATTTAAGGTTTAATAACATACAGGAACTCCTCCAGCCTTGGAAGGGAAGAAATGGCGTAGAAGAGAGCTGGCTTTCTTGGGCCTTTTCACAAAACCTAAAATCAAAGAATCTCTTGCTTCTTCATCTTCTTCATCTTCCTCATCATCATTATCCACAACAATTTCCTGTTCTTTCAGCTGTTCTACTTCTTCATCACTCTCATCATCCAGTGAGGTGATCCGAAGACCCTTGAGCTTCTCTGTATCATCACCTTTCAGACCACCCTCCATTTCTCTTCGGCAACTAAGAGTCTAAAACAATGGTCCCTGTTTTCTTCTCTGAAATACCAATAATTCACCTTAAAATTCAGATATAACTGAATGCTGAAACATGATACTACACCAACAATTGGGCATCAAATCAATGTCCAGGGATCCCAAGTTTAAGCAAAACACCCACAAATCATATATTCAGGTAAAGCATACCACAAAAGGCTAATTTCACAGACCTCTCAAAACCATACAGAGACCTATAACATACACTAACTACACAAAGCTTGCTTCTTTCTTAGTTTTATCTATGTTTCTGATCAAGAACATAACAAAAGAAAATTCTTATTACTCTCAATATCCTGAAAAACCATGGCATTCTACACTAAAACCCACAACCAAGTAGAACAATCCTATGAAGCAAATATATCAAAATATAAATGAAATCATTAAAACCCAAAAAAGGTGAGACCTTTATAAGAAACTAAAACAGCAACAAAAAACCCAATTCTCCAATAAGTTAATTAACACTAACCATCAAATTACCTGAAGAAATCGGCAGCTGGAGAGTGTGCCCAGTTCACAGAAAAACCAGAGAGACCGGCGCGTACTTCGTTTTGTTGCCAAACTATTAAACCCCTCCAATTTTTTTATTCATTTATTTTATTAAACTGAAAACGACGCCGTTTTTGGACTTCCTAAAACCCTAAAAGCCCAAAAAACAAATAAAAGCTTCAGTGAGCATCTCTACTTTGGTGAGCTCCCTTCCCCATCTCCAATAAAGTCCTTCACTTTCGTCGCCGGCACCGGCCCTTTTCTCATCCCTCTTTGGTCGTTAATCGGAAACCCAAGGTAAGTGAACTGTTTCTCTTCAAAGATTAGATCTTTTTTAGATTCGTATACTTGCTGGATCAAAATTCAAGGGCGAATGTGAAATATGATTTAGGGTTTTGGGTGATTTTTTATTTTGATTGATTGGTAAAAGTGTTGAACTTTTGTGGTCTGTGACTCTGTAGAAGCTTCTAGAGACTTGAGAGTGTGTTTAGTGCTTTGATTACACATTTTGTGATTGTAGAAATATGCTGAATTTCCTTGTGTAAAATAGTGATGTGTGCATTTCTTGTTGTATATTTTGTGACTTTAACTTCACTTTGAGTTTCATTTATTAGCCTAATTGATAGAATTGTGTTTCGAGACGAAAGTGGTGAGGAAATGTGCAAGAGAATAATCTGAGAGTACTGTTCTTGAAGCTCTGCTTTGCTTCAGAAACATTGCAGGCCTGTTAAATGCGAATTTTGTGATCCGGTGTGAGGATTGTAGCTCTCATTTCGTTGGACATTGCCATGTTGAGGCTTGAGAGTGATTTGTTTTAAGAGTTATGTCATTATAGAAGTGGAGTTACGGGGATGTAGGTGTGGCTTAAGTTTAGGGGTATAAGTGGAGTATTTCTTTTAGGTGAAATTTCCAATGGTTAAAACGTAATGTAAGTGGAGTTTTTGGGTATAGGGGTATGGCTGTATGGAGGATGTCTACATCTGTTTGTACTTTACACAGATTGCTGCTATTTCCGTAACACTCTGATTTAGAGTTCGAGCATATGCATTTTAAGTTTAGCAGGATATTTGTTCTGTTGGTCCTTTTTCTATCTGTTTAGATGTTTTTGAAAATCTTGATTCAAACAGGTTTATGAGGCGGATGGTGTTAGTCACTTTCAGTTAAATTGTTCTGAAGCTTGACTCTCACAGTTTGTGTGGTTGTATCTATCAGAATATGACGAAGTTAAGGAAGCTGAACCGAACCACGGCTCATCGCATATCTATGCTGAGGACGATGGTGTCGCAGTTGGTGAAGCACGAGCGCATAGAAACCACTGTTGCCAAGGCAAAAGAGGTCCGGCGTCAGGCTGATAGAATGGTGCAGCTTGGAAAAGACGGTTCGCTCTGTGCAGCGAGGCGTGCTGCTGCTTTTGTGCGTGGAGATGATGTAATTCACAAACTGTTTACAGAGCTGGCATATCGATACAAAGATCGAGTAGGTGGATACACAAGAATGCTTCGGACACGTATACGGGTCGGTGATGCTGCACCCATGGCCTATATTGAGTTCATTGACAGAGATAATGAGCTCAGACAATCAAAACCACCGGCCCCTCAACCTCCACCACCAAGAGTTCCCTTGGATCCTTGGGCAAGATCCAAACTCTGCAAGCAGTTTGCACCCCCTAAAGAAGATAAGAGCAAAAGCTCCGAGATTTGATATGTTTGAGACCTTATACTCGTTATTTTCTGGGAGAAAGTATCTGTTGTCTTGTGATTATTCTCAAGTGAAGTGGGTAGTTTTTATTCAAAGAACTTTCTTTATCACTCTGTTCTAGTAGTATGATGAAATAATAGTCCAACATCCAAGATTTCCAAGTTCTAGTGCTATGTACTCGTCTTTTCTCAATGAGATTACTGAAGTCCGATTCAAAATTGTTTCTTCTAACTAGAATTTTGTCAGTCATCTGTTTCTGTTTTGGTAATATCTTCACTAAAACCTTATGTTTCAACTAGGTGTTGATGTCATGTGGGATAATATTACTACTATTCTACTATTAACCAGAATGTAAGATATGATCGGAAGTATGTAATCTATTTCGTCTTACTATGCTTGTCGCAGTTTAATTTTCTTTATCAAGCATAACGAGTTCGTACATATCAACTAAGCTAACAGGTTGAAGTGTGTAATCCATTTCTTCTTACCGATCCTATTCCGCACTCATGCATCAGTGTCATTGAGCCAAAAGCCAAAGCACGTTTAGGGTTTAATCTTTGATTATTTCTTCGGCTAAGGAATTCTGTAGTTCTCTACTTTCTGCTGTGAATTATATGAAGCTCTGAGACTTCAGTGTTCTTACTTCCTAAGTCTCCCTCGACTCCTAATCAGTTGTAACCAAGTTATAAATAGATGTTCATAATCTCTTTGTAACTGATCTTTATCTTTCTGTTACATTTGTAATCTTATCAAATTAGATGAATCAATATATAAAGGAGAAGTCGAGCACCGAACTCATTCCAAATACGGTTTTCTTCTTAAATTCCTTTATGTTATCCAGAGCTCGAGTCCTACGACCTAATTTTTTTTTTTTTTCCGATCCTCACAAATGGCCTCTACCACTGCCTCATCAACAATTAATTCCACCCCTTCAGCTTCCACCACTCTACCAGTCATGGCCTCCACCACTCCATCCTCTTCTGACCAGTCTCCCAATACTACCAACTATAAGCCGATCGCACCAAATACCCCCTATGGTTGGCTCATATTTAGCCTAATCTCTTACGCAGAGGTCTCATAGGATGTGCTGATGGCTCATTTGGCTGTCCTTCTTGCTTCAAAACAAATGAAGCTGGTCAACTTACTGAAGAAATCTACCTAGGCTATGAAACATGGATTGCAAAGGACACTAGGACTTAAGCTCTCGATACCATAAAGGAATTTAAGAACCGAAGAGTATTTGGAATGAGTTCGATACGCAACCAGTACTTGACTTCTCCTTTATATATTGATTCATCTGATTTGATAAGATTACAAGTGTAACATAAAGATAAAAATTGATTAATTAGTTTACAAAGAGATTATGAACATCTATCTATATATACTTTGGTTACAACTGATAAGGAGAATTTATCTTCATAAATTATCTCGGTTTGAGTATTCCTATCCAAGCTAGGAGACTTGTTTGAATTGATGGACTTATCTGATCTATTATCCTTGTATAAGGTTATTGGTGTATACATTGCTTGTATTGTAGGGTTCTGCTTAATTACAAAGTGATTAGTTGAATCTTCATGTATCATTGTATGAAGACTAAAATGTGCAAGAGAATAATATATCTCTGATCTCTCTCTCACTCATTCGCTGGTCTCGTACGTTTCTTTGGAAATACCAAGTTGAGAGTGCTTTGGTTTCAACTATTTCCTTTAGATGATTTTCTGATTTTTCTCGACAGTTAACATTTGGACTGAAGTATCACGTCAATTTCAAAATACGACTTCGATCAGGTATCAAGTTTGGGTATTCACTTGGCCAGTTGGCCTTGCCACAAGAGTTGGCAATGATGCTGAAATTTTCTCTTATATAAGTGGAGTTTGGCCGATTTTAGCTAAGGTCTAGGTTACTGGAATATGGGCTATGTTTACATATATTTTTACATTTTAGGTTGCATTTATATAGGTGTTTAGTTTTCTATTTCCTTAGATGTTTTGCAAATGATGAAGTGATTACATACAAGTGTACAACAGACTAATGTTTAGGTTGCCTTCGCTTAAACTATTTTGAAGCTTGACACTCACTGTATGTGTGCTTGCATGTGCCAGAGAATGACGAAGCTCAAGAAGCTAAACCGAACCGTGGCTCATTGCCTGTCCATGCTGAGGACCATGGTTTCGCAGTTGGTGAAGCACGACCACATTGAAACAAATGTTGCTAAGATGAGCCAAAGTGTTGAGAATATACATTTCACATGGAAAAATGAGACATAATCTGTGGATTTATAAAAGTTTGGGGTATTTAATCTATTGCTAATTGGTTTAGATCGGAACCCCAAACAAGGTTCGACGTAATGCTGATAGAATTAATAGGTGCAGCTTGGGAAAGACGGTTCACTCTGTGCTGCAAGGCGTGCTGCTGGTATTGCTGGAGGGAATGCTATAATTCACAAGCTGTTTATTGAACACTGTTATATCGCTACGTACAAATATCGAGTAGGTGGGTACACAAGACTGCTTCGGTCTCGTAGGCGAGTCGGTGATGCTGCAGAGCTGCACCAATGGCCTATCTTTAGTTCGTTGATATATAGAGATAATGAGCTCAGACAGTCAAAACCACCGACCCCTCAACCAAAAGCACCACGAGTTTCCTCTTTGGAAAGATCCAAGCTCTGCAAGCAGTTTGCACCTCCCAAAGTACGTAGATAAGAACAAGCGCTTCGAGCCAGGAAAGTAAGAATACGATTGATCACAATTACTCTCATGCGAGTTTTAATTATCTAAATCATAGTCCAACGTCCGAGTTCTAGTATCACGTACGTACTAGTGTATATCAAATTATTTGTCCATTTTAATTTCCTAGAGTATCATCCTTTTCCTTTCTATTTGAATAGCTATCTTTAGCAGCAGGAATGTTTGGTTAGTGTTATATCAAATTATTCACTTTTTGAAATTGTGCTGGTCGATTGGCAGGATCTATCGATATTTCATGTGCTACTGCGTAATTTAGCTAAGAGCCTAAGAGGAATCATGGTTAATTGGTTATCATACTCCCTAAACGTACCATTAATTGCCAAACAATTTGGCCATATCACATGCATGAGTCATGATAATATGAGCCATTTTGAACTAAATAATGAAACTACGTACAATGATTGATCTGCTCTTTAGCTACCAAAGATATATATATATATATATCTTTTGCCGAGTGCAGTGCATGACGAGAGGTTTTGCAATTTGGCATCTGGATATATACAGACAATCGAGATAGTGTATGACACTCACTAGTAACGGAGTCTTCAATGATTCAAAGCTTGTTGAAACTTGAAAGGATTCCTACTTTGGCAACTCAAAAAATATCATGCAAAGTGACATAAAGCTAAAAGCTTGCCTACCATCTAGCCATTAATCTACACGATTAATATCATAAGCTTTGGAGTATTTACCAATCACTCAAAATATCATAAGCTTTCGTTCCAAAGTGGAATTGTGTTTCATTTGTTTAATTAAGCATCGTGAATCATCCTACACCTTCACTTCCTCTAAATTCTTAATTAACTTGCTTATCCCACCACTGCTCTCGAGTAATCCATATATGTTAAGCCAATAATTTTCCCATTAGTATATGGTTTTAAGTTTTCTCCTGATATCAACTACAAAGCTATAGCAACCGAAAGGGGTCAATCAGCTGCCTAACACACATATGTTTAGTTAGTTTTATTGATTTCGTGAAGTAATGCACGATTATAACCCATAACCTGACAAATAAGTCTAAAATGAAATTCCCATATGATATTTTGAGTAAATGCCATCATTATCCCACGAACTGTGTTTTTTATTTTAAGAATTTATGGGAGATGAAGTCAATAACAGTAAAAGAAAACCTTGTTTTTTGTTAGTGTTGTTTTATATGGTGTTTACTGCTTGATAATCAATGAGAAATTGCCTTGAAATTAGATTTCGGTTTTAAGATTTTATGGTACTGACAAAAATGCAATACAAAATAATGAAAATAGACTGGTACGCTTCATTATATTGCTTGTAGCTGGTAGAATATATGTTGCGAGGCATTTGAGGTGTCAATTTGCAATGTGGTACCATGCTTCATCCGTTTAGAATTTGTGGTCAGGCTGCACATCACCCACCACTAAGAGAATATTGGATCCAATAGCATCAACTTATACCAAAATTGGAGCGAACAACCGGTCATGTTCCGCCAAGAATTTTAGATCTTGTTCTAACTAATGCGATGATACCTACTATATATAGTTGTCCTAATTAATTCTTACGTACTAAAATGTTAGCCATTTCGTCACCACAACTACTGAAAGTTGTTGATTTCTTTCTTTCATATCACCACAGATTACCACATTTCTTCGAGAATAGATTGATTAATAACAAAAGCAGGAGCAACATCAAAGTAAATAACTTGCACGTAGATCACAAAAACTGAAGAACCTTCCCATATGATCAGAAACATTACAAAACGAACCTCTTTCCTTGCTACCATAAAAACATCTCAATCATGATTCATAGTGCAAGATTAATATTGGATAGTCATCATCTTTATATCCTTAAATTGCTAGAGCCGTATCAACCTACATCACGTATGACGGATCTATCTTTCATCCCTCACGAGATGGAGCGAAACTTTTGGCAATGCTTCGGTGGGTGGTGGTGCCAAAAATCCTAAAAGATTCACCTCAAAACCTTATTCCATATCTATCCAACTTCGAATTGACACCATGACATGCACGAAGCTTCGTTAGTCATTGCTCAAAATGGCACACGCGGTTAGTCACGTATATGTGTCACACCTAGGTATAGAGCCTCAGAATCAGCAGGTTTCTTCTCCATTTTCAAATCTCTGTTTTTGACCCTTTTTCGTATTCTAAATTTTCCATTCAATTTCCTTGTTGCATTCGAGCACTGAATTCTTATATTCATAGTCGTCTCCACGTATTCAGGCAGGTAGTTATTAAAGTTCTCTGTTGGCAATCCACAAAAGGAGCCACAAAACCAAACCAAAGTAACAAACTTTTCATTCACGCTCTTTATATTTCGTAGTCACAACTCTCCCACGGAACACCAAACTCCTCTTGTGATTGTACCAAACAATGGAGGCGAGTCCGCGCTCAAATTCCGGTAAAGACAGCCGGAGGGAACCGCTTCTCGAGACGGAAAACGACGTCGGATCAAGCAGGTCCTGGAGGCTTGACATCAATGAGTTTCGGATTCCTGAACAGAACAACCGTGAAGGTGAAAAGGGGTGTCGACCCTTCAGTTTCTGCACACCTAGTAAGTCTTTTTGAGTCCTTTGTGGAAGTACATTAAGAATTTTGGTGTTGGGTGTGTGTGAAATAGTTGTAAAGGTTTGATCTTTGGAGTTTTTACTGTATGTCTTGGAGTGTTGGGTGGTTGGTTCTTGGAGAATAAGTGAAAGAATGGGAAAGGGAATTTTGGGTTTGTAGGAAAGTTGAGAACTTGAGTTGGGTTTGTACTGAATTGTTTATGAAAGTAAAATGCAGGGGTTGTTGTTGAAAGCCCTGTTTTGTATTGCCTTGCATTAGTTCTTGTTAATATTGTTGAAATAGTTGTAAAGGTTTGATTTTTGATGAGAAAAGAGTGCTTGTCTATGTTCTTGGTGTGTTGGAGTTGTTTTTTCTTGGAGTATAAGTTAAAGATGAGAAGTGGATTTATGGATTTGTTGAAAAGTTCAGAACTTAATAATTGTTTAAGAAGTTGAGAGGCAGGGTTGTTGCTGAAAGGCTGAAAGCCATGGTGTTTTGAATGGTTATCTTTAGTGTTTGTATGCAGTTTTTGTTTCTGTTGTGTCATACTTATACCAGAGACGTGTAGAACTTTTGCGGAAAGAAGTGCTCTTCTCAACAATATGCTCGTTATCATTTACAGTTTGCTGAATATGTATGCATCTTTTCGGGTAAAGATATGGTGATTGGGAATGGAAGATGATATGTAGCATTAGGACACTTCTATTTGCTTTCAAGCTTTTCACTCTTTTTCCTACTCCATGATTTTGATGGGGATTGGCATTCTTGTTGTTTTGACCTCAGGGAAAAAGTACAGAGTTGAGCAGTATTACAAGCAACAAGGACGGCTTCTTGAAGGGTACAGTGAGATGGAGACCATGGCTGAAGAGGGTTGGTTGCCAGGAAGTCTCACAGAGGTTAGTTTAAACGGTTTAGGATATGAGATTGGTCTTCATAGTTATTTATATTAAGTTCAGTGAACTTAAATGCAACTTAGTTGTATTCAGCAGAATTTGCCAGAGTTTAAGCAGGTTTCCAATCTGCGAGAATTCAGAGAGAAAAGGGTTAAGTTTGATAGTGCAATGCAATGGATGAGAGTTATACTGTCATTATCATTGATTTATATTCTGTACACCAAATCTAAGAGTATGAATGTGGTTTATGAAAAGGGACCATCTTGTCATTGTTACTCATATGTCATGGAACATCTTGGAGTCTAAATTTCTCATTTAAAGATCATCTTTTTTTTTTTTTTAATATTGTTTTTTAAGTTGCCCCTGTTTTGAATACATTGCAGGATGAAATGAAGCAGCTAGCCAAGAGTGAGAGGATGGCAGTTCATATATCAAATGTAACTAATTTGGTGCTCTTTGCTGCAAAAGTCTATGCCTCAATCATGAGCAGATCACTCGCAGTTATTGCCTCTACCTTGGATTCCCTCTTGGATCTCTTGTCTGGCTTTATTTTGTGGTTCACTGCCAATGCCATGAGAAAGCCAAACCGCTTTCATTACCCTATTGGAAAGAAACGGATGCAACCAGTGGTAAGTCTTTATTGATCTGCTAACTAGAACGATTTTGAAAATATAGTTCGATATTTTTTCACAACAGTTGATGAGTTAATAAAGTGTTGGCATTTGTTGGCTATATGAATGTTTGGCTCCTAGATGCCAGTTTGAGTACTATAAGTTTGATTTATGACATTTTAAGTTTTGTGAGTATCCGTTTTATTAACTAGGAATGAGTACCTTTGGATTGCAACAATCAGCACAATGCGTTGGACTTGCAAAGTTTTGTCCACATTGTGGATAATAAATCACTATTTCTCAGCCTGCTTCTGCTATTTGTATATCTCTAGATTCTTTTCCTAACTATGCTTGCTCATGCAGGGTATCATTGTCTTTGCATCTGTTATGGCCACTCTTGGACTGCAAATATTGCTCGAGTCTGCTCGGGAACTGGTCTCAAAGGTAAGCAATCCGGTTGTGCACCCCACTCTAACCTAACCTGAAAGTTGGACCTACTTGATCTCTATGTTCCGGATTGTGATTCTATTGGTTTTAAGGAATCTATTTCTGATATGTTCTCTTTCAACTGGCTGTTTATTGTAAAGATTTCTGTGGTTGCACATCGATTTCACGGTTCTAGTATCAGATTAGTGAATCATGAAAGTCAGAAACTGGACTTGTTTCGGTAGTTATGTAATGAAGCTTATCTTACTTTTCCTGTGTTGTGCATTGGCTGCAGTCCCGATCAGATATGGGAGATGGACAGGAGAAGTGGATGATTGGCATCATGGTCAGTGTCACAGTAGTGAAGTTTCTGCTCATGATATATTGTCGTCGATTTAAAAATGAAATTGTACGAGCCTATGCACAAGACCACTTTTTTGATGTCATTACCAATTCAGTTGGTCTAGCAGCAGCAGTCCTAGCCCACCGGTATGCATGGTGGATTGATCCTACTGGTGCTATTGTCGTAAGTTCTTTCGTAATAATAACCAGTGTTGCTTCCTCATCACATTGGATATTTTGCCAAAATTTCAAGAGTGATACCATTTTTATTCAACAATGCTGATTTATTCTTGAACAAATGATGCAGATTGCACTTTACACCATCAATACATGGGCAAGAACAGTCCTGGAGAACGTGCGTTCGCTAATAGGAAGAACAGCTCCACCTGAGTTTTTAGCAAAGTTGACCTATCTGATATGGAACCACCATGAGGAGATCAAGCACATTGACACAGTGAGAGCTTACACATTTGGTAACTTTTATTTTGTCGAGGTCGACATAGTCTTGCCTGAAGACATGCTTCTGAACAAAGCACATAACATTGGCGAGACACTGCAAGAGAAACTTGAGAAACTTGCTGAAGTAGAACGGGCATTTGTGCACATAGATTTTGAGTTCAGTCACCGGCCGGAACACAAAACTAGTGTGTGATGGTGAATGGTAGTAGCTAATCTCTACATGTGTAGTATAAACTGGATGTGTAATTGTGTATTTCAGAACCTCTGTTACGGTTATAGTTCCCAAGTTGTGGTTATGGCTATACGTCCTTTTTATCATCATAGTGAATTTCATTTTGACGCTTGTTTGCAGAAAAATTGAGTGAACAAAATTGTAGAGAAATAACTTCTGCTAACGAACGTAGTCAATGTATCAAATTTCCAAGTATGTGACAGTATTGATGCATAAAGAAAAACAACATTGTATTTCCACTATATCATGCATGCTTTCCCGGGAAGTTGCGATCGTATTATTTTACAGTTTGACAACGACGTTAGATGAGCCAATTGTGTTTCCACTACACATGACATTGGTGTTTTTAGAGTCCGAACAGCCAAAAGGGCCTTGCTGCGCTTCCCCTGATCTGGGCCAGTTTTCTTGAATGGGCTATGAATCCAACCCCCAAATTTCATTCATGGTCCAATTCTCCACCCCAGCTAAGGACATGCTTGTAATTTGATACAACTAGGGTTTGTTCCTCTTGGCCTCTACTATATAAACCCCCTTAACCTTAAACCTTGAACAACAACCAATCTGCTATTTGGAACCTCCTCCTCTTTTTTCAATCCTCCAGAAATCTTGTGCTGTGTTTGGTCTGTTTGATTATTGTGGCCGGTGATGTTTAGATGTATTGTCCGTACCATCTGAGAGCAATCTTTGATGCATTAACCTCTAGCTTCTGAGGCCTCTTATACTTGAGCTTTGTTCATCTTCTTCTTCTTCTTCTTCTATGTTCTGGTTAGATTAGATTGTAGTAAATTTGTTTTCTTTGATGAGGCATTGATGAATGTATTATATACCATCAAACTTTGAAAGCCCCGAGATTGGAGCTTGTTGATGCCAACACTATTTTCTGAGCCTTGGTCTAATTTTCATCAAAGTTTTAGTCTTAATCAGGTGGGAAATTTGCTCGGGAGTTTAGGTGAATAGAAAATTACTTTAGTTGTTGGGTTTGGCTTGATAAGGCAACAAATTAGAGTCTCTGATGCGCTTAATTACAATAGCGTTTTAGTGCTGTACGTTGCCAATACCGATTTGGGAGCTGAGATTCTGACATTTACCTTCTACTTAAGGTTAATGCATTCAGATGTTCCCACATTCATTCTACAAGATTCACTTTCTTGCTCTAAGGCCAATGTTGTAATATGGTCAATAGGGTTAGAATTAGACCAAGATCTAAACTCTAGTATAAGGTTGTTAGTTGGGTGTATCTATTTTATAGTTTACTGAGTATGTTCTTGTTGTATGATGTGATTTGCTGCAATGTGTTAATTGTTGTGTTTTAGTTTAATTGTGATAAGATGATAAATTTTGATGAAGGCAACAAATTAGAGTCTCTGATACTCTTTTTCAGTAGGGCTTTCAGTGCTGTACGTTGCCAAGAGTAATTATTTGGTATTGAATTCTGGCAGAATCCTTTTTCTTTAAGGTTTATGCATTCAGATATTCCACATTTTTTTCCAGGTTTTCTTAGACTTCTGTTTTATTCAACTTGCAGGAGTTGTACTTATTTGTCATGGATAATATCATCTGTTTTACTTTTTCTGAGATGCTGGATTTGGCATTGAAGGCAACAAATTAGAGTCTCTGATGCTCTTACTGCTATAGGGCTTTCAGTGCTGTACGTTGCCAAGAAGAATTTGGGGATTGAGATTCTGACCTTTGCCTTATTTGAATGAGGTTTAGGCATTCAGATATTCCCACATTCAAATTATGTGTGGACTAATATGGCAAAAGCCTCATCTAGGTTATATGACAATGTCCCAAGAAGTTGAGTAAATAGAGAACTGTAAAAACTAAAAAGATGTGGACCGATTGAAGATTAGAGTAAGAAAAAGTAGAAAAAGTTCTAGAAGCAAATGAAACACATGAAGTTTAACGGGTGCGAATCTAAAATGACAATGTATTTACATAGGTCGTCCTCGCAAAATGAATGAGTAAGGTAACCCGTGAACAAAATCTTGTAATTCAGATTTGCTATTGGCATCCATCTTATATGGAAGATTGAAGAGTTCACTTTGACACAATTTTAAGAAGATATGTTTCAAGGCTATTGAGTCCATCTTGGCCCAATGTAATACTGAAGCTCATTTCTGAATGGAACCGTTTCTCTTCTTTGACTACAGGGTAGATGAACATAACTTAACTAATGAACCTCAACATTGAAAGGCTAAGTAATGAAGAATTCATACGCAATTTGATATGATTGTTTAGAATCCACAAACTGAATTCTTTCATATAACTTTTATAAACCAACATTTCTTCTATCTTACTTGAGTATTGAGGATCTCAAATGTCTGGTGGAGTTTAAAAGGTTACACCAAGGAACCTTTCTTGCACAAGTTTTCGTATCAATGTTCTGGATGCTAAATTCTGAACTGATTTGGAGGTTTCTGAATAGTTAAGTACATCCCAAGAGGAAGGAATGTGCCTTGAGCCCCGCAAGATGGAAGATCCTTTGGGAGGGAAGAAGAGCCTTAAACGAATATCCTTGTTTCCATTGTTTTGTCCTTCTAAGGAAAAAGCATCCTTATCCTAAATTCCTAATGCTTATGCCATTCCATGTCCATATTACAATCAATCAAACTAAGGCAGAGACAATTAGGCATGAGCCCACTTGATAGGCAACTGTGTAATTGTATGCTTCAAACTCGGATTTGGTCTTCCAATAAGTTTTCATCTTCTTGGATAACCTAATCTTCCCGGTATCCAACCAGAAAATGAGGGTTTGGGTATTTTGAACACTTTGAAAAGTATGTTTTAGTTTGCTTGTATGAGGAGCAAGTGAATTAGAGTATTCAGTATTTTGTTTCTATTTATGTTCTTGGTATTTGGCCAATTTGGGTGAGGGATATGAACAATTCTTCTCACAACTCTAATGGTTCTTCAGTTCTTCTCAATCCTGTCTAGTGTGAACCATTTATATTTTGTTATATTCCCCACCTAGTATCCTTCTCACTCTAAAATAATATTCGTATTTCCTCTAGCTAGCACAAAAACAGAAAGCCATATCCTAGGAACTAGGAAGGTTGTTCAAAAACTTTGAATGCGGTGATGCAATTTCATTCTCGAGAGGTGAATAACATGAATTTCATACTCTTTTCCGGAGACTTGGAATCTTTTATATTTGGACTTAGAATCTTATTTAATATAGAAAATAAAAATCATTAGACTAATAGTTGTTTGGTGTGGTTTTATAATTTTGAATTATTTATTTATAAAGGTTATACTTATCTGATACCAAATAGTTGATTTGATAAAAGTGATCGAATTGCAGAACGGTGTCAATTTCACTCCCGTTTTCATTTATTTGCGTAAATAAAATTGCAATAAGACTATTGGAGAATGAAAGGGCTTGAAAGCAAGAAGATTTGTGTATGTACAGATGTCAGAAAATTAACCCCAAAGTCTAGGGAAGAAAGTGCAAGAGCCAAAGTTGATTTTGTATCTACTTGGTCCACCTTGAAGCACTTCCAATCAGAACTCTTGAGGCACATTCATGGCCATGTTCAAAACCACTCATATATCAAAGACCAGACTCAAATATGCTCATTCTGTTCCATCCAAACACCCAAACCCACAAAACCCAGAAAATAAAACCTCTCTAATCTCCTTCTCTCTCTAAAACCACCTCCTTCTCTCTCTACATGACAATCTGATTTCACCTGAGAATTTGAAGCTCAACAGTATCAACAGGCAATGGCTTTTCTGCTGCCCAATTTCTCTCCCGCTTTACTCCTTCAAACCAAGTCAAAGGAAAAACCAATTCACCACACACTTTCTCGGATAAGACCCAACTACTCTCTAGCTCCTCCCTCTCACCTGGCCAGTGTTCAGATACCAACTCTGTTGGAGGATGCGCAGGTTAACACCTCCAAGGGTGCGCAGGATAAGCAGCAAAGAGATGATTTTTATGTCAATCTTGGCCTGGCTGTAAGAACACTTCGTGAAGATATGCCTTTGATTTTTGCTGAAGATCTTAATTATGACATTTACAGGTGATTTTCTCATCTGGGTGACTTTGGTTTTGTTTGATTAGTGTTTGGTTTTCAGAAAGGTTGGAACTTTATTGAGCAAGTTGATATTTTTTGGAAAGTAGTTATCCTATTTACATTTAAAATGATTACCCATAATAGTAAGATTTCAAATTTGATTGGATTCTTATTACATATTTGTTACATAAATTTTGTTAAAAACTAAGCAGTTGCTCATTGATTTTGTGTGTGCTTGAAAAACAAGTTGCTTTGAAATGTAAGAGGAAACAAACTAGCTAATGGTAATCCTAGAACCTAGAACTCAGTGATGCCTAATTGCCTATACAAGTTAAGGATACGAAGAACAATCAGATTATAGTTGCAAACTTATCGACTACATTATAGAGTGCATCTAATGGAATTCTTTTGTGGGTTTGGATAATTTTCAGGGATGATATAACATTTATGGATCCTTTGAACACATTTACTGGCATTGAAAACTACAAGTTGATCTTCTGGGCATTGAGATTTCATGGCAAGCTTCTGTTCCGTGACATTTCCCTTGAGGTTTATAGGATTTGGCAGCCTTCAGAGAATGTGATATTGATCAGGTGGAACATGAAAGGTGTCCCAAGGGTTCCATGGGAAGCAAAGGGCCAGTTTCAGGGCACGTCGCGGTATAAATTGGATCGGAAAGGCAAAATTTATGAACATAAGGTTGATAACTTGGCATTTGACTTCCCACAGAAACTAAAGCCAGCATCATCAGTGTTGGATTTAGTCACAGCATGCCCAGCTAGCCCTAACTTGACATTCTTGTGGGGTCCTGCGGATGCTTACTCATCTTCGTGGTTGGAGTTCTATCGAGCAGTCAGGGGGACTTTGGATCGAGAAACTTTCTTGCTTCCCCAAGACGGTTTGGCTAGCTGATGAGCTACTTTATAGATAAATTATACATAGATTTTGTACCTTATATGTATACTAGCATTACATTTTGTATTATATATTGGTAGATAGCAAATAATGGTTATGTTGAAGAACAAGGTTGTATATACATAGGTTGATCCTGGGGGTTCGGTTTACTTCTTGTGTTGGTGGTCAGAAACTAGTGCACTATGTTTTGAGCTTATACAGGTCGGGATAATATATATACAGAATCTTGTTTCATTTGATACATTCGATTTCCCATTCATTAAGTTACTCTAATGCTTGAAATTGCCAACAACTTCTGCATTCTTCTTTTGTTTCTGAGTTGCAATTTGTAAATATATGCTGTACTTGCATAATTCTGACTCCACCTTCTTCATCTATTTCGATCCTACCGGCATTGCCAGTGTGGTTTTTGTTGTCATTACCTTTGTTAAGAGCTCTACCCCCAAAGCCAGGGGTACATAGGACTAGGAGAGCTTGCTTGTAGTTAACTCCATGATCAACTCAATTGTGGTTGCCTGAAGTTCTTCCCTTTATTCTTCTCTGCAAGTAGGTCTATAACTTTCTGGAATCCCGCGGGATCTATTAGTGTCGAAAGCCTCAAATCTTCTCATTTCACCCTTTCCTAGCATACTTTCCTACCAACACCCCCCGAGTGCCTTTCACACCAACCCAAGATCAAGTGTTCTTATTGTTAAACCTTTCCTAACAAATTTCTGGCTTACATGCATATTGCTTAGAGCCTTAGACCTTTATTTGATGACTCCCTTCTTTGCCGAACAATTAGCAAGATAGTGCTTGTGACTGCCGAATGACTTGTATCAGTTTCCTGTGCCAAAAGTTTCTGGGAATATATATAATACTCGATCAGAGAAAATTGATTGATTGATCATTACAGATGTACCAAGAAGGCACACATTCATAGCTAGTTGATACTACAACAGTTGTTACACTTTTAGGATCATGTATTGTTCAAAACATGATCTGCAATCAACATATCCAAAAACATCACTACATGATCTCCAATCAACACATCTAAAACATCACTAGGCAGCAGGAAACAAGACTTCTTTACAACATGCCCTTCATTGTCTTAACAAAAACTTGACAATGCCCTTTACTTCAGTGTGGTAAATCAGCATGTGGATTACGGTGACATCATATACAAGTGTACTGCCAGGCGCCAACAATTTCGAGCAAAGATTTGAATGGGTCTGAGCATCCAATGAATCAAAGAGGAAGCCTCTCTAAGGGTTCAATTGCTGCAACACGACTGTGATCAGACCTCATGTATTTCTCATATGTGACCTTCAACTTTCCTACTCCTGCAGCTTTCTGAAATCTTAAGATCATATCTGCACAGTCTCTGCACTTGTAAAAGATCATTCGTCAAAATTTATTACAAACAAAGATCTACACAAGTAAATGAGCTTATTTGAAGAAACATTGCCTGATTTGAGAGACTTCATAACGAGCATGTTTGCAAAGCAGCGGGGTCCAATTTGGAGTAATATGCAGAGTGCATCTTGCAAGATAAATGGCTGCTGCACATAGTAATGAGGGCTTGACCATTATGGGTTCAAATTCAACCAGGCACAATTCAATGAGGTAGAAGGCCAAATGTTCAAGCTGCTGCAATGTCCACAAGTAAAAGACTGTTAGAAAGTTTGAAGTTGCAATTACAGATCACTATTGTTAACCAAAAATGCTACATCAAAGACCTACGACTATAATATTTCAATCTCTTTATTTGTTATTTACACTTTTTGTTTCATACACTGATAACTTTAATAGTTCTGGAGTGAATCATAAATAAAATTCCATTCCTTAGCCTTGTAAACAAAAACTACCAAATACCTTTGTACTTGACTGAGCAGCCTTGAGAAATCTCAACATAAAGACATATGGAGTAGGTGTGTTCAGTCGAAACTTCAACTTTTTAAGAATGAGCCTCTCCTGAAATGCAAAGCCCCGGTTCTATTAGAATTGGCGGGGGAAAACTCTAACATGTGGTATAAAACTATCTCAAAATTCATAAGACTGAAAATCCCTTATTGGAACAGACACATACCATTCCGAGCACCTGGTCTCTAGTGTATGACTCGGCTGAGATGCTAATCAACTCTTTCACCTGTATTTTTGCAGAGCACACCGAACCCAATCAAATCATATTCTAAAAACAAGCTGCATATAAAATAATATAAAATATGGAAAAGTCATGCAAGTTGAGATAATGATATATACCCTTGGATGCCAAAAGTCCTCGTACTTTGATGCCAACAAGAGTGCAGTAAGGCCAACTAATTGCATTTCATTCTTTTTAATTGGGACTAGAGAAAGATATTGGTCTAACAATGTCACCATGAGATAAAGTGTTTCTTGCATCAGATCAAATTTGAAGTGTACCTGTTCCCAGATAGGCATACATTAGCATTGCAAAAGAAGGGTGTAATAACCATCCACTAAACAGAAGTACAAGCAAAATGAAAGGAAAATAAATATATAGGGAAGCGTCAGAAATTAAGATAAGTACTTCAATTAACCAGTTGACCAATATTCCCCGCATCTGAGGAGTAATGTCTGCCTGAATCAACAGAAAATTTGCCTGCGGTGGATTCTGTGCCTGCAATCAAAAGCCAACTTAGCACGGAACAGGTCATAATTCTTGGAATCCATGAAAAAATTAAAACATGTAAAAATAAAGGAACGAGAGCAAAAATGAAGAAAACACAGAAGACCTCAGAATACTTGTACTGAGATTCTGACTCAAATCCAGTTTCACTTGGGAGGGAATATATTAGTAGCATTAGTACACTCAATGATGCAATTTGTTTAATCCTGCTACCCAACCCAGAGTAACATGCAAATAATAGTAGCGGAAAGTGGCATCATAATAATCACCTCATAAACCCAATAGTACTGATAGATCTCATCAACATAATCAGAAACTTCCAGTTGATTGCAACGATTATCAATACTTGGCAACTCTTCCTTCATTGCTTCAACACGTTCCTCAAGTAACTGCATGTTTGGATCAGTGTGATTATCTACACATAATGGATAAAGCATTATAAGAATAGAGTAAGCTCCAACCTTTGGTCCAGCCATCAACACAGATGTATAAGATCTCCTCCTATTTGAATTTCTTCTGGAGATGATATCTGAAGCAGTTTTGCTGGAGTTTCCATCAGATGGTACCTCTTCCTTAGTTGTTTCTTGCTTAACATCATCAGCAATAACAAATTCAACAGTTTTTTGGGTTTTAGATGTGGCTGCAGTAACAGAAGCCAACTTGTTTGGACCTTTTATGAACTTAGGTTGCATCCCTTGGGACTTGGAAACCTTCAGGGTGGACTACAGAATGTAAATCAAAGACTTAGATTTATTACATTAATTAAAACATATGAAATTATATCAATATTTGTCTGGATACAAAAAATTCAATAGACAAAGCCAGGGTGAGTATTTTATCTTGTGTGTATCTGATATACATCTAGAACAACACATCCTGATATGGAAAGTGGTGAGGGAGCAATGAAGCTTATAATCAATAATGTAAAGCAATCACTTAGGTGACTATATTTGTTCACTGCTATTGAGCTATGTAACTGCATGACCAAAAACAGGCTTAAGCAATAACTTATATTAATAGAGCTGAATGACTAATAGAAAGAAACATAAAATCATACATCAAGATAAAGTTTTGTATCTGCTATCATTTACACATGGGAAAGGGCATTTCAATATCAAACTTACTTTGGTAGATTTTCTTGACATCACACGAACATTTGAACTCGGTTGATTCCTGGAATATCGGAACAGGTGCAAACAATTTATTGATGTGCATCTTAGTCTTGTATCAAGAGATACAAATTTACATGATAAATGTAAAATACATTGAAGAGAATAGTTTTAATGGGAGTAGTTGTTTAACATGATAATTGTAACAAAAGGAATATATAGGAGACCTCCAGTCCCTGAAACCGGAAGATTTATGACTAAATCAAATCGCAGGATTAAGAGTACAGGTGTAAACAGCAAAGTAAGAATATTTATACTAAGTGCACCTGTATGTTAACACAAAGGTCATAAGATGGTCTATCAGACAAGAAACAATCAATAGTTCACAAAATGCAATGCTGCATATCATTTATTCATTCAGAAACGAAGTTTAAAAATAAACAGAAACATCAGGGAAAAACCATATAAACTGTCTTTGAGTGGAAAGAAGGGATGTTAGTCTAAAAAAGCGATGTTAGTTTAAGGATAACTCTCACTTACCTAATCAGAAAGCCATCACTCACACGGTTCCTGGATACGTAGCTCCTAATATCATTGCTCACTCTCGAGACGACTCTCGAGACTACTTTCTTGCCAACGTTAGCCTTAACTGTATTACAAAGCGTCATCTTGGTCAGATCCTGTTTCATCACTTGTGAAATCTTAGATGCTGACTGCATCTTACCAGGACTTCCAGCATTTTCCTACAGGTGGAAAAGCAGAAAATATGAGTATCCAACATACACCACAATTCTGTTAAAAGAACTCAACCAAACAAATACACACAGACACATAAGAATGCCATCACAACAACCTGAGATTTACTTGCTTCTTCTGGATTGACCTTCACTACTGGTAAAGAAAACCTGTACAATGGAAATAGAAAATAACAAATTATATCAATGACAGACAAAAGTCTTATCCACAACAAATTAAAAACAAGAAAAATGTTCTTTGCAGATCAGATACCTTGTTGGCTTAAGTGAACTCCTTGAAGTCCTCCTGAAATATTAAAAACATTTAAGTAAGACCTTTGAAACATTTCTAGCTATGAACATAGATTCGTGCTTGGATGCATAAATTCACTGGGGAGTTCACAGACCTGCTATCTGCAACCATAGATTCATTGCTTAAACCCATGGCTTTGCTCTTTTGATTTTCTGAAGGGGGCTTCAAATCTTTAATACCTACAATTAGCCGAAATGAATAAATACAGGACGCTCAACCATGAAACTACAATAGCAGTTCTGAAGTATAAAACCACCTCTCTTCATAGTCTGTAATGCGGAAACACGTTGACTGCTTTCCCGCTCTTTTCCCTAATTAGACAGGCAGGAATACTTAACAATTATAATTATCCAAACTACAATACATAAGAATGACAAAGTGTCATATTGCCAACCATACATAGAAACAAAGTCAACTGAGTTGATCTCTCAAATGAAAATTGGATTTCTTTAAACCTTCTTTTAACTATTTTAAATTTCGGTTATGCATTGGTACATAACTTTTCATTTTCTAGACCTCAAGTTGTTTGATTTCAAAAAAGAGTAAGGGAAATAAATTAGTCATAACAAAATTCTATGTACTGAAATCAGAAAGCACACTACAGCATTATGTAATCAAGGAAACTTTAAGGAAAATGGGATTGTAGGACCCAAAAAAAGGTTCTTACCAGAAGGGATCTCCTTGATGTGGCATTCACAGTCCTAGTACCTACACCCACTGATGCCCTGAAATATGCAAAGGGAAACAACACTGCATTTAAACTCAAGCATAGGATCTAAAACCTAGTCACATTTTTTCAAGTATTTTTTTAATCTATTTTCACCTCTCTTTATGCATATGAGATAATTACATCCATAAGTATATCTAACAAAAAGATAATGGTTCAGATGAAAAATATGCATACCGTTGCAGCAACTTCCTCCTCTCAGTTTTACCAATCCTGCATTAGACATACCAAGAATTTAGGACTTCTAGCTCAGAAGCCAAAAGTGATTAAATTTAAGCAAATGAGAATGTACCAACATTTTTTTAGAGGCGTCTCCCCCTGCAACCCTAGAAGAATTGCTTTTTACATTACTGACATCGGCCAATGCTCTCCGTCCAACACTTCCAGTTGCTAACAGAGAAACAACACAAAACTGAACTCTGAACTATTCCAACACGAAAAAAATCAATTTTACAACCCTATCAAAGGTAGATTAAACCTTACCAGCACTACCAAGCGTGGCTTTGCCCTTCTCCATATTCAACAAACCAGCCTATATATGTACATTTAAAGAAACAACGACATAATTACACACAGAACAAGTAAAATATATAACTAAAGGACCAATGGCTTGTTAAAATAAATACTAGAAAAGGACCAAGGAGGTATCAATCACCTTCACAACATTTCTATTATCTAGAATAGCCGATTTCTTCACCGGAACAGAAGCCCTGAGATTCAAATCACAAAAACAACCAAAAATTACATACCCTTACCATCTAGATAGTTGCCAGAAATTTACAAAAATGCTCCAATATTAGACAAACTAAAATTACCTGCTAGCAGCATCAGGTTTAGCAGCCCCTTTTTCTGTATACACCTTGAAATTTTTAGCACCCACTGTTTCAAATTCAAAGAATTAAATCAGTCAAAACTAAATCACCGAAAACCCGAATAGAAGAACCAAAAATTGAGTCTTTGAAAAACTGAAAAAAAAAAAAAAAAAAAACCTGTGCGGGTCGGATTCTCCTTGCCCAATTGATTCAGGGCCATGCTTACATTTGACTGAAAATTTCAGAGAAAACCCAGAGTTTCGTACACGTCAGCATTTCTTTGAGCGAAAGAAGTAACCAACAATTCAAAATTAGGGTTTTACTGACCTTGAGAGCCTCGATTTTGTTCGTCTCTAGACTCGTCGCGGAGCTCCGTCGCTGATCCAATTGAACAATAGAGAGAGCAAAAAGGTTCAATTCACAAGAAAAATCGGATATTTATGATTCGAAAAACAAGAAGCTTTAATTGGATTAACAAGAAATTCAATTCGATTATCTAGGGATTGGGAGGGATTCGAAGTCTGTTCGTTCGTACCTTAAACGACGTCATTTTCGGAAATCTGTGATCTGAGATTTGCTGGGTTTGTGATAATTTGAAAAGGGGGAAATTACTTGACCGTTGAAGAGAGATGGTGTGTTTGATTTCTGAATAAGAGAAGCGGCGGTCTCGGATTTGTTTTTGAAATACCAATTGGATCTGACGTTAATACCCCTTTTCTCCAAATTTGACAGATTGTCCACACTTTTTTTTTTTTTTTGAGTAATCTTTCAGTAATAATTTTGGTATAATTTTTTGTGTTCTCAAGTACAGTATTTTCCAAACAATATATGCTGTCGAATGCGTCGGCCAAGAAACAGTATAATTTTTTTTTGTAAAGAATAGTCGTTTACGATAAAATTAAGTAAGAAAAAACGCATAAGCTTATCGACCATTACTGTTTAAAAAAAGACTGATAAAAAGTGTCAAATTGTATGCTACTACAACCATGTTTAATCTTATTGCAAAACATTATCTATTCAACGTAACATTGATAATAATCACGGTGTACTCGATTCACATGAGTAGTCATACCATTGACTACGCTAGTCACTAGTCACTAGTCACTACATGGTTGCAATTTTATACTTAAAAATAGTTTGCAGTTCTCTTGCTCCTATTATAATTTCGCAACTTTCAACTTTGATTTTTTTAAGTATTCTTCAATAGGTTGAGGCTAGGGACCAAATACAACTAGAATTAGTGAAATACTAACACAAAAAGAACCAGGACTATTGCAATATCAGTTCTACATAGCTTGATAGTTGATGTGCTTGCTTACATGCATCAACTAGAAAGGACACACATTGAGAGATCATCTAAGTTCAGAACTATACATATGCAACAAGAAAAACTATACATATAACACAAGAAAAGCATTAAAAAGCCAAATTATCTGGCTTCAAACAAGAACTGCAAAAAAAGTGAAATGAATTTCATCATCTATACAAAAACAGAACTACAGAACCTAGAAGGGGGAATTCCCCTATTTTATTTTTACAGATCATAACTTATATCCCACCAATATAGTCCTTGGTGTATGATTCTCTCCTGTTCCTATCATTCAACACCCAAACTACATTGTTTCTCAGCTGTGCTAGGCTACGATAATACATCCGTCGTTGTTCAGGATCACTAGGTTCCTTCCCGTCCCACCAGAACTTGTGGTTTAAGCCTATGCGCTTCCTCCCATCTCTTCCTCTCTTGAAACGGCCAATAACATCCTTCTCCATCATATGGTCATCAACAAGCTCCTTCTCCTCGCCGGCCGGCTCATCCTCCTCGTCCGTACTACTAACCTCCTTTTCTTGCTCGCCTTCTAAATCTTCTTCATCATGATCATCTTCATGACTAACACAATCGTGATTTTCCTTAACATCATCTTCAAGACTAACACAATCGTGATTTTCCTCAACTGTACATGAAGTATCATCACCACAATAACGAGAGATGACAGAATCAACGTTAGGGTGCCCAAAATTGTAGAATTTTCCTCCAGGTGAAACGGTGAGAATGGCGATTTCAGCACCACACATATCGCAGAGCTCAGCAGCTTTTCTGAACAAACCCTTTCGCCGCTTTGAAAAGGTGGCCTTAAGATAGGCTTTGTTGTCGATTTTCTTGATTTCGATCTTTCTTCGACCCATGGATGTAAGCTTGTGCTTCTCTCCTTCTTCTTCTCCACCTTGTGGACTGTAACAAAATATATAGTTGCCTACTGCGGTGTAAATACCAAAACAATACTAGAGGAGGCGTTGATATATATATATATATATATAGAGAATAACAGACCATGAATTCTAGGTTTCCTTATTAGATACGTTGGCTTAGGAAACACGTAGCGTAAGTGTTATGCAAGTCAATGAGAGCTATAATGGGATAGATACAGAAGTGATTGTGTCATAATTGGAAACTAACTGAAATTTCTAATATATGACCAAAAGGAAAACAAAAGGCTATATAGTAGAAATCTTTCGGCCTTAATTCTCCTTACAAATAAGGAAACGGTATCCCGAATATATTCTTAGATCTAGAAAACTTAAAAAACAAGAATTACCAGCCTCTAGACTATTATGGGTCAATAACTTGTAATTTTGATACCAACAACATGTATATAATATTGATTCAATGTGAATCTGATATAAAAAATCTTATTAAAAATTACATGAAACCTGTTTAAGGTACCGAATTGCTAGATTGTGGGGTTTATGCATGGTGTAGATGTTTTCAATTGAGTTAAATCCCTAAAGAATGTGTGGTTTTGGTGTAGATCTCAAGTTTCGATTAGAAGTTTGTATCCGAGTAACACAAGGAGTATAGAATATTATCTCAATCTTAAATCAAATCCCATATAAATTTGACGCTGAATCAAAAACTAAAAAAACATATTTTTGACGTAAAAGTCATACTATAAATTAAAGAGTCTTGCTATAGAAAAAACTTCAAAATAATGATATATTTTAAAATCCTGAATAAATCAAGTAACAAATATGTAGTCTATACATTTGAAGAACACAAGTTCACAAGGGTCATGAAAATAGAGGCTAATCTGATCATAAACGAACACATGACAACTAGAAAAACCGTAAAGCCATTAGTATTCCTTCATATTAATTTCCTCTAATACTTCATATATGTAAATGGGTGTTTTTATTTCACCATATCCCAAATGACGAATTTCTTCTGCTTAATCTTATAGTATCCTATCATGGGGAGGGGAGAAACTTTTTAAAATAAAATACTCGTCAACGTAAATGAAATTCATGTTTGCAACAAACTCTCAGTTATTTTCATCTATTCAGCGTGAAAGTTCAATACTGTTTGCTCTAAACATGCATAATATTACCAGACTGAAAGTAGTGATCAGGAAGATGATAAATCGTTGCAAGAGATGTTGGAATCGAATGCATTTTTCTAGTTCTGGAATTGGACCATCAATGATTTGCAGTCACCTAGCCTAGCTCATTATAATGCCCTCAGCCTTACAAAATATCTCGCTTAGATTTCGAATGTTCATCTGAAGATTTCGTACGTCAATAATTTCGAGACCTTGGTTTTTGTTGGTGATGCAACAATACTGAGTTTCTTGAACTGTCAATCACTTGGCATGTCTTAACATGTTGTTCAGATATCCTTTGTACATGAACAGTCATATATCAACCTACCATGAAAATTCCACACTCCAACAGCAACTCCCATCCTTGCAATATATACATACATACATAGCATCACATTTTGTAACCAATTAGGGAAACAGATGCAGCCAGAATTTTATTCCACAAGCAGCAAGCAATGTTCACATAGAAAATACTCATACAGCACCTACAGTGCAATGCTGCTTCAAGCATAAATGAGCTAAAGGAACACTTCCACAAAGAACATTAGTCATTATAGCAGAAACTGGAGTTCAGGCATTGGATAACTAAATTCATAATTCGTAACATAATAATATGTAGCTAGAGTACATCACAAGTATCAAAACTTCTCTATATTTTGACAAAAGGAGCAAAAAACTATTCCCTATATGTTCTGAACTACATTGGACTCACCAACTATATGAACTACCTCTACGACCTAACGTACATACACTTTACGAGCCAAGGTCCTCTGCTTTGTCGCATGCTGCACTACGTGTTCCTCCACGGGAAGACCCTTCTGCCGTCTTATAGCATTTATGAGTTTTCTTGCTGTATTTGGAGGCACACTAGAACCGTCACCAAACTCTTCTTTCTCCTCGTCGGTTTTTGGTACAAAGAAAGGGTCCTTATCCAGTGCTTCCCAGTGGCTAAGCACAAGAAGAGCACTTGCAGCTCCAGCAGTCCATCTTCTAAGCTCATCTGCAAAACCAAAGCTTTCAGAAACTGGCACATAGGCATGTACAGTGAACAATGGGGAGCCTTCCTGCATTTCTTCCTTTAGAACTTTGGTCCGTCGTCGTCCAAGCACAGCATACATATTACCCAACTGTTCAGTTGGTATAATCAACTCACAGAAGTACATAGCTTCCACAAGACGTGGTTGCTTTTGAAGCACACCTGCTCTAAATGCATCTTTAACAGCGGTCATTACCTGTCCTGTAAAGATACCATATTGCTCAGGCTGCTGGTGGGAGGTTTCCGAATCATCAGACTGTGCAGCTAACGGTGAAATGGAAGCTTCGACCACAAACGCCAAACCCCACATAGGCTCGTCACATAAAGGTCCAGCTGCTGTTGCCAGTTGAAACCCAGATAAAACGCTGCTCTGAAGGCGATCTGCTTCAGCATACAGTGCTTCAGTTACTTCTGAAGATGTCTCAGCCACTGCATTCTCATTCTCAGATGCATCTACCAATCCTAATTTCTCAGAAATGTGAGAGGAGCCGCGGATTAGCACGGAGGAGTCAGTACCCTTCCCTTTTATTTCAGGAGTAAGTAGGATGTTAGGGCCAATATGCCAAGGGCCAAGCGCCCAAATCCTTTTAAGAAGCTTCTGCCACTTTACTTTACATTTCTCAGCCCGATCCTTATCAGTCTCACCACTGGACAAAATATCATTCTCCACAGCCTCCATCATACGTTTCCTTAGTGTTTCAACTGGATTTGCATCCTCTTCAGTGCTTGTAACCTGTGTGTCCAAACTTCTATTGGTCTCTCCAGCCTTGCCTCCAAGGATATTTGCTAGAATATCAGAACTTTCATCAATCACCTTAGTTAGAGAAGGTGGGAGCTTCAGGACCTTCACCCGAACAACGCACCTTCCATTTGGTGTTGCTTTCTCCACATATTCTGAACTGGCAAGAAAGGATTTCAAATTCTCAAGTGTGGATTCATCTCCCAAAATGGTCTCTTTAAAAGACACAAGAGGCTTTGACACTTTCAAGCGTACCCTTGCAAATCTACCCTTCAAATCTTTAATGCATCTCTCAAGATGTACTTCCCCTGCAGCAGACAAAACATGTTCTCCTCTAGCAGAAACTGTGACCTCTACAAAAGGGTCTGCCCTGTTCAGCAGCCGCAAACCCTTCATCAATGCACTCATATCTGCAGGATCAGATGGCTCAATTGCAACTTTCAGAGTAGGAGAAACCTGGAATGACATGCCGGAGAAAGGCCAACAATTCTTTGTAGATGAAAGTGTAGCAGTTTTTAGTATGTGCTGCCCAAGGCCTCGGATTGCCACAATATCCCCTGCCTGCGCTTCTGGCACATGCTGTAAATTTTGGCCCATCATGAGATATAAAGAATGCAACTTAGCCACCTGAATATGCTTCTGCATTGATTCCCCTTTCAAGGGATCATACAAAGCAGAAAGCACATAAATTTTCTCACCGGGACGAAGAACCCCACTATAGATCCTTGCAAACGCAAGAAAACACTCATCCAACTCACCCTCATCAGATGTATTATCCAAAAAACTTCCCCATCTAAGCCATACTTCGGAAGTGTTTTTGTTGACACAGCAAACATCTTCGAAACAAAAGCAACACAGGGAGCTTCAGGCCTAGAATCACAAGCCTCAACCGATTTCCTCACAAGCTCCGCCTCTGCAACCACACCAGAATCAACCTCATCACCCACAACCTCTCTCTTAGGAAGCAACCTCGAAATCCTATACGACTGTGCTGCAATCGGATCAGGCATACACTTAATAACCATCGACAATATAGCAGCCTGAACCATCCCTTTCGGATCACCCTTCAAATCCCTCGGCGGTACACTCAAACTAAACGTCTTGATCACTTTGTTCAGCATGCCTTCAGCCTCCTCCCTCTCCTTCAACGCCGCCTGGTACACACTCCAAACCGGCTCAAGCACAAACTCAACAAACATGGGCCGCGCCGTCTTCTTCCCACCTCCCACACTCTTCTGCCCCACAATCTTCTTCTCCTTATGATTAAAATACCACGGCCCCCACAACGCCTTCTGCAATGCACTAGTACTCCACCCGAATTTCCTCCCATAAAACTCTGCAAACTGCGAAATGCTAAACCCCACCCATCCAACGCACACACAAATGCCACATTGCCCTTCTGCGGCTGGAACATGAGCTCCTCATCGTCCTCAATCTCCTCAAACGCCACGTCGTCGGCTCCGGCGGGCCCCGAGAGAATGGCATCCACGTCATTCAAATACTTAACAGATTTAAAAGCACTAACAATGTTATTAACTTCATAAACAATTCTTAACAACCTGACGTAAGCCTCCCTAGGGCTCATCTCGAGCTCGGAGATGAGGCGATCGATCTTGTTGATGACCAAGCACGGCGTCAGCTTCTCGATCCAGGCCTGGCGGAGGACGGCGTGGGTTTGGATGTGGACGCCCTCGACGGCGTCGACGAGGATGAGAGCGCCGTCGCTGAGCCTGGCGGCGGTGGAGACCTCGCTGCAGAAGTCCATGTGTCCCGGCGAGTCGATGACGGTGACGGCGTGGCCGCGGTGGCGGAGGGCGATGGAGGAGCTTTTCATGGTGATGGCGCGGCGTTGCTCTTCGAGGAGGGAGTCCATGTAGCGGAGGCGGCCGGCGATCTTGGGGTGGATGATGCCGCTGTCGGAGCCGGAGATGAGGTGGTCGCAGAGGGTGGTTTTGCCGTGGTCCACGTGGGCCAGGATGCAGATGTTTCGGGTGTCGGGTTGTTCTTGTCGGGTCGGGTCGGCCATTGGAGTAGTCTATGGTTGAGAATTTGATAAGGATTGGAATTGAGGGGAAGAGAGAGAAAGGCGGTGGAGGTTTTGTTTCTGGTTTTTTACTTGTGTGAGGGCAGCACGGCGGGGTTTGTGTAAGAATTAGCGCAAATTCCTACCAAAAGAAGGAGAAGGGTAAAGTGGGTATTTATCTCATTATTTTCCATAATCGTCAAGGAAATTATTTGATCTATTTTTGTTTTTTAATTATTCAAATTTTGACAGAATTAGAAACATAAATTTTCATGAAAGGTGTGTAAAAAATGAACTGACAGAAAAGAAGCGTCACTCTAACATGTTTCTAAACGGAAGCGATAGACGAAGAGTATCCAGATTAATCATAGCATCAGCCGGAAGATTAACTTCTCGAAATATAAGCATAATGAGTGATATGTTCCATGGAAGTGCTGATGCTCAAGATGAGTATAGTTATTCAGGTGGTGTTGTCAGTAAGGAGCTTTGATCTTTGATCTCCCTTTGATAAGAAATGAGGATTGCCATTGAGATAATTAACAAACTAAACAGAAGCTGCTTAGCCAGATTCTATGGTTTAGTCTAAATCGCATCAACCAAATTGCTATCATTTTGTGTCTCCAAGCCCCCTCATAACTGAATAAACTGATGGTTTTGGGTAAAAATGATTAATACACAAGTGAACCAAATGGCTTGAAGAAAAACAAAAGTAATTATATTCCATAATCTACAGAGGCTGGTGGCTGCACCCCAATATCTTGATCTTATTATAGAGTTACCGAGTATACTAGAGAAACGCAAAACAAATGGTATAACATTATAAACAATTTCTTCGGATCAAGGTAACCCTTTTAGAACAAAGCCATCTACTAACGAATTCAAGAAATACAATGACGAATAGATGAGCGGAAACCCCAATTTCAGCAACCATACTGCATTCATATGATCCCTGTCTGCATGCTTCCGAGTGCTCGCAGAATGTAAGTTTCCCTCACATAGCTAGTCATATCTATAACATAGAGCACTTGAACCCAGATAAAACACCTGATTATAAAAGTCAACAATATGTAAGTACAGGAAGAGACTCATCACAAGCTGACACTTGAGAGGAAAACAACGTTTAGGTCCAAAGCATCAAGCATATTAGTTACTCTACAAACTATTATCAGGCTGCATGTCTGTTGATAGTCATTTTAATCCCTTTTCTAATCTAAATTTTCATCAGAGAATTCTAGAAGGCAGAGGGGGAAAGTATTTGATTGAAAGTAGGGCAAAAGACTTAAAACTGTGCATTCGCATGAACCAACCTTCACCCTCATTAGTTGTTGTTTTGGAAATTGGGGGTGTATGTCATTCTAGGATGATGGCTATAGCAAACCACTTATTGACGAAAACGGATAACCCCAGAATAAGTAACCATTACATAATATCAGTTACCAGACTTCTTACCATTAAAAGAGCATTGGTCCTCTAATCACGATAGGGTGAGAGATCAATGTTGAAGCGTTGCTTTCCCTTGCTTACCCTCTTAATAAATAACAACAAATTTAGAGTATTGAGTCAAAATCTAGCATCAAAATAAATACCATCTGTAACTGCTAGTATTATGGATGGGAAAGAGACTTACAGCAATAGCAATAAGCTCTACCAGTAGTTCCTCCAAATGGCGCAACGGCTACAACCAAATATACAAAACGTAATTGAACCAGTTTAAGTTCATATCTGCTTTGTATTTTTTATAAACTCAATCACCCCAGAACAGGGATCCAATTTCTAAACAAAATGCACAGGAACATGAACAAGCATGACTCACCCATTGGGTTGGACCATCAACTGGCGCATTAGAAGGATCATCATGTACCTACGTACCCAATGGAAAATATTTAAAAACACAAGTCTGTATGAACATTATCTAAGTATAAACCAATTGAAAACACGGGTTCATAGAGCAAACTTCAAAATTTGTGCAAATTTATAGAAAAAAAAAAAAAAATTAATTCATTGACAATTCTCCTCCCAAGAGAACTGGGAGAAGAATTGTTAATGAATACCTTATTTATGAATTCAAGTTATGTTCTGCATACCCAGTAACTGGTATTAGTTAACTTTAACCATAAGTTTTATAGTAAAGCATCTAGAGTCATAATACTAAGAGTATGAAACATAAATGTTGCCTTCAGCTGATAACTATACCTCCATGAAAATTCCATCCACTCCAACAGCAACTGCTGTCCTTGCAATACATGGTATCAATTCACGAAGACCACCACTGGCAACACCTCCGTCATCCAACTACAGTAGATAGTAGAAAGTTCAGCCATTTGTAATGAGAAATAAAACACAATGATAAGATCAAATTAAGTAAGCATATTCATACAGCATTAATATTACAACAATACTCAGAGTAACACAGCGAAAAGCGGGATATGGAAAATGTCTAAAGAGAAGTGACCTAAGCATTGAAGCACCAATAGGCAGTGACACGGAAATTATTTTTTGAGAAGAAGACATGGTTTAATTAACAAGAGGAAAAATGACTGGAAGTGCCTGATATGCATTTCAATTGTGTTCCTCAAGACAAGTTGAACCAGTAATTATGGCACATTGATGCTTCAATGCATAAGAGAGATGTGCCAATCACAATCTACTTTATACCAACATGTGCAAATCTTTTTCTCACCTTTCTCCCAGCAGGCTGTTGCAATGCATGTGTAACATCAGCAACCTATAGGCAACCAATTAGTCAGTCTCCTTTAAAGATTATAAACGCAAAGCATGTATTGTATTCGTCATGACTAAAAAGTTAGGATGAAAACAATTTTTGCACATCAATAAGAAACGTCAAAGCAAATTTAAGAACAAAAACTGGAAAACATAACCGCATTAAGGCTGATCCAACTTAACTGGAAAAACATCAGGCAACCAACCAAATTTAATTTTCCATAACGTTAGATTACAGGTCTGAGGACTCAGACGTAGCAACATACAAACTAATGGTTGGCCTACCACTTGGGCTAATGCTAGATATAAGAAGAGCAGAAATTTTTAGAGCACCAAATGTTTGCATATTCACCAGGCAGTGCTTCCTACAAGATGTCCTATTGTTGCTTGCTTACTTCTCTAATCACAAAAGCATTCGACCAAGCACTATGAAGTGCTGTTGCGAAAATTAGTTGGCTATAAACAGGTAAATTATAAGGCAGAAACACAGAAATACCACCAAAACAGAAAGGAAGGAAAAGTAAAGAGAAGAGAAGAAGAAGAAGAGAAACAACTTACAACAGGACAATTAGCTTCTCTGATCCACTCCAAATTACGCGGATCAACAATTAAATCATCTAAAAATCAAAGCAGAGATGTATAAGATGCATGATATATGAGAATGAACCAATACCTTTGATCTTACTGTATCATAAATCTAATGTTAAATCTCGAGAACTACGGATGTAGAACTGATGCACAAATATAAAAAACCAAAAAGGGGTGATGCAACGGGCAGCTTAATTTGACATAACCATTGCAGCTATAAAAAAATGTGGGTGACTTACTATAACCAAACATAGTTCCCCTCTCACAAACCATCACATTTGGATTTCCTGCCAGTCTAATCTTCTCCGCAGAATTTACCATGACCTACAAGATATGGAAAACTTAATAATAAATACCAGAAGCACATGGATGCCAATATGTTTTAGCTGAGATTTTTATCAGTTAGATCAGAAATGATCAGAGAAGAACTCACAGAAGGAGCACAGAATTGACCCTTCTTAATATTGACAATCTTTCCGGTCTTGGCTGCTGCAACCAGAAGATCTGTCTGTCATCATAAATCACAAGTGAGATATATTGCTACTAATTGATGCTTTTTTATCAAGTCTTTTTCAATATGTTATTTCTTCTTCATGAAAATATGTATTGGTGGAGGCACATATAAACTTAACCTGACGGCATAAAAATGCAGGAATCTGAATGATATCTGCAACTTTTCCAACTTCTTCACACTAGTAAAAGAAAAACAGCATTTAAATGTGAGAAATAAATTACCAGTTCATAATGTGCTTGCAGAGCATGGATTCTAAAGATAAACAAGGGTGGCAGCTCACCTGCATAGATTCGTGCACATCGGTAACTATAGGAAGGTCATATGCTAATTTAACCTTCTCAAGGATCTGAAAGTAAAAGGGTAAAATTAAGAGAAATGATCACACCAGCAAAACAAAATAACAAAATATTATCTTTAGATAATTAAATGTATTCAGTTAATGTAACAAGAGAACATCTACTTCAGAAAAATTAGGCCATTAGTTTTGTATGCCTTGGCAATATTGCAGCTGAGCTATTACAAGGTGACATGTACCACTGCATATCATGAAGAACTGTAAAGGGAAAGAAAACATCAACGAACCATGACGGAAAAGCGATCATGAAAACTGGATGCGGAGCCTCAAACTCCAGTTATAGCTAATAATATATCTGTAAAGCATATAATGCAGGTTGTATCTTAACATGCATGACAAAAAATGCTTCCTAGCAGTTCAGCACCTTTAACCCTTCAGACATGCCAGGGCCCCGGAATGATTTTGAGGATGTACGGTTAGCCTTGTCAAAGCTCGACTTGAACACCAGTGGCAATCCAACTCTATAACATAGGAGAACAGAATGTCTATCTTAGTAAAAACTGTCATGATAGATTACAAAGAAACTATGATCCTAGCACATAGAAGATACACTTGAATCTCTTTCCTGTTAAGAATAAAAAGTAATAGGAGAGGACAATGTTCACCCTTTTAGTTGGATAATCTCCTTGCTTTTAAAAATAATATTATACTTAACACTCTAACTGAAAATGCAACTGGTATGAAATGAGATACAATATACAAGAGAAACAGGACTTTTACTCCATAGAACATATATACTGAAACCTAGTTTCTTCAACCCCATTATCTATTACATCAAGATAAATAAAGTCATTTACTTCAGCGGGTGTCTCAAAACATAAAAAGAAAAACATATGCATTAACTTCCAAACAAAAGGAGCATACTTTGTTGCAATAGTCTTTATCTGCTTGGCCATCCGGAAAATGTGCTCCTCCGACTCAATCACATTGGGACCCGCTAACAAGAAAAATGGTTCTGCTGTCTATTGAGATCAAAATTATCAGTCAGTAAACTACCCATTAAACTTATAAACCACCCAAAACACTCGAGCCAAATATTTAAAACATCGAATCAGAATTAAATAACCTACCTTGAGCTGGTTGTATAACAAAACTGATGATTCCATCTCTGCCACTGAGCTGAAATACGAGTGAACCTCAATATCAGCAATTACAACTAAATCCTGGTGAAATGTATGATTTATAAATATTGGGTAAAATTCTACAGTTCCAAGTTTGGGTTCAGACTCTAATAGTCTTAACATTCCTCAGGCATTGTAATTTGCACACATTTTCAAAAGCAGGGAAAACGAAATGTGAATGCAAATTGAATGCAGATGAATTTCACAGATCTTCACATATATAACGAAAAGGTACGAACTTTCAATGTAAAATCAGCTTATGAGTATTGGGTAGTGGCTGATCAAGAAGATGAGTTTACCTGAATTGAAACCCAGAAGGTATCACAGTGCAGAGTGAGTGAGTGATCGAGTAGACTATGAGACGAGAGAACCACCTTTCTTCTTTTTATCTGTCACCGACGAGTGAGTTGGGCCTAACGGGCTCGGTCCGGTCATCTATGGGCTGACCCGGTTTAATTTTTGAGAGGAATTTTCTTTTTCATTTGTTGTAGTTTAAGAAAAAAGTCAAAAGATTCGGACTCAAGAGTAATAATTGATAGATAATATCTGAAATATATATCTGTGATCTCGAAGTATGAGTGCACATAAGCTCGTCTGTTTAAGTGTGTATTAAGACGAGACTTATAAATAATGTTACAATTCTTTAATATAGTGTGATTTTCTAATCTATTATATGGAATGACGTTAGTATTACATTTTCTCAAAAAACGAGTATGTAATTTTTATAAAAATTAAGCTACATAAAAGATTGATTTATTTGTACAACTTACTAATTATCATCGATTTGTAAGTTTTAATTATGCTAGCTATTCTATGTATAAAAATGCACGCAGTGATGAAGAAAATGATCGTACTTTGCTCAATCTACCACTCTATCGTATTATATTGGGATTTCAATGTCCACTATTGGATGAGTTATTTGCCAAATCAAGAAGAAGAAAAAACAGAGTTCAAAATTACTTCTGTTAAGTCAACAAGCACATAGATAATCTATATTAATCGAGTTTCTAATTAGTAGTTTAGTGCTCGTATGTTAGCTAGCCAGGTCCTGAAATGGATGAACAGTTGTATTAAACAATTAAAGACGATATGCAGCATTGCAACAAGCAGACACAACGTCTGTGCTCATCTCTATACAATAATCCAGTTGGTTATGTGGACATATTTCGACAGTTTTGAGTTGACTATGCTAAACTTAGCCCCAGATCGATGCAATCTAGATGAACTCCCTTGAATACTGTGTTAGTATGACAACATTCTGTCTTCACTTTCAACATACTAAATTGCTTGAATCCATGTGAGACCTTTTCTAAGCTCTGTCCATCAAGAAAAACCCTATTTCAAACGTCATTATTATTGTATACTCATTCTTGTGATTTCCCCCTAAAAATGTTTCTTTTTGGATGTCCTCATCGTAGAGTTATTGGAAGATTGTAATATGAAATATTTGTCTTTGACAAAAATAATAACATTACTTTAACGCTTGTGTGATAAGTAAACATGCTCTGTGATATAAAATTATTTAAAAACACGTATTTAAAAGATATATTAACAAATGATTAATCGTAAAATTTATATCTTGAGAATTGAAATTGTTCCAAATGAGCCTCATTAGCCATATTTATCTTCAGATATCTAGAATTCTAGATCCATGAGTACATTACTTTTCATTTAAACAAAATCATTCGGTATATTTTGCAAATTTAGGACATCCAACCTATATGCCTCTTACACAAACAAACCTGTTGTCTTCTTTGAAACCCAAAATTTATATTTCTGCAAATGTTTTGGTGCAATGATGTGTAATAGATTTTCACCCATGTCACCATTTGACTATCTTGCACATTTACCTCTACTCATATATTAGAAGAACAAGCTCCGCAACCCATCAAAGTTTCAAAAGTCAGAAAGCTTTCACTATATGTAAGCTAGTCTTTTCCCTCTCCTCCTCTCTCACATCATGTTTAATCCTCAAGCTTCATCTCTGAACATGTTGAAGATAGTGGCATCAATTCTGATTCTTCTATTCCCCGCAGTAGTATTTGGGGAGTGCACCTGTGAACCTGAAGACCCACAGAAGCACAACAGTGAGGCACTAAAGTACAAGCTAGGCTCCATTGCTTCGATTCTTGTTTCTGGTGCTTTGGGGGTGAGCCTGCCACTGCTAGGCAAAAAGATCCCAGCTCTGAGACCCGAGAATGATATCTTCTTCATCGTCAAGGCTTTCGCGGCCGGGGTGATTCTAGCGACTGCCTTCATTCACATACTCCCTGAGGCCTTTGACACCTTGACTTCACCATGCCTAAAAGAAAATCCATGGGGTAGATTCCCTTTCACAGGCTTTGTGTGTATGATGTCTGCCATCGGAACGTTAATGGTTGATGCCATGGCAACTGGGTACTACAAAAGTTCAAGCTCGAAGGCAACCCAGGTGACAGTTGATGAAGAGAGCAGCACTAGTCATGATCATGGTCATGCAGGTCATGCACATGGGCATACACATGGTGCCACACAGGGTAGTAATGCTCACTGCTCTGAAGAATTGAGTTCATCAGAATTAATCAGGCACAGGGTCATTTCACAAGTAAGGTTCATATGTTGTTGTGTTAAATTTATACTTGGCAATACTTCATCAATAGTATTTTGGTCACACACTAGATAAGTTCCTCATATTAATTCCATGTGAATTGTTTGGGGAATGTTCTAGGTGCTGGAACTGGGAATTCTAGTCCATTCAGTTATTATTGGAATAGCATTGGGTGCATCGCAAGACCCAGATACAATAAAGCCTCTCTTGGTGGCTTTGTCTTTTCATCAATTCTTTGAGGGCGTTGGCCTTGGTGGCTGCATCTCTCAGGTATAATCAAACTAGCTACAGCCTGTAGTACTATGTATATACTAAGCTGGAGTGGTTTGTTTTTAACAATAAAAACATGAGTATTATACGTTTTCTGTGGTAAAATAATGTTTATATGGTACTGAAAGTTAGAGAATATGTTCAAAAATGTTGTACCACATTGAAACATACCCATGCATATCTGTTCTATGACACTCCCCACTTACAAGCATAGAACTTCTACTCTTTCGTGCAGGCGCAATTCAAGTCTCGGTCTGCAGCCATAATGGCGGCATTTTTCTCCCTCACAACCCCCATTGGGATTGCAGTTGGTACCGGAATCTCAAGCTTTTACAGTGAGACTAGCCCAACTGCTCTTATTGTTCAAGGGACTCTGGATTCAGCTGCAGCTGGGATTTTAATTTACATGGCTCTTGTTGACTTACTTGCTGCAGATTTCATGAGCCATAGAATGCAAGCAAATATGAGGATTCAGATGGGGTCATATATCTCACTTCTTCTAGGGGCTGGCTGTATGTCCCTCTTGGCAAAATGGGCTTGAATCTTTTAGCAGCATTGCAGTGATTTGTTTTCCCATTGCCGTCATTCATTGTGAATCTTTGTGTGTTGATTTCATTCTTCCTATTTTTCTTAATGATTTGATCGATTTTTTTTGTGTATCGATTACCTTTACAAGCGCGCATGGACATCCCAAAATTCTACCAACACATCTTTTTCCTTTGCTTCTTAACACCGCAAGTAGTCCAAACATTGGCAATTCACTAAATTACTTAATATGGATGTTTGGTGTAAGACTGATTGTAAGTAAATTTCTTTTATTCATACGCATCATTAAAATAGTTAGAAGGTTCATTATATTATTTTTGGATGGAGAAGTCCACAAGATGAGCTCGTACCGTTAATTATTTTTGGCAATAGTGGTTGACATTTGTTATAAATACCAATACTTTTCACGGAGTTAATCTAATTTATAGATTTCATAATAGTCTTCAACTATATATCTTTTCTTTTTATAAAAAGAAGAAGATGTTGAAGGAAAATACCATAAATGTGCCTTCGTCAAAGTAACTGACGATAGCGAATTAGGAAATTAATATCAATCTGATGTAACGTTTCAATCAGTGTTTATTACTATAATTGTAATCGATGTTTCCATTATAATCGTCACCCTATATAAAGGGATTCTCTAATGAAATGAGTAGACCGATTCAGTTTTCCTATTACACGTTATCAGATACGTTGCTTTATTCCCTGAGTTTTTGAGCCAAGAAAAAAAACTGAAACAGAAAAAAACCCGCTGATAACGTGTTGTAGAATAATCGGGATTGGTCTACTCATTTCATTGATAATCCCCTTTATATAGGGTGAGTATTACAACGGTAACGTTAAATACATAAATGACAATAATGACTGATTGTTTCAGTTACAAGTATTGAATGCTAACTACTTAATTCTCTCTCGTCAGTTACATTGACGAAGGCACATAATGTTTTTCCTTCAACACTCCCCCTTGTGCCGAGTCAGAGATAAAATGGTGCATGTGGTGTTGCCTCATTAAAAACCTTGCCAAGTAACAAAAACTCAATGGGAGAAAATAAAACTTTGGTCGAAGGAGAAAAAGAGCACAACGCACTTATTACATTTGAAAACAACATGTATGTGCTAGACTCCCCCTGATATCTGCACCTCCCCCTGATTTGTATATTAATCATGGGATTCTCCCTGATTCTTTCTTTGGATCAAGGGAGCTCTAATAACCTTATCATAGTTATGATTTTTCACATGTTTTTCAAATATGATTTTGAGCAATGATTTAGTATCTAAATCTTGCCACATCGTCCTCAGATCCAACTTAAGTTACTTTGATCTTGAGGGTAAGGTTGTTCATGAACCGAATACATAGGTTCATATTGAACATCAGGTTCACTCGTGGTATGACCTTCATATAACATAACAGTTGTAACTTCGTCTAGAGTGTGGATGAACCGTTAACTAATTTGAAATTGATCTGTAACAACAAATTTTCTTATTTCACCTTTAATGCGTTTTTCTTTACGCATAGTTAGCTATGATGTGGATAGTTCCTTTATCATGTCATATTTTATACAGAGATTGAATAAGCACAAATCTTTCATATCTTTAAGTAGTTGAAAGAAACTATTTGCGTTGCGTGGGCGCAGAGCTAAACATAGCTTTACAAATTCTCATCGAATGAGAGGTCGAGTCTTACATATTGTGTTTAAGTACAATTATGCGTGATTGCACTTGTATAAGAATTTCATTTTCCAACACTTCTTCATCATCTTCCTTTAGATGATAAATGGATCTATTGTTAAAAGACTTCGACTGATCATGGGAGTATATGTAGGCCTCACTTTATTCTTTAGAGTGCCTAAGCCGATTGATGGATGATCACCATCATTACAGTCCTTGAGTTCCATTTCAAGACTGTGTATTCCCAATATCTTTTTCATTCTTAACTTATGATTTACAATTCATAGAGTTTCTCTTAGTTCATTTAGAGTTAATGTATATCCATAATGAAAACGCAATGACATAATTAATCAATCTCTTCCCAATCAAGTAGTCACTTTAGTAAACGTTTCAATTTCTTTTGCAAACATACTCATGTGATCTAGAGTCACTTGATTTTGGTGGATGAAGTCCGTTTAGGATCCTCATGTATATCTCTTAATTTAGATCCCCATATAGATATATATTTTGATCACTTTCGTAAGCTGCATGTTCAGTTTTTCGGAAACTACCAAACTGATAAAGTAGTGGAGTGCAATGACATCCATTACGAGAGATTGTCTCATCGTAGTCCATTACAAGAGAATATCTCCTCGTAGTCGATTCCAGTGCGTTTTTGAGAGACCTTGCGCCATAAGGTGAGTCTACATACTCTTATTCTCATTACGCATTCTAACAAAGATATATTTGATAGGGTTTATATTTGCGGTGTCGGCGTCACCTGCCCAAAAGACCTATCTGTTTGTTTATACTGGATCGCTTCTTTCCATTTGACCAATTTACTACGTTGACATTTTTCAACGAAGTATGGTTCGATATTAGACTCATTTTTCCACGTCCTCATGTACACTAGTGTAATGTGTTTATAGTAATATCACAACCTTCAACAAACTGATCAATATGTTGCAAGTGGCTGAGCGACATGATCAAGTTCTTCTGAACAATAATGCCAGACCTGTTGGGACAAAGAAAATTCCTGAGGTCAACTATGGTAAGATAAAAGGTGGAAAGAACTGAACGGGGGCCGAAGCTCGCATGCAATAATAACCCTACAAAAGATCGTTAGTAGTATAAGCAAGTAGGGATCGTTCTAGGCCGGGGATTAAGGGTACCTGAGATATGAAATTGTTAGACACAAACATATTCACAAATATACAAGAAAACGTCACAATGGGGGGATATGGATGGTACGGCAGCAAGCTGCCCTATTGCTAGGCTCGGCAACAATAAAAACAGAAAATAAAATCCTAGGTCTAATATTTACAAGTTTGATCATCATCTCTCACGCATCACATAACACAAAACACACAAATTACACACAAGAATCATGCAAGACTCGGCAAATTAATTCAAGTTTCTTAGACTCTATTCAATTCCAATTTCAATTAGAGCCTCAACGGTCATCTAATCACTAGATTCTTTCTTAAATATTTAGAAAACACTCAACGTAGAATCCTAAAATTATACTAATCATGTTTGAAAACACTCAACGTCGAAGACAAACACAAAGAGTAATTATGCACAAGAGTCTATAAATTGGAGACATATCTTTAGGTATGGCGTCACTCATCCTATCAACATGCAAGTTCATGAATTAATAACCTTGATTTTAACAACCTAGAATTCAGTTCGATCGTTGCCTAACTCAATTCCAAATTATTAAGTTGAATGAAATCGCAATCTACATAAGTACTAAGGCCCTAGCATCATGTAAACATTGATTTATTATGCACAAATTCAAGAACTAATCGAATAAAACTAAAAATACAAGAACATGTTACTGCCCTAATCTAACATATGATTCAAGCATGCAATTGTTTGTAAAAGTCATAACATAAACTTCAATGAAAATTGCAACTCATGTTCATCATACAAAACCAAACGAAACAAAGTATTTTTATAACAACAATATGTGACTAAACCGAAATTAAAAACACAAGTCATAGGGATGGATCACACTTTAGAAACCTTGGAGAGCTTCGTCTTGGTGTGGTGGAAGAGGATCGGCAGTGGCTGAGGTGAGGTATGGGTTCGGTGGTGAATGGTGGTGGAATAGGTGGAATCGGTGACTTGGTGTTTCTAGGGTTTCGGCTTAGAACTTTGAGTAGGAAGTTTGGTAGAGTTTTGGCTAGAGCTTTGCAAGAGATGAGATGTTTTTTTCTGAATGAAAAGTGGGGGTATATATAGGGGAAAAAGGAGAGAGGCTGCCGGCAGTCCCTTAAGCCAAAAGGGATTCAGAAAACCTAGTTCATTAAGGTTTTGCAACCTTCCTTTCTTAATCCAATTAGGTTTTCTTTTTTTTCTGAATTTTTTCTTCAAGGCTTGGGCTTCACATCTTCATGGACTTCTTATATGATCTTGGACTTCATTTGACATGTCTTGGTCCATCGAAAAATGCCCCAATTGCCGGCAGCACACAAAGGTATACAATCTGCCAGAATCGGCAGCTTCTCCTAGTGTGACTAGGAGAACGTCTTTCTTCAAGTTTTTCTTCAATGCCATGGCCTAGTGTCTTCCTCTTCCCTTCATAAAGCTTGGACCATCTTCACATATGCATTTGTACACCATTTGGTCCATCAAAAACAGAAAACACAAAAAGGGGGCAGTAGGTTCCTGGAATCGGCAGATTTGACCTTGATGCAGTAATTCCGGCATATCTCCATCCGTGGAGCTCCGATTGATGCGATTCCAAGTCTCAGATAAACTAGACACATATGGCCATCTCCCTATAAAACAGTTCGACCAAACTCCTTGTAAGTCGTCGGGAATGAATTTTCGAAGTTGGATCAAAGTCCCAGGAAAATCCTGGAAGTCCCTGGATTGGAATGCTCGGACTGCCCTTTTGCAGCCAAGTTTTGGGTGACTTCCCGAACTCCGATTGATCTGCAATTTTAACACAACATTCCTAAACATATGAATATTAAGCACACAAAATTTCATAGAATTCTGACACGGATAGATTATACTTTTGCTCATCTCAAAATCGCGAAAAAGACATATTTTACACTATTTTCCAGATTTCTCAAACTTAGTCATTTTTCGGATTCTTAACCATTTTTCACAAAACTCTACCAAAATTGACACTAACTACATTATGACTCAATCTTAGACAAATAAGGGTTAAACAAAGCATAAACGAGGGCATAAGCATATAATATCGTCGCACATTGTGCTCCTAACAACTACCCCACACTTATCCTTTGCTAGTCCCTTAGCAAACTAAATTAAACTAAGACTCTAAAGAAACTAGTGCCCCTAACGATTTGTCTCAGGCTCGTATGTACACATAGCTTTCAAGTTAATGCATGAGAATGGTAAGCACGAAAATTCCAAGCTTCATGAACATGTGACATCAATATGAACATATAAGAGCTAAAGGTAAGCATGAAAACATGTTAAGCTAATTCAAATCACCTCACTAGGCATACTCTCTTCTTTTCTCTCGAAGCATGGTAATTCACACATAAGTATATGCAAGCGAAAGATAATGAATTACAAAGAGTAACTTGCATATATCAAAGAAACGAAAGCACTTTGTGAAATTTTATGGAAAAACCTCATATGATAACTATATGCACCAATGAACCAAAACCATATGCTTACTCTTGAGATAATCTCCACAAATCAAGTTTAACCATCTTAAGAATCATGAAAAAGATCAATAAAAGGGTTGTAATGGGGCTAGGCTAAGAGGTATTCGATATTTGGATAAGGAGGCTCAAAACATCACCGTGCGCTTTAGCAAAGCTCGAATCTCCTTATGTCTTCTCGCCGAAAAGGTCAAATTTCATCTTGTTGGACCCATACTTCATTCTTTTCTTCCCAAACAACATTACAACAATAATCTAGACAATAGCCATGCACAAAATTTTTCTTTTCCATTGACTATGCCGTACCCTTCTTTTTCTTCTTTTTCTCTCGGCTTCTTTTATTTTCTTTTTAATCCGAGCCAATTTTTTTTTCTTTTTCTAGGTATGGCATGCATACATTTTACATACAAATTCATGGCTAAGTCTACCCCACACTTATTCTTCTTCATCACACACGCGAAAACGCCTTCAAAAATTCAAGCTTTGCCGGAACACACAGTAAAGGCATCACTATACTAAGTTCATGGAAAGTGTTTAAGGGTGATGAAAGAAAAGGCTCAATATCGGCTCAAAGGGGTTTACTAAGGTGTCCCACGACGGGCTCCAATTAGGGCACATGCTTTATTTGGTAATGGTGGTAAACCTAAATGATCTTTATTCAATCATATTCAAAATCAAGGTATTTTATGATATAAACGTTTCGAAAATCAACAAGAGTAAGTTCTAGCATACTAGAGTTCATTAAAAAGCTATGGCACATAGTCATCGAATAATCAAAGAATTATGAGGTTTCATGCTTCCTATGAATCTATCGAATTTTATCTTTTTATCGCTCAAGAAGAAAGCAAATTGGCTCAAAAGCTCACATAGGTTATAATCGAAATAAATTAGCTAAAACATGCATGCTTCATTAATCAACAAGTCCTACATGCTCCTACCAATGCACAAAATCCATGAAACTTACAATTTTAATAGTATGCACAACTATCATCTATGTATGCAAAGAGGAGAAAAACATCATTGACATATTAGGGGCATCCTAAGACTCGAAACAAACAATTTAAACACTCTATTTTTGTGGAACAATTTTCTGAATTTTTCTTTTCTAAACTAAGCACACAAAAACAAAAACAAAAACGGAATACGTTATCCCACCCCACACTTAGAAAATTACATTGTCCTCAATGTAAGCACAAAACAATATCAATGAATTTCCTAAGCATGCAATAGTCTAACACATTCCAACAAATCATCACAAATCAAAGACAAAGAGAAGGGTTAAGAAATTTCAAACTCTCGGTGATGGCTCCTTCACTTTTCTTTGATCGACTTGGGTTGCCTCCCAAGTAGCGCTTTGTGTTTATAGTCCATAGCCTAGACTTTTCACCGTGTTTATGCATGTTCATCGTGCTCCAAAGCATTCCAAATCGGCAAGAAGAAGTTCAAAAAGAAGATCATTGCACTTTGTATCCGCATCGGTGCTGTTTGGCGTATTCTGTTGGTGCGGCGTATCGGGCTCTTCTGCCGGCGTATCCGGCGTATCCAGCTGGTGTCCGGCCTCTTGTGGCCTTGTGTCAACCCTGCCGGCAATGGCAGGTCCGGCAGGAGGTGGTGGTGCGACTGAAAACAGCGGCAGAAGCACGGTAGGTTGGTGCGTGTCCGGCAGGAGGTGTGGTGGTGCGTCCGTGTCCGTGGCAGCCCTCTTGGTGATGCTGCCGGCAATTGCAGGTCCGGCAGCCACTTGGTGTTGTGGTGGCATGGCTGCATCATGTGATGGTGAAGGCAGCTCGGCTTGAGGGGTGTCTCCAAGGACGATTGTGTCCTCACATGCATCGAAAGGTGCATGGTAATGCTTGAGGCGATGGCCATTAACCTTGAAAGTCTTGTGGGTTTGCAAATCTTGAATTTCCACGGCTCCATGAGGGAACACACGAGCAATGACAAAAGGGCCAATCCAACGAGAGCGTAATTTTCCGGGAAAGAGTCTAAGGCGAGAATGAAATAGAAGCACATGTTGTCCAACTTCAAACTTCTTACCACGGATCATCTTGTTATGGTAGGCACGTGTTTTCTCCTTGTAAATCCATGTGGCATCATAGGCTTCATTACGGATTTCCTCAAGTTCGTTGAGTTGAAGCTTTCTATGAAGACCGGCATCATCAATGTTCATGTTGAAGGCCTTGATTGCCCACCATGCCTTATGTTCTAGCTCAACCGGTAAGTGACATGCTTTGCCAAAAACTAACCGAAAAGGAGACATACCTATCGGTGTCTTGTACGCAGTCCTATAAGCCCATAAAGCATCATCGAGACGATCACTCAAATCCTTCCTTGAAGGTCCAACGGTTTTCTCCAAAATTTGCTTGATCTCTCGATTACTCACCTCGGCCATGTCACTTGTTTGGGGGTGATAAGGTGTAGAAACCTTATGTGTGACTCCATACTTCCTCAATAAGGCTTCAATGGTGCGGTTACAAAAATGGGATCCTCCATCGCTAATCAAGACTCTTGGAACTCCAAAACGTGAAAAGATGTTGGTCTTGAGAAACTTGGCTACCACCTTGGCATCATTGGTGCGTGTAGCCTTTGCTTCGATCCACTTTGACACATAATCAACCGCAAGCAATATGTAGAGAAAGCCCTTACTTGAAGGAAATGGTCCCATGAAATCAATACCCCATAAATCGAAAATTTCAACCTCAATGATAGGCGTGAGCGGCATTTGGTCTCTAGCTCCAATGTTCCCCATTCTTTGGCATCTATCACATGCTTTGCAAAACATGAATGCATCTTTAAAAATCGTAGGCCAAAAGAAACCACAATTAAGTACCTTCAAAGCCGTCTTCTTTGGTCCAAAATGTCCACCACAAGCTTCGCTATGACAAAAAGAAAGGATGGATCGATGCTCATTCTCCGGCACACATCTTCTAATAACTTGATCACCACATTGCTTCCATAAGTACGGATCATCCCACAAGAAGTGTCGAGCTTGCTTCCTTATTTTCTTTTGGTGGTGGCTCGGCATTTCCTTGGGAAATCGGCGTGTGGCAAGAAAATTGGCAATGTCGGCATACCAAGGCTCATGTACTTCAAGTCGAAAAAGTTGCTCATCCGGAAAGGACTCTAATAGGGGCAGCCGATCCTCCTCATGAACAAGGCGACTCAAATGATCGGCCACAACATTCTCTACTCCTTTCTTATCCTTAATCTCAATATCGAACTCTTGTAGTAAAAGAATCCATCGAATAAGCCTCGGCTTAGCATCCTTCTTCGTCATAAGATATCTCAAAGCGGCATGATCACTATAAACAATGACTTTGGAATTCAAAAGATATGATCGAAATTTTTCCAAAGCAAAAATTACCGCTAAGAGTTCCTTCTCCGTTGTTGTGTAATTGAGTTGAGCATCGTTGAGAGTCCTTGAAGCATAGTAAATGGCGCATGGCTTCTTCTCAATTCGTTGTCCAAGTACCGCTCCAAGTGCATAATCACTAGCATCACACATCAACTCAAATGGCTCGTCCCAATTAGGGGATACAAGTATTGGCGCCGTACACAAGCAAGCTTTCAATCGGCAAAATGCTTCCTCACACGCCTTTGTCCACTCAAACGTCACCTCCTTTTGTAACAAGTTGCTTAATGGCTTGGCAATTGAAGAGAAGTCCTTAATAAATCGTCGATAAAACCCCGCATGGCCATGAAAACTTCTTACATCTTTCAAACATCTAGGGCTCGGCAATGCTTGTATGAGCTCCACCTTGGCTTTGTCAACTTCTAAGCCTCTTGCCGAAATTATGTGCCCTAAAACAATGCCTTGCGTGACCATGAAGTGACACTTCTCCCAATTGAGCACAAGATTTGTCTCTACACACCTCTCAAGTATCTTCTCCAAGTTCCCCAAACATGCATCGAAGGTGCCTCCATACACACTAAAATCATCCATAAATACTTCGATAATGTCTTCAATAAAATCCGAGAAGATAGCATACATACATCTTTGAAAAGTGCCGGGTGCGTTGCAAAGTCCGAATGGCATCCGCCGATAAGCAAACGTGCCAAATGGACAAGTAAAAGTGGTCTTCTCTTGATCGTCCGGGTGTATCATGATTTGATTGTAGCCACTATATCCATCAAGAAAGCAATAGTAAGAATGACCGGCCAACCTTTCTAGCATTTGATCCATAAACGGCAAAGGCATGTGATCCTTCCTCGTTGTACCGTTGAGCTTCCTATAATCGATGCACATACGATGACCGGTTACAAGTCTTTGTGGCACAAGCTCATTCTTCTCATTCTTGACAACCGTTACACCACTCTTCTTTGGCACTACTTGCACGGGAGATATCCACTTACTATCCGAAATAGGGTAGATCACCCCACAATCGAGCAACTTGATAATTTCTTCTTTCACAACTTTCATCATAGGAGGGTGAAGTCGACGTTGAGCTTCCTTTGTCGGCTTAGCTCCTTCTTCTAACAAAATACGATGAACACAAGTAGTAGGGCTTATTCCCTTGATATCCGCTAGGGTCCAACCTATGGCGGTCTTGTACTTTTTAAGCACACGTATCAAATCTACCTCTTGCTTCTCACTAAGCATTGAAGACACAATCACCGGTAGTGTGTCTTCTTCTCCAAGATAAACATACTTCAAGTGACTTGGGAGTTCTTTTAGTTCTAACTTTGGGGCCTCTTCCACACTTAGTCGGAATTTTGTTGTGGCACTTGGAATTGACAAGAACGAGTTCCTCATGTAAGTGGGGGTGGCGTCTAGCTCGGCAGCTACTTCACTAACTCTCGGCAGCATTGTGAATGGCTCGGCATATATGGCTGCCGTGGTACTCCCTTGCTCGGCATGATTGCTTGGCATGGTTCCCTTCATAACTCGTTCTCCCCTCTTGTCAAATCCGACCCCTTGCTCAATCGCTAATTGCTATGCGTCGAGCGAGGTCGACATAACTTGCTCGACCTCCTCCAAAACATCAATGGCACAACCCTCCTTCAAATCAATATTGGGGAATCTCATGGCGTCAAACACATTGAACTTTATTACCTCACCATCAAACTCCATAGTTAGGTTGCCCTCGGCCACATCTATCTTTGTGCGCGCGGTCCTCATAAATGGTCGCCCTAAAAGCAATTGAGTGTTGTTGACCGGCGAATCCTCCATCTCAACCACATAAAAATCGGCGGGGAATATCAATTGGTTGACTTGCACCAACACATCCTCTACATAGCCCTCCGGATATTTGCTTGAGCGATCCGCAAGTTGAATGATGACATTATCCTTCTTGAGAGGCCCTATACTCAACGTTTGATACACATTGAGTGGCATGACATTGATCGATGCTCCCAAATCCAACATAACATCATTGAAACGTGTATTGCCTATGACACAAGGCACATTGAAGCTCCCCGGATCCTTCATCTTTGGTGGCAATTTCCTTTGAATAACGGCCGACACCGTCTCGCTCATAGTTACCACACGAGTCTCTCTAGTATGCCTCCTTGCCGTGCAAAGCTCTTTCAAAAACTTAGCATACTTTGGCACTTGCTTAATGCATTCCAACAAAGGGATGTTGACTTGCACTTTCCGGAAAATCTCCAACACCTCTTCATCGGACTTGTCCTTCTTTGTTCTAGCATAACGTGAAGGGAATGGGGCACTAGATGATGACACCCCTCCCTTGCTTGCTTGGTTCGGCAATACCTCATTCTTTGATGTTGCGGGATCGTACTCAAGCTCATTGCGCAGCCCCTTATCATTCATACCATGGTTGCCGGCATCACCCTTTTTCGCAGTTGCACCTCTACTCCTCTCGGTCACAACACTGCCGGCATCATCATCATCATGCACGGCAACATTCCTCTTGGCTCCCTCATTATGGCTGCCGGCAATGACAGGCCCGGCAGCCCTCTCGTCATCCCCAAAGCCCTTGAAAGTCACTCGCTTCTTCTTTGGACTTGTTGGAGGAAACAACTCTCTTCCGCTTCGAGTTTGAATCACTTTGGCTTGCTCGTTCCTCGGATTGGGAATCGTATTGCTTGGCAACTTCCCTTGCTCATTGAATCTTCCCATAAAGTCTACAACTTGGCCCATTTGAGTCTTGAGCTCACCAATGTCCTTTTGATGATTTTGTTGCCCCGCGAGTAATGCTTGAGTAGCACTTGACAAAGATTGAATTAAAGCATCATAGTTAGGATTGCTTGGCGAAGCTTGGCCTTGGCTCGGCAAGGCTCCAAAGTTTCCTTGGTTCGGCATATAAGGTTGCCGAGGCACAAATGGTGGCCTCGGTGCAAATGGCGCTCCTCCCTCTCTCGGTTGCATAGGTGCCTTAAGCACGTTGTCATTATTCGCCCATCGAAAGTTCGGATGATCATTGAACCTTGGATTGAAATTGCCAAATCGTTGGCCTCCTTGAAAGCCAATGGTATTGCACTCCTCAACTCCCTCACTAACTCCAAATTGAGGGCATTGGTCGGTCTCATGGCCCTCGGTGCAAATACCACATACACTTGCACGCTTCTTCATCAAATTACTCACCAAGTCGGTAAGCTTGTCCACTTTATCTTCTAACTTTGAGCTCGAAGACGTCTCATGCACTTTCTCATTCCTTTGCACATTGCCTCGTGCCATGCCAAATTGTTGGTTGTTCAAAGCACGAACTTCCAACAAACTTCTTGCCGCACCGGCGTTTAACTCCAAAAAGCTACCTCCCGCGGCCGAGTCAAGAAACTCTCTCTCCATGACGCGCAATCCCTCATAGAAATATTGTAGCAAGAGTCCATTGCTAATGCCATGCGATGGACACAAAGAAACTAGGGACTTGAACCTCTTGTAGTAGTCGAAGAAAGTCTCATCTCCGGCTTGCTTCACACTTGTAATTTGCTTCCTCAGATCAGTGATACGTGAAGCGGGAAAGTACTTGAGCAAAAACTCATCCATCATAGTACTCCATGAAACGATGCGACCACTAGGCACCTCAAACAACCACTCCTTCGCTTGATCTTCTAAAGAAAATGGAAAAGCCTTCATTTTGAAGTGTTGCAAATCGGTCCCTCTTGGACACATAGACTCCGTGGTGAAGTTAAACCACTGTAGATGCTTGTTAGGGTCCTCACTCGGCATCCCATAAAATGACTTCAGCTTATGGAGGAATCCACTCCTCAATTCAATCTCTCCAGTCTTTTCAGCTTCCAAGGGAGGATAAGTAATATTAGAAGGAGCAACTCCAGCTCCAGCAACATGACCATTCTGTGATCTGATTGATGCCATGATCTCTTCTTCTTCCTCTAATTCGGCAAAGGCCTCAAATTCTGGGTTCTGAAGATCACAAGATGATGACACTACTGATGGTGAACTCGGCACTGATGATGACACTGATGAACTGGTTGGTGACGATGGCGGTAATGGCACAAAACGAGCAATAGCGAGTTCTTGGTCTAAACGTTGCAAACGGCCTTGAAGATCTCTTGTCCAAATACTAGATTCGGACATGCACTATTTCTGAAATTTGCAACATTTAAACAAGTTAGAACATCGTAAAGAAATAGAAGACAAGAATATACATCATTACAAGCCACGGCATTGGCGATTACATAACAAAATTCAAACAATAACACACCAAATCACAATCGGCACAACACAAAGCAGCATTCGGCAAAGCATACATATATTCGGCAACAAGAGGGCAAAAATCGGAAAGTTCATGAGCATGTAATCGCTAAGTCTAATTTTTTTTTAAATTTGTTCTAACTCTCGAAGTACGTGGAGCAGAGGAGATAACGGTGCAATGGACTGATACAGCCCCCGGTAGTATCATGCTTAATCCGATATACCTCAAGAGTTTGAACCACACAACATGTTTTATCTTTGAAGAAAATAGGCCACATATGTCAAGTTATGTTCTAGCGTCTAAAGTGAGGTGATGCTTCGGCACAAGCTGTCGACTAGGTCGTGCGGATTTTACGTTTCAAAGGTCATTAAAATCACGGAGGGCGAACCCCCTACAGGAACCAGGCAGGACTCGTTGTTGGAAATCACGGAGGGCGAACCCCCTATCGACTCACTCACCGAGAATGAACATCAGTCTATGGGCCTTGAGATCCAGTTAAACAAACCTGAGAACCATATCTATGATAATAACTTCCCCATACTTTGTAAAACAAACACGGATCCCTAGCAGTCTCAAGTGTTGATTAAAACCGCCCTCAACCTCATAGAAGTAATACTATTACCGAAGAAACGATTATATGCGTGGGGGGGAAGTATCCCGCGTTTCCCAATCTACATAGAAACGCCCTCCGACATAGCACCATTCACATGAAGGGTTTTGGTTATGATCAACAAAAGAGGCTTCACCTACATGTTACACTTTAGAAACTACAATAAACTCAAACATACACAACATATCAACTTCCTAGGAATTAAACTAAGTGATTACCAACATACATCATTATACATCATGCAACTTTCGAAATTTAAACTCTACATGCCAAAGCATATTTCTACTTTACAAAATCCCAAAATAAACTTAAAATTTACAACTTTACAACTTCACAACAAAAATTTCCAGCAACATTATATACACAACAAATTCATAAAACAAGCTTTTATAATCCCCGGCAACGGCGCCAAAAATTGAACGGGGGCCGAAGCTCGCATGCAATAATAACCCTACAAAAGATCGTTAGTAGTATAAGCAAGTAGGGATCGTTCTAGGCCGGGGATTAAGGGTACCTGAGATATGAAATTGTTAGACACAAACATATTCACAAATATACAAGAAAACGTCACAATGGGGGGATATGGATGGTACGGCAGCAAGCTGCCCTATTGCTAGGCTCGGCAACAATAAAAACAGAAAATAAAATCCTAGGTCTAATATTTACAAGTTTGATCATCATCTCTCACGCATCACATAACACAAAACACACAAATTACACACAAGAATCATGCAAGACTCGGCAAATTAATTCAAGTTTCTTAGACTCTATTCAATTCCAATTTCAATTAGAGCCTCAACGGTCATCTAATCACTAGATTCTTTCTTAAATATTTAGAAAACACTCAACGTAGAATCCTAAAATTATACTAATCATGTTTGAAAACACTCAACGTCGAAGACAAACACAAAGAGTAATTATGCACAAGAGTCTATAAATTGGAGACATATCTTTAGGTATGGCGTCACTCATCCTATCAACATGCAAGTTCATGAATTAATAACCTTGATTTTAACAACCTAGAATTCAGTTCGATCGTTGCCTAACTCAATTCCAAATTATTAAGTTGAATGAAATCGCAATCTACATAAGTACTAAGGCCCTAGCATCATGTAAACATTGATTTATTATGCACAAATTCAAGAACTAATCGAATAAAACTAAAAATACAAGAACATGTTACTGCCCTAATCTAACATATGATTCAAGCATGCAATTGTTTGTAAAAGTCATAACATAAACTTCAATGAAAATTGCAACTCATGTTCATCATACAAAACCAAACGAAACAAAGTATTTTTATAACAACAATATGTGACTAAACCGAAATTAAAAACACAAGTCATAGGGATGGATCACACTTTAGAAACCTTGGAGAGCTTCGTCTTGGTGTGGTGGAAGAGGATCGGCAGTGGCTGAGGTGAGGTATGGGTTCGGTGGTGAATGGTGGTGGAATAGGTGGAATCGGTGACTTGGTGTTTCTAGGGTTTCGGCTTAGAACTTTGAGTAGGAAGTTTGGTAGAGTTTTGGCTAGAGCTTTGCAAGAGATGAGATGTTTTTTTCTGAGTGAAAAGTGGGGGTATATATAGGGGAAAAAGGAGAGAGGCTGCCGGCAGTCCCTTAAGCCAAAAGGGATTCAGAAAACCTAGTTCATTAAGGTTTTGCAACCTTCCTTTCTTAATCCAATTAGGTTTTCTTTTTTTTCTGAATTTTTTCTTCAAGGCTTGGGCTTCACATCTTCATGGACTTCTTATATGATCTTGGACTTCATTTGACATGTCTTGGTCCATCGAAAAATGCCCCAATTGCCGGCAGCACACAAAGGTATACAATCTGCCAGAATCGGCAGCTTCTCCTAGTGTGACTAGGAGAACGTCTTTCTTCAAGTTTTTCTTCAATGCCATGGCCTAGTGTCTTCCTCTTCCCTTCATAAAGCTTGGACCATCTTCACATATGCATTTGTACACCATTTGGTCCATCAAAAACAGAAAACACAAAAAGGGGGCAGTAGGTTCCTGGAATCGGCAGATTTGACCTTGATGCAGTAATTCCGGCATATCTCCATCCGTGGAGCTCCGATTGATGCGATTCCAAGTCTCAGATAAACTAGACACATATGGCCATCTCTCTATAAAACAGTTCGACCAAACTCCTTGTAAGTCGTCGGGAATGAATTTTCGAAGTTGGATCAAAGTCCCAGGAAAATCCTGGAAGTCCCTGGATTGGAATGCTCGGACTGCCCTTTTGCAGCCAAGTTTTGGGTGACTTCCCGAACTCCGATTGATCTGCAATTTTAACACAACATTCCTAAACATATGAATATTAAGCACACAAAATTTCATAGAATTCTGACACGGATAGATTATACTTTTGCTCATCTCAAAATCGCGAAAAAGACATATTTTACACTATTTTCCAGATTTCTCAAACTTAGTCATTTTTCGGATTCTTAACCATTTTTCACAAAACTCTACCAAAATTGACACTAACTACATTATGACTCAATCTTAGACAAATAAGGGTTAAACAAAGCATAAACGAGGGCATAAGCATATAATATCGTCGCACATTGTGCTCCTAACAAGAACCCCAGAGAAAAGGGGGTTGGACGTGCTGAGCCCTACCCACGTGGGCACAATACACCACGTGGTAAGGCACCTATGGGCCGTGGGATGGGCCGTGTAGGCCCTCCTAACGTATGGCGCAGAGAGGGTGGTGCTGGTCCTAGTGGCCATGGTGGTCCTAGGGCAAAGGTGCAAAAAGCACCCAAGAACCCTGCAGTAAAAAGGGAAAGAGTTGGAAATGAACCTTGCTATAGGTGTGGAGCTACTGAGAATTGGTATAAGAACTGCCAGGCAAGCAACAAAGTAGCAGCTAGTTACAAGAGGTATAGGGAGTCTCGAGAACAAGAGGCTCACTATATGGAAGATGGAGGCGCTGACGCGGATGTCAACCTCACAATCGCAGATTTCAATGGCAACATGAACCCTGCTCAGTCTATGGATGTTCCAGACTTTGATTGATCTGCTTTATCTTTATTTACTTTCCAAGAATGCCTTATTTTAATTAGACTATTGTTTTGGCCTTAAAGTTTATTTGGATCATGGTTTTGTTTGAATTGGATTTTGATGTCCAAGACTTTGATTTGATTATTGTTGGCTTATTAATAAATTTCGGATTTTATTCTAAAGTATTGAATTTTATTCGATTTTGTTCCCTATATATATACATGGTTCGAAAATAGCACTATTACGATGTGAAGCAATACATCTAGCAAATAAAAGAAAAATAATGAAAAGAATATCATTCTACCTCAAACGAAATACTCTAAAGAATATGAGATATATTTTTTGACTTTATTTAATAATCCCATCCCATTTAAATTGTAGGAATGTATCGAGGAGAAATAGAGTGCTTAGCTGATAGTGGGACTACTCACACTATCTTAAGGAATCGACAATTATTTGTTGAATTAATTCCTTATAACACATCTGTGACTATGTTAGAGGGATCATCCCAAGTAATACAGGGGCGAGGAAATGCCTCCTTTTTTATGCCTAACGGCACAATGATAAAAGTTACAAACTCCCTATATGCACCTAGAGGCAATCGAACCTTGTTAAGTTTCAAAGATATTCGTGCCAACAATTATCATTTACAAACTTACTGTGAGAATGAAATTGAATATTTGAATATTACTTCTTATGAATGCGGAAGGAAACGCATTTTAGAGAAACTAATGCGTCAAGATAATGGATTATATCTCACTACCATCCGGATTAAATCTTATGCTGTCACCAATAAAGAAATTTGGGACACTGACGCATACAGGCTTTGGCATGACCGACTAGGACACCCTGGTCGCGACATGATGGTTCGTGTTTTAAAGAACTCACACGGACATCCCTTCTTCTGAGGAAGAAATAAAATGGGACAAAAATCCGACACAATGCAAAGTACCGGTCGTAGTGTTGCTCCAACACATCCATTACCTTCTGCAGCACCAGATGCGTTATGTCCCTCTGCCTCATTGACTATTTCAAAGGCACATCACTCGTTTTGCAAAGCCTGCTCTTTAGCAAAAACAGGATCGAGACCTTCCTATGCTAAAGATATGAAACAAAATATTCCATTCTTACAAAGGATACAAGGTGATATATGTGGACCTATCCATCCAGAATGCGGGCCATTCAAGTACTTTATGGTTCTGGTAGATGCTTCGACACGCTTGTCACATGTCGCATTATTGTCCACAAGAAATGCTGTATTTGCAAAACTCTTAGCACAAATTATACGTTTAAGGGCTCACCACCCTGATCACCCTATCAAGTCTATAAGGCTTGACAACGCTGGAGAGTTCACATCAAAAGTATTTGATGATTATTGCATGTCAATTGGGATCGATGTAGAGCATCCTGTACCCCATGTGCATACACAAAATGGTCTCGCAGAGGCCACCATCAAAAGGCTACAGATGGTGGCTAGGGCACTGGTTATGCGCACCAACATGCCTATATCTGCTTGGGGTTATGCAATATTACACGCAACTTTACTTATTCGTTTCAGACCCACTGCTAGCCAACCATTCTCTGCGTACCAGTTGGTTACTGGATATGAGCCTGATATTTCACACTTACGCATATTTGGTTGTGCAGTATATGTGCCTATTGCGCCCCCACAGCACACTAAAATGGGTCCTCAGAGACGATTAGGTATTTATGGTGGATATGAATCCCCAACTATTATCCGCTATTTGGAACCTTTGACAGGCGATATTTTTACCGCTAGATTTGCGGATTGTCACTTTGATGAGACAGTCTTCCCTTCGTTAGGGGGAGATAAGAAAAATGATTTTCTAAAGGAACGACAGGAATTGTCATGGTATGTCCCCACTCAGTCTCATTTTGATCCTCGCACTTCACAATGTGAAAGTGAAGTGAAAAGAATAATCAATCTTCAGAACGTAGCTGATTCGATGCCTAATGCGTTTTCTGAGATTGCAAAAGTGACAAGATCACATATACCAGCTGCAAATGTGCCTGCAAGGTTAGAAGTCCCCAAACAGGGGCACAATGCCGCAGATAGAGGCATTGCAACCACACTTAGTGGAGGTGTGGTTGAGGCCGTGGCTTCCCAAAGGAAGAGGGGAAGGCCACTTGGTTCGACTGACACTCACCCAAGAAAAAAGAGGGCGAGTAAGGCACAACTCGATCCATTAATCATCAATGTAGAGAATCCCTCTCATGAGATTGTCTCTGACTATAGTTATGTCCATGAATCGATACTGGAGGACGCTCCGATGTTTGAAATGATTCCAGAGAACAAAGAAATCTCAATGGATTATGAGGAGGCATACAAGTTGATGGAAAGATCTTCCATGTACATTGATGATGTATTTGCATACACTGTTGCTCAAGGAATCATAGAGCACGATGATATCGAACCACGCTCTGTTGCAGAATGTCAATAAAAAGCAGATTGGCCTCAATGGAAAGAAGCAATCCAGGCAGAACTAGATTCTCTGACAAAGAGACAGGTATTTGGTCCGGTAGTGCTAATCCCACCAAGTGTAAAGCCTGTAGGACATAAATGGGTTTTTGTCAGAAAGCGTAATGAGAAGAATGAAGTCCTAAGGTATAAGGCTCGCCTTGTGGCGCAAGGTTTCTCACAACGCCCTGAAATTGACTATGAGGAAACATACTCTCCCGTAACGGACGTTATAACGTTCCGCTACTTAGTTAGCTTGGTAGTTTCCGAAGGACTGGAAATGCAACTCATGGATGTGGTTACAGCATATCTCTATGGGGATCTTGATTCAGAGATATATATGAAAGTGCCTGATGGCCTTCCATTACCCAAGTCAAGTGACTCTAAACCACGGAGTGCGTTTGTAATCAGATTGAAACGCTCACTTTACGGATTGAAACAATTCGGGCGGATGTGGTATACCCGTCTAAGTGACTACTTGATTGGGAAGGGATATAAGAATGATGAACTATGCCCCTGCGTATTCATAAAGAAAACTAGTTCCGGATTTGCAATTGTAGCTGTATATGTCGATGATATGAACATAATAGGTACTCTTAATGAAATAAGAGAAATCGCGAGCTATTTGAAATCCGAGTTTGAGATGAAAGATCTTGGGAAAACTCGGTTTTGTCTAGGTCCTGAACTAGAACACCGAGCTTGTGGAATACTTATCCACCAGTCTGCGTATGTCCAGAAGATACTCAGGCGATTTAACATGGACAAAGCGCATACTGTTAGCACTCCCATGATCGGTCGAAGTTTGGATATAAAGAAAGATCCATTTCGCCCAAAGGAAGATGACGAAGAGCTATTGGGAGCTGAAATTCCCTACTTAAGTGCAATAGGCGCATTATTGTACCTAGCTCAATGTACTCGACCTGATATTGCATTCTCAGTGAATTTGTTAGCTAGATTTAGCTCAGCGCCAACGCAACGTCATTGGAATGGTATTAAGAACATATTTCGATACCTAAAAGGAACCATTGACTTGGGCCTATTCTACCCCTACACAAAGGCAAGAGGGACCACAAATGGAAATGTAACCCCTAAAGGAAATGTCGATAGAGAAAGTACAACCCCCTACACTGAAACCCCAAATAATGTTCTAGTTGGGTTTGCTGATGCTGGGTACCTCTCTGACCCACATAAAGGTCGTTCTCAAACTGGTTATGTATTTACCATTGGGAACACGGCGATATCTTGGAGATCAACCAAGCAAACTCTTGTGGCTACCTCCTCGAACCACTCAGAGATCATTGCTCTACATGAGGCGGTTTGTGAGTGTATATGGTGAAGGACCATCATTACACACATTCGAGGGACTAGTGGTTTAAATCCTATCACTGAAGAACCTACTTGCATTTATGAAGATAATGCAGCTTGCATCGAACAGATGAAGCTAGGGTATATCAATTGTGATAATACAAAACACATATCGCCAAAGTTTTTCTATAATCAGCAACAACAAACTCTCCTTAAGATTCAAGTGAATCAAGTAAGGTCTGAGGAGAATGCGGCAGATTTGTTTACCAAATCATTACCCAAAGCAATATTTGAGGAACATGTGAAGAACATAGGGATGCGAAAGCTTTCAGAGCTTCCTTGATTGATGTAAGGATCAGGGGGAGGTGTAGACTTCAGGGGGAGTCTAATACACACACGTCATCCTTAAAGGTTAAAGGTGCGTTGTGCTCTTTTTCCCTTCGACCAAGTTTTATTTTGTCCCACTGGGTTTTGTTACTTGGCAAGGTTTTTAATGAGGCAACGATCTATGCACCATTTCGTCTTTGACTTGGCACAAGGGGGAGTGTTGAAGGAAAATACCATAAATGTGCCTTCGTCAAAATAACTAACGATAGCGAATTAGGAAATTAGTATCAATTTGATGTAACGTTTCAATCAGTGTTTATTACCATAATTGTAATCGATGTTTCCATTGTAATCGTCACCCTATATAAAGGGATTCTCTAATGAAATGAGTAGACCGATTCAGTTTTCCCCATTACAGAAGAGAGAATTAAGAGATATTAGTTCTTGTACTTCTATCACTGTCACGGCTTGACAACTCAAATGTGGATGAGGGATGAAGTAACAATGCTTCTAATCGAGAGCACTTCTACCCAAAATGGAGAAGGCTACTCAAAGGGATTGTTTGGAATCTGCTATAGTCCGGGCGGTGTTTTTCATTTGTAAGATGTGCACGGGATCATGTACAATATGGGAATATGCTAAGCAATGTTGTGAGATCACAGCGACACTTTGGAGAATGTGGTCACGACTCACGAAGGCGAAGTTAAGGAAGATAAAACCAAATCAAATGCAAGATGAAATGGCTGTTTGATCAGTTCAGATCTTAAACATCCCCATGACTAGTTTATGTTTATGCTATAACTATGCATTTGGTTGTAGCATTTGAGTTTTGGCTATGAGAGTTTTCTTTATATAACCATATGGAGCAAAGTTAATCTGAATGAGAATAGTTTTGCTATAAATGAATTCTGCAGCGAGCATGTTCTGCAGCTTTTTGAAGAACACTGACCAGCAAAGAAATGCACTATCTCAGTATTTTTTGTGTCCATGGTTGTGCGTCGACTTTGGATATGATACTATGCCTGTAAGCATAAACAAATCATAAACCCCTGACTTTTCCCCTGACTTTAATCCCACTGTCAAGCAAGTAAAGCAACTGTCCCTTTTCATTTTTAGTTTTTTTTTTTTTAGTTTGAAATTCAAGATTTCTTCCCAGATTGTTATGTACTTGCCAATTGCTTGGCCTATCAAAACAGTAATTGTGCATGTGAGGAACTTAAGCCTGAGACTAGAATTCTCTGATAGATTTGATAATAGAGTACAGATTTTAAAGTCATATGAACACAACATTTCTGACTCACAGATTTATGAGTCACAAATCTGGAGATCTGCTGAAGTGTTCTCACCCATTGATAATTGACATATAAGAGTTAACACAACTACTTACACAGAGAAGTTTCACTTCCAAAGTTGTAACAGATTATACTAAGAGATGCATGCCTCAAAAAAAGAGCCACAGAAAGAATCGAATCAAAACGTGATATTCAATACCAAAAGAGTGGACAACTACTTACATAGTTTTACTTCCAATCTTGTAACTATACTAGAGTTGTAACAGTACTATTCCAAAGTATCCCTAAACCCTAAAGAGATAAAGCATGCCTGCCTGCCTGCCTGCCTTAACAAGAACCATAGAAGGATACAAATCAGACACAAAAATTCAGTACCAAAAAACTGACTGGAAAAGTTATGTTCTCTCCCCTAAATATCTACAACGAGAACCTCACAACCTTAACCTATAACCTCAATATCCCGAAAAATTACTTGCTGACAGCTGCTGAATTAAGAAGCATCGCTTGACCTCCGGTAGCCAATTGTTAAGAATTGGTTGTACCTCCTTGATCTTCTCCTCATAGTCCACCTAGGAACCTTGGGGCTGGGAAATGCCATTAAGTTCATCCAACTCTAGTTCAAGCTCCAACATTTCAAGTTCATCGAAATCTGGCTCAAGCTCCAACACTTCAGGTTCATCCAACTCTAGTTCAAGCTCCAGCAATTCAAATTCATCCAACTCTGGTTCATGCTCCAGCACTTCAACTTCATCCAACTCTGGTTCAAGCTCCAACATTTCAAGTTCATCCAACTCTGGTTCATGCTCCAACACTTCATGGTCATCCAACTCTAGTTCAAGCTCCAACAATTCATATTCATCTCTAAAGAGCTCCATATCATTTTCTTCATCAGAGCCATCATCATCCACCAACACCTTGTCATTTTCTTTACTCCATATTTTTATCTCAGCTAGCAACTACATTATGATAACACCCAATTCCATAAGTAAACAAAAATCAGAAACAAAAATGGCCAAGAATTGAAAACCCTTCAATTGAATTAAACAAATCCAAGAATTGACATCCATGGCTTACATTACAATTTAAAGCAAAATATGAAGAACTATAAGTCAGGAATCAAAAACCCCCTAATTGCAAAGCCAAAGATCAACAATCCTAACACAGAAACTGAAAACCCCCAAATTTCAAAGCCCTAAATTCATCAACTTCTTGAATTCAGTAACAAGTTTAATGTGAAATTGAGAATACTTACTGCTTCAGCAAGAACAATGGAAACCTTAAAGCTCACATTGCAAAAGGGTTCATCATCATAGTGATCCATTATAGAAAGAGTGAGGAACAAGAAACAGAGTAGCTTAGAGAGAGAGAGAGAAAGAGAGAGAGAGTTTTGGCGGGAAACCAAGTATTGCTAACAGAAAAAACTAACCGAAAACAATCGAGTAAAAAGAGTCAACTTTTAATATATACAAAAATTCAACCTTTTAGTAGAGACCAACCAACGACGTGTCGTACAACTCTCACAATGGGTAGAGAGAAATGGAGATGAGTTTGCTGTTGTACAAGAACCGATTGACTCCTCCTCCTCCACTTCCGCCTCTGCTCCATATCGGAAAGGGAGACGACGGAGGACTGCGGCGGAATGTTTTTAGGAATATGAGAAAAGAATGAACTCAAGGGGTTTGACAGCTTTGAGGTTTTGACTATCGAGCACATCCAAGGAATAAAATATCCTCGATAACCTCGATATTTTCTCGAAATTTCCGTTTTTTTTCAAACATCGATATTAATACTCATATCTTTCCGATATTTTACTTTTAGTCTATTTTTGTCTAAATATACAATTTTCACATAAATTTTTGATAAAATTTCCATCGATATTCGATATTTTATCGATATTTCCGTCGAAATATCCGTATTTTGAAACGCCGATATTTCATCGACATCCGATATTTTACTCCTTGAGCACATCATATAAGGGCTCGTGATTATAGAAAGACCAAACTACCCTCTGGTCAATCAGATGGTTTTTTTTTTTTTTTTTTTTAAATTTATGGGGTAAGTTGTGCTCTTAAATGTGTGTCGTACTAATTCCTACGTAACAGTCCTCACAGTTCACCACAAGACTATATATAGAGTGTTCGAAAGTCATTAGCATATATATGTAGATCGAGAACCAAATCAAAGGCAATAGGAAAGCGGAAAGCATAGGAAATCTAAATCACAACTTATTGTATGTAGTTTGGACAAACTAGATCAGTTATCACAACACGAATAGTTGTTAACATTAAAATTTAAATTATTTATTTTAGAAAAGAAAAATAAAATGCGTGCTGTTCTTAAGAGTGACATTCCAATTCATACTCAATAGCTCCTCATAGTTCACCAAAATTGCCTATAAAGTGCTCGAAAGCCGTTACTAGGAGAATATAGAACCAACGCACTTACGGCTGAATAATATATGTAAACGAGTAAAGATATGCTTACATGTTAACAACAGAATTTGAATTATTTTTCTTAGAAAATTTAGAAATATGTTTGATTTATTTTAGTGATGAACTGATGATTGGGCAATTTAGAGGGAATAAGTTGTGAGAATTTTGGAAAGGAAATGTTGTTTTAAGATGAGTCTGTGTACGTGCATGGTTGCACATATCAATTTGCCGCTCTAAATAATTGGTGCCATACCTATGTAACTTAATGGGATTTCTAAGGGAATTACATATGGTAGCGATGTAATATGTATTTGAAGTTCAAAAATCAGTATCATAAAATATACATTTTGCAATAAATCAAGTACTGTTGCAGGAGAAATAGATGATAGGAAAACTGTGTCTTTATTGATTGATAAGGAGGCCTTTATATAGGCATTACATCAAGTATCCCTGTGAATCAGGGATTCCCTATCTAATAAAGAATCTAGACTACTAGTCTTATTAGGACAAGACACACCATAGAAGTTACGGAATTAACCTTCCTTGAACACTCCCCCTTGTGTCGCGTCCTCAATGGTGCATGAACTGTTGCCTCGTTAAAACCTTTGCCAACAAACAAAAACCTCTTGGGTAAAAATAAAAGCATGGTCTAGGGAAAAGAGTACAACGCACCAACTACAAGTATGTGAGACATGCATGATTAGACTCCCCCTGAAGTCTAGACGAGAACTCCCCTGATAATCAGTCAGTCTTTGAGTTCGGATAAGCGACACATACCGATGCGCTTTACATGTTTCACAAATGTAGATTTGGGTAGAGACTTGGTGAATAGATCAGCTGCATTATCTTCTGAGCTGACTTGCTTCACTTGGATATTCAAAGTCTCTTGCTGCTGCTGATTGTAGAAGAACTTAGGCGAAATGTGTTTAGTGTTATCACCCTTGATGTAACCCAACTTCATCTGCTCAATGCATGCTGCATTATCTTCGAATATGCAAGTTGGTCCCATCGTAGTATGCTCAAGTCCACTTGACTCTCGAATGTGAGATATAACTGAGCGAAGCCAAACACACTCTTTGACTGCTTCATGTAGTGCAATAATCTCAGCATGGTTCGAGGAGGTAGCAACAAGGGTTTGCTTGGTTGATCTCCAAGATATCGCCGTATTCCCAATGGTAAAAACATAACCGGTTTGGGAACGTCCTTTGTGTGGATCTGACAAATATCCAGCATAAGCAAATCCTACCATGACATCATTTGGTGTATCTGAGTAGGAGGGGGTCTTGCCAAAGCCGTATCGGGACCATGACTTAGCATCCTCGGGTCCGGATACGTTGGCGGATATGGCTGTAGGATGGCGGATGGCCGAGCCGCGGCTTGTTGTGGCGAGGCAGGGTGCTGCTGAGCCAAAGCCAGTCTTGGCGGCTGACCGGTGGCGATCCGAGCCACGGTTTGTGCTGTTGGATGCAAGGGATCGATTAGGTGTCGAATCCTGATGAGTGTATTGATAATACAAGCCCATGTCAAGGGTTCCTTTAAGATATCGAAAGATGTTCTTGATTCCAACCCAATGACGTTGTGTTGGCGCAGAGCTAAATCTAGCTAACAAGTTCACCGAGAAAGCAATGTCTGGTCTAGTACACTGAGCTAGGTATAACAAAGCTCCAATTGCACTGAGATATAGATATTCAGCTCCCAAGATCTCTTCGTCATCTTCTTTCGGACGAAAGGGATCTTTATTGATATCCAGACTTCTAACGACCATGGGAGTGCCTGTAGGATGCATAACTTTGTCCATGTTAAATCGCCTGAGCATCTTTCGGACATATGCAGATTGGTGTACAAATATGCCACCACTTCGGTGCTCTAGTTCTAAGCCTAGGCAAAACCGAGTCCTTCCCAGATCTTTCATCTCGAATTCAGATTTCAAGTAGCTAGCGGTCTCATTGATCTCATTTAGAGTTCCAATGATGTTCATATCGTCTACATAGACGGCTACAATGGCAAATCCTGAACTTGTTCTCTTTATGAACACACAAGGGCACAACTCATCATTCTTGTATCCTTTCCCAATCAAGTAATCACTTAACCGTGTGTACCACATCCTACCAAATTGTCGGAGTCCATATAGAGATCGTCTCAACCTGATAGCAAATGAACTTCGTGGTTTTTGCTCACTTGACTTGGGTAACGAAAGTCCTTCTGGCACTTTCATGTACATCTCCGTATCTAGATCCCCATAAAGATACGCTGTAACGACATCCATAAGCTGCATATTGAGTCTCTCTGAGACTGCCAAACTAATCAGATAACGGAAGGTAATAATATCCATGACCGGAGAATACGTCTCCTCATAATCAATTCCAGGGCGTTGAGAAAAACCTTGCGCCACAAGTCTAGCTTTATATCGCTGGACTTCACCATTCTCATTGCGCTTTCTGACAAAGACCCATTTATGTCCAACAGGCCTCACGTTCGGCGGTGTAGGCACAACCGGTCCGAATACTTGCCTTTTCTTTAGAGAGTCTAGTTCAGCCTGGATTGCTTCTTCCCACTTCGGCCAATCCGCTCTCCGTTGGCACTCACCAACAGAGCGGGGTTCCATATCATCGTCGTCAATGATTTCTTGAGCAACGGAGTAGGTGAATGCATCATCGATGTACATGGAATTCCTTTCCATAAGATTGTGCATGCATAAGTAGTTTAGTGAGATTTCCTTGTTCTCCAACATCAACGGTGAGTCTGAGGCGTCCCCCAGATGATTCAGAGTTGATTCTTGGACATAGGTATAGTCGGAGACAATCTCGTGTGACGGCGTCACAGTATCGATGATGAGCGGATTGCTTTGTGCCTGGACACATGCCCTCTTTCTAGGTGCATTGTCCTTGGAACCGATTGGTCTCCCCCTCTTTCTAGGAGGATCCGAAGTCGACGCCGGCCCTCCACTTGGAGGTGCCGAGCCTAGGCTGCCGACGGCACCTAGGGCTGCGGGTCCATGACCGGCGGCGCGTGCTCGCGTATGGCGAGGGATGTTGAGCCGTGCAGGTACATTTACAGCGGGGATGGTTGATCTTGTCACTTTCGCAATATCAGTAAAAGAGTCGGGCATCGAATCCGCCACCTTTTGTAGTTCCAATATGCGTTTTATTTCGGTCTCACACTGAGACGTACGGGGATCATAATGAGACATAGTGGGAGAGAACCACGTCAATTCCTGACGTTCACTAGGGACGGATGCGGCCCCATCTCCCCCTAACGGCGGGAAGGATGTCTCATCAAAGTGACAATCTGCAAATCTTGCAGTAAATAGATCACCTGTCGTAGGCTCTATGTAGCGGACAATTGTTGGTGCTTCATATCCAACATAGATAGCTAATCGTCGTTGTGGACCCATTTTGGTACGCAGTGGAGGCGTTATAGGCACATATACGGCACAACCAAAAGTACGCAGATGCGAAATGTCAGGCTCATAACCAGTTACCAACTGGTACGCACTAAGTAGTTGGCTATCAGTGGGTCGTAGACGAATAAGCATAGCTGCATGTAGTATTGCATATCCCCATGCCGAAACCGGCAAGTTAGTGGCCATGACCAGAGAGCGAGCTACAAGCTGAAGTCTCTTGATGGCAGCTTCTGCAAGACCGTTCTGAGAATGAATGTGGGGTACAGGATGCTCAACTTCGATCCCGATGGACATGCAATAGTCATCAAAACACTTTGATGTAAACTCTCCAGCATTATCCAGTCTAATTGACTTAATTGGATTGTCCGGGTGGTGAGCCCGAAGCTTAATAATCTGAGCTAGGAGTTTAGCAAATGCAGCATTCCTCGTGGACAACAACGCGACGTGTGACCAACGCATTGACGCATCAACCAGAACCATGAAATATCTAAATGGTCCGCATTCTGGTGTTATAGGTCCACAAATATCACCTTGTATTCGTTGTAGGAACGGAATATTCTGTTTATTATCAATAGCAAAAGATGGTCTTGCTTGAAGTTTTGCTAGTGAACAAGCTTTACAAAACGAACGATGAGCATTAGACATCGCTACAGAAGCATGAGAAGCAGGAGGGGGCCAAACCTCTCCTTGGAGCCGAGAGGCTGCCGGCGACGGCATGGCGGCCGAACCGAGGCCAAGGCGCCCTTGCACGGCGTCAGCTCGGTTATGTCCAGTTTTCTGGTTTCCTTTTTGCTTTTGTGATCTGAAAAATGGATGACCGTGGGAGCATTTCAAAATACGAATCATCAGATCACGACCCGGATGACCGAGTCTCTCATGCCAAAGCTTGTAAGCGGCGGAATCACATAAGATGACTACATGAGATTCATGGGCTCGAATGGTTGTGAAATACATTCCGTTTCGAACACGCTTACACTTCTCCACAGTGCGAGTATGCAGATTCTCAGTGGAGGTGATCAACAGATATTCAGTTTCATCTTCAACATAAGTGCTGAGGTGATAATCGTTGTCACGTACATCCTTGAAAGCTAGCAAGGTTCTTGGTGCTTTAGGTGCATATAGAACGTCCGCTACCCGAATTTCAGTGCCATTTGGCATTAAGAATTGAGCAGTGCCGCGACCCTTAATGACGGGTCCGGTTCCTGTCATCGTAGATAACGATGATTCTCTTGGCGAAAAATCCGAAAATAATTGCCGATTCCTCAGAATCGTGTGAGTTGTTGCACAATCCAACAAACACTCAATCTCGCCTTGATACATCTACAAAAACAATGTAAATTGAATCAATAGTCTACTTTAGACTTTGGCGAACACTTTAAAGTAAGTGTATTGAAGTAATATATCATCACAAAATGAAGTGCATCTCAATAACATGGCCATGGCATCGACATAACTTGAGAGAAAAAAAACAAGCCAAATTTTAATCACCGAATACCAACAGTGAAAGATAACATAGCCTAGGTCAGAGTTTGAGACCGGACGCCTTCATAGGTGGCGTGGCCGAGCCAAGGCCGAAGCTATGGTAAGGCCGAAGCTACCCTGACGCCGAGCCGAAGCAAGGCGAGTGGTGAGGGTCGGTCGGGCATTGAGGCAATACGATGCGACGGTGGAGCTAAATCCGAAGCATGGCGGGTCCGAAGACACGGCGTTGCCAAGCCATTTATGCAAAAGTTGCATTTCTCGATAGGCTATCGATGTTGGTTTCAAAACCGGGTTCATGGCCGAGGACATGTCGGGATAAAGTTCGAGACATGTCCAAGGCGGAATATGAAAAAAACCGGGTTCGGTGTCACGCCAGCATGCTGCGAGGCGGGCGAGGGGCTGGCGAGTCGCTGCTAAGGCGGGCGAGTCTTAGCCAAGACTGGCGAGTCACAACCAAGCGGCTGAGTGGCCTTGGCGAGTGAGGCCTGGCGAATCGCAGCCAAGCGGCTGAGTGCCCATGGTGAGCGAGGCCTGGCGAATCGCAGCCAAGCAGCTTGCTAATGGCGAGTAGCGAGGTCGGCGAGTGGCGGACAAAGGCTAACTCGGGGCGAGTGGTGAGGTCGGTGAGTGGCGGACCAAAGCTAACTCGGGGCGAGTCGCGAGGTCGGCGAGTGGCGGACCGTATAGGCACTCACGATGTTCGCGGTTCCCTCGTTTTGTCTTTGTGATTTTGTTTCGGATTTGAGTTAACATCACCAGAATCATGGTGAACTCAAAATAATTATGCCATTGAGGATTGGACGCATTGAACCAATTTTGCTTTCATAGGGATGTAAAAATTTCGAATCATTCTTAGAATAAGAGAAATTTTATTGATGACAACTCAAAAAGTACATCAAGGATGTTCTAAAACAAAACGACTTATCGAACAAAGTCGTGAGTTATTGGCTACAATATGCCAAAATAACAATCAAAATCAAACTTGAACATGTATCTCATGACCTAAGTCAAATACTTATTCATAATCCGGAGTATCATACTCCTGAGTCCTACGCTTCTTGGTAGGTTGGAAGTCATCAATGGTGAAGTTGGTATCTTCTTCATCGTACTCTTCTTCCTCAAGGTCTCCTACATAGTTCGTTTCTTGTTCTATGTATTGCTTGTGTTTCTTGTAAGTAGCTTGGACATCTCGACTTGCTTTGCAATCGCGTTGAAAGTGATTCTTAGATCCGCATTTGAAGCAAGGAGCCGAAGCTGAGTTCGAGGCGTAGCCACCACGCTTGGGGCCGGAACCAAACCGGTTCCCCCCTCTAGGGGCGGCGGTTCTGCCGCCGTCCCGTTTCCATGTGAGGTTCCGGCTAAGGCCGGCACCTCCTCTTCCTCCTCTTCCCCCACGTGTTGCTCTTGGCGTACGTGGTGGTGGTGCTTGACGTTCGCGAGGATGGCTCCTTGGCTTAGGAGCCCTACCACGGGCTTGGTGAGATTCGGCTAAGAATTTCAGACCTCTAGGCCTTTTGTTGGTAGTCAGAATCAGCTCATGGTACCTCTCCTTTCTTTGAAGCACATTCATCAAGTCACTGAAGGTTTTGATGGTGCCTTTCTCGCGGAGGTCACGGTACTGATGCAACAACATGGACGCAGATTCTGGGAACGTTGTGAATGTCTTCTCCATCATATCATCATCGGTCTTGTCGACCCCACAAAAGCTCAGATCAGACTGCAAGTTTAACATAGTCTGATGGTATTCCTGGACGGAATCAAAATCCAATAAGCGGATTTGCTCCCAATCGGACAGAAGGTCAGGGAGTTGTGCATCATGCACATTGTCGAAGCGGTCTTTGAGGATGTCCCATAGCTCTTTGGGATCGGTCTTCCTCAGGTATTGCTTCTTGAGAGTTGGGTGGATATGGCGCCTGAGAAACATCAGGGCTTGAGCTTTCTGTTCAGGAGAAGCATGCAAGTTTTCATCCTCAGGAGGGACAATGGTGGCTGTAAATCTTTTGCCGATGAAGGTGTTCTCTACATCTGAGACCCACCTCTTGTATTCCTTGCCTTGGACATCCAAGATGTCAAATTCTGGACGCTGAGTGTCAGCCATCTACAGAACACAATAGTGAGACGTTAGTATTTTGAATACTAATCAAGTTTGATTGTTTTTCTTATTAGAACAGTGCCAAGATATATTATGGTCACATAGATCGATGCTTAAAATGACTTCAAGTCATAATCGATATCTTCCCTTTGTTTTCTTTTGAAAAGAATACGTTATGGTTCACAGTGACATCACAGTCACAAGCATAACGGTGGCCGGTAACATCACAGTTACCCCAAAATACGTTGGTACCGGGGTGATGAAATCCCCGTATACCGTCCCGAGAAGAGTAAGAATCGGGATGAAGAAGCAGGGACACGGAAATGTCCCGGAATAAAACACAACCCAACTATTGAAATTTCATAAGCGGTAACTTTTATAAAATATTTACCTCGTCAATTGAAGCTTGATCGAAAGAAACTTGGCTTTTGGGGAAGCTTGTTTTCTTCGATTTTTCTTGATGTCTTCTTAGCAACGAAGAAGGCTTCGAGGGCCGCTTGCTTGTCTTGCGAGCAATCTTGGCCTTCGAGGGATGCGTGCAAGGGATAGCACGCAAGGGAGGGCTGCTGGCGGGTGAGGGGTTGCAGCCGAGCCGGTCTGCTGAGAGGTAGAGGAGGAGCGGCGCGGCAGGGATTAGGGTTTCGGAAAAAAAAAACTTTTTTTTCGGAATTAGGGTTTGAAGGCTATTAGACGGGAGGCTAGAGCAACGTGCTGATAACGTGTTGCAGGAGAAATAGATGATAGGAAAACTGTGTCTTTATTGATTGATAAGGAGGCCTTTATATAGGCATTACATCAAGTATCCATGTGAATCAGGGATTCCCTATCTAATAAAGAATCTAGACTACTAGCCTTATTAGGACAAGACACACCATAGAAGTTACAGAATTAACCTTCCTTGAACAAGTACTACATATTTGTAGTTTTTACCTTATAATATATGTGAAATTTTTTTATGCTTCATTATCTTCGAACAATTCCGTCATTTTTTTTCATTGTTTTGATCCTAAATTAAGATAAATTACTGACAATTGAGAAGAGATGTCTTTTCCAAGTTCGTATAGGATATATGAAGCTTCTCTTAGAACACTTCTTTGTTCTTTCCAAATTCTTGTAGTTAAAGGCTTCTTCTCATTGTTGAATTAGGTCTAGCATTATCTATATAAACACCCACACACCATCACCAAGGACTTAGACACCCTCACCCTTATTGTTGAATTTTACTTCCAAAAATATATAATGTACGAGAAGCAATTTTTCCGGAGCAGAGTATCGCAGAGAGAAGTAAGCGAACCCCTTCCTCCCCCGGTAATCCCAACCAGCACCGACATGCTTCCCATCAAACTAAGGCTCTTTAAGCTGATCGGTTCTTTAACTCCTCCAAATATGGTTCTGTATGATATACCAAACCTCATAACCGAACCACAAATGGTGGCTTCCCTCTCTCGTGCCAAACTATCATACCTAACTAAACGTGGCTACGCCAAGGTCATGGCTAGGCACCTCTCAAAGATGGGTATCCCAGAACCTGAGCAGCCTGCTATTATCGGAAAAGTATTCGAGGTGGTTCAAGTGGCTGTCCCTCGGTTGCCTATTACTGTGAGCATAGTGGACGTGACTGTGACTACACCGGATGAGCCCTCGTTATGCAAATTAACACGTTGGGTAGATGTCGATCGTCGAGAGATGCTTGATGTTAATGGGCATCTTTTGGAGTTCATGGAATCATATAGGGTCGACGATATAAGGAGACACATTAAAACAGTCAAGAAAGAGTTGAAGCTAGTGAGGTTGGATAGGTTGGAAGCTGCAGTTAGACAGACACTGTGTTTTGTATGTAAGGAGAAACTTGAAGATCATCCAAAAAGGGTAGCTCGGTTGCGCTGCTCGCACTTTTACCACCTAGCTTGCATTGTTCAGTGGCGAACTACAAGTTATTTGTGTCCGTCGTGCCAGCACCCAATAGTGGAGGGGGAACCACCGAAACTCTATAATGAATCTTATTGGATCATGCGGTATGTTAGTAGGGAGATAGATGAAGGCGACGGTCTGAACCAAATGATCAGGACAATGATAGAGAAGGCAGATCCAGATGAGCTTAGAAAAGCTGTATTTAGTCTTCATGTTCAGGGATGTATTTAGTTCGGTAATTAGTTTTCCTTGAAGCTTTTGGATTTGCGAAACTAGATGCAGAGATATATTATTTGTATCATACTTCTATATATATATTATTTGAAATTCGAAAAGAGTCACCTTGTTGTTCGATCTATAACAAAGTGCTTTGGCCATATTCATCAAATAAATATGGTATTTTGTTAGTAATTTGGTATTTCGTTAGTAATGCTTTACTGTATATACTGTATACTATCTTGTCGACCTCTACTTCCTTCTGGGGAAAAGTGGGGCTTGTATTTCTGTATATACTATCTTCAGTATCCTGCGTCAAATGAACTGAACTGTCGGTATAAACTTAAAAGAGTAAGAACAAGTGGTGACTAGAGATTACCAATAGAAAAGACCTATTCAGATGCATCAAATGCAGAAAAAGAAGCCTGAAGAATTCACACAGCCATCATCATATGCTAAAGAAGACAAACATCCAATAGCCAACTTCCATTCCATGAAGTAACACCAGAGCTTATAATAGGGACATGCATCAGAAGAACAAAGAAAGCAACAAATCAATATGCACGGGTGTTTCCATGTTTCCATCGCTAGACATAAGATGTGCAAGTACATATGTCGATAAATAGCATCAAAGCTTCATAATTTTCATTGATTCAGAACAAGTACAAACCACCAACCCTTTATATACATGCTATCAACTAATCATTAAGTTCAGACAAGGTCAAAAATCAGAAACTTACATCTCCACATCCAAAGGAACAATCTGACCGAATTCAGCTATCGCCAGCCTTTACATTCCTTTCCTTCCCATAAGCATTTTGGGAGGGGAGAGAGATCTTAGTTCAGGTGCAGAACTAGGAAAAAGAGTGTTCAGCTTGTGCATGAGGATGTCAGACCTAGATGGAATGTCATTCAGAAGAAACTGTTGAACAATGGGTTTTTTAAACCATTCCATCACAGCATCTCCTGGAGCCCTCAGCACTACTTTACTAACCTCAAAAGGAGATTCCACAGAGCTTAAAACTTGTGCAATCACAATCTTCAAAGTTGGTCCAGTGACCAATTTAATACGTCTCGGGACAACACCATAATACAACATTCGTTTCCGGAACCTATGAAGAGTATGCACAACTGATACGAGAGCAGCTCCAACTGATAAGTTCCTGACGTCAAGGGACCAAGCTATTTGCTGATCAAAAACTATTGCCTTTGGGAAAAGCTTATTCTCATAGGCAACTTTCCAAATACACCGAGCTCGGTTGATCTGGCCCATAAGAACAAGGTAATTGAGGAGAACATTAACAAAGTACCTAGCAGGCCCCTCTTCCAACTCATAGTCAATACCTTGGAAAAACTCCCTCACAAAAGATAACACTGGTTGTTTCCTCTGTTCTGGGCCTGTGAAGAGTCCGCACATAAAAGCATGTGCCTTATGTCTTGTAGTACTAAGTATTGACATCAAATGCCTCTCATTCTCTTCATCCTGGCATCTTACAAGATGCGCTAGAATGGACGTGTACAGTACCAGATCAACTTTTGCAGCAGAGTTCACATAAGTTTCAAGAAGAGGCTTTGCCGACTCAAACAAACCACTCTTCATACATGACTCAAACAGCTGTCTAATTATAAAATTATTTGTTCGAATCCCTGATGAACCCATGAAACGTAGCCACCGCAAAGCAACGTCAACAGAACCATCCTTGATATACACCATCAGTACATCACTAGCACTCACATCAACAGAATATCCCATGCTCTTCATCTCGAGTAAAATTTTGGCAGCCACATCAACAAGCTTCTTATTAGCTAAGAGCATCAGAAGGCCAGTGTAAGTACTCATACCTGGTCTCAAACCTGCATTGGTCATCGAATTATACAGCTTCATGGCAGGATCTACTTGTCCAGAGGCAGCATGCATTTCCAACAGACATGAGAATGTAGATGGAGTGGGTAGAAATCCAACCTTCTCCATATCTGTAAAGGTAGACATTGCGATATCAAGTTTTCCTGATTTTGCATGGGACTCAACAATCATTGTATATAAGCCAAAATTAGGCCTAAAGCCTGCTTTCTTCATCTCATCCCAAAGTCTAAGGGCAGCATCCAATTTCCCTGCCTTTACATTTGACTCAATCATCGAAACATACATAGGAGCAGATGGCCTGAAACCAAAACCCTGCATTTCCATGTATACCTTCATTGCCATGTCCAACCTCCCAGCTTTTCCCATTGAATCAACAAGCGATGCAAAAACATTAAAGCTGGGTTTAACATTCTTTTCTTTCATTTCTTGGAAGAGCTTAAATGCTGCATCTAGGCGGCCCGACTTAGCCAAGTTTGGTACCATCAACTCATAGGTTGATCCATCCAACAAACAGTTTGCAGCTTGCATGCTTTCATATACCTCAAAAGCCTTATAAGGTAAACCCTTATTCAAAAACAGCAGTATAAGTGAATTATATGTCTGAGTATCAACTTTACATCCTGAATCCTGTATCTTCTTAAAACAACAAAATGCCACCTCCATTTTATCTGCTTTAGCCAAAAACTGAATGACACGATTATATGCAGTAGACGATAAAACACCATTATTACTCGAATCCAGCACCATTTCATCAAACAATGATTGAATCCCATCAAAATCGCTACTTTCATTCAAGCCATCAAACAATAACACATAACACTCATCACTTGGCATATACCAAGGCTGCCTCTTAGCCCATCTAAACAAACTCAAACACCCTTCACCTTCTTTAATCACCTTCAACGCTTGCGTGATGTGAATCATGTTTGGCACAAATTGGAGTTTGTCCAACTGGGTCTCCAACTCAGGCCCCCATTTCCACCTCTTCACAACCTCAACAATCTTGGCAATTGCAGAGGCATTCAGAAGCGGCTTCTTCAAACCACCCACCATCACATGGTCATCGAGGCCCGGCTCAATAGACCTTATACCTTTCCCAGTGTAAATAACACTTCCTGACTCATCCAAATACTCAATCTCCTCAGTCCACTCATCACTCTTCTTCCCAGAACAGTAATTTCTAACAAAACCACACCCAACAGATAATGAATTTTCATAAAGCTTTAATCTTGAAAACCCAGAGCTGCCAATGAAATTGGGGTTTACTGGTACACAACATTTAGGAGAAATTAAGCTGGAACCCAATATAGAGCTCCAAAATCTAGAACTCCCACCATAACTATTGAATTCTCTGGTTAAAAGATTAGGGTATGAATTGAAATTGGGAATAGCAGGGTTTAAGGTAGTGGTTTTGGAGAGTCTGCCAAAATTTCTAGGATACAACTTCCTATAAATCATTGAGTTTATAGATAGACAGACTTGTAATATGGAGCGTAAAGGGTTTAAGAGGTCGAATGGGTTACCTGATTGAGAAAAGATGCCGCGTTTTCAGAGCAAAAGCTTAAACCCTAGACCTCATAAACCAGCAACAGAGGAGTGTCAATGAGCAGCCACCATTCCCGCACTGTGGCTCAAAAAGCTGAAACTCTTGGTTTTTAGGAGGAAATTACTTCTTTGTAAAAAGTTAAAAATATTTTCTTTACTTTATGTTAATGTAAAAATATTTTAACCCATTTATTTTTACATCCCTCCTAATTACCAATTTCGTATTCTGTTTTTTGTTTTTTTGTCCGACACTAACTCCCTCCGGGGAAGCCACCTATCTCCGCCACAACGCACCTCCTGCTAACAACCAGGCCACTTTTGATAACTGAGCTGGAGTCGCTGCATTTTTTCAGTTTTTTTTTTTTTTTTTTTTTAAGTTATTAAGAATTGTACGCTATTTTTTTTTTTAAAGAAAAAAATGTTAATTAGAATGGGCACGTACTAAATTTTAATACAACTTATGAAACTTTTCAAAATGGTTTACGATTTTCTAAACTCTGTGCGTATTTAATCCGATCAAAGTTGAATTGAAACATATTTATCTTAAAAAATTACCACAAATACAACTATGCAGACAAATAATAATGTTGTGTTAGTTATTTAGACTTTTCTAGACTCCTAGGTATGTAGATACACTAGTAATCCATTTTCAAAATCTCATGTCCACATTCAGGCACGACCCAAAGAGGGGCTGGGGTGTGCTACAGCCCCCCTCAATTTTTGGAGAAACGAATAGCAGGTATATGTATATACATATCAGTAGTTCAGTAGCACTCTCTTGAAAACTTTTAGCCCCCCTCGATTTTTAATCCTAGTTCCGTACCTGTCCACATTGTGTGAATGCATACGACATATTTTGTAAACTTTTATCCTTGGTGCTAAAGGTTTCATAATCAAGTATGCAAATGTACTTTCAACTGAAAATGTAAATAATTTGAGAAAAGAAACCAAATGAATATCGCATATACAGTTGGTTTGGTTTACTCCAGATATGAAAAACTAACCCTGAGTGAGCTTTAATTTTGAGTCGAAAGGAAGCAACACAAAAGGGCCAGAAAAAACCATACTTTCATTTTTCCCAAGATCAAGCAAGCATATATTCCAGTTCTGATACATGCAAAAACTAATGAGGCAAAAGATGATATATGCAGGGCTGTGATAGAACAATTCATCTTCCCATAAAATACAGCTCTCCTAATGAACCCTTTACCCTTTTTTGTATTCCTTCAAACTCACATACCTAAGCAAAGTGACTGAAAGTTAAACTGTGCTAAAGAATCAATCTTTATGGCCAACCCAGTCTACAACTCTACATTGCCCTTTCTTTGGGCAATTCCAGAGGAGTCCAAGGCTGCCTGGTATAAAAACTAAAGATTCTTCTCTATCTTCTTGCTTCAGTTGCTTCCATTCTAGTCTTTGAGCTTTGTGGGCAGTGAAGCAGATCAAAGGGAATTGCTCAAGTAACCAGCTTGGAGTTTTGTGTGTTTTTCTTTGAGTCATGGAAACAAGCAGAGACTGCACGAGAATTTGCATTCTTCTCTATTTGATTGCAGCAACTATTTCCTTCACTCCATGCGGTAAGCCTCTTTCTCTAATTCACGGATTTGATTGTGGTATATAAATTTGAGATGCAAGCCTAATTTTTCTGGCAGATGCAAGAAAGCCAATGAGATTACTGAAGGGTCTTACAAATCATCCTCCAAACGATCACAGAAGTCTGTTTCTCAGAACTGCAAAGAAGTTGAATTTGGTGAAGCGCATCGATTATTTTTCATTTGGTTCATCAAAGCAACAAAAGCAAGAACCCTATGGTTTGAATTCACCACTAACCATGCCACCTTATGATTCACTAGCTCCTATTTCCTTGCCTGATCCAAATGCTCCTCCATTTTGTACATACCCACCCAACACTCCACAAAGTCCTTCCACAACTACTCCAACACCCACCACCACATCATCGCCCCCAAGCCCACCAAGCCCAGACTCACCTTATCTGTACATTCCACCAATTCTCCCCATGCAAAGCCCACCACCAAGCCCAATAGTTACTATTCCAGGCCCACCGCAATCTATCACTACCCCTAACACGCCCCCTTCCGAAACCATGCCTGGGCCGCCGGAGTCTATACCAAGTCCCACCATCTATTTCCCCGGCCCACCACAATCCATCTCGGCCCCTAGTCCGCCTGACTCTATGCCGAGTCCTGTTATCTATGTGCCAGGCCCACCACAATCTATCTCGACTCCTAATCCACCCAAAACCGTTCCAAACCCACCCAATTATGAACCCAGCCCACCAGATTACTCTATCCCGAGCCCCATTTCTTTCGTCCCGTCTCCTCCATATGGGTTTCAACCAAGCCCACCGGTGTTTGAACCTCCCGTTGTGTTTCCTCTGCCAACCACACCACCGAGCCCAAATAAAGGTCCAATAGGGGCCCTGTGGTGCGTGGCCAAGCCGTCGGTGCCTGATCCGATCATCCAAGAAGCCATGAACTATGCTTGCGGGTCCGGAGCAAATTGTGATGCCATTCAGCCCAGTGGGTCATGCTTTGAGCCCAACTCATTGTTTGCCCATGCTTCCTTTGCCTTCAATAGTTATTGGCAAAGGACTAGGGTTGCTGGTGGCACCTGTGATTTTGGAGGGACAGCCATACTTGTCACAGCTGATCCAAGTAAGTTTCCCACACATTTATAGACCTTACTACATTATCTTGTAGATAATTTTGATTTCACTATTATTGATTGCATTATGTTTTGTAATGTGTTTCACAGGTTATGGTGGGTGCCGATTTGACAATATATAATTGATCAAAGGAGGATAAGATAGATGATCACAATCACAAAGCAGATCCCTTTTCTTTCCCTTTCCCTTTCCAATTGATTTCTTAGTACACAAGGTACAAAATAATGTACATGTAACCAGAAGATAAACAAGAATTTTGTAAGTAAAATGTAGATTATTTGACTCTTGTTCACAAGCTTATAGACCTCAATAATTTTGTGTCATGGTTATTGGAATCGACATGTCTTCTCTCTACATCTGATGGAAGCATGAGAAACCCAAGGTGACTCAGAGTCCAGTCAGGGAGCACTTTCTTAGTTTCTACTTCTTCTGCGGTTCTACGAACCATTAAACAAATGGGATTGATGAAGAATTTGCTGCAATGGAAAACTTTGCTTTCCCCAATCGAATAGAAAATTACAGCGTTTGCTTTTGTTAGTGCTCTCTATTATTTGGCGTATGTAATCTCAAAACTCGGACAACTTCATGCTCTTATGTTTCATACTTTCATATGATCTACATACGCACCATCTCTCTCTAGTCCTATGAGATAATCTTCACATAAACTTACATAAACTTCTTGATCGACATATGTGATCTTGCCGACAAGACACTAATTATAACTAATATCAACGTGAAATGTGAATCACTATAACTTAACTACAATCAATAAATGAGTGTTATAAAAACTTCAAAAACTCCCTACCGTTTTACACTTAATTTTCTAACATTGTAAAATTATCGCCTTAATACCTCAAAATTGACTCTCAAGTCTCATCATGCATCTATGTGCCATGCGTTAATAACCCTGTTTAGTTTCTTCTTTTTTCTTAGAATATATATATATATATATATATATATATATATATATATATATATATTTTTTCACCATGGGTTTACCCTGCACCCGCCCACACCGAGCCTAAAAAATTTGGACCTTTCCCTCCATATTTAGTACAGTAAGTCCACAGTCCTCACCCCTCACTTCACTCGCCCCACGCAAAACCCTGAACCCTTCTTTTTCTCACCCCATCTCTCTTGCGGCGGCGCCACCTTAACGACCACCACAACCACCATGTCAATCATCGAAGACGGCTTCTCCTCCGACCGCCTCTTCAACCAAGGCTACTCCTACACCTACGACGACGTCATCTTCCTCCCTCACTACATCGACTTCCCCACCGACGCCGTCAACCTCTCCACCAACCTCAGCCGCCGCCTCCCCCTCCACTTCCCCTGCGTCTCCTCCCCCATGGACACCGTCACCGAGTCCCACATGGCCGTCGCCATGGCTGCTCTCGGCGGCATCGGCATCGTCCACTCCAACGCCGCCGCCTCCGACCAAGCCGCCATGGTCAGATCCGTCAAGTCCCGCCGCGTCCCCCTCCTCTCCTCCCCCGTCTTCATGTCCCCCGACGACCGCATCCAAAACGACGACGTTTTCGACCACGGCGCAAATCCCTACGTCCTCATCACCGAGTCCGGCTCCCCCTCCTCCAAGCTCCTCGGCTACGTGGCGGGCCGCGATTGGGCCAGGCTGGCGGATAAGGAGGTTAAGGTTTTTGATTACATGGTGAGCTGTAACGACCTGGTGCTGCCGTGGAGCGCGGGTTTAGGTGAAATAGCGGATTTTATGGCGGAGAAAAAGCGTGACGTGGCGGTGACAGTTAGGGAGGGGGAGGTTGTGGACGTTGTGGGGAGGGAGGACGTGGAGAGGATCAAGGGGTATCCGAAATTGGGGGTTGGGTCGGTTGGGCCGGACGGGTCGTGGCGGGTCGGGGCGGCGATTGGGACGAGGTTGGAGGATAGGGAGAGGTTGAAGGAGTTGGTGAAGGCTGGGATTGATGTGGTGGTGTTGGACAGCTCACAGGGGAACTCAATATATCAGATTGAGATGATTAAGCATATTAAGGATAATTATTCGGATTTGGATGTGATTGGTGGCAATGTGGTGACTGTGAGTCAGGCGCAGAATTTGATTCAGGCTGGTGTTGATGGGTTGAGGGTTGGGATGGGGTCTGGCTCCATTTGTACCACTCAAGAGGTTTGCGCCGTCGGCAGGGGACAGGTATAGAGATGTGTTCTTTTTGTTCGAGTATTGGATATGCTATATGTAGTGTTTGATCAGCATGTTTAGATGATTAGTCGAGGAAAATTGGACAGAATTATTTGTATTTATGAGGTTTTTTATGCTGTGGCAAATGTGTTTCAGGCAACTGCAGTGTACAAGGTTGCATCTGTTGCTTCACAAAGTGGTGTGCCTGTCATTGCTGATGGTGGGATTTCGAATTCTGGACACATTGTCAAGGCTTTGACACTTGGGGCTTCTACTGTCATGATGGGAAGCTTCTTGGCCGGAAGCACCGAGGCTCCCGGGGCTTATGAGTATCAGGTAATGCCTAGGACACAGCATGTTTACTGCTAAAGTAAATATACTACTCACATCATCGTATTTATTGTTACTTGCAACTTTGGATCTTTCATATATAATCATGTTAAGAGGTACTGTAGGTCTTGAGAAAGGTTTTCTTATCTCAGTCATTATCATGTTGAGTGCAGTAGGTTTAGATTTCATTATTGTGGAACAATGTCGTTGATGCTAATTAAACTTACATTACACATAATTCCTGAATTTAGGTTCTATTTACTATCAGCTTGTATAAAGACTCTCGCTTTCTAAACCTCTCGTTCTTTTGCATATAAACACCGTAGTTATTTCTGTCATGTTTGGTATGAAATACCTTGATTGTCAAGCTTTTTGTCACTCCAGGACCATATTTGTTTTTACAGGATTTTTCTGGCTTGTAATTGGTACTCTGTACTCAAGTGTTTTTGATGATACATACACATTGGTTTTCATTCCAGAATGCAGATTCACATATGTACTTGTGTATGCGTAGTTATATGGGGTTTTAAGCATACTTTGGGCTTTTAACATACTTAAAGCCGTTTGTTATTTCTCGGGCATTTGTGGATTTACCTTCAGTATGTTTGGCTTGAACAGTGGAAAGGAATTTTTTTTTAATATTGGTAATTTCATTTTTCTGTACCAGAATGGTCGCCGGATCAAAAAATATCGAGGCATGGGCTCTCTTGAAGCGATGACAAAAGGGAGTGATCAGAGGTATCTGCATGATACTTCGAAGCTGAAGATTGCACAGGGTGTGGTTGGTGCAGTTGCGGACAAAGGTTCTGTTTTGAAGTTTGTACCATACACAATGCAAGCAGTGAAACAAGGTTTCCAAGATCTTGGTGCTTCTTCTCTGCAGTCTGCTCATGACCTCTTAAGATCAGGGGTGTTAAGGCTAGAGGTATGTGTACCCATAATGCATATGTTGTTGGTTTGTTATTATTATCACGGATTCATTTCCATCATATGCTTGAGCATAAGTTGTGTTATAGTTGATTCGCTTATTATTGGTTCTGGAACCTGAGGTGTTATGATAGTAGCATCAGGAACTAAGGTGGTAACACAATCAAATGAGTATAATTGTATTGTACAGGTAAGAACAGGAGCTGCGCAAGTGGAAGGTGGAGTTCATGGGTTGGTTTCTTATGAGAAGAAGTCATTTTGATGGCAATCTCTCTTGAATCTTCGTTATTGATGCTGGCATGGTACTGATTCTGCAACTAAAAAGAGGAACAAGAATCAAACCTGCCAAACTGATGATAGAAGTTTTTGCAAGAGTATCGAGGCGCCTCCGGCTGCTTATTGGTCATGAGGCTTTCGATCAGCGGCTTGTGCTTGTTTGACTCTGCACGAAGTGGGATGTAAAACTAGTTTGATTGTACCAGTTATGTTTAGGGTCTAGTTTATGCTTGGTAGCGTCGAACTGTTTATTAAAAATTATCAGAGTTATGATGGATACTATAATGTATGATTAGCGTTGATAAACATGCGGTTTCAATAAATTGTGGTTCCAGTGTTCTCACAGGTTCCTTTTTAGGTGGAATTGCAACTTATGGATCGATGTATTTGATTGCACTCTAATTATAAATGATCTCAATTCGACCTAGGTAGAGGTCTTTCGGATGTGTGCCTGTTTTTAGTTTTACTTGTTAGGTCCTTATCAACTGCGGATGAAATATAGTGGAGAAACCAAGTGACGGGTGGTATGCGTTTTCTTGATATACAGAGGAGAAAAAAATGCATCTAGATAGTTGGGTCTATTTGCAACCTGCTTCCAGACAATGATTTCAGTATTGACTGACCAATTCACTTTGACATTGGCCAAATTTCCTAGCAATTTCAAATGTTGGATCAAACTGAGGACCCTTTCCACATAAAATGAGTGCCAATCTTTTCATACTCGACCTTGAGTTTAGAGTGGTCAAGAAGCTAGCTACGTCAAGATGAAATCACATAAGAAAATTTAATCATAGAATTAAATTGGCTGAAGACCTTGACTTTGGCTTTCAGTACTCCGTTTATGTTGTGTTCTTACATCCCAGCCTTACAAATAAAGCTGCAGATATGTGAGATTAGGAGAAACTAACACCTACCGGAAGAAATGGTTCGCATGGCCTGTACTGTTTACATGGTGATTCCCTTGATCCTATTGCTACTTTTCTTCTCATCCAACGTCGTTTCGGCAGGAGTTTCCTACATTCCGAAAACTAGTTAAGTCTCTCTCTCTCTCTCTCTGATACAATCTTGTTGAATTTGAGCATCTATCTATATGTTAATACTGCAGAAGAGAGAAAGAATCAGCATGTGCATATGGAGATTATTACGGGAAGGAAAATAGGCGTACCTGTGCCTACTACACCTGGAGGCGGCCCTGGTAATTGTTAAACTAGCTTTGGTTCAACAATCTTGATCATCTATTTACCAGCCTAGCTAGCTAGCTACTTCAAGTTTGACGAGTTTGTTTACTTTTACTCAGGTGGCGGTGGTTGATGATGATGTATCTGACTTCTTGGAGCTGAATTGGTACATGGCACTCTTGCTGGCCAGTGATCCCGTAGATCTTAATGCCTGCTCAGTTTATACTTTTGGTTGTGAGATTTAGTCGGTCGGGATGTAGTTTAACCGGGCCGTAAATTTGTATTATGATACTTAATTCAACAATGTTAATTTCATGAGCACACGATCAATAAATTAAGGACTTCGATCTCAAGGTAGAAAGAGCTTTTTATACATAATCTTCTCATTAAGTATATAAAGAGCCTAATAAATAACATATTACAAAATTATATATAGCATTATTAGAATGATATCAACTGCTCTAAGAATCTGTCGTATAATTAACATGTAAAATCAGTACACTAGCCGCCAGGCAGAGGTGGAGCCACTTACATATTTTCTTACTCAATAGTTAACATAGATGTTTGGTTGCCGTGGTGGTTGGTTGCCAATTTCCCTTCTTTAGGGTCTGTTTATTATTTTTTTTAAAGTGCTTTTAAATTAGAGTAATAGTAGGTGAACTATCTTTTTACATCGCACTTAAAACTCACTTTATGTATCAGCCTATGTGGTACAACCATGTTATTTAATAAAACACTTTAATTGGGTGGTGAAATGTCATGTATATGTCACATAGGCTGACACATAGGGTGGGTTTTAGGTGCGATGCTAAAAGGTAGTTCATCTAACATTATTCTTTAAATTTAGTGCTTTGTATTTTTAAACCACGGGGACAAACGTAGTTATGACCCCAAACTACGGGGACCATTTGTAACATTAGCCTTTTTTTTGTTCAATATTGAGAAAAAACATATACGTCTTATATAATCAAGGTCGACATGTTTTAAAAATGTTATTTTTTAAATTTTTTTATATTATTGATATACAATATAAATATTAAATTTTATTGTTATTTATAATAAACTCAAAGTTCTGGGTCCGCCACTGCCATAAGTATAAGTTGCGTTGTAACTTTTTCCTATTATTCTTATAATAATATGAAAGAAAATGGTAGCTCCGGTCAATTACCAGGTGAAAATTGGTACCTAATATAATTAAGCTACAACATTAGCATGCTGCAATATGCAATACCAGTAGTATTTTCTTTCTAGTATGTTGTTGCATGTGAATATCAACTCGATTATGCTAGCTTAATTAGTTCAAGGTTCATGAAAAAGCTTCTTTAGATAATAAATAAAAATCCATAAACGGAAGTCTTTCTTTCGCAACTCTTTATTGAGAATCTCAAATTAAACAATACAAAGTACAGCTGTAATTACAGCTTGAAGAAAAAAAACAGTTGAAAAATAATGACAAATGGTTAGTCTTTATATATTTTTTTACTTCTTTATAAGAATATATATATATATATATATATATATTTATTATATAACTTTATTAATGATGGTTATACACGTATAATAGTGCACCCTTATTATTTATATTCTTGGAGGTAAATTCATGATTTTTTTAATTTGAAGAGTTTATTCCACATCTTTCATACAATTTTTCTTTTCCCCACAATGAATGTGTGTTGGAACTAAACTCTATCTTTTTCGATGACTTTCTGATGAAACGAAATTATTTCGTACACATTCTAAGTATTTTTGACACATCGATCGCCTGCTGAAATAACGATTATATTTCCGACGGATTTCCGACAGTCTAATAATTTCAGTCGGAAATAGTGTTATTTCCGACCAAAATAGATTTTGTCAGAAAAACTTGGTCGGAAAAAGGGATATGTGTTGTAGTGGCTTTGCTAAAAGAAAAACACAAAATCTTTCTCTTATGCCCTTTTAAGATATACATTGAATAACTCAATTCACAAAACTAATTAGTTGTTTGGATTCTGTTTGAATGAACTTTAAATTGCATGAGATTTTGGGTAAATGAAAGTTCTCTAAACGGTCGGATCCTGGTCATAGGAAAAGAAATTATCACTAGTTAATCCTCGGTGAAAAGTTAATCACATTATCACATATGGTACGTAGCAGTACTATAAATTGGGATGTTATATACATCAATCCAATCCTGGTTGTTGATTAACTGGTAACTTCAGAGCTACAAGATATGAATATATTCAGATTTTTAGACATCATGTTGTTGCTCCTTGTTCTCTTGTTGCCATCAGGTCTCTCTCGCTCTCTCTCTTTCTCACTATACATGCATTTGCGTACTAGATGACCTAGCTTGTGAATTTGATTGATTGTTATTTATCTCCATTTTTTTTTTTTTTACTGCAACAGAGATGCTGGTGCAAGTTGGAGCTGATGAAGAATGTGAGTATCGAAGTGCACATTTCACGGGGCCCTGCTTCGGACGCGATAAGGAGTGCTACGGCTGTTGCCAAGAGGAAGGTTTTGATCGGGGTTCATGCAAAGGATTTCTCCTGCGTCATTGTATCTGCACTAAGCCTTGTGGATCATCTGGAGGTTCTCCTACCTACGAACCTCCTCCTCCTCCTGAAGAAGATGTCCCTCCTCCTCCCGAAAAAGAAGCTCCGGCCGTTTAACTAGTAAAAATAATGACTCAAAATTCATGCAAATCATTATTTCAGTTCGTTGTGTTAAGCCATTCTCATCACCAGTAATGCTCATGAATTTTAAATTAAGTTTCTATAACTTATATGCTGAGCATCAATCATTTCATGTCATGTTTGATAGAGTAACAAAGGTCTTTTTACTATAATTTCTGGTAGTAAGAAATTCATATATTCACAAGTAAGGGTACGAGGGTAAAGTGCGAATTCGTATATACACATGAGGTGAGAATACGAGGATGAATATCGAAACACATATGCATGTGAAAATGCAGCTACTTGCGCATCACCATATGGTAGAAGGCTGACCTACCGCTCCGGCGGGACTATAATATATCCCAGGTTTCCACCAAATCTCAAAACTTTTTTTGGTAAGTCAAATTCGGGGAATAATATAAGAAATTTCTCACGGAATGTGATCAATTTATTATTCAGTGGAATCAGTCTCATATATCTGCGCAAAGCAAATAGTCAGATTATGACCTTGACTGTCGAACACAATTCTCAGTTTGAATATACCACTGTGACTAATTATTTATATGCAGGATCATTCGCATTATATATATATAAGCTAGCAAAGATCAGGACTAAATTAGTACCAAATCTATAGCTTGCTGCACATACAAGCTCATAAAATGGTTCACAAGGCCTCTGCTGTTTACATGATTCCCTTCTTTGTATTGGTGTTGCTCGTATCCAATACACTAGTAGTGTCTGCTGATTTTTTCCCACCAACAAAAAACAGTGAGTTTCTGTCCACTTACTAACATATATCCCTTCTCAGTTCTCACCAACAGCTGATTGTGTGTGTGTGTGTGTTTTTTTTAAAGAATTGAGAGAATGAGAGCATAATCTTCCTTCTTGATCCGCTTGTAGGAGAGAGCAATAGGACGTTTCGTTGGGCCATAAGGAAATTAATTGACGTACGAAAGCCTCCTACACCAGGAAGTCCGCAAGGTCTTCTTCTTCTTTCTTTTCGATACGCTTAAATATTTCATTTCTTACTATGATCTTAATGCTGATAGGCTTCTTTTCTTTTGTTGTATCGCCAGGTAACACCCCGCCTTGACATGATGCAGAATTTGGCAGAAATGTTCGTGAATGAATGTTTTTAGCATGTATGTAACAATTGTTTTGTGTTTTTCCGTGGTCAAATTCCCGTGAAATTTTTATGATATTCAATTTTAATTTGATGAATAAGATGGACGACAATTCTTAAAATGACTGTAAACTATGTGCATGCGTGTTTCCAATTAAAATCTATTGTAATTAATTAAACGTATAGAACTACATAGTTTTGGGGATGAAAATGGCATCAGTTAAATATGATCATTACCCGACTAGATAGCAGCACTATGCAAGCCAATGCGCGCGGCCAATGCAAATAAAGGTCTACGACTCTTACCAGCCATACCCGAATTGAATATATAGATTCACTGGAAACCTACTTACCAGGAGAATATACAAGAAAAAGAAACCAAAATGAGATCCTCTACAAAGAGAATTCTGACATTTTTCAGGCTTGGCTAGTGGCGTGGCAGTTAAGTACGTACAGCCATATATGGTTCTACCTTAGGTTGCGAAACCCCCACCAGCAACAGCAAGCGATGTTTGAGTAGTTCCAGATTCGATTAAGCTTCACCTAACCCGAAAAAGAAAGCAAAATTAACCTGGATAACTTACTGGATTTGAGATATATATTGAGGCTAGCTGTTAAGAGTTACCGCTGAAAAAGGATCACCATCCAAAATCAATCTCACACATCAAGAGAAAACATGCACCACTACGTAGATCCGGCCACCCCTTACGGCTGTAACGCTATAACAATGATCTGGCCATGGCTAGGGGCCGCTCGAATAAAGAACACAAGAGAGCATGAAAAAGTATGATATGATTCTCAGGTTCTCGATCCAAGCGCGTAAAACCACTTGCGTTATGAATATGTGTACCTTATGTCACAGACAAGATTCTACAATTAAGAATAAAGACTTCGTCACACAGAAATGAACAGGTAGGTCGATCTCGGGCCAATTTGTTTACTAGATCCTTGATGCGTATATGATCGTTGTGACGTTGTTGCAAATATATATGTATGCGATACCCTCTAGCTATTAGCTATATATTTAGCTAGTATTCAACATACTTGACCCAGTATAATCTCATTTATATTTGTCTTTCTTTCTAGGGATGTTGTATCTCAAAGAAGTGAAATATGTAGTCGATCTCAACACTAGTTCTTAATTCATTGGTTTACCATATATTATTTTGCATGCACTAATTCATGCATGACTTGGACCCTTTCAATGGAAAATTAGTTACGAATTAGACTCCATAACAATATTTAAGAAGAGAAAAAGAACAAACGGAGAAGAGAACAACTCAACAAATTAAATCACGACTTCGGAATCACATAAGAAATGCATGAATTATTCTGTTATGCGAAAGCATTATATATACAACTCGCGCAAGAGTTCATTTGGGACCTTGAATTTGGGACTGCGTCCAATACTCAGCTTTTTGTCAAAACAAATCTATTTTAAAACTAAGACATCGATTTACCAAAGTAGCTATATAAAGGGGAAACCGGGGGAAAGGATAGTATAGCATAAGTATCATAGTTGCACCTTAATTAATAAGTCTTTTCCTATAGATAAAATGGTTCACCGCAAAGGCTCCGCTGTTTACCTGATTCCCTTCATCCTTTTGCTAGTTTTGTCATCAGAAATATATATAGCTTCTGCTAGAGGTACTCTCTCTCTCTCTTTCTCTCTCTCTCTCTCTCTCTCTCTTTGCTGGAGACAGTGAATTGATGATCGATGATCACTAAACAAGCATGATTATCTTTTTCCTTGCAGAATTAAAGAGCACTGGGAATGAAATGGAGCAGGGGAAGATTAATAAAGCAAGGAACATGAACATAAGGAAACTGTTACCATCCATTCACGTTCCATTGCCACCTACTCCTCCAGGGCCTCAGGGTTGATGACCGAATTCTAAATTGTACAATAACAACATCAATGGTCATGGATAATTTAGCCATTATTTGTAATAGAAAAGATTACACATGTTTCCAATTAGTATTTACGCACCACTGCATACTACGTACATGACTAAGTATCAACCTTAATTTGCGATAAGTTATATACTTTGATCGAGTCAAGTCTAAATATGCTGTTCCCATTTTGAAAACAACTACTCTAATTTTATAATTTACAACACGATCGAATTCACTTTGGCGCGCTGTTGAAGTTTCAAGCTTAAATATATAATGTCATTGCATGCAGAAGTGAAAAGCATGCAGCATGGGGATGATCTCATTGAGATTAAAGAGGGAAAGAATCCAGTAATGAGCCGATCACTACTGCAAGTACTACCACCACGCAGGGACCGGGTTGCCGTCGGAAGACCACCTACGCCTTCTGGGGGACAAGGTTGAAGTTTGCCTGCAGAGTTATTGGTGTTACGGACTCCATTACTCCATATATCCAAGAGTGTAAATTGTTGCCGGTGTGTCTCCACTTTCGAGAGCTAGCATTAGTGATCCAGGTGTTTCGATTTGTGTGTATAAACTCGTATTCGAAATCCTCACTATGATTGGAAATTATTCATTCTGTTTATAATGATATTGATTCGTGTATAGATTTGAAAAATGAAAGACCATTTTTCACACGTACTTTAAACGTTGGCACTAATTAATCAATTGTAACAAATTAAGAAAAGTATCATCACAGTACGATCAAACAGGGTATATGTGTTTAAGGATATCGAGAAGTTCTTGATTCTAACTGAAAAAAATATTTTATAGTGTTGGTTAACATGATTATCGACCAAGACAAATTGATAGATTGGACTATAGGAAGATCGATAGCCTAAAGCCTTTAAACGTCTGGCAGAGAAGACAAACATCCTCTGAAATCTCATGAACCTCAAGCATGCATGCAAAGGCATTCAGAGGTATTAGTAACAAAATAAATTAATAAACAAATTAAAGCTAGACGGCGAAGGAGTTAGAGCATCTCCAACAGCTTCCCTATAATAGGGATTTTACTTAAATTTGGGGATTTTGGGCTCTAAATCTCATCCAACAGATTCTCCATCTCATTCCCTAAAATGGGGATTTGGATGAGAGAGAATATATGCATCCCTATATTTGTAGAGAGAGAAAGAAAAATTTGCAGAATGAAAAATTAATGATCAAATCAATTTGACACAGAAAACTAAAAAGTAATCATTAATTATAGAATTTTATATAGATTTTTATTTAAAATAAATAAATTTATTATTATAGAATAACTTAAAAGTAATCATTAATTACAATTTACAATAAATGTATTAGATATAGAGTATTTATTGCATGTTTGAAAATAAATAAATAAAAGAATATTATATTATTGAAATAAATATGAATGTAGTTGTAATAAATGTGAAAATCTCCAAAATGGGGAAGCTCTTGGAGTTGGAGCATAATTTTTTTAGAGATTCTGACTTTTGCTTCCCTATTTTACAAAAAAAATAGGGAAGCTGTTGGAGATGCTCTTACATACCTCACACGAACTACTATCTAACTATAACTATATAATATATAATAGTGCTGTACAATTTTTAGTCGGTGAATTTGTAATGATTCATTAAGTTAATTGAGGTATTTAATTTTTTTTAGAGACGAAAAAAAAAATCAGTGATAGGGATCTTGTTGTCACAATGTTTTTTTTTATTTTATTTTTTCAGACTTAGGCCAACCTACCAGGACTGTCTACCTGCGACCTTGACTCCATGACCGTGAATGCAGTCCTTGACCAAATCAATCTTGACAGTAATTAGAAGCCATGCAATATTCTATATAGAAAATGGTTTGTCGTGAATAACACGTCTAACTATACGTACATACATACTTTGTATCCAAACAACAACAACAAAAAACTATACGTACATATAACATAGGCCATACTAATTAAATGTAGCTTCTCCATTCATCGAAATGATTTGACCCCTTACTATGAATATAATTCTTTTAGTAGAAGATGTCACACTCACACATATATAGTAGTCATCTGTCTTTTAATTCTTATAAAAATATTCAAACTTTTAGACTTAGATACAACTTGTTCCGCACTTATTTTGAAATTTCTTTGAAGAAGCACGCATTTTAAAAGTTTTATACGCAGTAGCTAGTCCCGTCTCCTTCAACGACGCAATCACTATTATTTAGACTTCTTCTCCCCTTTGCATTTCTACAGTTTCATTAAGAACTTCATTTTCCACTTATATTTCGACAATTTCATTAATGACGCGATCACTTTTATTATGAGCTCAACTCATGAAAAAGTAGAAAAAACAATACAAAAACATAAAGCAAAACCAAATTTCTTTACAAAAAGTCTTTGTTTATATATATATATATATATTCTTGTGGAAATTGCAAGTTAAATAAGGATTATATATGTAGAAGTAGAACAAAAAGTCTTTGCCAGTTAATTCGAGATGGGGCCTAGTAATTAATCAGAAATTTTGCATGGAGTTGTCGAACAATAAAGTCTCACGTCAAATTCTCACCAATTTATAGTACATATAGGGGAAGCGAAACTCAATCATATATTCAGGCATAGTAATATATGATAAACATGGTTCATCCCAGGGCCTGCGTCTTTTACATGATTCTCATCCTATTCCTAATTTGCTCTCCGGAAACAGTCTTTGCAAGGGTTTATGATACTCCAATAAGCAGTTAGTCTCTCTCGATCAATCAAATCTCTGTTTATGTTTACCGCTCTAGCTTAATTCATGCAGATAATTTGGTAGACTGCATGTTAGTTAGATTTGAGACACGTACAGAGGGTTAGATGGTTTGAAATTTATGATGTCAAATTATAAATTAAACATGATGGTTAATTTATAACTAGGTATATATAGTGGGTTTATGAACTATGAAACCGATCAGTCTCTATATATGCTCTAATGGCATTATGAAATAATTAATTAATAATCTTTAAAAGGTTTTCTTCTCTACAATCGTTGTAGAAATGAAGCAGCATATGGAGCAAAATATGGAGCAGTACGTCAAAATGTACCACAAGGAAAGGAACTTATTACAACGACCAATTGGAGTACCAATTACATTAACGCCTCCAGGCCCTCATGGTTAAGGAAAATATTACCTAGCCACTCTAGGAATACACACACACACACACACACATATATATATATATATATATATATATATATATATATATATATAATTAAGGCATATATTCTATTGAAAAGAAACTTAGTACGCTGTACGCATGATTTACTTTGGGAAATAAAAATTAAATAAAAAGATCAGAGGAGCCTATAATTGTTACCTTTGGTTTGTTGATAGCAGCAATAATTTTTGCTGAATTCTCAAGATCTAGCTTCGTGTTTTACTTTGGATGTACCCGCAGCTTGTTTCGCTATATATACTGTTAAATAAATATGTTCATCACCAGTAGTAATTTACAGAAATTACAATTTCATCGATCTTGATCACGTTCATCTTAACCACAAATGTATAACGTGTACGGTTTAATGCTAGATATGATTTAGTCCCTTCGATCTAGCTAGTCTAGACAGACCCACACAATGCATGTTTTATACAAGTCTACAAGACTTGCCAATACAGAAACTGCGTACGTACGTACATCATGTTATCTTTTACTCACTTCCTCATTCTTTTGGAGACTTGACTATTCATCTTACTCACTTGAACGTTGATCAACAAGGTATTCTTAATTAGTATGGCAAATGTTCAAACGCGAGCATACCTACCTTGACTATCACATGCAAATTGAAATACTCAACCAGTACGTTTAGACAATCCTGGTAATGTCCTGGACTATCTCATCGAAACAGCAACTAATTTCCTGGACTTTGAATCTAATATAACCTATATATGTGGTATCAGATCAGACTACAGAGAGATATATCATAAAATGGTTTCTAACAAGGTTTGCGTTGTTTGCATGATTCTCATGATCGTATTTCTGCCACTTTTCTCCAACAATTTGATGTTTGCAGAGGGTTCCCGAGTTCCAAAAGGTTAAGCTCTCTCCCATTCATAATATCTTTTCAAATATGGCATGAATCATCAAACTTGTGTATGATATGTACGTATATCGGTATATGCATATATATATATATATACACACAGAAGTATATATCAATTCCATGGTCACTTGGTGATCACCTCGGATGTATCGCGTTCACTTGCTCTTGTATACTTCTGGTGGCATTACAAACACTTCAATATCACCATTAGATTTGTGATTCAACCTTTTAAGTTTCTTTGTAAGATGAAAGCCATGTCACATATGGCAATGGCCGGTTCTAATTGCTTTTCGTATCCACACTACAGAAATGAAGAGTGCGCTGCATGTACTGCAAAGAGTTGCGGAAGTAGTAAGACCACGGTCGCCTCCAGCGGGCCAAGGCTGAAATGTCGGTTGTTTCATGTAGGCTCTTCCAAGTTAGTGGTGTTACACTGTTACCTAGTGTTGTTCTAGTGGCTTGGCAACAAATATGAATGAGATCGGAACGAAGCGAGCAGCTTCAATCTTTTCTTTGTGTTTTGCGTGTCCTTGTGTTTGGGAGGCACGGAGGTCTTGTTTCATTTCTTTCTGAAGTTGTTTATGCCTGAGGGTACGGTTCATGTCCCCCTTCATCATTGTTTGTGTTTTACAATCTCGTTCTAAATAAATTATTAAAAACAAAAACAAAAAAAAAACTTGACTTGACTCACTTGTGTTGAAGTCTTTGGGAGCATAAGAAATTTCGTGTGAATGATCTTAAAGCTCGATCACTTCATTCTATAGACGCGTAAAGACCTTTGACTAATTTGCATACAAATTCGCACTAGTCGGTCTTTTTATCAAATAACAAGTACTATTGTTACAGCTTGTTATAAAAAAAACAAGAACATCAAGTGAATGTTACGGCAACCGACGGCGACGGGAGTGAAAGGAGAAAATGGTTCTTCACAAGACCTGTGCTTCTTGCATGATGATCCTCTTCATCCTAATGCCACTGTTCCTGTCCAGCACCATAGTCTTTGTTGAAGTATCCCTACTTCCGAAAACCAGTTAAGCTAGCTAGCTAGCTTTCTCCCGATGATTTTCTCTCTCTTTTTCTCCATTAGTTGTACGTTGAAGGTAATTTGTTTATCTTCGCATTGCAGAAGGGAACAGTGGGTCGCCTACTCATGAGTCCCTGGAGATTACAGACGCAAAGTTACGTCGGGGGACGGTGATCGGACGACTCAATCGCGCTGCACCCAGCATCGGCGTGAGACGTCCACCTTCGCCTAAATCGCCTCATGGTTGATTAATATTTGATGCTATGTGCTAGTTTGAATACCAAAAAGCTAGAGAGTTTTTAACCTACTGTATTATGTATTGTCAAAAAAAACCTACTACATTATTTCAGGGCAGTCATTTGTTAACCATCTTATTCCAGTGACCTCAGGTCCAGAAATATGTGGATTTCACATCCTTATTTAATATCATTTTCTTGTATTTAGTTTTTAAATCCATTAAATTGGGAACTGAATCAGAACTGGCGGACTGAGTTGGTGAACAAGATTGTGATATCAGCAATTCACATTAAATATTAGATTAAATGGATTTGAATGATGTGCTGCAATTCGTATACTGTGTAATTGTTTGCATGTATCAGATACCATCCAAGAATATGTACAGGGATGAAGTTTTAAAATTTGGTGTTCCATTCTGTATTAACTTTATTAATTATTATTAGTGAAAAAATGAAGCCTGCACTAATCAAACAAAGAACAAAAAGGAAAGTTTATATAACAAACTACAAACTAGTACATGACAGCAATTTGTTTTACAAATAACTCACTCACATATATAATTAAGTAAATTAGGACAACAATTTACATATAAGTACAAGCGGCTGTAACGCTGCCACGTGTCACTGATAAATTGACAATTTTACTCCTTATTATATCTAACAACTTAAGGAATAAAAAGCCCTAATTTAAAATCCCCAATCCCCGATCAAACGTCCCACCCTTTTTCTCTGTGCGTCCCATGCTTCCTCTGTGTTCTTCGTCAATTGCCGGAGCATAATCTAACCGTAACCTCGTCAATTGCCGGAGCCGGAGCCGGAGCTTAATCATGCTTCCTCGGTTTTAGTTGGTGATCTTTTAGGTAGTTCGTTGCCGGATATTGATTTCATCGGACATTCACAAGTTCGTCTTCTTCTTTAGATAGTTCGTCAATTGATTTTTCAGGTTAGTTTGAATCTTCTAACTCGATTTTTTCGTTTGTGAAATTGTTCTAGATCTCTTTCGATTTCATGTTTCAATTGATTCGTTTACGCAGTAGCAGTTTTTGTATCTTTTTGAATCGACATTGTTGCAATATCGTTTTGTTTTTTCAATCGAATTCATGATTCCTATATAATTTTGTTTGCGCAGTAGCAGGTTATAGTTTTTATTGACACAGTAGCAGTTTTTGTGTTGTGTTTGTATCATTTGCCATACGTAGTAGCAGTAGCAATATCAGTTGCTAATATGTAGTCCAGGTCTGTGTAGTGCACTATGGTTATCGGCTGGTTTTCGTGTTGCAGCGCCACGCCGCTTTTTGAATAACACAATTTATTGACACAGTAGCAGGTTTTATTTTTTCAGTTTTTTGTGTGTTTTGTATCGTTGCCTTAAAATAGTAGCTGTAACAGTAGCAGTATCAGTATTAGTTGTTAATATATAGTCTAGGTTTTGTGTAGTCTATTATGGTTTTTGAGGTTCGCGGTGCAGCAGAACGCTGCTTTTTGGATAACACATCTTATTGACACAGCAACAAGTTTTATTTGTTTTTTTGTGTGTGTGTTTTGAATCGATGCCTTAACCTAGTAGCAGTAACTGTATCAGTTTTTAATATGTACTCCAGGTCTGTGTAGTGCACTATAGTTATAGGTTTGAGGTTCGCGGTGCAGCGACACGCTGGTTTTTGGATAACACATCTTATTGACACAGTAGCAGGTTTTTTTTTTGTGTGTTTTGAATCGATGCCTTAACCTAGTAGCAGTAACAGTATCAGTTGTTAATATGTACTCCAGGTCTGTGTAGTGTTCTATAGTTATAGATTTGAGGTTCGCGGTGTAGCGGCACGCTGCTTTTTGGATAACACATCTTATTGACACAGTTGCAGGTTTTTTTGTTTTTGTTTTTTTTTTTTTGTGTGTGTTTTGAATCGATGCCTTAACCTAGTAGCAGTAACAGTATTAGTTGTTAATATATATAGTCCATGTTGTGTTTTTGAATTGTTTATATATAGTTATATGCTTTTAGAATAACCCAATTTAATGACACAGTAGCAGGTTTTGTTTTTTGTATTTTTGTTTTGAATCAACCTAGTAGCAGTACCATTTTTTATTAGTCGAATTCATGCTTCCTATTTAGATTCAATAACACAGTAGCATGTTTTATTTGTTTTTGTATTGTGTTTTTTTTTCTTCATTTTTTTGCTTTTTGATTTTTGTAGTTTGTCAAAGATGATGTATGGAAGATTTACATATAGGAAAGAAACTGTTAATATTTCATTGTCCCAAACCACGACATATGAAGAATTGAGTTTTCAAATTTCTTCAAGGTTCCGCTCTCTCAACTATGGGCAGTTTATGATGAGATATGTGCTTAGTGATTGTACAAACTGCCTCTTGGAGAGTGATGATGATATTTTGATAATGCTGAGTATCTTTGAGAAGTTAAGTTGTCCATATATTGATATACATGTTCGTGATCTGGGTGATTCTTCAAAGGCGCGTGATAATATGTTTGAAATATCTACTGCTGTGAAGCCCTCTTATGGTAATAATGCTCATGTCAGTAGTAGCAGCTTACCTGTCAGTAGCAGCTTACCTGTCAGTAGCAGCTTACATAATAGTTGTGTTAATAGTGATGTTTCTGATTGTGAGGATGATGACAACATGATAATTGGAAATTTTGTGAGTATTAGATCTAAGAGGAAATATATGTCCAGTGAATGGGTTGGGTATATTGATAAGGTTGGTCAAGTCTTCATTGGTGGTGCTTCCGAATTTAGAGAAAAGTTGTCCCAATTTGCAGTGGAGAAGGGTTTTCATTTTGATTATGTTAAAAATACCAGCCTTAGAGTTTCTGCTACTTGTTCTAAAAAAAATTCTGACGGGTGTGAGTGGTACATTTATGCATCTGTGCACAAGTCCAGTGGTTATTTTCATATCAAGAGGTTGGTGAATACTCATTCTTGTTATGGTGTTGTGCGGCAACGGAAGCATAGGAGGCTGGGAGCTAAAGTAATTTCTAGTATAATTGTTGATAGGGTGCGGTCTAATCCATTGATTAAACCCAATGAAATAACCAACCACTTCAAGCATGATTATGGGTTAGACATTCCTTATTACATGGCATACAGGGGCAAGGAGTCTGCTAATCAGTTGTTGCATGGTAGTGAAGCACTTGGGTATGCTCTACTTCCTTGGTATATTGACTCACTCAAAAGAACTAATCCCGGTTCATACTGCATCCTCGAGTATAAAGAAGGTCGTTTTCATTGATTGTTCATCTCTTATGCGCCTTGTAGAGAGGGATTCAAATTTTGTCGACCCATGTTGTTTCTTGATGGGACATTCATTAAAAACAAGTATAAGGGTGTTCTGCTAGGTGCTTGTGCAAAGAAAGGGAACAAAGGTATGCTGTTTTTTTTTTTTTTTGTACTTTCTGAATTTCTATTTGTAATTTATGTGGACTTGACAGTAACAGTCACTTTTTAGCACGCAGTAGCAGTTATGTTTTTTTAGCTATGTTTTATCTAATCACTTTCTTATAAAATATCTTTCTTTTTTGTTATCGCAGATGTTTTCCCATTTGCTTTTGCTGTTGTTGACGCTGAAAACAAAGAAAATTGCAAACGGTTTGTGGAACAGTTGGCTATGATTTTGGCAGATGACTACCGGCAACTTGTGTTCATGTCAGACCGTGGTGCTGGTTTTCTTGATGCTGTGAAAGAAGTTTTCCCAAATTCCCCCCATTCATATTGTATCAAGCATTTGAAAGACAACCTCAATGGCAGGTATCCGACTTCCTTTGGTTCTTCTTTCAAGAAACACATTGTTAGGTCGTTCGCAAAGTGTGCATATGCCTGTACGGTGGATACTTTTAACGAAAGGATAGAGGAGTTTATAAAGGAAAGTCGTTCGCAAGGTCAGTCATTTCTTGATAATTTGCACCCTGAAAATTATGCAATAGCCTTCTTCCCTGGAAAACGATATGGTGAGATGAGCAACGCCTTATCTGAATACTTTAATAATATGATTAAAGATAATAGATGTATGCCGTTGCCTCAAATGCTTGAGACCATGCGTGTGAAAGTTATGGAGTTGTTGCAAAGAAGGAGGGCTGAATCCTCTACTTGGGGAAGTGTTTTGTGCCCTGAGTATGAGAAGTTGTTATTGAAGAGGACTGAAACAGGGAGGAACTGGACTGTTACCCAGTCTAATGATGTCATTTTTGAGGTATTGACAGAGGATAGCACTGTTATGGTTGACCTTACTGAGAGGGTTTGTTCTTGTGGTTGGTGGCAGCATCGTTGCTTTCCATGTGCCCATGCTGTTCAGGTGATGCTAAAGGAAAATTATATGCCATATATGTTTATCGAAGATTACTGGAAAACGAGTTTTTATAAGAGCACACATCAGCATGCTATTTTTCCTGTCCCGGATCTTGATAAGCCCAACGCCAACAGTTTTGGTGATTCCGCTATGCAGCCCCCCATCACTCGAAAACCACCTGGAAGACCACGGACAAGGAGGTTCAAGTCTTTTGGTGAAGAGTCTAGACCCATGCAATGCCAACGCTGTAAGAAAATTGGCCACCACAACAGCAGGTCTTGCAATTCTGCTATCTGAGCAGTAGCAGATTCAGTCATGAACATTAGCAGATATAACGAGTAGCAGTAGCAGTAGCAGTAGCAGATTCACCAGTAGCAGTAGCAGATTCATCATGAAGACAAATACATAGGAAAAAGGAAAGAAAGAATGAATAGTAGTAGACTGAACGAATGGCAGTAGCAGTACCAGATTCATCAAGAAGATAAATACATAGGAAAAAGGAAAGGAAAAAGAAGATAAACCAACTTCATTCTGCAGATGGCATTGATTTGTTGTCACAAATATTACAGATTTTCAAAGTTTACTGAAAGATTTTCAATTTTATTCTAGATATTGATATGTAGTAGCACCCACCTAAAACTGATGTTTTTCATGATTTTGGTAGCAGAGATTGTGTGTGAGGTTTATCTTACGTTTCTGATATGAAAGTAAAAGATTGTGTGCGAACCAAATGTGCATAAAAGATCCGAGAAATGTGTGATGTCCATATATATTCGCATGACTTTTACTTGAAGTTTCTTCCACCAAAGAAAAGTGTCTTTGATTTCATTACAAAGAAAAGTGTATTTGATTTCATTACATCTCCACGTATCTAACATTGATAATTGTCATCATGTTCATTAGCAATTGTAAGCATTAATGAAGGAAAAAAAAGTATAAAAAATGTGAATGAGTCAGTAAGTAGCATTATGCAAGGATTACAATATTATGCAAGGACAACCTGCTTCAAACACCACTAGTCATTTCAAATTCAAATTAACAAGTGCATCCAAGTCCCAAACTGAAGTATCGAAACAGGTGGTGCAATTTAACCCCTCATATCGAATTACAAGCTTATGATCCAAAATGTAGTAGCACTCTTTTACTCAAATCTGCAGTACCACTTTCAGTCACCTTTTTTTCTTTGCTTTCTTCACACCTTTTGTAACCTCAAAGTCCTCCATTTCCTTCTCTCTTCGATCCTTCCTTTCTTTGATCCTCCTTATTACTGAGCGCGTCCTAGGAGCGGCAGCGGCAGCGGCAGCGTCATCACACTTATCGTTGCCAACGTCAGTAACAGTCACACCCTGATGCACATTTTCCAAATTACAAACTGTCTATCGCACCACAATTGAAAAGGAAAGGTATAGTAACAATTGACATATGCATAAAGAAATAGCAGAATTATCAAATTAAAAACTCTTGCCTCATTTTTATTCTTTTCAACGTCAGTAGCAGCGCCTATAGCTGCACCACCGTCCACAATTGCCCCGCTTTTGTCTTGTTGTAGTTTCAGGATTTGATCGCAATTACTTTTCCACAAGCTGATTTCTTGATCTTTTTTTTTCAGTGCAGCCTTCATTAAGCAGATATCTCCTGCGTTCTTCTTTAACGTGTGCTTCAACTTTTTGTACTTCTTTTTCACGCGCTCATGTTCAAGAAAAAGCCTATCAATGTACTTATTTTTTTTATGCTTTTGTCAATCATCATATCTTTCTGCAACGGGCATCTTTTTCGCCAATATTCCACGGTTTCTTTGTCTTCATCTTCACTGCTACTCAGCTGATATCCATCTTCAAATGCTTCGTGTTGAATCAGCTTCTCCCAATCCTCGAAATCATCTGGAGTACACATTTTACTGTCCTTCCTAGCTTCTTTCGATATTTCAGTAGCAGCATCTTCATTCTCAGTAGCAGGGCCACTCTCATTTGCAGCTTCCTGATTCTCAGTAGCATCACCTTCATTATTAGCTGCAACACCAATCTCAGTTGCAGCTTCCTAATTCTCAGTAGCATCACCTTCATTATCAGCTGCAATACCAATCTCAGTAGCAGCATCTTTATTATCAGCTGCAACACCAATCTCAGTAGCATCACCTTCATTCTCAGTATCAGTGCCACTATCAGTAGCAACACCTTCATTCTTAGTTGCATGTTCCTCATTCTCAGTAGCACGGTCTTCATTCTCAGTAGTAGAGACACTCTCAGTAGCAACACCTTCATTATCAGTTGCAGCTTCCTCATTCTCAGTAGCAGGGCCTTCATTCTCAGTAACAGAGCCACTCTCAGTAGCAACACCCTCATTCTCAGTTGCAGCTTCCTCATTCTCAGTAGCAGGGCCTTCATTCTCAGTAGCAGCTTTGTCAAGCAGGTTTTCTTGTTGCTCTAAGTTTGCGTGAAAGCTAAAGCCATCCCCAATAGCCTCCCCAACACCCTTCCCTATAGTAGCTCCTTCAGCTGTGTTGGGTTGGTTGTCCTTAAATGCTCCAACCAAGATTTTATCCACCTGTTATAAAAAAAATCCATACAATGTTTAGTTAGAATGTATACTTAATAGTATTTGTATCTAGTATATAAAAGTAATTGTGCTTTCTACCTATCCAATCTCTTAATGTCAATTGTTCTTCTTCAGTTTCTGAACTTTCTGTAGCATGCTCCTTGGTATGTACAGTAGCATGCTCATTGGTTTGTGCAGTAGCATTCTGAACCTTATGAGTCTTTTTGGGTTTCTTTCCAGTCATTTTTGACATTCCCTCATTTTTATCTTTTTGGCTTTTTGTCTTTCTCTTTCCCTGCTCAGTAGCAGTATTAGTAGCAGCATGCATGAGGTGTCTGAAAGTCATCATCGCTTTGCCCATCGTTGTTTCTAACTGCCTCATTCATTTCTAGTGCATTATCAATCTGCAAAAACATTGAAATACATATATATATATATATATATATATATATATATATATATATATATATATATATATATATAAGATGACGATATTATCCAAATCACATATTCAAATACTTCGAAAATTTGTTGCTATTACCTCTATATTTTCCATCTTCATTTTACTCAAAACTTTGCATAAATTTGGGAGACTCCACTTGACAAACCCTGGAGTCATTTCGCACCTCCCTTCAATTTCACAGATAATAGTAGTCCTCTCGCATATCCAATACTGTTAACATAAACAATATAACAATAAGTACTACAATGTAAAAACTAGCAGTAGCAGTAGCAATAGCAGTAACAGTAATGACTTACTGGAATTAGCGTTACACAACCACTAATCTGTCTTGATTTCCCCTTTGTGCTAGCATCCAAACAATGAACCAAGTAGTCTCTCACAGCAGCAGCCCAGTTGTACTTGTTCATGGTTTCAACATCGGTTATGCACTTAAGAAAACTCCACCCCAAGGTTGATCCTGAGTTAGCAAACAATAGCGTGACAAACAAATGCAGGATCAGCAATGTAATTAGGTTGTCAACCCTTTCTTCAGTCTTTTCCTCCAACTCTTTATCGATACAGGTACCAATAAAAGATCTTTTAATCCTAGTCTCATTCACAAAAAACTTATGCATAATAGGATTGTTGATTGGCTTTTTTGGATCATCGGTTGGGTTTGGCACCGTGAGACCTACTCTTTTGTTTGGCAACCCTAAAACGAATGATGCATCTGCTACTGTTATTTCAGCCAATTGGTTCCGAACTTGAACTTTTTAAGCGATGGTTGGTAGCACTGCACCAGTCTTTGCATCTCTAAATCATGTTTTCCAGCCGTGTTTTTGTCCATAAGCCCCTTATGATAAGCTTCCACTAACTTCCAAAACGGCGTCTTCTGCAACTTCCTTACCAAAGCATCCTTTTCTATACCATCTAAATTCTGATAAACTTTCGAATAAACCTCTTGAAAAGCCAACATATTGCACTTTAATTGCACCTTTCCCACCTAAAAAACACAGTATTTTCAAAACACAGTAGTATGATTTGATTTCTACTAAGAGCATTACAGTCATTCATTATATAACAACCAGTACAAGACTACAACAAGTGACAAAGAGTAGTACAGCCTCATTACCTTATCACTATCCATTGATTTTCTTTAAACAAAATCGTTGGCTGCCACTGCCACTGCCACTGCTAATACTACTTCACATGAAAGAAGGCTAGTACAACCTCCAACGTGCCAAAAAAAAGTGTACTTACTCCCAGAGTTGAAATGTAGCCATAAATTGACTGTTAATTGAGAATAGAGATAATCCATACCTCTCTACGAACTTTGAGCTGTTCTTGAATAAGTGGTTGACCATTATGGAACAACATATCAAAAGCAAATATGTGACCTCAACCTTAATGTCGCTCATGCTCACATTTTTACAGGCTCGAGTCCTAGGTACCTGCCATGACACTTACTCGTAAATATACTTTCCAGCTTAACTCAGCAAATATCACGAGTAAATATATACTGTCTTATTGTAAATTACAACCATTGAGCACAAAATAAAAATAAAATAATTGATACCATCAGAAACCTCTAATAAACCTTAGTGTAAGGGCCTATATATATACATTAGTTATGATGTATCAATGTGTCCATGATGGAAGAGTTTTTCAACTCTTCCTAGATTCTCAAACTTTTTTATGGCATATATATAATCATTCTGCAAGTGTTCTTCACAAGAGCATCTAGTACATTCATAAAATTGCCCAAGTCCAAAATGTAATGAATTATCATTGCATTACAATATAAAAAAATTAATCAGACAAAATGAACAATACGTACATAATAATACGACAAAAAAACATTTGAGATGCCTTCGGAGTTTGAAATATTATAACTGGAAGAGCAGAATTTTGTTTTTTTTTCACGGTCATAGGCAACCAAATCACGGTCTAAAACAAAGGACTTTACAGACGACTTCTTTAACCTGCAAGCTGACATAAAACATTAGCAACTGAAAAGTAGAGGGAAAATTAGTTTTCCAAATAACATGACGCCAACATCACAGCTCCCTCACGGTAAATAAATTACTTTCAATAACCTAAGAATTACACAAGTTAGAAGTAAAATTCTAAACATGGATCACCAGATTGCAAACACCAAATCAGGCACTCAATGGTTTACAATAAAACCACCCATTCAGAGTCATTTCAGAAATCTCCGACACTTTTGTTGAATTAATGGGTAATGTTTTATATGGACTTAACTACATTAGTGGTGTCAATGTAAACAAAAAATCAGCCCAAAAAACTGTTATCTTGATCATCGATCACCTAATTCTCTGACACTTGTTTTCAGGTTCACGCACCAACAAATGCCATTTCTGTTCAGATAATGTCATATGGAGACGGGGATTTCCTCAAGTATTCCTCTGAGATATGATTTAGATATGAAATAGCATAGGACCAACCAAAGAGCCTACCTTGCACGGCCACTACAACATCAGGGAACTTCCCAGTGTTTCGTTCAGCATTTCGACTGTATAACTCAACCGAACCATCCTCCATGTAATGTATCTGTGCAGTAGCAAGTTAGGGACATGAGTTGTATAGGAAGAGCACATTATATGCAACATATAGTTATGAAGTGTCACCTGGGCATGTTCTCTATTATATTTGTATTCACAGGTTGTTAGTATGAGAATATTGGCAATCTCTCATCTGAACAAAAAGCCCAGATGTTGGAATAAGTACAAAGACCCAGCTCAAGAAAAAGCCCAAGGCCCAGCACCACTAAGGTATAGTTCATGCATGCCATAAGTTCTCTTTTAGGATAAGTCTTCTATCTGCCATCTCAAAACTTCTTAACTGCATAATATACTCTTAAATCAGAAGATCTTTTCTTAGTTAAAAGATCTTCTATTTTTGAAGGTTAGATATTTTTCTGTAACCCTCTATCTCCTAGATATAAATATCTAGCTTCATTAAATGCCATAAATGCTAGTTGTATCTCATTTAATGCGATTGAGATTGTGTTCTCTCTAGGGTACTGTTTAGAAGATATCCTTCTGCCCTAGAAAGAGAGTCTACCATGCTGCATTAATGAGAGAGTAGTAGGTTGGTCATAAAACACCATGCCCCCTTTATGCCTTCTTATCGGCTATATAAAAGAGGCAGATATTTCCTCTTAAAACTGTCTATGTTGTTGTTTATTTTGTGATTGTATTTTGATGAGCATTTACTCTCATCTGTTAATGACTGTCTGTGTCTTATAGTGTTCAATAAGCTTAAGAGTTATACGTGTGTTATAACCTTTTGAGCTTTGAACAAAATCTTTTCTAAAAACTCATACAGCATGTTGCATATCATAAATAGATGATGGATGATGCAGCTAGTTTATGAAGTGTCCTTAACAGATTCAGTCAAAGTATTGCTAAGATCTCAAGTTGGAATTTCTACAACTTACTAGTGAACAAACATTTGAGAGACAAGTGAAGTATAATAGTGCAGAGACTAGTGTAGTCTGAGACATGATAGAAACGTGGTTTGCTATCCCGGCCCCTTGTTGCTGCAAACTTGTAAAGAGTGTTGTGTGTCATAGTAAAAGAAGCTTTGCTCTCCAAGAGTTGGGAGCACGCAGTTTTTTTCCTTGGTAACAAGGTTTCTGTGAATAAAAAACATCCCTGTGTTGGTTTTTGTTTATGTAACTATACATCTAATGATCGTATGATTGTAGTTCAAGTTAGTAAACTCTATTACTAATCTTGAAGACAATTTGAAATGAAAAAGTTGCAACTTATCCTATTCACCCCCCTCTGTGACTGTATTCTGTATTCTGAAATTTTTGTACAATCTCAGATACTCCTGTACTTGGCTTTGCAAGCATAGGTCCAACTGGGATACCCAAAGTAAAGGTACATGTTTTTGGAAGATTCCAAACACCACCACTCAGAAGAGCAGCAATGATCTTATCGTAGACGGGAAGCAGAGAGTATGCTAGCTTGTTTAACAATATTTGCAGTCTGATCAATAACAATTGTAAAACATATAAGAAAAAAAAGTGAAATCCAGTACGCCTCCTAATTGGTCCAAAATTTCAAATATCTTATATGATCACAAGAATCAATCCTAATGACACAGTAGCCAAAAGTGTTATCTAAGAGAAATATACAAGAAACAACAGATCTAAGAACACGACTCACTTCTTCTAAAGGAGACTGAACATGAGGAGGTGGTGTAGAATGTTGTTCAGAATAGACTGCAGCTTGTCCCAGTGCAGCCAAAAGAGTCTGCTCTGCACATCCAATTCGCATCTTCGACTACAAGACAGAGCCCCCAATGCTGCTTATAACATGGGAAAAGGAATTAACAACTCAGATATAGTGTATATAATTAACCAAATGGCAACCTGAAGCAAACGGGTCAAATACTGAGGTTCAACGTCTGTGGCAGCAACAAGAAGGGACTTCATATGGTTCTTTTTCTTCTCCTGGCTATCCTTCCCAGATTCCTATGAGTTTCAACAGCAAGGGAAAGCTATTACATATACAGTTTTCTCCAATCTCACATATTAGACCCGCAACAGATCTTCATATATCTTTCCATCAGTAAGCTGAGAGCCAAATGACCTAAGAGTAGTTTATAGGATAACTACCTTAACGTAACAGTGACCCAAACAGCTGTTATAAAGTCTTCATATTTCCGAAATTTTTTCAGACAGTAACGATAAGTTTTCATCCATAAATTATGTGAAGAAACAACACTATATCACATGGATCAGAAACACCCATTATTCTTTGACAAGCAAATAAACTGAAAAGCGTGGTGTTGGGGAAATAACAGAAGTACCTTGTAGGCAATTAACAAGCAGATCTTATGAGTTGACACTCCCACCAGCTTGTATGGCATTTCCAAGTTTCCAACATATCCCAACAACATCTTAGAGATAAAATAAAAACTAACGTAATATAACATGGTGCAGCAAAAGTTACGGCAGTAGTAAAAACGAAACATAGAAATTGTCTTTCCACTTCAATATGTAACACCGTAACATTACTATATCAGATTTACGTTATAAAATGTAGATAGATCACCGTAGCAAGGGCGTGAAGTGTGTTGAAAACCTTGGTGACAGTCAATGGCTCAGGCTTGCGCATCATAGACTGAGATGAACGACTTTTCTGAGCAACGATTCCCAAGTCTCCTTCTGCCTTTTAAGTTGAAGGTCATTGATTATCAAAAGAAATGCAGAATTAACGCATGTAACAGGCCAACAAAATAACACCGACACCACAGTATAACGATTTCAAAGCAACTGAACTAGGTATAAATCAAATGATTCAAACTAAGTAGAACAGAAGCTAATTGAGTTTCTTGGATCACCTTCCTACATTATATCATATGACAGAGTAAATACAGATGCACACTAAACAAGTAAATGAAAAAAGCTCATCTCCGAGAAAGAATAACGCCAGCACCAAGTTAATGAGAGAAGGTCATCTCCAAGAAAGAATAACACCAGCACCACAACATAAGGATTCCAATGCAACTCAACTAGACATCTATAAATTAATCAAATGACTCATTCTAAGTTGAACAGAAGTTCTTGGATCAAACTATATCTCGGATCTCAGTGCAACTCAACTAGATATAAATCAAATGAAAAGTCACATACAACTGAACAACAATAAAGCAAAGTTCACGGAGGATCTGAAATGCGGAATGCATGTAACAGGCCCTCAAACTCAAAGAATAGCACCAGCACCACCATATAAAGATTTCAATGCACACTCCTAAAAAATAAAATAAAATCAATGCAACTCGACTAGCTAGCAGAGATTAGATTATTTTGAGTTTGGTTTTGAAAGCTGGCTTTCCATTTGACAAGAGCTTCTGCTTCACTAGATTTAGAACTAGCAGAAGCAAAAGCATTGTTTGGTGAAGAAACAAGCTGAATATACAAAATGGCGCAGGCTATAGGAAGCAAGCTTTACCATAAAAATCTGATGTTCTCATGATTCTCATGGTATTTTTATGTGTTTGCTGTATAAACATTCTAGTACTTCAGGATCTATTTATAAGTATTAATTCAACATTAGTTGCATTAGCTATGGTTCTGCAATGTTATGGTTCTGTATACATTTTCTTTCATAAGCCATAACTATGATGGTTTTGGTTTATTTGGGGAGACCCTCTGGAGTGTTTCAATTCATTTACTTGATCAGTCCAAGTCTTTGCATGCTATCTCAGAATTAATATTTGGAAAGTTTGCAACCTTGATTTGCATGCGGAATAAAATGATAGAAATCAGTCCTTTGGTTTTTTATGGGAGTTTCCATCACATGAGGATTACAAGGATGACATTTCTTTTTTCTTTTTAGTCTAATATTATTCTGCAATGTTATAATTCAGACATGAAAAGGGCGTATAAAATTTGCTTTATTGACGTCTATGATGTTTTGATCGACTTGGGGAGAATCTGCTGGAGTCTAATTAACTAATTCAGACATGAAAGTCCTGCCCTAATTAATTGATTCAAGTCGATCATTCAACTCCTTGATAACAGATAGAGCAATTACTTTGAGTCCCAGTCTTTGTCTGTTATCTTCCAAGTTAAGATGGAAGACTTTTGTATCTTGTCCTTGGTATCTTGTCCTTGAATGCGGAGTGAAAATCACGGAAGTCGGTCTTTATTGGTGTCTAATGGGAGTATCCTTCATATGAGAGAATTGTCATGGGGTACGTAGAAGTTGCATAATCAGTGATCTTCAGTTTAGGCGGCTTAAGAAAAGCGTGAATCTGCAGTTCCACTTGCTCATATCACACCCCATATGGTGAAGTTATCACAATAAATTTCGTGGGGATAAGATTATTCGTGTGGCCATATCATTCCACAAAGACCAAGACTATTATCATTTCTAAGATACTAATCATACTATAAAAGAAAGGAAACGATGAACGTACGTACTGAGAAATGGCTATTTGATACAATGGTTCAAAAGAAAGCCTGCAGCTCTGTCTACTTGATTCCCTTCATATTCTTAGTTCTTGTATTCTGTTCATCACAGAAAGCATTTGCCAGAGTTTCCAAGTTTTCGAAAAGCAGTTGGTCTTTCCCACAAATTATATCTTAATCTGTTGTTGAATTTATATGCCCTGGTTAGTTTTATTTAATCAACTTTTTTAATGTCAATGCAGAGGAGATGATCACCGAGGCAAAGATAGTAGGAAGTCCAGCACCGTGTACATCCGGATCAGATCATAACAGAATTTGTAAGCCAAGTGACGATGAAAAAGCGCCTCATCCCCGGGGCCGCGGGGGCAGGGGCCGCGGGGGCCACGGGTGAGAACCAAAATGTGGTTGAGCCACGTACGGTTATTGATCAGTGTCTGAAGGCCGCAAGTGACGAACATCTGTGGAATTTTATAAACGGAGATCTCTAATGTATTCATCCTCTAAAAAAGAATTAATTACATTTTATCTCCCAAGTAATAGGGGAGTTTCAGTTTCAGTTTCAGTTTCTTACCCAAGTATCAATTTTTTGCATTTGAGTACGTCAACTTTGTACCGGTAATCGATTTCATACCAAAAAGTAATCTCTATTAAGTTTAAGACTCTGTTGTTAATTGCCTTACTAGTTATCAAAAGTGCAAATGCATCTATCACTACCAGATTTGACAGAATAGCCGACGAAATTTTTTTCGTCGGCTATTCCAAAATTTCGTCGGCTATTCCCTTTACCGACGAAATTTTCGTCGGCTATTCTTCGTCGGTAAAACGCCGTCGGTAATACCAATGGCCGACGAAATTTTTGAAATCGTCGGCCATTCTGAAGTATAGCCGACGAAAATTGATTTCGTCGACCAAACTTTGAAAAATAACCGACGAAATTCGTCGGAAATTTTCGAGTTTAGCCGACGATTTTGCCAACTATAGCCGACGAAATTAGTCTGTTTCGTCGGCTATACTTCATAAATACCCGACGATTTGTCAATTTCGTCGGTTATTTTCTCCGAATATATTAATATTTTAAAGAATAGCCGACGAAATTTGGTAAAAATCGTCGGCTATACCTGTTATAGCCGACGAAATTTGGTCAATTTCGTCGGCTATTCTTTAATTTTGGGAAAAAAAAAAATTAAATTAAATTAAATTAAATTAATTACATTTTGGAGGAGGGGGAGGAGGGGAAGGAGGAGGAGGAGGCCGGAGGAGGAGGGGAAGGAGGAGGAGGAGGAGGAGGAGGAGGCCGGAGGAGGAGGAGAAGGAGGAGGAGGGGAAGGAGGAGAAGGAGGAGGAGGAGGGGAAGGAAGCTAGAGAAGGAGGAGGAGGGGAAGGAGGAGAAGGAGGAGGAGGAGGGGAAGGAAGAGAAGGAGGAGGAGGAGGAGGCCGGAGGAGGGGAAGGAGGAGGAGGAGGAGAAGGAGGAGGAGGAGGCCGGAGGAGGGGAAAGAGGAAGAGGAGGCCGGAGGAGGGGGGGAAGGAGGAGGAGGAGGCCGGAGGAGGGGAAGGAGGAGGAGGAGGAGAAGGAGGAGGAGGGGAAGGAGGAGGGGAAGGAGGAGGAGGAGGAGGGGAAGGAGGAGGAGGAGGCCGGAGGAGGGGAAAGAGGAAGAGGAGGCCGGAGGAGGGGGGGAAGGAGGAGAGAAAAAAGGCGGGAGGATTTAAAAGATTTAGAAGGAGAATAGCCGACGAAATTAAAATATTTCGTCGGCTATACTTAGAGAATAGCCGACGAAATTAATATATTTCGTCGGCTATACTTTGGAAAATCAACAGCCGTCGGATCTGAGCCATCCAACGGCGGACAATAAAAAGGCGCGGATCAAGAGTTTAGCCGACGAAATATTTGAATTCGTCGGCTATACTTAGAGAATAGCCGACGAAATTTGAATGTTTCGTCGGCTATTCTATGAAAACATACTAAAATGCCGTTTTGAGGCCCTAAACGAACTCGAAAGCCCGAAAAAGCCCACAGGTCGTAGCAAAGCTACGAGTTTTGTTCCTGGCGTCGTTCCCTTTCCGGAATGGTATCACAATCATCATTCGGACGCCGGACGCCAAATCTACAGTAAACCGGGTTTTGACTGATTTCATTCTTTCGGCACGCGGATTTTATCGGAATCTTGTCATTTTTCAACCGTAGACGTATTTCATTATTTCGGTCATATCTTATTTGACGACATATTTGCATTTGAAGAGCCTACGTATAGTAACTATTTGAAACTATACATTCACTTAAACACTTAGTAAACAAGTTAAGGAACATTAGTGCATATGTTCCGATTTTGAATCTAAAAGTTTGGAAAATCTATTCCAACCGTCAGATATCACCGTTAAGATTAAATACATGTATGAAAAAAAATCCAACTACATCTGACAACGTTAAAGGCTCGATCGGGACGGTCAACCGGGTGAGTCAACCCTTCAAACGCTTAGAAATGGAAATTGGCCCGTCTAAATGACGTTTTTTGGCCTGACGTTCAACAGAGAATAGTTTCAGATCGATGAGACGCAACCAATCGTATAAAAATTTTCCTCAAAATATTTACCGACCGTCAGGCTACCCATAGGAAAATGGAAGTAAAAAACAGCTAACCGCAACATTCGGCACACAGATTTTGTCGGAATCTTCTCATTTTTCAACCGTAGACGTATTTCATTATTTCGGTCATATCTTATTTCACGACACATTTGCATTTGAAGGACGAAGCAATGGTTTGTCGATAGTGATAGAAAATGGAAGCTGTTTTTTTTTTTTTTTTTTTTTAAATCATAGCCGACGAAATCAAACCTAGTACTCGTCGGCCATACTTCCAAAAATTTTCGTCGGCTAAAGTTTTAGAGAAAGGCCGACGAAAATTCAAATCGTCGGCTATTCCCCTAGAATGGCCAACGAAAAAAAAATTCGTCGGCCATTCTAGGGGAATAGCCGACGAATTTTTTTTTAGCGACGAAAAAAAATTTCGTCGGCCATTCTAGGGGAATAGCCGACGATTTTTTTCTTTTTAGCGACGAAAAAAATTTTCGTCGGCCATTATTGAGAATAGCCGACGAAAATTGGTTTCGTCGGCCGTTTTTTTTTTTTTCGTCGGCAAAAGTTTTTTTTCTGGTAGTGTATGCCCTTTACAATCTGTGAAGTTGGCATCAACGCCAACTAAATGATCGGAGAAGAACATCAGGAAATAATATTCTCAGCATAACGAATCTGCATTCATAGTGATAGGTTTGATATAGTCATACAATCGGATAGTAAGCCTACAAACCTAGGCCACAAAGACCTCCACCAAGGTCATTAGTACTTCTAAGAATTCTCATGTAGCCCTTTTCACCCCACTTCTTCCCCCATGAATTCTTAATTAGCCAATATCGGTGTCGTTTTCAGTCCCGTACCCAATAATTGTTACAGCATGGTTCAGGTTCTTACCACACGGACCTTCGAACACGCCACCTCTGTAAGACTTAAATTTCTTTCCTCTACCGTCGATGGCAGCCGAGACTGGTTGCCTCGAAACAGCATTGAGAAGAGGAGTGTTATAAGGCCGCAAAGGCTCTATGTAAATCTCATTCAGCTTAACAAAGTCCCAATTGCAGACACAAACACATTACACAAAGCATCAATATGAACTAAAAAAATAACAGAGAACATACCTTCATTCTGTTGAATATCCATAGCTTCAAGTTGAGCTGTCATGACGTCTATGCTGCTGCTAACCTTTTTTGTCTTAGTCTTCTCCTCTCTACAAGTTTTAGACACCGTTAATGGGATAAGTACTGAATGTTAGAGATTGTGTAGAGAGCAGGGACCAAAACCTTCTTTATATAGAGTTTCTTGAATCAGCAAGCAATCCCCCATAAGGATACAACTTGCTGTCCAAGTTTTACTCTTAACAGAAAACCTTATGCAATACTAATACTGATTACCAATGCAGTATTGAATCATGGACTCTCTTATCAATAAGGACTTGATATACTTAATTCTTAAATCAACCGGAATGAGCAAAGCATTACAACTCCTATTGTTGAATCATGTTTCAGTTTGTATTAGACTAAAAAGCTTAATGATGAGTTCAATACAGATGCTAACAATCTCCCACTTTGAACCATCATTCTTAAGGCATTATACAAATTATAACATTTTCCAAAATAGCTAAAGTGCGCATGAGAAGTAACTCACTCAAAATCCATTCAGTTTAGTCAGAATAAACCTACAATTGCAGAACCTGGAAATAAACATGTTCATATGAACAAGTCTGTTCCAGACTACTGCAACTATGTGCATATTCCACATGAACTCAAACTTAATGTATCGCAATTAAATGACAATGTATATCACAGGTAATTGAATCATTTAACATACAGTCCAACCTAATATTTTGAACATCAAAATCACAATGCAAGCTAATAAACTTTCAAATGGACACACAATTTGCTTCTGTACTGAATATATGCATATAAACATATCCATTTGATAATATGAACTGAAAACCAAAACAGTAGTAAACACATCATAAGGAGATAACTACTGCACAAAATATCCGAAAATTCCCCACTTTATTGAACCACAAACTTGAAATATAAAATTCTGTAAAAACCAGAAAGTGTAAACTGTAATCAAAATAAAACCAATAAAAAATTCTTTTCTAACAAAAATGCTCCCATTGAACCTAAGCATTCTTAAAACTCGACAACACTCCCATATTCTTGCAATGCTCCTTAAAAGCTGCCACAGGCAAAGCTTTTGTAAATGGATCTGCCAACTGATCTTGAGTCTTGATTCTACATACATCAATTTCACCATGCTTTACTCTCTTCCTGACACTATAGTACTTGAGGTCTATATGTTTAGAACTATTAGACCTCTTACTATTCTTACTAAAGAAAACTGCAGCTTCATTATCACAAAATACCTTCAACTTGTTCTTAATAAGATCATTAAGTATTTCTGTATCCAAAATAAAATTTCGGATCCATAACCCTTCACAAACTCCCTCATACAATGCTATAACCTCTGCCTGCATGGTGGAAGTAGCTACCAATGATTGTTTCATTGTTTCTCATGCTACTGCACCACCTGCTAGCATATAGACATAACCACAAGTTGATTTACAGGATGTAGGATAGTTTTCTGCAAAATCTGAATCTGTAAAACCAATAAGTTCAAGCTCTTTCACACTTTTATACGCAAGCATATATCCCTTAGTCTTCTGAAGATATCTTAAGACTTTCTTACCTGCTGTCCAGTGATCAAATCCAGGATTAGACTGAAATTTAGACAACATTCCAATAGCAAAAGATAAATCCGGCCTAGTACAAACTTGTGCATACATAAGACTGCCTACAAGTCTAGCATATGGTACTGACTCCATTTTCTTTTTCTCAATATCAGTTTTAGGACATTGAGTTTTGTTCAGTTTATCTCCCTTAGAGATTGGTGCTTCTCCATTGCTGCAGGTTTCCATTCCAAATCTTCTAAGAATCTTTGAAATATAATTGTGCTGAGATAACCCCAGTAATCCCTGCTTCCTATCTCTCTTAATCTCAATGCCTAAAACATAACAAGCATCTCCCAGATCTTTCATGCCAAAATTCTTTGGCAAGAATTTTTTAGTTTCTTTCAGCAATTTTAAATTACTACTGGCCAGAAGAATGTCATCAACATAGAGAATAAGAAAAATAAAATTGTTACCAATTACTTTAAGATAAACACATTCACCAACGATATTTTTAGAAAATCTAAAATATGAAATCACAGAGTCAAACTTCCTATACCACTGCCTACTAGCTTATTTAAATCCATAAATAGACTTTTTCAATTTACAAACCAAATTTTCCTTCCCTTTCTCAATAAAACCCTCAGGCTGTGCCATATAGATGGTTTCCTCTACCTCTCCATTTAGAAAAACTGTCTTAACATCCATCTGGTGTAACTCCATATCATAATGGGCTACATTAGCCATAATAATTCTAAATGAGTCTTTTGTTGAAACTGGAGAGAAAGTTTTTGTAAAATCTATTCCTTCTTTCTGTGTGAAACCCTTAGCTACTAATCTAGCTTTATGTCTTTCTATATTGCCCTTAGCATCTCTTTTGGTCTTAAACGCCCATTTACAACTAATAGGCTTCTGTGTTTGTGATGGTTTAACCAATTCCCATACTTGGTTTTTGTACATGGAATCAATCTCTGCATGCATGGCTTCCTACCAATTTTCATATTCTTCACTCTCTATGGCTTGCTTAAAAGATGTCGGATCATTATCATCAGTCAATGCATTCTCAATTTCATTTAGAAAAACTTCATAGATATCATCTTTTTTTCCATATCTAGACTTCTTAGCTCTGTGAGATCTTCTAGGCTCCACAAAATGGTCTTGAGGTAAGGTTTGAGTAGGCTGGTGTCACACCCTGAAAAATTGGATAATAAAAATCCAATTTTCGATAATGTGAAAATCCACAAAAACTCCATACTTAAAAGTTATTAAACAAATAACTAAGTACAACAACAGAGTTTAAGTGCGTGGCTCAACACTCAAAAATGTTACACCAATAAAACATGAATGTAACAGTAGAGTCTCACACTGTCACTCACTAACCCAAAACAAAAAGGAAGACAAGCTAGACCAAAATCCACACCTACTAGCCGTGCGACTCAGATGCCACTCCCTGGCTGCTGGTCCTCACCTGCAAGTCTAACCACTACACCAACAATTGGTGCACCGGGTTGTAAACAACGAACCCGGTAAGCTTTCAAAACTCGTGTGAGTAAAACAGACAAAATCAAGATAATAAAATTAAGACAAACAAAATACAATGTAAGATTCAGACTTTCCTGCTTAAAAGCATAGTTCAGGAAAATACAAATCTTACACAATTAAAATTGTGACTCCTGCATATAATGTAGTTCAGGAAGTCACGCACATATAAGTAAAATTGTGACTCCTGCATATAGCTTAGTTCAGGAAGCCAACCACAAACAATTAACAGAAATATATAACAAAAGAAAGCATATAATAAATCGGACAACCCCAAAATAAAGTCAAGATGTTGCCATCTTAAATTCAAGAAGAACAACGCCCACCTCGTTTTCTTTTAAAACTCATCCCTTTTTAAAACAAGGAAAACAAGAATAATTTCCTTTTTAAAAACAAACACAATAAAACTCAGTGCACAATGACTCATGTCATTCCCCTCCAACTCACACAGTAAAACTCAGGGCACCATGACCCATGTCATTCCCCTCCAACTCACACAATGGCACAGACTAGAGCTCTAACTGATCGTAACCAATCACCCGGCCAAAGGCTTGGTTCCCGATATATTTGCCATAGGAATCCCCCATCAAACACAGGGTGGATCCTAGTTGCCACACATGAGAAATCCCCATCAAACACAGGAAAGATCTCTCATTGGCCGTTGGTGTCCATACCAACCCAAACACACGTAACACAACACACATACTCAATTATGACAATTTCGTAACAAGATAAATTAACCAAAAAACACACTCAAAATATATATTTCACTTAAATATATATATATATATATATATATATATATACGTAGACATTCACTCAGGAATAGCCCACCAATACCAACTATAGTCATTGATCGTAAAACCCTTTAAAAATCATTTTTATAATAAACTCATTTTACTTACCAATGAACAGTAGTCGATCAAGTTCATTCAATTTAAAACAAATATCATTTCCATAAAACCATTTTGCATATAACAATACAGATACTATAATTAACTCGTAAACAGCTCGTAATTAACTCGTATTAAAATACGAACACAGTGAGATTTACTCACCTTAATTCACCAAAAAGGTAAATCTCAGCTTAACGTCGGGCCTCGGAGGAAACGAGTCGATTCGGATCGAAACGGCGTTTGGATCGGACTGCTACAGTGCCGGTCAATGGTCAACGCCGGTCAATGGTCAACGGTCAATGCTGGGCCGGGCCGGGTCAACACTTGCTGGGCCGGGTCGGGTCGAACACAGAAACGGGTCAGCTGGAACCGGATCGGGCGATTGGAGATCGATTTCGATCCGCTCGAATCGGCTTGAAACGGCGGAAACCACCTACCCCAGGAGGAGCGCAAGGAGGAGAAGAGTCAATCGATGGGTGGCTCGAGCTCCGGCGACGCCTGGTGCGGCTGCAGCTCCGCCAGGAACGGTGGCAGCGGCTTGCGAGCCTCGCCACGCCGTGCACAGGTGGCGGTTCCGGCCAATCCTTGGCTCAAACGAAAGAGGAGGAAAAACCCGTTTGATCGGTGGGTGGCGCTTGCGCCGTGGCGGCCGGACGGGGGAGATCGGAGGAGGAGAAACCGGCGACGGGGAGAGAGAAAAGGAACAATAACTTTTGAACAGTAAAAAGCTACAGTAAAAGGTAAAACGGACAAAAAGGGAAACTCTGACTTTTACCCGAAAAATCCCTTCTATTTATAGCAATTTCTGATTTTGGAAATAACTTCGACATGTCGTAAGTTCTTCATACGACGTCCGTTTCACGCGTGCCGTGTGTCTACGAACTCGCATCGCTGGGCTCTACGACTTTCGCGAAGAGAACTTTTCAAAAAGCACGACGGATCAGAAAGTCAACTTTAATCCCTCGAAAATAAACGTTTTTCGGATTTTAATACTTGAAATCCCTTCCAATAAAATCGAGAGATTTACAAGAAATTGATTTATAAAATCGGGGTTACTACAGCTGGGATCCTGGATTAGGCCAGATGATGGCTCAGCTGTTGTATCATGTCCTAAGTTCAGATTCTTATCTAAGTTCTCTGTAATGGAAGGATTTTGTTTTTCTAAGCTTAAGTTGACACTCTCTTCGACTGTATTTTTATCTGAGACAGAACCTGCTTTGTTTTTAGAAGTATTTTGAGTATCAAGTGCTACTGTTATATCAAACTCATTATCTTCAACTTCTTCAAAATCCGAGGTCAGATCCTCAAAGTCTATATTGAAGACACTTTCATTTATGAATTTAACTTGATGAGTTTCAAAAACTCAAGGTGTATGATGAGCTGAATATAACTTAAACCCTTTAGATTTTTCACAGTATCCTACAAAGTTATAACTTACTGACTTTGGATCAAGCTTGCTTAATCTGGGATTATAAATCCTAGCCTCAGCTTTACAACCCCAAACATGACAATGATGCAGACTTGGTTTTCTACCAGTCCATAATTCAAAAGCTGTTTTATTCTTTTCTATGGACTTACTTGGGGACCTATTGCAAATATAATTTGCTGTTTTTAATGCTTCTTCCCATAGAAATTTTGGTAAACCAGAAGTACACATCATACTTCGAACCATGCTTATTAATGTCCTATTTTTCCTTTCTGCTACCCCATTCTGTTGAGGGTTATGAGGTGTAGAATATTGAGCCTTAATGCCAAGTTCCTGCAAATATAATGCAAAGGGACCTTTATGTTGGCCTTGCTCTGTATATCTACCATAAAATTCTCCCCCCCCCCCCCCCCCCCCCACCCCCTCTTCACACCTCACAGTCTTAATCTTTGTATCTAGCTGATGTTCAACCTCAGCTTTAAAGATTTTAAAAGCCTCAAGAGACTGTGATTTTTCTGACAGTAAATAGATGTAATAGTATCTAGAAAAATCATCAATAAAGGTTATGAAATAGACATTGCCACATATTTTTTGATGTCTAAATGGTCCACAAATGTCAGTATGTATTAATTCGAGTAACTTATTGGATCTTAAGTTTGTAATTTTTTCTTTACAGCACTCAATAGAATCTCCTAAATCACTAAAGTCCAATTCTGGTAAGGTTTTGTCTTTGATGAGTTTCTGCAATCTTTCTTTAAATATATGCCCTAGTCTTCTATGCCATAAGTTGACTGATTTCTCATTATGCAAGCTTCTTTTAACACCAACAATGGTATTATTACTTGCTGTGTTATTATCTGGTTTTTTTTTTCAACATGTAAGCATTCTTGTTGATTCAGAGAACAATTTAATTTCAAATAATCATTCTCAATAATACCAGTACCAAAAGTAGAACAATTCTGAATCAAGAAGGTTGAAAAATCCTTGAAAATTTTTATTCCACTAGAATCAATGAGAAAACTACAACCAAGTTTAACTAAAAGACTAACCGAAAACAAATTCCTCTTAATTGAGGGCACATAAAAAACTTTATCTAAAACTAAAATATTGCCGAAACCTAAATCCAATCTAAGAGTGCCTACAACCTTCACAGCTACACGCATTCCATTGCCAACACATACATCATCATTCCTTGGCTTTCTCTTCCTTATGAAACCCTGCAAAGAATTGGTAATATGTAAGGGACTTCCTGAATCTAACCAATAAGTATGAGGCTCTATGTTAACAAAATTAACTTCTAAAGAAAAATTTTCTAAAAGATTAAGAGGATTAATCATACCCTTTTTCTCTAGCCAAGTTTTGAATCCAGGACAGTCCTTCTTCATGTGTCCTACTTTCTTACAAAAGTAGCACTTGAACCTAAATAGCTTGTCCACTTTGACTCCCTTATTGCTGTTTGAAGGCTTTGCTATAGTTTTATTAACCTTAAGCTTATTAAACTTCTTCCACTTAGGTTTCTGAACTAGGTTTATAAAGGTTGTAGGCTGCTTCTCCTTTTTCATCCTCGATTCTTCATCTACACAGATGGATATTAGATCATCCAGAGTCTAATTTTCCTTCTGAGCATTGTAGCTTGTTCTGAGAACTCCAAAACTGGAAGGCAGTGAGTCCAATGCATGGTGAACTAGCTGATTATCCTTCACTCCAAGCTCCAGCTCCTTGAGACGAGAGTTTATCTCAATCAGTTTCATGATGTGGTTCCTAACTGCTCCAATTCTATTGTACTTCAACTCGTTGTACTCCTTTCCAATCCTAGCTGCTTCTGCCTTGTTGCTTTCCTTGAATTTTGCCTCAATGTTCAATATGAAGTCTCTAGCTAGTATAGGTTCCTCAATGCTGCCTCTAACTATAGATGTTAGGGATTTCCTCATGAGAGTTTTAGCCCTTTGGTTTGACCTATACCAGTCATCATGATACCTCCTATCCTCTAGGGTACTAGTTGCATCTAGTGCAAAAGACATGGTATGTGTGAAGCACATATCCATATTGTTTTGAGTCATCATGTAAAGGTCTATGCTAGATTTTCAGGCCTTAAAGTTTGATCCAGTGAGCATACGAATGTTGTTGACGTTCAAAAAGGCAACTTCTAATGAGCAAAAGAAAAGAAATATTTAGTTTTGACTTAAAACAGTTTCTAATTTTTCAAGTTTTGTAAGGAAGTCCAAAAATTATGCATACAAATGTCACGTTCCAAATCAGTTCAAGTAACACAACCAATGCAGAAACACATAACATCCTATATATATGTATAGTTAATATCAAACATCACTTTTATAGCAGAAGACATGATATTTTCTTAAGTTTCTTAATCATCAGACCATACAAAATAAACTCAATTTGTTCTTTAAGCAGTCAACATCTTTAGACAGAAGAAAAGCTTCAAGAACCTGTTTATGAATTCAAAATATATGTGTGATGCTGTTCTTGATTTTAAACCATGAAAAGACACACTTCTTTGGAAGTTAAGATAATTTTATAGTTTACAATCAGAAACACAAGTTTTGGTCTTTTGCTAAAAATTTCTTCTTATTGCAGAAATTGCTTTGTGCAACATTCTGCTGTTTCATAAGAATGCAGACCAAGGCAGATGAAGTTTTAGGTTGGTTTGTCTATTTATCTTCTTAAAGTGTTGTTTTGTTATTTTCGGGAGATTCAGAATTACACAGAGACAACCAAAACATCAACCATATAAAACTTCATTCATATCAAAACATGTATCATATAATCCCACATAGAACATGCTCAGGCAATTGAAATTTCATCCGGTCCTTCATCTACCTAACTTATTTGCATGCCGGGAATGCCTCTAGGGTTCTTGCGATTACAGTAATCATAGATATGCTTTGAAAACAGAAAACCCAAAATAAGATTCCAGAATTTCTTACTTCTTTTCTAAAAGTCATGATTCTTAATTGCGGAAGTTAAAATAAAATTGACTTACTTACAGTTTTCTTGCTTAATCCGCACCAATTAGGGATTCGAATTCTTTTAGAGATCGCGAAATCTCTGCACTTTCAATCCCAGCTGAAGAACCCTGATCCCTTTACAGAATATGACCGTTGAACATAACGGTCGATTTGCGATTTAAATACTGATCGGGTTCTGGGTTAGTGCTTACGGGTTTTGGGCTCAGTTTGACCGAAATGGCCCAATGATACTGTGAAGTTTACAAAAGCATAAATTTTTTTTTGTTGTTCTTAAGGGAAAACGCAGAAGTTTGAATTGTTACAGTTCATGCAATTATGTTTTCTTAAGATGATTTATGTTACAATTTGTTAGGCTCTGATACCAAACTGTAAACCTTATTCAGCTTAACAAAGTCCAATTGCAGACACAAACACATTACACAAAGCATCAATATGGATTGAAAACATAACAGAGAACATACCTTCATTCTGTTGAATATCCATAGCTTCAAGTTGAGCTGTCATGACGTCTATGCTGCTGCTAACCTTTTTTGTCTTAGTCTTCTCCTCTCTACAAGCTTTAGACATCGTTAATGAGATAAGTACTGAATGTCAGAGATCGTGTAGAGAGCAGGGACCAAAACCTTCTTTATATAGAGTCCCTTGAATCAGCACGCAACCCCCCATAAGGATATAACTTGCTGTCCAAGTTTTACTCTTAACAGAAAACCTTATGCAATACTAATACTGATTACCAATGCAGTATTGAATTATGGACTCTCCTATCAATAAGGACTTGATATACTTAATCCTTAAATCAACCGGAATGAGCAAAGCATTACAACTCCTATTGTTGAATCCTGTTTCAGTTTGTATTCGACTAAAAAGCTTAATGATGAGTTCAATACAGATGCTAACACTCTCCTCGTTGATAATTAGTTATCTTGGCAGCATGTTTAGTTGCCTTCCGAGCGTCGCATGTTCTATTTGAAGAAGTGCTCAGGTATGGGTACTCTTTTTCAGTAGCGATTCCTTGATTTTTCAATATGTATCCAAAAGCTAATACGATATCTCCTGGTTTGCAGCGCATGCCATTGTCGTCACATTCCAAAAGTTGTTGCTCGGACAATGAGACCGATTTGCCCGTTTTTATTTTCGTAATCCCTTCCACGGCTGCCACCGCCGCAAATGTCCAGCAAGCACCTACATCATAACGTACCAAAATTAGGCAAGAAAGAGTAGATACATGCAGCTGGATATATATGATGCAAGGAAGTTTTGGGAGAGATATATATATATATATATATATATATATATATATATATATAAGGCCGGATCAAGAGAGGACGTCCTTAAAATAAGCTTATAGTGCGGATTTTCAGTTTTGACCCACTTTTCGATTGAATTTTCTCCCTAGATAATAGTGTGTAGATCATCTCTGCAAAAGTTCAGCCAATTTGGTAATCATTAAGGCCCTCAAAATTGTGTTTTTCTGTTATAAACATGAACGGTTCCGGTTTGACAGAATTCAGTTCGTCCATTTGTTTTTCGACTTTGAGGGCCTTAACGATTACCAAATTGGCTGAAATTTTGCAGAGATGATCTACACAATATAATCTAGATACTAGACGGTGGAGATGAGAAAATTCAATCGAAAAGTGGGTCAAAAATGAAAATCCGCACTATAAGCTTAATTTGAAGACGTTCTCTCTGGAAAATTTATATATATATATATATATATATATATATATATATGATAACTTACTACATGAAAGTTGATTCTTGATAGGGGTAACTGCAGCTCCATGTTCCCTCCAGTCCATCCTAGCTGGGATTTTATCTGTGGACAGGCTTTGGTACATTGAGGATTCGTCCTCGGATGAAGTTGTAGAACTTGAGTTGATGAGGGTTTTGTATCCAGTATGATGTTTGAGGAACTCTTCATCAGTCAAATCGGAGAATTGACGCTTAACGTGCATGAATTCCCCCCCTCTGTTGAATTTCTCCACAAACCCTACATTCTTCTTGAATATGGCAAAGCGGCTCTCCTTCTCTGTGCTGTTCTGGTAGACACGCCCATACTCGGCCATCCACTGCTCAACTTTTTGAGCAATGGAGGTTTTGTAGACTGCGCGAGATGTGGCTTGGGATGCAAGGTTCCCCAAGATGATGCATATGGCAATCATCAAAAGGTTTTTTCCTAAAGCCATTTTTGGCAAACTAATTAGTGTACTGATAGTTATCAGAGGGATTGCTGTTTAAGAATGAGTTTGGAGCTACGTGATTACCAATTGTTAGCTATGGAAACCCAAGCATAGTATTGTTTGGACCACAATTGAATTTATTTCAATTGGGCTTCCGCCCCAAGGCCCAGTAGGGGTTTTGATCAGATTCAAACCCATGGAAATCGGGTTTTCCCGCTTCAACCAAAGAGGTTGAGCTCGAGGGAGAACGTGGTTGCTTCCTAATCCGATTGGGGTTGTTTCGTAACAATCCATCAGTGAAAATATTTGTTAAGATTGAGAAGCAATGTAGCAATGATTTCACTACCTACGCTGGGCTATCAATCACTAACAACTATAAGCCACGCTGCACCATGCTTTAGGGAGGTTGTTAGAGGAACCGGCCATACTGCGCAATGATGAGTGATGAACAGTAACAGCAGCATAACAAGCAAGGTCAAGACGTGTTGCTCCGATCTTCGAAGCTTCAATACCAACTATACCTCTGATAATATCTTCGCTGATTTGATGGGAAGCAGGGTAGGGGAGGACATTCCTAATGAGTCTCAAGGATCCGCCAAACTGGAGTTGACAGCCCTAGGGGTCCTTGAGTCATATAAATATGAATCTGCCGGCATCTGGAAAAAGGTTCTCAACCAAAAACAAACAACCACAAGTTCTAGCGCAACGCTAACTTGCCAAAGCCTCTCCGGAGCAACTCACGCAACCCGCCTCCGCCCCACGATCGATCTAATCTCGTGCTTGTGCCGAGCGCTTTGCTGGGTCTACTCACGCAACTCGCCTCCGCCCTACGACGGATTCAACCTCGTACTTGCGCCGAGCATTTGCTGAGCCTCACGCAACCCTCCTCCGCCCTCTTACGATCGATCTAATCTCGTACTTGCGCCGAGCATTTGCTGAGCCTCACGCAACCCTCCTCCGCCCTCCTACGATTGATCCGCTCTCGTACTTGTGCCGAGCGTTTGCTGAGTCTATCGAGTCAGTCCGCCACCCCCGGTGGCAATCGAGTCTGTCAGTCCGCTACCCCTGGTGGCAATCGAGTCGTCACTCCGGTGACACACCCGTGGTCTTGGAACAGCTCTGCTTTGCTTCTCCGGATCAGAGTAAGATCCTCAATCCTCAAGGGGTTGGGAAGAAAATCCTGGTAGAGAGTTCTATTCAGGTCTTGTTCGAGCCCTGTACGCCGGCTTAGTCAGCGCCCGCGTAACAGTCGCTTGACCAGGAAGTCAGAGTCGAATTGGGAGCAGACGAAGCGACTCGCTCAGGGGGTCGCGCGCAATCGAGTGGCACCGCTCCAAGGGTGCTGGCACGCCTAAGCACAACACAGAGACACAGCAACCAACCACAAACCAACAGCCGTGCTGACTGTTCGCCGGGTGCTGAACCCGCCACGACCATTTTGGCACGCCCAGTGGGACAGGTGTCAAGGATTGCGGGATCCACAAGGGGTAATCCTTACGTAAGGGTGACCATGTCTTGTTTGAAGATTTCCCACAAAGGGCTGATCCAGCATGGAACAGCTGAGTGTAGGGGATTAACTGACGCTGAAGTTAAGGAAGTGTTTGGCGGGACTTTGGCCGACGCAAAAGCTATTGCTACTGCCCTTAAAGCCCTGCGAAGCAAAAAGGGTCTGAATCCGGTTTTCGAGCCGTCTATTTCGGAGATCGAGGAAGAGACCACTGAAATCACTGCCGCTTCCCAGGATGACGACCGCGCTATCGGTTTTGTTAACCGGGAAGCTACATCTGGTTTTTTGGAAAAGGGGTCCGCGGATGAATCCGCTGATCCAAGTGCGTCACCTGTGGTACAATTTACTGGGGAGTCTGCAACTCCCACGGAGGTGACGGATACTTTGAAGATGTTGATCGAAAAGTCTTGTCACACGGACGAGGCATTGAAAAGAGCCAATGAGGTGGTCATTGATCTAAGTGAATCCGTCAGGCGTATGCAGACGGAGCAACGGGGGTTCACTGCCAATTTCAAGTACCTCGCCGAACAGCAGGATCGGCTGGGGAGCAGCTTGACCACCTATGCCAGGAGCTCCGAGGGCAGCTGGCAACAGCAGCAGGAGCAGCTGGCGGAAACCAATACCGCGCTCGCCAACCTGAGTGCCTTGATGAATCAGTTGCTGGAACGGGGTGACCACCCCGAGGGGTCCGGCCGTACAGTTACGGATCCAGCTCAGCTGAAGGACCAGCGCAAGCGCGACGCCGGTCGTGGTACTATTGGCGGATCTAACAACAGGCCCACTAACAGTCAAAGGGGAGGTCAGGTTCCTCCTACAGAGCCGGTTAACAACGATCAGTCGGTACCTCCAGCGAACGCCGTGGCTCAGATAACCCTGGAGGACATTGGCAGGATCTTCGCTGACAAGCTCAGGGAGTTGCAGGGGTTGCCCGACGTCGACAAGACGTACGAGAATCCGTTGACTCCCGAGATCAATGCGGTGCCCTTCCCGGTCGGTTTCAAGCCAATCCGTTTTACGCCGTTTACTGGCCAGACATCCGAGGATGCTGAGACGCACATCATGCGTTTCACCAACGAATCAGGTCAATATGCTGAGAACCCGATCATGAAGTTGAAGCTCTTTCCTACATCCCTGGCAGGGGAAGCAGCTATCTGGTATAAGCGTTTAAGGCCTGGGTCAATTCCAGACTGGAAGACCATGGAGGTCATGTTCAGGACCATGTTTGGGGTCGTGGAAGCAAAAATCGGACTTAAGGACCTGGCAGAGACTGAACAGAGGCCTGACGAGTCCGCCACTGATTATCTGCGACGCTTCAAGCTGGAGCTAACTCGCTGTGAGATGGAAATCCCAGAGGAGCACGCCGTGCGGATGGCGATTGACGGCTTGATAGACGAGATCCGCCAGGGGTTCAGGCAGGTTCATGTAACCACGATGGCGGATCTGACTAATCGTCTGGGTCAGGAGCAGCACTATGTGGATCGGTCCAGGGAGAGGAACGAAAGAAGGAAGGGGATTCCGATGTCCTACTATCCGGGGACTCTGAAGCCCAAAACTCCAATTCCGACCGCGGCTCAGACCGTGGCAGCCGTTCAGGCGGATGCAATTCCTAGGCCAATCCTGACATGGGTTGATGAGGAGAAAGTAGGGGTCGAGGTCGCAGCCATCGAGAGGACTGATCAGAAGCCTTTGCAGTCCCAGGTAGCGAAGCCGGTCAGGGAACCTATTAAGCTAGTTACTCCTCTTCCAACCAAATCAGCCTTTGACGCATACACCTATAACGCCCATAGAGCTCACGAGATTTTGCAAGAGTTGTTCAACCAGGGGCGTCTGCATCATGACGGATTTACCCCCAAGCCTGATTATATGGCGGGAAAGACATACTGCAGCTATCACAATATGAACAATCACAATACTAAGGATTGTGTGAAGCTGAAGGACCAGTTGCAGATATGGATCAATGACAACGTCCTGCAATTGGAGAATCCTAAGGAGCCTCAGTGGACAAAGGCTAAGGGTGCACCGCGGGTGAATGCTATCGAGATCAGCGTTGGTCCGAGTCTGCCGCAGCAGTGTAGGAAGCGGGTTTCCAGGTTTCAGGAGTATACTTACGACGCAAACAAGGCGGAGGAAATCTGGGAAACCATGGTGTACCATAAGGCGCCAGAAATTCAGGAGTTTAACCAAGGCCATCCTATCAGTGGGAACGGCGGGTTTACGTGTCTCTTCCATAGGTCCTTTGACCACTCTAGTTCTGAATGTATAGGTCTGAAGGATCAGTTGCAGGAGTGGCTGAACGAGGGCAAGCTGGGGTTCGACGCCAGCGAACCTAGGCCCTGCCCAGAATTTTGGGTTGGGGCGATTGAAGAAGAGGACATGGTGATGGTCCCACGCTCCAAGCTCTGCCTCACGTGCAGACTAACGACAGGGCAGCCGATTACTTATGAGGAGTTTCAGGCAGCCTTGAGGGAAGCGGAGGAGAAGGCTGAAAGGAGAGCCCTCGAGAAGGCCAAGTTAGAGCGTCCGCCGCCCGAGAAGTCAAGCAGGGAGAGTTGCAAGCGGATGAAGTACCATCACGGGTCCGAGGACAGTTACGCCAGCAGGGCAAGGCCTAGGCAAGGTCCAGGACCGTCCGAAATCAAATCAGCCACGGCTGGGGGTTCGCAGAAGGCTGCGAATCCAGAGCCACCCGCGAGGGTCTATGTTCCGCCAGCATCTAGGAACGATCCGAGGGCGGACACATGGTATACCCAGCGGGCTGGCAAGGCTGTTGAGCTTGCAGCGGTGACTACCCGGAACGAGCGGAGACGCTTTGGCAAGGCAAAAAGAACCTTGGCGGATCTGGCATCGGGAAGGGTAACCGAGGAAGAGCTGTCAGTACCCGTGGAGCGGGTGGAGGAGATCCATAAGCGCTACAGGGTGAGAACCAAATCATACATGGACTCTAGGCGACAGCGAACCACGGACGTTCCACCGGCACCTCGAAAGAGTGTGCACGATAGGATAGCTGATCTGCCGAGATCCGCTGGGGCACCCCAGTCCAGGCCAAGGAGAAAGTTGGGTTTCCCTCCTGAGCCTGCGAAGGCAGGGAAGTCTCCTCCAAAGAAGTCACAGCCGGAAGCTGCCGGGAAGCAGGGGGCTTTGGAGGCCCAGGAAGATGTGATGGTGATTGACACCAGCAAGGGTTCCACCGTTATGCGGTGGATACCAAAGGAAAACAGCGCGTCATTGGCGGCGAGCACGAGCAACGTGGGGGTTTCTGAGAGGGAGGTTGTTCCCAAGGAATCCAGATCAGTTCCGGTGGAAACGAGCGGGCCGTCCGCTACCACATCGCGGGCGAGGCCAAAAGGGCCTAAGGCGCCAACCAACTTCGTGGAGTACGCGGCTAAGAAGCTGCAGATGACGGTGCCAACTCGGACGTCCTCGGTCGCCCCCAGTATACGAGCTGACTCCGACTTAGGAGACCTAGCCCTGGATAAGGAAGAAGATGTGGTCGACTACGAAGATGAGCCTGAGGCGGTAGACGAGGGTGAGGTGCCAATGGACGAGGAGCAGACCGGGGATGAGGCCATGACGCATCATTGCAACATGGTCTTCATTCTGTCATCTGCTTATGCTCTGCCAGAGCCTTTGCCCACTGCTCACTTCATCAGCGACGAGGAGGCTTCTCATCCTGTTTACTCAGTACAGGAGCCTGAAAAGGGGGCTCAAGCGGAAGCTGAGCCCGGGGTTTTTCGGTCCGGTCATCGGTATCCGGAGGGGGCCGGAGACCTTCTGAAACAATGCGTGATGTTTGCCAAGCCTACGTTTGACATGTCCCAGCATCTGAAGCCTCTATACGTGACAGCAGAGGTGCAGGGCATGAAGGTCCGCAAGATCTTGATAGATACAGGGGCTGCGGTAAACGTCGTCACCACTACTCTTGTGGAACAACTGAAGATCCCGAAGGACAAAGTCATCCAGACTGTCTCCAGGGTGAAGGGGTTTTCGGGGGAGGTAACTCCAACCGCTGGGGTGGCTGTGCTCCGAGTCAAGATAGGACCCTCTGATGCCCATCACGCATTTTACGTGGCCAACGCAAACGCTCCCTACCATATGATCCTAGGGAGGGATTGGATCCATAAAGCGCTGGCAGTGCCTTCATCTCTCCACCAAGAGATGATCATGTGGGATCCAGTCACAGAGTTGCCAGTGCTCATCAAGGCGGATGAGCGCCCGTATTCGATAGCGGCCATCCAGTTGGAAGCCAGCTATTACAACAGAGATATGAGACCCCTCCGGATTGGGGGAGTCGACCATAGGGGGCATCCACTCGGGGTGACCCAGAATGAGCTGTCTCAGTGGGGAATTGCCCAGGCTATGGCGGATTGTAGTCGGCCAATTTCCATTGAGCTCCGTCCCAATACTTCCAATGAGTGACGCCTTCTCGCAAGAGGAGTCGGAGGCCTTTGCTAGCTTTCTGCAGCGATTGGCGATTTATCGATTAGAGCGAATGGCTTGGGAGGAGGTGGCACTGGTGGAGTGTATTGAGGAAGAAGAGTTCGACGTTTCAACAGGGGTGGAAGTAATTCAGCCTGCTCCAGCAGCGCTAGATGATACTCCGCCCAAGGTACGCGATCCTGTCGAAAAGATCAACCTGGGGACAGAAACGGAACCCATGGAAGTGGGGATCAGCCAGTACCTTAGACCAAAGTTGAGGCAGCAACTGATAGGGTTGCTGCATGATTATAAGGACTGCTTTGCCGAGAAGTATCAAGACATGCCGGGGTTATCAAGAGAGCTGGCTTGCCATCGCATCCCTATCAAGGAAGGGTGTAGGCCAGTTAAGCAAGAGCAGCGGCGGATGAACGCTGACACGGCAATGGCGGTCAAGAAAGAAGTTCAAAGCATGCTGGACGCGGGGATAATCAGACCAGCCCTTTATCCGGAATGGTTATCCAACGTCGTCCCTGTTCGGAAGAAGAATGGCAAAATCAGAATATGTGTGGACTACAGGGATTTAAACGCTGCATCTCCTAAGGATGTTTATCCTATGCCCATAGCGGATATGCTGGTGGATGCAGTAGCGGGGCACGAGTTGCTCTCATTTATGGATGGAACGGCAGGGTATCACCAGATTCCAATAGACGAGCCAGACATTCCTAAAACCGCCTTCCGCTGCCCAGGGTTCACAGGAGCGTTTGAGTATCTCAGTATGCCATTCGGTTTAACCAATGCAGGGGCTACATACCAGCGTGCAATGAACGTAATTTTCAGCAGAATTTTGGGGGACATCCTTGAAGTCTACATTGATGATGTAGTAGTAAAGTCCAAAAAGAGGGAAGATCACATTGATCATCTCCGAAGGGTGTTCACAATCATGCGAAAGCATCAGCTTAAAATGAATCCGGCCAAGTGTGTCTTTGGGGTTTGTGCTGGTGACTTTCTAGGGTTTGTGGTACATGAGAGAGGCATCGAGGTGTCGGGCGACAAAGTGCAAGCTGTGTTGGACGTGCCAGCACCGAGAAACAAGAGGGAGCTGCAGAGCTTGCTTGGAAAAATCAACTTCCTCAGAAGGTTTATATCCAACTCAGCAGGCAAGGTAGCACCTTTCTCGTCTCTACTCAAGCTCAAACCAGGAGAAATCTTTGAGTGGGGTCCTGAGCACCAGGCTGCCTTTGACAGGATCAAGGAGTATTTGGCTAGTCCGCCGGTCCTTCGGCCGCCGACACCGGGTATCCCTCTCAAACTGTATATTTCTGCCTCTGATATCTCTGTCGCAGGGCTGCTAGCCCAGGATGAAACCCTGGCCGATGGAAAGAAAGTTGAATATGCAGTAGCCTACGTCAGCAGGACGTTGTTGGATGCAGAGACCAGATATTCGCCAGTCGAGAGGCTGTGTCTAGCCCTGTACTGCGCGGGCATTAAGCTCCGCCATTACATGCTTTCATTCACAACAATAGTGGTGGCACAGACTGATTTGGTGAAATATATGCTAACGAGACCTATCCTAAGGGGTAGGATTGGCAAGTGGGTCTTAGCCCTGTCAGAGTTTTCCCTACAATATGCGCCACTCAAGGCCATGACGGGTCAGGCCATCGCGGATTTCCTATTGCACCATCCTATTGAAGGGGAATTCGCAGAACCGCCAGAGTTCGTTAACGTGATCCGATACCAGCCTTGGGTCCTATACTTCGATGGTAGCAGTACCACTAAGTTGGCGGGCGCAGGGGTTTGTATCCAGACTCCAGCAGGTGTCAAGTATTTGTACTCTTTTCAGCTGGAGTGGACATGCACCAACAACCAGGCAGAGTACGAAGCCCTACTCATTGGTTTGGAGCTGTTACTCGACCTGGGGGCACAAGAAATTGAGGTACTTGGAGATTCCATGTTAGTTATTAATCAACTGTTGGGGATCTACAAGTGCGTTTCCTTCCATTTAGTACACTACTACGAGCGGGCTATTGAGCTACTGGATCGATTTATTGATGTTTCCTTAGACTATGTTCCGAGGGAATTGAACTCAGCAGCCAACGAGCTGGCACAATTGGCCACTGGAATCAGCCTAGCCCAGGGAGTGAAGGAACGAATCCTTAGGGTGGAGCGCAGAACTCTACCATCCTTTGTTATCCGCCAGAGAGAGCGCGGAGGTTGGTCGGTCGCTACAGTTGAGCCTGTCGACACTGACTGGCGGATACCAATCATAGCGTATTTGCAGGACCCATCTGCACCATCCGAGAGGAGAACTCGACATCTCGCAACAAGTTATCTTCTCAGGGGAGACGAACTCTTCCGTAGGGGGGAGGATGGAGTCCTATTGAGGTGTATCTTTGGCGTCGAAGCCAAGCGGATCGTGAGAGAGGTACACCTAGGGGTCTGTGGTTCACATCAGTCCGGACCCAAAATGAGATGGCTGATTCGTAGATATGGATATCATTGGCCATCCATTTTGAAAGATTGTCATAGTTTCGCTCAGGGTTGTCAGGAATGCCAGCGACACGGGCCAGTGCAGCGGGTTCCTAACATTCCTTTGCAGCCCATCATCAAGCCTTGGCCTGCTAGGGGCTGGGCATTGGATTTCATAGGGGAGATCAATCCACACTCATCTGCGCAGCATAAGTTTCTTTTGCTGGGTACCGATTTCTTTACTAAGTGGGTTGAAGCTATACCAACCAGGAACTGCGATGCAGATACGGTCATCCGCTTTGTTTTCCAAAACATAATCTGCCGCTACGGCATTCCAGAGTGTATAGTAGCGGACAGGGGGGCAGCCTTCATGGCTGAGAAGACCCAAACTTGGTTAGCAGATTATGGTGTCCAGTTCCTCCATTCTTCTCCTTATTATGCTCAATCCAATGGCCAAGCGGAAGCTACTAACAAGGTGATCATATCCATTCTAAAGAAGATGCTAGTGGATAGCCCGAGATCATGGCACACTCAACTTGACAACACGCTTTGGGCCTATAGGACCTCTAAGCGGACGCCTACAGGTACTACCCCGTATTCGTTGATGTATGGCCATGAGGCTGTCCTGCCAATGGAGATCAATGTGGCTTCTTTACGGGTTCGCGAGCAACATCAACTCCTGGGTGAAGACTATGTCCAAGCCATGTTCCAGGAACATGAAGACCTCGACGAAAAACGACTTGAGGCCTTGGACACTATCATCCAGGAAAAGCAGCGGATCGCCAAGGCATATGACAAGCGGACCAAGGGTAAAACATATGGCGAGGGAGACTTGGTCTGGAAGGTAGCTCTGCCCCTAGACGAACCGGGTCGTGGTAAATGGAGTCCTCGCTGGGAGGGTCCATTTGTCATCGACCGAATCATGGGAAAGGGGGCATACCAGCTCCGAGACTTGGAAGGTGAAGTTCATAGAAATCCCATTAATGGGCGATATCTTAAGAAATACTTCCCAAGTGTGTGGGAGTTCGAGGTCCCTCCGGCAGACGACGGGGCTGAACAGAATTCTTAGCCCTCCGGCAGTGCGCTCAGACGGCAGTAAGTTAAGACGGTACATCCGCCTGGGGTGTTCCCGCCGTGTTCGAAGTGTTCGTCTTTTTCATTGCGAAACCGTGGGGGTTTTGTTCTTCTTTTACCTTGTCTTATTTCAACATCCGCCAGGGGTGTTGATGTCCTTATACTTTTCATTAACAATCAAATTCATATCTTGGTAAGTGTTAAGTACGAAAATTGCAAATTGCTTTATTCTTACGCAGGCTTTGCGGCCAAGGGCATTACAAGGAAAAGAAAATACAACGAGAGCTACTAGCTAGCTCTGATACCATCCTACGTCTCTCTTAGTCTTGGGGGACTGGCGGATTCCTCGTGCTGCTGCTTGATCTTCTTGCCCAAATCCGCTTCTTCTTCGGAGCTCTGCTAATTCCAGGAGGGGAAAAGGAGTTGGAAAAAAGGGAAAGATGAGGATGCAGTGGCGGCGCTTGAGGAAAAACACACAGTTCCGCTGAGGGAACGTGTGGATGGGTTGCTAGGGGTGAAGGTCATCGAACGTGTTGATGACCTTCATCCAAGCACCTAACCGGGTCACTAGCGTTAGACGGGCTGGGTGTTGTTTAAGCACCAGGAAGCACGGCTTCAGGCCGCCTAACGCTAGGTGACCGGGGTTAGGATTTACTTAACGCTGGGTGACCGAGGTTACTGGGGCGTTTAACCAGGATTGCGGTTTCTCTGGTGGAAAGGCTTGTGGCAGCCAGAGGGCTACGCCAATCGCTAACCACTCTACGATTGCCATATTTGTTCTAAGCAGGGTGATCTGGTGAGGTTTTTGCTGCAACCAGGGGGTTCCTTTTATACTACATATGTGAGAGGATCCAACGGTTGGGGGTCACGCAAGCTTTAATGCTTCGATCTACCCATCTTTATGCATCTATCCGTTTTCGGCGCCTGCTCGCCTGGGAATCGATGCGTGATCAATAGGGTTTGACTGGCGCCTTCTCGGTTCTCCCCACCGTTTCGGTAACTGTCAAATCCTGCATTTATACCAGTTTGTGTTTCCCAAGCATCTGCTTAGGGCTACCTGGCGTGGGGGCTTCGTGGGCCGAACAGGGGTTCGACGACGAACGGGCTTTCACCTTTTCGTCGAACCTAGCCCATCATGGGGAAACCACTTGTGAATCCTATCTAGTTTACTCGGCTTGGTTCTGGCTTTGCCCATCCGCGCAGCCCAGCAAACTAAGGGGGCAACATAAGGGCAATATCCGACTTATCTTTCGCTGAATTTTTCGAAATTTTTGAAATTTTTGAACCTTCTTTAGGGCCAAGCCGGGTCGTCCTTTGAATAGGGGTTTTCAGGAACATCCGTGTTGGGGTGTGCCCTAAAACCTTTGCCGTTGGTAAGAATTGTGCCATGCAAGCCTTGATTCTAAAATTTTTGTTTTATTTACAAAAGTAAAGGGGGCTTTGCGGCCATGGCGATTACAAAGGCAAGAAACTAGTAATACATATCCGCCAACTAGCTCTGATACCATCTTGGTATATGGGGATCCTCGCCACCTCCTTCGATCCGAACGCGGGCCGAACAGGGGTTGTAGAGTAAGATCCTGAGAGATCAGCGGATGAAGCGTAGAGATAGGGGTGGCAGAGACTGTCTTGATGCCGAAGCAGAGTGGCATATAGACGTCCGCTACCCATAATCTCTCGATCATGCAATGAGTTCAATAGCCCAGCGTTGTCCACGGTTATCCAATACCCTTCATGTGGAGGAGGACAACTGGCCTATTGAAGCTCATTGCGCCTCTCTCCGGAGAGGAAGGTACCCCGAACCGCATCCATGCTGGACTTCCGGCCGATGCGCTAGAGGGGTGCCAAATCGACAGCTACCAATCTATAATCACATCCGCCCGGAACATAACATGGAGTGTTATGGTTCGAGATTTGTTTAACATGGGGTGTTATGATTTGGGGTGTTCAGCGGAACATCCGAACTAGATCGGGTGGCAAGGATCGAGGAGGCCATAGCGGCTGGTAGCAGAACCTAAAGGAAGAAACGCTGAATAACATTCTAAGGCAGTTTTTTGGGGTTCTCGGATCTAGCCAGGGGGTGTTGCTTTTATAGCCTTACTTAGAAGCAATCCAAGGGCTGAGATGAACTTGCGCAATTATTGGGCAGTTGGAGGTTGAAACAGTTTCCCGTTTTAAAATTCAAATGCAAATTCATGGGAAAAAGTTCTGCAGTTTTCTGACTGCATGATAAGACTGATGCGCAGGGTTTGGTTTGCGAATCAAACTGAATAGGGCTTGGTAAATGGGCTCATATCATTAAACTTAGTAAATGAAATACATCAAGCCAGTTTTTACGGGCTAGGGCCGAAACTCATATAGATGCAGGCCCAACCGTTTGATGGTGGCCTTGGTCTTGCCTACCCCACGATCAAACTCAGCTGTTTCCCTCTTTGCTCGCGTCCGCTCCTCTTGTAGCTTACTCCCCAGGGCTTTCTGTTGAGTTATTTCATTGGCGCGCTGGATTTGTTTCTGGCGGAGGAGGGAAATTTGCTCTTCAAGTCTAGCTATCTCAGCCGCTTCGGGGTTGCTAGTAGCCAAGGCAACCAAATCTTTGTAGGCACGAGCAGCATCCGCGAAAGCGGTCTCAGCTCCCTCAAGCTTAGCATGCTGAGTAGACCGGACAGGCAAACGCTCGTGCAGACTCCTTAGCTCCGCGGGCAGCCGGAGGAGAGAAGCGTTAGCTTCAGCTTGGACCTCGGGAGGCAGTTGCTGGAAGTGGCCTTTGAGGATCTCGAGGGCAGAGGAGAGCTCGTCCGCCACTTGAACATCGGCAGGGTCCCTCTCTCCTAAGCGTTCCAAGAATCCCCACGCCTTCTGTACCTCTTCAGGTTCCTCTTCTGGGCTTCGAGGAGAAAGGAAAGGGTCTTCGGCCAAGAGGGAAGCAGAGTCAACTTGCTCCGGAACCGCTGAACCCGATCCGCCAGGGGTCGCGGATGGCTGATTCAATGGAGACGCCGCGACCAGACCTTCGGGGGTTGGGGCCTGCGGCAGGGAAACTTGTGCAGTTACAAGTCCCACAGGTTCCGCGGAACCAGAGTCCGTTGCCTGCGGGGCGGAACCGAGGGTCTCCACATCATCATCACTATCATCCACCTGTTTACAAAAAGGGGTTAGGAATGGTTCTAACTAAGAAAAATCGCTCTTCAAGTGGATTTTACACCACATACCTCAACAGCCGCTGAAAAGGGGATTTCCTCTGGCTGACTCAGAGGAGAGCCCTGCTGCCCTGCTTTTCCTTGCTGAGCTGTATCAACGGGAGCAGCGGCAGGGGTTGGAGTTGGTTCAACCTGGGGGGCAGCATCCACCACCAGCGGGGTGGCATTCTCGGTTGCCACTATCTCTTCTTCCACCTGCTCATAATCGAGGAGGATTGGAAGCAATTCAGACCAAGGGAGGTACCAATTTAGAGCATAAGGGATATATACCTCCGTCAACGGGGTCTCTTCGGGCAGAGGAGATCCGGGCCACCTTGCTGGTGATGGCCGATCGGCTTCAATACAAGAGTCAGCAGGGGTTGAATCTTGTTCAACCTGGGGGGCAGCACCGGCCAGAGACTCCGCACCGGCTAGAGCCTCTTCCTCTGCCGGAGATAGGTCATCTGCAGGGGAGGATGGCTCGTCAGCAGCTGGTTGGTCTGCGCCCCGAATCGGCTCCTCCTCTTCTTCTCCTTCTTCTACGTCCTCTTCGGCCCCGTGCTCTTCCTCCCGAGTCGAATCTGAGGTCAGCGGATGTGGAGTTGAAGAACTGCCAGGAGCGCCACATAGCATGAGCAGAGGCCTATCGGTTGGGGCCTCCGCCATGGTAGCATCTGGGTTTTCCTCCGCCTCCGGTCCAGCTTCTGCAGCAGCACGGAGAGTCAAGACAGGTTGGATAGAACTCTGATTAACTGCGAGGGCTAGGCTGGAGGAAGTACCTGCAGCAAGACAGCGCAGAGGAACAGGTTGAGGAAGACTATCGCCGCAAAGCTCACGAATACAGAAGTCCAGATAGTAATCGTCGGAACTAGAGGAACCTGGTTCTTCGGAAGGGTTAGAGGACTCACCAGAGGAGAGCTCTATTACCGCAGGAGCTCGGCTGGTGGCGGCGGCGGACGAGGAACGCTTCCTCTGAAGTATCTGCAGGGAGGGATAGAGATGGGATATCTACGTTATGTAGGTATCTGTTTGAGCTCATAGTTAGAGACGTAAGGGGAAAATGGAGCTTTAAGGAGTACTTACGGGTATGTCCTCCTCCTCATCTGATTCCTCATCCGCCTCAACAATGGTTTTGCTCTTCTTGGGGGGCGGAAGAGCTTTGCATTCGGCCTTCCGTTTTCCTTTGTCCATTGGGGTTTGCTCAATAGCCTAGTTTATTAAACAATCGAGATTACGCGAGAATCATGGGCAAACCGAAACAGTAGTTTCAAATGGGGGCATATTACCTTTCTTAGGGACGGGTCAACGTATAGGGGACCGCCGTGTAGCACCTCTTGGTCAGCTGGGGTAAGTTGCCCACCCCGAAGGTGAAAGAATCTTCGGAAGTAGAAAACGGGTGGTTGGCGGAAGAGCGGGCTTCGCATGCGCGACCACCAGACGCGATAGGGGCCAGTTGCGTCCGTGGAGGCCTGCAGGTTAGGGTAGCAATCTTCGTTATGTATGATGAGAGGCTGCAGGCATGAATTGTCACTGGCACTTGAGGGTCTTTTGGACTTTCGGCTATTCCTCCACGCTGAGAAAAGATTCAGACTTCTCAGCGGCGGATAGGGCAAGGTTTGAATAAGACCAAACTGCCGTGCAAAGAAGTGAGGCGCGTAGAGCTCATGGCTCGGATAGCCTTTCTCACTACAGAGGAGTGGCAGGTCCGCCATGGAGACGCAATGGATGAAAATCCCTCGGCCTTTAGTTGCCTGAAGACTGTTAGGGAGAAAGCCTCGGGCTAGTCCGCGGGGATACTTCACGTGGATCAGCTGCTGTGCCTCTGTAAAAAATTCCCGAGCGGATGTGTTGAAAAAGATGTCGAGGCAGATGGCATAGCTGAGTTCGGGATCAGCGGCACAGCCGGCATACTCTTGCCCCACAACTTGGTCAGGCCTAGGAGCTCTCTTCGTGGCCGGAGAAAGTTGGGGAAAGTACATCTGGCACCAGATATCCAAGATCCAGAGCGGACCAGATTGTGCACAATTCATGGGCACGGCGGATATCTGGTGCAGACAGCGGTAGAGGTGTGCTAGAACGCATTGGGCAAGACCAATCTCTTGGCCGGAATAGATCACCTCCGCCATACGGTGGTAGTGCTTGGTCATTTTGTTGGTGGTGGAGCAGAACACGAATTTGTTTAGCCAAAAGGACAGAAAGGCTATCCCGCTGAGCCTGTCGTCACCCATCTGGGAGGTTTCGTTCCTCCACTTTTCAAACCCACTGGGCTCGAATCCCCAAACAAGGCTAGAGGGAGATGTCCTTTCGGGATAGTAGCCCTCGTCGAAGGCTACAGAGCCGAGAGGGAACCCGAAGCCGGCGTAGAGGTCTAGCAGGGTCACGGAGGCGTGACCGAATTGGAACTCGAAGGCATTAACCGTGGGGTTCCAAAGGCTGATCAGCGGAACTAAGGCGCACCTGTTGCCTCCTTTTGGGCTGAGGCTGAAGCAAAGCTGGATTGCATCAGCGACCCCGGCTTTCTTCCAAATTGCCCCGTCGAGAGGAAGCCGTTCTTCATACCAGGTGGTCATGTAGGGCCTAACCAGAGGCCAGGCGGAGTGGTTTACGGTGCATTGATGAGCGTCTTTTTGAAAATTTGGGCACTCCGCCGGTTCTTCAGAGCGGAAGAGCGCCGGCAGCGGGCGCGCCGGGCTGTCGAGCATCTGGTGGGCTCCGTTGTTATCATCAGGATGATAGGCCACCACGAAGGGACCTAGGGTAGCACATTCCTCGTGGGGAAGGCTAAGATGGGTCCGGTTCTCCTCTGCTTCAGAACATTTGAGGAGGGGGAGAAGTTGAGTCTGGGCTTGTTCCGCCAGGGGATAGCGGATATCAAAGTTCTTTTTGGGAGCCATCAGTCTCAGATCTGGGTTTCTTCTGATTTCGGGCTAGGAAAGAGGAAAGCAAGGTGGTACGAAGGAGAAACCGAGGGGTCTCTGTTGGAATTTATAGGAATCCGAAAGGGGTTCTTGTTTCGTGAGGCGCTGGGTTTCGCAGCAACCAAGGGTTTTAGGTGAACAGTGTTACCGTTTCGAATTGGAGAATCGTGATTGGCGAGGAAACCGCGCAACAGTCCAGTTATTTATTTAATGGCGATTGAGGTTCAGTCTCTCTTCTATCTCGCTATACCTCAATATCGGAGACTGGGGGGCAATGTTTGGACCACAATTGAATTTATTTCAATTGGGCTTCCGCCCCAAGGCCCAGTAGGGGTTTTGATCAGATTCAAACCCATGGAAATCGGGTTTTCCCGCTTCAACCAAAGAGGTTGAGCTCGAGGGAGAACGTGGTTGCTTCCTAATCCGATTGGGGTTGTTTCGTAACAATCCATCAGTGAAAATATTTGTTAAGATTGAGAAGCAATGTAGCAATGATTTCACTACCTACGCTGGGCTATCAATCACTAACAACTATAAGCCACGCTGCACCATGCTTTAGGGAGGTTGTTAGAGGAACCGGCCATACTGCGCAATGATGAGTGATGAACAGTAACAGCAGCATAACAAGCAAGGTCAAGACGTGTTGCTCCGATCTTCGAAGCTTCAATACCAACTATACCTCTGATAATATCTTCGCTGATTTGATGGGAAGCAGGGTAGGGGAGGACATTCCTAATGAGTCTCAAGGATCCGCCAAACTGGAGTTGACAGCCCTAGGGGTCCTTGAGTCATATAAATATGAATCTGCCGGCATCTGGAAAAAGGTTCTCAACCAAAAACAAACAACCACAAGTTCTAGCGCAACGCTAACTTGCCAAAGCCTCTCCGGAGCAACTCACGCAACCCGCCTCCGCCCCACGATCGATCTAATCTCGTGCTTGTGCCGAGCGCTTTGCTGGGTCTACTCACGCAACTCGCCTCCGCCCTACGACGGATTCAACCTCGTACTTGCGCCGAGCATTTGCTGAGCCTCACGCAACCCTCCTCCGCCCTCTTACGATCGATCTAATCTCGTACTTGCGCCGAGCATTTGCTGAGCCTCACGCAACCCTCCTCCGCCCTCCTACGATTGATCCGCTCTCGTACTTGTGCCGAGCGTTTGCTGAGTCTATCGAGTCAGTCCGCCACCCCCGGTGGCAATCGAGTCTGTCAGTCCGCTACCCCTGGTGGCAATCGAGTCGTCACTCCGGTGACACACCCGTGGTCTTGGAACAGCTCTGCTTTGCTTCTCCGGATCAGAGTAAGATCCTCAATCCTCAAGGGGTTGGGAAGAAAATCCTGGTAGAGAGTTCTATTCAGGTCTTGTTCGAGCCCTGTACGCCGGCTTAGTCAGCGCCCGCGTAACAGTCGCTTGACCAGGAAGTCAGAGTCGAATTGGGAGCAGACGAAGCGACTCGCTCAGGGGGTCGCGCGCAATCGAGTGGCACCGCTCCAAGGGTGCTGGCACGCCTAAGCACAACACAGAGACACAGCAACCAACCACAAACCAACAGCCGTGCTGACTGTTCGCCGGGTGCTGAACCCGCCACGAACAAGTATGAATTCTTCTTGGGGTTGTACGTAGTTAATAGAAGATCGAGCATCTCAGCCTTTGCTCGGTCACGCCCATAATCCCTGAGAGGCCAATTTTTGTTTACATCATTCAACATCTGTGCATCTCCATCAATTTGAGTCTTCAGCAAATAGTCAAGAAACGTACATTTTGTGTTTCAAATATATATATTCGACCAGCAACTGCTCATTCTATGATATTTGATAATGGAAGCCAGAATTCCAGGCACTTTCTGCAAGTGGATGAGCAGAGTAAATATAATGGATTTTGACCTTTTATTTTCTTAGTGGAAAAAATTAGTCGATATATATGAACTGTTGATGATATCTTGTTTTCTTAGTGGAAAATGAGCATGGACAATTCTAACTTCTGTGTACAGAAAAGTCTTAGTGACTCGTTTTCTTGACTGGGTATATATGGATGCAAGTACCAGTGACTTGCATTTAGTTCCGAGACTCTGAGTAAGAGCTCAGTCTGCTAATATTTCAAGAAGCTGTGGACTGCCAGGTCATGTGGCTGAGAAATTGATCACATTCATGTCAAATATCGCCGTACACATTACATTCAGTTTCACTAAAATTGATTGCTTGTTGCCATGTTCCAAGCGGCTACAAATTAATAAATGCTCGATAAATTGGTAATTTTAATTAAATAATATATTAAACCATATTTTAGAAAAAAAGGCTATTCCTCTTTGAAAATTAGAAAAAAAGCCTGTTCATTTTCACTTTATAAATAAGGGCATTGTTTTAATATATTTATTATAAAAACCTCCATTTAATTTTATTAAATTATTAAAAAATACTGTTTTTAGTTTTGTTTGTGACCATAATACGTTTTTCTTATTTTTTATTTTTTTAACATGATCCGATCATAATACTCTCTCTCCATAAAGATTCTCTCTCTCTCTCAAGATCAATAGCTATTACAGTCAGAACCAAAGAGTGACCTACCCGCTCGACGACAAGGTCAAGGCTCGCCTCATCCGCCGGGATAGCTACGCCAATTCTCCACCGTCTGATTCATCCTCCCCACCTCATCTTCCCCTGCACCTCTGCCCACCCGAATCTCTCTCCCCCACCGCCTCTCCTATTTCAATTGCAGCTCCGCTCTTCCCTTCGCCGCCGAGACCGTCAAGCACTACAGAGAGCTAGAAGCCGCCATCGATGTCGTCGAAGCCACCTCCAAGTTCTGCGTTGAGGTCCAGACGGCGTTGACGATTTTGAGTTAGATTTTTGCTGATTAGTTCTTGATTTTGAATCTAATTACGATTTTGAGGCCTTGATTTGAAAATCGGTGGAAAACGAGCAGAGCTAGGGCGGCGGTTTCCGTCGATTTTTTTGGTGGCGGAGGAGGACTCGGCGTCAGTGCGGGCGAACAATCTGGTGGATCCGGTGGTGAGTGCGGTGGTTGATAAGGCCGGCACCGGAGACGTGGCGTTAACAACAGAGGATGTGTTGGAGGCGATCGATAGAGGTGGACCGGAGGCCTTTACTTTGGGAGCTAAACAGGCGGCGTATCGGGTTAGTGTGTTTTAAAATTTCAATTTTGCTTTACATTGCTTGAAAACTTGAAGTGGAAGATTTAAATTTGAACTTGATTCATGTATCAAGTAGGGATCCATGTTTAGAATGCGACTTACTCAAGTGATTGGATGCAGGTTGATGGCATTAGGTGGGTATGAGGTAATCCCTTCATTTGAAGGAGCTTGGGAAAACATTGTCTTCAGGCCTCACTGGTAAACTCCCTGGGCCATCTTCGGCTGTTTTCAGGTCATCTTACCTATCCTTGACAGCGGAATGTGTGTTTCCTATGGAGTTTAGATATAAAGTTTTGTATGCTGACTAGAATTGTAGATACAGCTTCCTGCTGTGACATAGTTGTTATTCGAGATCAATGAATTAGGTAATGTAGTTGGTGTTATTCATACTCTTATTTCGTCTTTCAAATTGATGAAGAGCATTCTGAAAGGCTAATGCAATGTCACTGCTCTGATAGGCTAATGTTGAATTTTCCATGCAATGTTCTCTTTACTTTTATGAAAGACTGATGTTATGTTACTGCTCTGGCTTCTGACCCTCTCTCTTGTACATAAATATGTAAGTCTAGTAGCTAAGTGCTTGATATTTTGTTTCTGCATGTGGTCTGTTGGCATTTACTTGGTTCTTTTATTAGTTGTGAACTTATATGCTAAAACAATGAAATAGAATAAGTTAGTTAAGCTAAGGACTTAAGGCACATTAGTTAAGCTAAGGACTTAAGGTACATCTATATATGCATGAAACATTTTATCTTCCTGGTAAAGATGGTAATATTGGAGAGATATTGAACTTTAGTACGACCTAGTTTCTTGTTCATAAGTAAAAGCAAGAAGTATTCAAAATTCTAGTTTCTTGTTCATCAGCAAAAGCAAGAAGTATTCAAAAGTCTTGAAATTAGGAAGGTTTAAGCTCAGCGTAAAGAAAGGGATCAGCTGGTGGCTTTTAAAACTTAATTCAAGAAAGAGACAAGTGAAGTCAAATTAAAGAAACCAGTTTGATATAGATCCTTAGTGAGCTTTTGTGTGTTTCTATGAGCTGCAAGAAACATATATTGATAGGATAGTCATTCTTTCTAACATTATGGATAACGGAAATGGATGGTTTATTATGAACTTCCATTTAGGCACTGTAGCCTTATTGAAATATTAAACAAAGAATATAGAAATTAGTGATGATATATTGGAAGTTGTAGATTATCTGAGTAAACTATTTTTTGTAGCTATCTTAGTAACTATCAATTTTCTAACTATCGGTGTAACTACTTTAATAACTATCAACTATCTGTGTAAGTGCATTAATAACTATCTTAGTAACTATTAATTTTGTAACTATCTGTGTAATTACATGTGTAACTGTGTTTGGTAACTACTAACTATTTTAGTAACTATTAATTTTGTAACTATCTGTGTAACTATTAATTTTTATAACTATCTGTGTAACTACCTTAGTAACTATGTTAGTAACTACTATTCTGGGTAACTATGTTAGTAACTATCGTAGTAACTATCAATATTCTAACTATCTGTGTAACTACTTTAGTAACTATTTTAGTAACTATCAATTTTGTAACTATTTGAGTAACTACGTAAGTAACTATATTAGTAACTACTAACTATTTTAGTAACTATCTGTGTAACTACTATATTAACTATCTTAGTAAATACTAACTATTTTTAGTAACTATCAATTTTGTAACTACTTGTGTAAGTACTTTAGTAATTATCTTAGTAACTATCAATTTTCTAACTATCTGTGTAATTATTTTAGAAACTATCATATGAGTAAATTATTATGTGTAACTATCTCAGTAACTATCAATTTTGTAACTATATGTGTAACTACCTTAGTAACTATTAATTTTGTAACTATCTATGTAACTACCTAAGTAACTATCTTAGTAACTACTAACTATTTTAGTAACTATTAATTTTGTAACTATCAATTTTGTAACTATCTGTGTAACTACTCTAGTAACTATCTTAGTAACTACTAACTATTTTAGTAACTATCTGTGTAACTACCTTAGTAACTATCATCTTAGTAAAATATTCTGTGTAGTTATGTTAGTAACTATCAATTTTGTAACTATCTGTAAAACTACCTTAGTAACTATCATTCGTGTACATATTCTGTGCAACTACCTTAGTAACTATCAATTTTATAACTATCTGTGTAACTATCTAAGTAACTATCTTAGTAATTATTAACTATTTTAGTAACTATTAATTTTGTAACTATCTGTGTAACTACTCTAATAACTATCTTAGTAACTATCAATTTTGTAGTTATCGTCCCAATAGTCAGACCACTCTCAATGACTCTCATTGACAAGTACTTGATCAACTTGCAAATAATAATATACTCAATCCTCACACAAGGAGCTTATGCTAGCTTAGTGTCATGCACTGCTGGTTGCATATCTAACATGATGAGTTTTGATGAGAGCCTAAGTTCGCACACAATAATAACCTTACAAAATATCGTTAGTAGTATGAGCAAGTAGGGATCGTTCTAATCCGGAGATTAAGGGTACCTGAAACATGAGAATGTTAGACAATTTATTCACAAATATACATATTCACAAGTCACACATAGGGGATATTATGGTGAGATTCGGCAGCCATAGGGCTGCCCCTAACAACTAGACACGAAATTAAATTGCAGGAATTTAAACTCTAAACTACTATGTACAAGTTTGGTCGACATCTTTCACACAAAACATTCGGCACTTAACTCTTTTAACAAATAAGACTCACACAAAAGAAAGTAAGGAACAAGTAATTAGCATGCTTAAGACTCAAACAAGTTTCGATCACAACTAAAACGGAGACCGATCTTACCTAGTTGAAAGACTTTTCTAATGTTTTAAGATCTAGCGATCCGCATAGTGATCCTAAAAGTTATGCTACCGTTATACAACTAGTAACATTGAAGTTCTAAAGTCTATAATCGAAAACAAGCAAACAAGTAAGGTCGTCAATCTTCTTATTTAACATGCAAGTCCTAAGGTTAACCACTCTAGGTGAGCACAACAAATCAAAGTGATCATACGTCTACTTAGTTCATTATAACTCAAGCAAATTAAACCTAATACCTAGATCATGTTCAAAGACAACACTAAGTATCGATTATAAGCCCTCACCTTAGTTCTAACCGGTTTGAATCCTAAACATGCTTCTATACCATTGTCCTAATTATCTAAGTGTACGCATCTTACAAGTTTTATATTACAAAATTAACATGCAAAGACTCAATGAAAGCGTGGCTTAAACCTAGACCTAAGCAACGAATCAAATATTTTTTTAACATGCAATTTATAAAACCAAATTCCAAATCGGTTCATACATAGACATACAATCCAAAACCAAAAATACATGAAAGTTTCATAGACAAAACTAAACATAACTACATAAAAGTTACAAAACCGAAAGAGGGGAGTGGATCACACTTTTGTAGACACCTTGGATGACTTCGACTCATGTTGATCCGATGGAAGATGGCTTGGAGGCTGCACGGGCAGTAGGCAAGTTTCGGCAGAAAACTTGGTGAGATGGGGGTGATTTTCGGCTAGGGTTTTATGTAGGATTTTTGGGAAAAATTTGATAGAGTTTTTGCTTTGTGTTTTGGCTTGAGATGTGACCCGTTTTCTGTGGAAAAAACGTTGGCCTTTTATAGAGGAAAGAACTAGGGTTGCCGGCAGCTTCAAGGAATAACAATTCCTTGTCCAAGTTGATTAGGGTTTCCTTGTGGGCAAAGCAATGCATTCTTGGACTTCAACTTCTGATTTTGGACTTCAATCAGCTGTAATGATTCAACATGGATATGTACAACACGTCTTCAGGTCCATAATATCCGATCCATGCTCCCAAAAGTCCAAAGGAGAGTTATCCTGATGAAACCGGGAAGGTTCTGTTTTCTCGGCAGAATGACCTTACTCTAGTAAATCCGGCATAACTTCCTCCTCAGAGCTCAGATTGATGCGATTCCAAGTCTCAGAGAAACTAGACACGTAGAGAATCCTCCATATAAAAGGGCTTGATCACATTCCATGTGAAACGTCCGGAATGAATTTTTGAAGTTATGACACAGTCCCAGGAAAAATCCTGAAAGTCCCTGGATTGGTTTGCTCGAACTGCTGATTTGCAGCCATCTTTTGGGTGACTTCCCGAACTCCGATTGATCTGTATTTTGGAAAGAAAAAAAAAACCTTTAGAAAGCCAATTATATACATACCAAATTTCATTAAATTTGGAAAAGGATAGGTCAATTTTCCACTCATCTCAGAATCACGAAAAAGACACATTTTGCATTATTTTCCAGATTTCTCAGACTTAGTCATTTTTCGGATTCTAAAGCACATATTTTCAAAACTCTACCAAAATGACACTAAACTACATTATGACTCGATCTTAGATAAATAAGGGTTAAACAAAGCATAAACGAGGGCATAAGCATATTAATATCGTCGCACATTGTGTAAACGAGGGGAAGTGCTCTGCTTCTTGAAGATCATTTGATTTTGGAGCTGCATATATAGTTTTAAACTTCAATGGCATTTAGGAGAAAATTCTTATGGATGTGAAGGAAGATGGTATAACACGAAATGAAATGTTCAAACTAATCATTACATGGTGTACTCAAACAATAGCATCTTATTTATGCCATACTAATAGGCTATCCAATTCAGATAATTAACTAATGAGTTGCGCAAGTGTAATCTCTGGATGTCTAAGAACTTGCAGGTTGGGATGATATGACCTGAGAAACCATGTGCATTGTTGGTCTGGACTGAGGATGTGGATGTTTGCAAGCAATTGCTAGCCTTGCAATGGTTACCAATTCATCCTCAACATGAGGTGTGGGAGCGGGGAGGCGTTGGTCCAATACATCCTTCAGCAATATGTCCTCGTTGGCAGACTGAGACGAAAAGGAGGAGATGATTTCGCCCAGCCGCTTCCCCATTATCACTTCCAGTGCCAGCACCCCAAAGCTATAAACATCGCATTTCTCAGTTACCTTCATTGTGTAAGCCAGCTCTACCAAAGACACAAGGTACGTCCAAATATAAGTGTATATATATAGAGTACAGGCTAAAGGATACAGGAAACATTTGCTAACTAGTTTACCTGGAGCTATATATCCATATGTGCCAGCGCGGGCAGTCCAATTTGATGAGTCTGCATTTAGAAGCTTAGCGATGCCGAAGTCAGAGACACAAGGCTCATATTCGTGATTGAGCAAAATGTTGTTGCTTGATATGTCTCGATGCACTATAGGTGGTGAGCGATCATGATGCATATAAGATAGAGCATGAGCTACTCCTTTCACAATCCTCACCCTTGTGCTCCAGTCCATTTTTTTAGCTTCGTCTTCTTTGATCAAGATTGAAGCCAAGCTACCTCTTTCTAGGTAGTCATACACCAAAAACGAGTGTTGGGCGTGTGAACAGAAACCACGAAGTTTCACAATGTTCCGGTGCCGTATCTCAACTAGCGCCTTTATTTCGTTAAGGAATTCCTTCTGAGATGTCTCCTCACCTTCAAGTACTGAATGGAGTTTCTTCACCGCAACGATGCTGCCGGATAGCAGCTTTGCCTTGTAGACACATCCGGATCCTCCCTTTCCAATGCAATGTAGAGCATCAAAATCATTTGTTGCCTTGATGATTTCATGGTACATTTTTCTTCCATCAAATTCAGATATGGAAAAAACTTCTTTGTGCTCCACATTGCTCTGTTCTGTATCCTGCTCTTTGCTACTTCTTTTCCTAACAAAGGCAATTCCAAGGAAGGCAAGTAATAATAAAAGTGTCCCCAAAACAGGGAAAACAATTATAAACATTAGCCTTCCCTTTTTTGTGGCATGCTTGTTTTCCATGGAGGGGCAGGGTTGAAGTCCTGCAATATTGCCACACAATCCTACATTGCCTTCCAAAGGAGCATCTTCAAATGCTTTGTTATTTGGGACAAGACCCTGCAAATGGTTGTAGGATATGTCGATTTGAACTAAGCTAAGCATTTGTTCGAAACTTTTGGGTATGGAACCAGAAAGATTATTGTGGGAAAGATTCAGAATCTCCAAGCTTTGCATTTGGCTCAATGCTGATGGTATCTGATGCTCCAGTGAATTATGACTCAAGTCTAGCTGGGACAGATGGAGTAAACTCCCCAATTGAAATGGAATATTTTTGCTGAACTGGTTGTTGCTCAAGTTTAAGTAGTGTAAATTGGAAAAGTCACCTAAAGTGCTTGGAATTGATCCATTGAGTCTGTTGGTTGACAGGTCAAGATATTCAAGATCCTTCAATGATCCAAATTCTGAAGGTATGTGACCCCAAAGTTGATTGCCATTCAAAGTCAGATTCAACAGAGAAGTCATTCTCCCAATCTCATTAGGAATCACCCCAACTAAACCATTTGAAGAAAAATCCAGTACATGAATTTGGGTTGCAGTGCCAATCTCAGGTGGGATGCTGCCAGTCAGGTTGTTCCCGGCGACTCGAAGAGTTCCTAACCGCGAACAGTCCCCCCAAACAGGTGAGATTTCCCCGTAGAAGTTGTTGTGGCTTAGGTCTATATATTCAAGATTTGGATAGGCACCAAAATCTTCAGACATATTTCCAGTCAGATGGTTATCATGAAGAAGGAACCTAACTAAGCTCTTGCAAGTTTTCAAGCTTTTGGGGAGTGGACCTATCAAATTGTTGTTGTATACTGTAAAGTTTTCTAGTAATCCACCCCGGCAAATATTTTGGGGCAAGTAACCAGAAAATTGGTTACTATCCAATTCCAGAATAGTCAACTTCATGAGATTCCCTATCTGCTCAGGAATAGATCCAGAAAGTTGATTCTCACGAAGGAATAAGGTGTCTAAGTTTCTCAACTCACCCAATGATACAGGAATGGAGCCATGCAGTTGGTTTGTGCTCAACTCTAAATCTACCATGGCTTTCAAGTTGCCTATTTCTTTTGGAATGGCACCAGAAAGTTGATTTCCATAGAGATAAAGAGACTGGAGGTTTGTCATACCACCCAACGATGTTGGTATTGAACCAGAAAGATTATTCATGTGCAAGTGCAACTTCGTTGGGCTTTTTAAGCTTCCAAAATTTGGAGGGATTGGACCTGTTAATTGGTTGTGACCCATTTCTATTTCAACCAAATTTGAAAGGTTTCCTAACTCTGGAGGTATGGAACCAGAAAGTTGATTGTGATACAGATACAAATAGGCCAGGTTGTTTAAGCTTCCAAAATTTGGAGGGATTGGACCAGTTAAATGGTTCTTACCCATTTCCATATCAACCAAACTTGCAAGGTTTCCTATCTCTGGAGGAATGGAACCAGAAAGTTGATTGTCATCGAGATACAAACTGATCAGGTTGATCAAATTACCTAGAGAAGCAGGAATTGGACCTTCTAGGTAGTTACCCTGAAGAAAAAGCTCATAAAGAAACTTAAGCTGACCTATCTCTGGAGGAATGGAACCAGAAAGTTGATTGTCATCGAGATACAAACTGATCAGGTTGATCAAATTACCTAGAGAAGCAGGAATTGGACCTTCTAGGTGGTTACCCCAAAGAAAAAGCTCATTAAGAAACTTAAGCTGACCTATCTCTTGAGGAATTGAGCCATTTAACTGGTTTGAATTTAGGTGCAAGACCTGAAGATTTGCGAGACGACCAATTTCTGGGGGGATTTTCCCAGACAACAGATTAAAAGACAGATCAAAATAGATGAGTTTGGAAAGGGAACTCATCTGAGGTGGGATGGCATCGAAGAGTTCATTCAAGCTGAGGTCAATATATTCAAGATTGGGTAAGGACAGGAATGGAAATTCATGCAGCGTACCTTGTATACCAGAATTGGTGAGGTTTATCCTGTTGACACTTCCTGCAGTGTTGCATGAAATGCCTGTCCAAACATTGCATGGGCTGGAATTACTGGGGGAGTAAATCCATGAGGTCAGATTATTTTGAGTTTGGTTTTGAAAGCTGGCTTTCCATTTGAGAAGAGCTTCTGCTTCACTAGATTTAGAACTAGCAGAAGCAAAAGCATTGTTTGGTGAAGAAACAAGCTGAATATACAAAATGGCGCGGGCTAGGAAGCAAGCTTTACCATAAAAATCTGATGTTGTCATGATTCTCATGGTATTTTTATGTGTTTGCTGTATAAACATTCTATCACTTCAGGATCTATTTATAAGTATTCTGCATTAGCTATGGTTCTGCAATGCTATGGTTCTGTATACATTTGCTTTCATAAGTCATAACTATAATGGTTTTGGTTCATTTGGGGAGACCCTCTGGAGTGTTTCATTTACTCTATCAGTCCAAGTCTTTGCATGCTATCTTTGAATTAATATTTGGAAAGTTAGCAACCTTGATTTGCATGCGGAATAAAATGATAGAAATCAGTCCATTGGTGTTTGATGGGAGTTTCCATCACATGAGGATTACAAGGATGGCATTGTTTCTTTCTTTTTATCTCTAATATTATTCTGCAATGTTATAATTCAGGCATGAAAAGGGCGTATACAATTTGCTTTATTGACGTCTATGATGTTTTGATCGACTTGGGGAGAATCTGCTGGAGTCTAATTAACTAATTCAGACATGAAAGTCCTGCCCTAATTAACTGATTCAAGTCGATTATTCAACTCCTTGATAACAGACAGAGCAATTACTTTGAGTCCAAGTCTTTGTCTGTTATCTTCCAAGTTAAGATGGAAGACTTCGTATGAGAGAATTGTCATGGCGTACGTAGAAGTTGCATAATCAGTTCTTCAATTTAGGCGGCCTAAAGAAGAGCTTGAATCATGAAAAATGACTTTGATTGCACTTCCACCTGCTCACATCACATCCCATAATGGTGAAGTTATCACAAGAAATTTCGTGGGGATAAGATTATTCTGTGGCCATATCATTCAGCAAAGACCAAGACTATTATCATTTCTAAGATACTAATCTTACTATAAAAGAAAGGAAACGATGAACGTACGTACTGAGAAATGGTTATTTGATACAATGGTTCAAAAGAAAGCCTGCAGCTCTGTCTACTTGATTCCCTTCATATTCTTAGTGCTTGTATTCTGTTCATCACAGATAGCATTTGCCAGAGTTTCCAAGTTTTCGAAAAGCAGTAGGTCTTTCCCCCACATTATTTCTTATCTGTAGTTGAATTTATATACATGCCTGGTCAGTTTTATTAATCAACTTCCTTAATGCCAATGCAGAGGAAATGATCATCGAGGCAAAGATACAAGGACGTGTAACTTCGTGTGCACAACAGAGTAACAGAGCTTGTAACCCAAACCCCGCGGGTAGTGAAGAAAGAGCGCATCAGGGCGGTGGCGGGTGTGAACCACATTGTGGTTGAGCAAGTTGTAGAAGTGATATATACGGAGAACGATTTCATATTTATGTCCAAAAAATATAATATTCCGGAGGGCCGCAAGGGACGAACATCTGTGGTGGAATGTTGAGTACCTGCTATATGTATTCATCCTCCTAATTAAAAGTTAATTGCAATTTATCTCCCAAATTATAGTGGAGCTTCAATTTCATACCCAAGTATCAGTTTTTTGCGTTTGAATACCTCAAATTTCTACAGTTTATCGATTCACACCATAAGTTATCTCTGTTAGCTGCATTACCAAAAGAATAAATAATTAAAACAAACAGTATGCACTTAAAACTGATTATGTAAAAAACACATATACGGATTCAAAATTTATGCATACATAAAGGGTCAACACGACTCAAACAATACAATGGATCAATCGTAGATTAGAAAAGAAAATCTTAAGACAAATTAAGTAGTTTCCAATGAAGCTATGGAAGCTGAAAGAATGTACAATACTTGGTGGTGTAGAAGTAGAGACGAGTAACGGGTATAGAATACAAACCGCCACTACTTACCTTCTTTTAAGGTATGCAAATTCCTTCAGTCGGAACTGAAATGTTTTAATGACTAAGTTGAGGGTGATTCCTTAAGAGAGGTTTTATTGTATAGGTTTATACTAAGTTATTAACATCATCTGTGACATTGGCATCACTGCCAACTAAATGAAAGGAGAAGAACATAAGGAAATCAAACTCCGCATAGCAAATCTGAAATCTGCTTTCATAGTGATAGGTTTGAATGTTTGATAGAGTCATACAATGGGAAAGTAAGCTAACAAAGCAAGGCCACAAAGACCTCCACCAGGCTCATTATTTCTAAGAATTCTCATGTAGCCCTTTTCACCCCACGTCTCCCCCCATGAATTCTTAATTAGCCAATAATCGGTGTCGTTTTCAGTCCCGTACCCAATAATTGCTACAGCATGGTTCAGGTGCTCACCGCAAGGACCTTCAAACACGCCACCTCTGTATGACTTGAATTCCCTTCCACTAGCGTCGATGGCAACCGCGACTGGTTGCATGGAAACAACATCGAGAAGAGGACGCTGTCTGATATAAACCCCATTGTTTACTCGACCATAACTTGTTATCTTGGCAGCATGCTGAGTTGCCTTTCGAGTGTTGCATGTTTGGAACGTTTGGTTTGAAGCAGTGCTCAGGTATGGGTACTCTTTTTCAGCGGCAATTCCTTTGTTTCTCAGTATATATCCAAAAGCTGATTCTATGTCACCTTGTTTGCAGCGAATGCCATCGTCGTCACATTCCAAAAGTTGTTGCTCGGACAAGGAGACTAATTTGCCGGTTTTGATTTTCGTAATCCCTTCCACAGCTGCCACCGCCGCAAATGTCCAGCAAGCATCTACATATAACGTACCAGAATTAGGCAAGAAATTGTAGGTACAGGAAATATATGATACAAGGAAGGTTTGATATATATATAGTGTTGGCGAGCTTCTCTCAGTAACTTACTACATGAAAATTGATTCTTGATAGGGGTAACAGCTCCATGTTCCCTCCAGTCCATCCTACTTGGGATTTTATCTGTGGACAGGCTTTGGTACATTGAGGATTCATCTTCGGATGAAGTTGTAGAACTTGAGTTGATGAGGGTTTTGTATCCAGTATGATGTTTGAGGAACTCTTCATCAGTCAAAGCGGAGAACTGATTGACGCTTAACGTGTACGACTTTTTCCCCTCACTGTTGAATTTCTCCACAAACTCTACATTCTTCTTGAATATGGCAAAACGCCTCTCCTTCTCTGTGCTGTTCTGGTAGACACGCCCATACTCGGCCATCCATTGCTCAAATTGTTGAGCAATGGAAGTTTTGTAGACTGCGCGAGATGTGGCTTCGGATGCAAGGTTCCCCAAGATGATGCATATGACAATCATCAAAAGGTTTTTTCCTAAAGCCATTTTGGACAAACTAATTAGTGTACTGATAGTTATCAGAGGGATTGCTGTTTAAGAATGAGTTTGGAGCTGCTGATTACCAAGTTAGCTATGGAAACCCAAGCATAGTATGAATTCTTCTTGGGGTTGTACGTAGTTATATAGAAAATCGAGCATCTCAGCCTTTGCTCGGTCACGCACATAATCACTGAGAGGCCAATTTTTGTTTACATCATTCAACATCTGTGCATCTCCATCAATTTGGGTCTTCAGCAAATAGTCAAGAAACGTACATTTTGTGTTTCAAAGATATATATTCGACCAGCAACTGCTCATTCTATGATATTTGATCATGGAAGCCAAATTTCCAGGCACTTTCTGCAAGTGGATGAGCAAAGTAAATATCAATGGATTTTGACCTTTTGTTTTTTTTAGTGGAAAAATTAGTCGATTTATATAGACTGTTGATGATATCTTGTTTTCTTAGTGGAAAATGAGCATGGACAAGTCTAACATCTGTGTACAGAAAAGTCATTAGTGACTCGTTTGCCAACTCCAAGTGACTTGCATTTACTTCCAAGACTCTGAGCAAGAGGTCAGTCTGCTAATATTCCAAGAGGCTGTGGACTGCCAGCTGGTCTAATCATTTATCATCATGGTGCATGTGGCTGAGAAATTGATCACATTCATGTCAAATATCGCCGTACATATTAGAGCATCCGCACCCATGAAATGGTCTTGCTCAAGCACCTGGTGGGCCCAGGAGCAAATTTTGCTCAAGCAAATGGAAATCAAATTTTGCTCCACCCAAATCGATTTTTTCACACACCCATTAACAATTTGCTTGAGCAACTCAGTTTTGTCTTGTTGTGAAATGATAAATTTTTTTTTACCGGATAGATTAACCACCAATAATAATGTGTCACGTATCATTATCGACTCGATATTATCCAAGATTTTCGATAAGATTTCCGATTAATAGATAATTGACACGTTAGTATATGCCTTGAACTAGTCATCTGGTGGCGCTGACAGAGGCGGGGATCTCGCTGCCCGGTCAGCGAGTCGGGGTCCAGGGGCGACGCGCCCTGGTTTTGGGGGTTCGGGGGCGCAACGTGACCCCCGATGGGGGTTCGGGGGCAACGCCCCCGAGGCCCACGATATCTGTTATGTTGGGGTAGGTTTTCCTTTTGGGTTCAATTTAAGTATGTGTGTTAATTTTAATATGTATTTCTATTTCATCTTAATAAATAAATTTTTTATTTCTCGAACAAATTAGTGTGAGTTGATTAAAAATTGAAGTAGTATTTATAAGCAAATTTTTGGGAGAGTTTTGAAATTTTTGGGATTTTTTTCCTATTTTTTGGGAATATTTCCGTTATGATCAAATTGTAGCCGTTGCCTTTGAATTCTGACCGTTGGATCAAAATTTCAGATTGAAATGGAAGGCCCAGATTGATTTGCCAGTTTTTAAATTTTTGACCGGTCAGCCTGCCACGTGTCGTCTTCTCAGTGGCTGTTTTTAAAACAGCCACTGTTCATCGTCTTCTCCAAATTTTCCCGCCGTTTTCTGCCGTATCTTCCCGGCTTCCGTTCGCCGCTGTCCGGCCACTCCAGCCGACGTGCCACCCACCAAAATGATGGGCTCAAGGTGCTCTTTCATTTGGGACCGGTCTCAGGGGCATTTTCTTGATGTGGGAGGTGCGGCAAATCTCGGGAGCCACGGCCACCGTCGAGTGCGGCGCTCGGCTTCACCTCCGGTTCGTGCTAGTGCTCGAATGTGCCGGCCACGAGCTTTTGTGCCTCTCCAACGTCCGAAAAGCCAAACAAACCCAAGCCCGGCCCCACCAGCTGCTCGAGCAAGCATCGGAGCAAAGTTTGCTCGAGCCTTCGCTCGAGCACTTTGACTCGTTGACTGCTCGCCCGGTTGCTCGCCGTTTTCGACCCCGGTGCGTGCTGTTTGAGCACCTTGCTCGAGCACCTTGGCCGGCCCCACCAGCTGCTCGTGCTCTTGCTCGGCCGGTTGCTCGCCGGTGCGGGTGCTCTTACATTCAGTTTCACTAAAATTAATTGCTTGTTGCCATGTTCTAAGCGGCTACAAATTAATAAATGCTCCATAAATTGATAATTTTAATATCAAACTCATATAAATATAAATTAAAAATATATATAAATATATTTTATATAGGTTAAACTCATATATTAATTAAATAATATGATGTAATACATTTTCTTTAATTTTTAAAAGAAATTAAATAATTATTGAAAAAATTATCAAGAGTTATACATAGATTAGAGAACCAAAAAGACAGAAGATGAAGCTTTTCTTGCAAAAAGAAAAAAAAATGAAAAAAAAATCAAATAATAGAGATTTAATGAGTGAATAAAAAATAAAATAAGTAATCTATTGCAATTTAAGTGACCTAATATATTCAAGGCTATTATGAATATTTACGAGAATGTCTAGTGAGTAAATGTGTGTATTTAAAAAGCAAAAGAGATGTGTAGAGAACATGAGAGATAAGATGAACAAATGGAGAGATTTCATTATCAACACTCCAAAGAAATGAAGCCCGCTAGTTAATCAAACAAAGAACAAGGGAAAGTTTTTAAGGCAAAAAGACTAATTAACATACTGCTTTTCTGAAAATGTGAAAACTTTGTGATGGGAAACGTAGTAACACTAGAACTATTAAGCAAACTCTATCAGATTGTTAGCACCATATAAGAAAAAGTTAGAAGGGGAAAGCCACCGAATCGAACTATCATTTGTAGTACCAAAATTAACAAGCTTCATTCTTTGTGATTGTGTAGTGATACTGTTAAACAAATTTTTTTTTTTTTTTAAGCAACTAAATTAATCATTTCATTGTAGTTTTACATATGCGTCCCTAAAAAACCCTATTTGGCTTTCTCCCTAGCGCTGCTGCACCTAGAGCCTCTGCCGAACAAAATCCCTCCCAAAAACTCCCAAATTGAATCCAAATCGATCAGTCGACAATGGCAGGTCATCGTTATGGTGCCCTGAGGATGGGTGGTGTGGCTTCCAGGCTTGAGGATGTTGCGCGCGTCGTCCTTGGAGCGGCGGGGCAGGCCGCTCTTGTAGATCGGCATGTGTACTTGGTGGGGTGACTACTCGGTCAGCACCACCGTTACCCAAGGTTTAAGGGCCCAATTCCAACTATATGAAGGCTGAAGAAGGGGCTGTCCATTCATAATATGGGGGAAAGATTCATCTTCAAATTTGATCATATGGCTGATCGGAAGCGGGTTCTCAATAGAGGACATTGGTTCTACAAAAACATCTTGCTGGTGTTGAATGATTATGATGGAGAAAGTCCGACGGAGGAGGTACCGCTACAATTTGTGGAAGCTTGAGTAGCGATTCGTGGTTTGCCATTGAAGCTTCGAAACAGGGCTGCTGTGACTATTATAGGTGAGTATCTTGGGTATATTGTTGATATTGATTATGCTGCGTTGAATCGACGAGAGCCGGTGCAATGAATCAAATTGGAATTCGATGTCCGGCGTCAGATACACACTCATATGCAATTTGATTTTTCAGCCTCTGTTTCTATCCAAGTTGATTTGGTTTATGAGAAAGTGCGTGGTTTTTGTCGTGTTTGTGGATTGTTTGTGCATGATGCTATGGGTTGTGATAAGATATTATTGCATGAACTGGAGGAGTTTCTTGGATGGGTGGCTAATATGACTTCTGCTAATTTTTAGTATCAGTGAAGAAGGAAATCGAGCTGAAATGGTGTCAAAACATGTTCAGGGTTTGGTGGCTGGCACACGATAATCAAATATGGTGTGTGGAGGTGATACGAGAAATGATAGGGAGATGAGGATGGAGGGGCTGCCAGAACAGGAATTGTTCCCTAGATTGATTGTGGAACCGGCTAACTTGCCAGAATCTGTTGTGCCCTCTGTCTTAGATGCTCTTATAGACCCGGAGAAGAATGGCGCGCTTGCACGCTTAGTAGGGGCCTCAGGTTTGTCGGAACTAAAAACAACAGGAGAGTCTTCGTTTACATTTGATTCTAAAGTAAAGAAGGCTCCTCTGATTAATCTGGTCAAGAGGAAAGCCTCTTCAGACTGGAGGCGACCATGGAAAAAATATGTTCAGTCCTCTAATTCGGACAATGAGAAAATGATGTTGGTGGTGAAACATAAGAATGGCAAACTATTGGTTTCACAAAAGAAAAAAAAAATTGGTCGTCTGAAAGGAAGTAAAAACAAGCCAAAAGATAATTTACATCTGGAGTCTGAAGGCTCAGGTACAAAGAAGAGGTTTTTCAAGAAGAAACCTCATGTAATGGAGGTGTTGATGGAGGACACATTCGGTGAGGGATGTAGGATGGCTTTGGACCCAGGGGATGCCGAACAGGTTGGGGTGGAACTGGCCAAATTAGTGGAGGTGGGGATTCCCCCCTACTACTAATGTGGATTAAATAGAATTTGATTATAGTGTCAAGAATATTTAGTTGTTACCTTTACTCTTGCTTCTAAATATTCTACCACTGGAATTATGTGCTTCAAACTGTTTGAAAATGTGGGTGTATTGGTGATTCTTTAGTTTATGGATAGGTTGGTGAGTCATGAGAGATAGTTTTTTTTGTCGGTCATGTGGGTGTGTTATTTTTATACTGCTTGCTGAATAAAAATTTATTGACTTTTGATTAAATAATAATAATAATTATAAAACCCTTTTTTTACCGGAGTTCTTTAACTTAAAAATCCTCCTAAATAAAAAATGCTCTCTCGCTCTCCCCTTGGAGAAACCCTACGGACGCCGAAGTTTTCCTTCGACCATGGCGGCTCGGCATACCTACTACCCTTTGGCAGCAAACTATCTCGCTCTCCCCTTGGAGAAACACTACGGATACCGACGACTTCTTTAGACGGCAGCGTCTTGGTAAACCTACTGCCTTTTGGCAGCAAATGTTGGCTTGGGAAGGGCGGCTTCGCTGTCCTTCCTCTTCCCCTCACCGACGGCCACGAAGATGGAAATCGACGAGGTAGCTGTTGGTTGAATCTCCGTTGCCATTTTGGTAATCAGATTCAGATCTTTTCGGCGTCGAGGCGGATTAGATGCTCGGGGTCATTCTCTTCGGCGTCCATGGATGGAGGAGACTATGGACGTTGGTTTCAGTGTGCCTCCGGAATCACTGGGTGGTGGAATCCATTTGAAGGCGGCGACGGGTTCGGCAGGATTGAGGGTGACGTAGTCGGCGGTGGCTCCTTGGTATGGTGGGGTGATGCAAATTGTGGTAGCGGTGGCTCCTTTGAGGGCGACGGCTGCCGAGACGGCGGGACTGTAGAATTTGCTAGGGTTTCTGAGAGTTTGGAATTGTGGGCTTTTTCTTGGGGCACTTGGTTGGAATCTTTTTGGAGCTGGACTAGCACTTTGGTTTGGGCTAAACAAGTGTGGGAGGAGTTTTCTCCTCTTATTGCTTGTTTGGACTAGTTTTGAATCTGGTCACGGTGTTTGGGGTATTTGGTTGTTTCATTTTAATCTTGTTTCTAAATATTTACAAACACTGGTTTTGTGCTTCATTTCCTGATGAAAAGGTGAGTGTATTAGTGGCATGGTACAACCTAATTTTTAGGTTGGTGTGCCATAAGGGATAGCTCTTATTGGTCGGCCCTATTGGGTGTGTTATCCTTATACTGCTTACTGAATAAAAGTTGTAGACTTTCGATTCAAAAAAAAAATCCTCATAAATATTAACTTTTAGTACTGCGTCTATATCAACTGAGTGAGATATGTCTGTTGGACTGGAGCAATGTCAAATTGGACTGAGAACAGGGGAAGTGCTCTGCTTCTTGAAGATCATTTGCTTTTGGAGCTGCATATATGGTTTTAAACTTCAATGGTATTTAGGAGAAATTTCTTATGGATGTGAAGGAAGATGGTATTACACGAATTGAAATGATCAAACTAATCAGTACATGGTGTGCTCAAACAAGAGCATCTTATTTATGCCATACTAAAGGCCACACAATTCAGATAATCTAACTAATGAGTTGCGCAAGTGTAATCTCTGGTTGTCCTGAAGAACTTGCAGGTTGGGATGATATGACTTGAGAAACCATGTGCATTGTTGGCCTGGACTGAGGATGTGGATGTTTGCAAGCAATTGCTAGCCTTGCAATGGTTACCAATTCATCCTGAACATGAGGTGTGGGAGCGGGGAGGCGTTGGTCCAATACATCCTTCAGCAATATGTTCTCGTTGGCGGACTGAGACGAAAAGGAGGAGATGATTTCGCCCAGCGGCTTCCCCATCATCACTTCCAGTGCCAGCACCCCAAAGCTATAAACATCGCATTTCTCAGTTACCTTCATTGTGTAAGCCAGCTCTGCCAAAGACACAAGTTACGTCCAAATATAAGTATGTATATATAGAGTATAGACTAAAGGATAAAGGAAACATGTGCTAACTAGTTTACCTGGAGCTATATATCCATATGTGCCAGCGCGGGCAGTCCAATTTGATGAGTCTGCATTTAGAAGCTTAGCGGTGCCGAAGTCTGAGACACAAGGCTCATATTCGTGATTGAGCAAAATGTTGTTGCTGGATATGTCTCGATGCACGATAGGTGGTGAGCGATCATGATGCATATAAGATAGAGCATGAGCTACTCCTTTCACAATCCTCACCCTTGAGCTCCAGTCCATTTTTTTAGCTTCGTCTTCTTTGCTCAAGATTGAAGCCAAGCTACCTCTTTCTAGGTAGTCATACACCAAAAACGAGTGTTGGGCGTGTGAACAGAAACCACGAAGTTTCACAATGTTCCGGTGCCGTATCTCAACTAGCGCCTTTACTTCATTAAGGAATTCCTTCTGAGATGTCTCCTCACCGTCAAGTACTGAATGGAGTTTCTTCACCGCAACGATGCTGCCGGATAGCAGCTTTGCCTTGTAGACACATCCGGATCCTCCCTTTCCAATGCAATGTAGAGCATCAAAATCATTTGTTGCCTTAATGATTTCATCGTACATTTTTCTTCCATCAAATTCAGATATGGAAAAAACTTCTTTGTGCTCCACATTGCTCTGTTCTGTATCCTGCTCTTTGCTACTTCTTTTCCTAACAAAGGCAATTCCAAGGAAGGCAAGTAATAATAAAAGTATCCCCAAAACAGGGAAAACAATTATAAACATTAGCCTTCCCTTTTTTGTGGCATGCTTATTTTCCATGGAGGGGCAGGGTTGAAGTCCTGCAATATTGCCACACAATCCTACATTGCCTTCCAAAGGAGCATCTTCAAATGCTTTGTGTTGAAGTTAGCTAGCTGTATGGCGGATGTGCCCTTGGCGGATGTTCCCGCGGATGTGCCCGCGGATGGCGGATGTGCCCGCGGATGTGCCCGTAGCGGATGGCGGGTGTGCCCTTTGGCGGATGGCGAGTTCCTAGTCCTCGCCAGTCCTCCTTCTGCTCTTCTTTCCTCTTCTTTCCTCATGTGGCTCCTCTGTGCAGCTAGGGGGTTGCGTGTGGAGTTGGAGTTTCTGTTCAGCATGGTGCAACATGGTGCACCATGTTTAGTAGTTGTAGTTGGTAGTTGTAGTTGGTAGATTTCTTGTATAAATTGTTGTGTCTTATCTTAGTTGTTTTATGAAGAAATATACATGAGAATCATCTTTCTCCTTCTTAATTTCTTCATGGTATCAGAGCAAGGTTCCGATTAGGACCTGCTTCTGCACTTCATTCCTTCTTTCATCTTTACACTAATTGCTTGTTGCACCAGTCCTTCATAATATGACTGGTGGTGGCGATATTGAAGATGCTTCAAGTTCTGCATCATATGCGGCTGGAGTAAATGACTCCAACACCAACCTTCGACTTGTTCCTATTCTCCTCAACGAGCACAACTATCTCTCTTGGTCCAGAGAGGTCAAGCGTGCACTTGGAGGTAAAAGGCTGCTCAGCGCCATTGATGACTCAGTCTCCATTCCATCAACCTCTGCAAAGGAGTATGCTGCTTGGTTTGCTCAGGATCAGCTTCTCATGACATGGATATTAAATTCCATGGAACCAAAGATGCGTGAGATCTTTGGCTATGCTGAAAATTCCCTCCAACTGTGGAAAGAAATCAACGATCTGTATGGCGATTTAAACAATGCTGCACGGATTTTTGAACTCAAAAAGGAAATGGCTGATCTGCAGCAAGGTAACTCTACTTTTGTTGAATACCTTGGCCGGTTGAAAACTATGTGGAATGAGCTAGATCAGTATCGTCCTTTTTCTACTGATAGAAAGGTTTTGTTGAAAAGAGCTGAAGAAGATCAGATTTTCTTATTGCTTGCTAATCTTAGCCCTGAATATGATGATGTGAAAAGCCATCTTCTTATGCAATCTCCTCTTCCCGCTTTCCAAACTGTTTGTACTACTATACATCGAGAGGAAACTAGGAGAAAAGTGATGAGAGCTGATGTTTCAGTGGTTGATCACAACAATGAAGCTAGAGCCTTTGCTAGTTCTAGTTCAAGCTCAAATGCTAATGCAACTGTCAGGCCTTATAAAGGAAGGAGACCAGATCTCAAGTGTTCTTATTGCATTTCAATTGGTAGATCAGGTATAGGCCATGAGGAGAAAACATGTTGGATTTTGCACCCTGAACTAAAGCCAAAATTCAATAATGAAAGGGGACAGAAGGGGAAGATAAGAATGAATCCTACTGCTAGAGCTAATATAGCTGAGGGAGACTGCTCAGAGACAATGATGAGCTTCGCTGCTAACCCTATAACTCTCATAAATGAGTTTGCAGTCTTCTTGCAGCAGAAGCAAGGTAATGCTAATCCAGAAGTTGCTACTGCAATGCTAGGCAAATTTGCTGGATATCTGGCGGATGGAAAATTGGCTTCTAGGGATGAAATTCCAGGTATCATCTGTGCAATCTCAACGGCTCTTGATCTTAGTAAAAATCATGATTTTTGGATTGTTGATTCAGGAGCTTCTGATCATATGACTCATGATTCATCTTGTCTAAATCATCTTTCTCTTTTAAAAATCCCCTCCTTTGTTTCGGTTGCCAATGGGAATAGAGTGCCTATTTTAGGAAAGGGAAAAATGACTTTATTTTCTGATCATAAACAGTCAAGTGTTATGTATGTGCCATCTTTTCCTTTCAAGCTCTTATCTGTTGGGAGATTAACTCATTGCTTAGATTGTCTGGTTTTATTCTCAAAAACCAATGTCATTTTTCAGGATCGAGTGACAATGAGGAAGATTGGTGAGGGATTTTACTTGAATGGATTGTACTATATTTCCACTTCCTCAACTTTTGCAAAGAGTTTTCTTGCTGAGTCGACGTCTTCTACTCGACAGCAGTTGTGGCACATGCGTCTTGCCCATGCTTCAACTCATGTTTTGTCTCATTTATTCCCAAATCTATGTAAATCAGTTTCAGATTGTGAAACTTGTCACAAATCTAAATCTACTAGATTACCTTTTCCAAACTCATGTTCTAGAGCCTCTAGGGAGTTTGAACTGATTCACTCTGATGTATGGGGACCTGCAAAAATGAAATCTTTTGATGGTTATAAATATTATGTCACATTCATTGATGATTTTTCTAGAACCACATTTGTTTACCTCTTGAAACATAAATATGAGGTAAAGAAGTGCTTTGAGGATTTTCATAATCTGGTTAAAAACCATTTCTCTTCAAGCATATGCATGTTAAGATCAGATAATGGGACAGAATATACCTCTAAAGTCATGACTGAGTATCTATGTGCCAATGGCATTTTACATCAGACTAGTTGTGTTGGTACACCACAACAAAATGGTGTATCTGAGAGGAAGAATAGAGATCTTCTGGAAAAAACTCGGGCAATTATGATTCAGGCAAATGTCCCCAAGAGTTTTTGGTCAAATGCTATCCAAACTGCAGCCTATTTAATCAATCGATTGCCATCAAGAGTTCTTGATTTTAAGTCTCCATATTCTGTTTTGATGAAGAGAGATATTACCATTGATCATTTGAGGGTGTTTGGTTGCACCTGTTTTGTTCACATTCAGTCTACTCACAGAGACAAGCTTGATCCCAGAGCTTTGAAGTGTGCCTTTCTGGGTTACTCATCATCACAGAAAGGCTACAAATGCTATGATCCAATTTCAAAGAAGATTATTGTCTCTCGAGATGTTCGATTTGATGAGGCAAATTTCTTTTTTCAAAGCCATGAGTGTGATCTGCAGGGGGAGTTATTTGATAGCTCCGTATATGTTCCTGCAACTGAACCGGGAGCAGAGGCTGCAACAGAATCATCATATAACATTGCTGAAATTCCAACTTCTAGATCTGCAAATGAACATACAGAAATTCTTGCAGAGACACCTGCAAATGTTCCTGAAGAGAGACTTGCAGGGGAGTCTGCAGAGGGGTCCGCTGTTCAGTATCCTTCTCCTTCTCTTGATTTTTCTCTAGCGACAGATGATGACTTAGAGACTAATGAGGCGGCTGATAATGATGGTATTGCTCCAAGTCAAATCGATACTGGAAGTTCTTTTTTGCCTGTTCCAAGACGAAATCCTAGTCGGACTAGGAAACTGCCTGAAAAATTGAAAGGTTTTGAACTTCATAAGTCCAAACATTCAATTGGGAATATTGTGATCCCATCTCATGCTTCATCAGCGTATTGTGCCTTCATAACCAAGATCAGTTTTGTAACAGAGCCAAGAAATTATGCAGAAGCCAGTAAATCTGCCGTGTGGAGACAAGCTATGGTTGATGAACTACAAGCCTTGAATGACAACAAGACTTGGAGTATTGTGCAGGCTCCTAAAGGGCATAAAATTGTTGGGGCTAGATGGGTCTATAAAGTAAAATTTCATTCCAATGGTGAAGTGGAACGATGCAAAGCTCGCCTTGTAGCTCGCGGATTCACTCAGACATTTGGAGTGGATTATAAGGAGACATTTGCTCCTGTAGCAAAGATGAACACAGTGAGGGTTCTCTTGTCAATTGCCATCAATTCTGGTTGGTCCCTTCATCAAATGGATGTAAAAAATGCATTTCTTCATGGGGATCTGGAAGAAGATGTGTTTATGAGGATACCTCCTGGTCATCATCAAGAAAATGAGCCTGGATTGGTCTGCAAGCTGCACAAGGCTATTTATGGTCTCAAACAGTCACCAAGGGCATGGTATTCCAAACTCAGCTCTGTCATCCTTCAGGCTGGTTTCAAAAGAAGCTCTGGTGATTCCTCTTTGTTCATTAGAAGTGGTCTGGTTGGTAAGTTGGTGATTCTTGTTTATGTTGATGACCTTATTATTACTGGGGATAATGCTGATGAAATTCAAGCCATTAAGGCTACTCTTCAGTCCTCGTTTCCCATCACGGATCTTGGTCCCCTTAGATACTTTCTCGGAATTGAAATGGACCAGTCTAAAAAAGGCCTCTTCCTGACACAGAGGAAATATGTGATTGATCTGTTGAAAGAGGAAGACATGTCTGCCTGCAAGCCTGCTAAAACCCCTCTTCCAAGTAATCACAAGTTTGATGTTGATAGTGAACCTCTTCATAATCTCACTGCTTATCAGAGATTAGTAGGCAAGCTCATTTATCTGACTATCACTCGCCCTGATATCACTTATGCTGTAAGTATCTTGAGTCAGTTTATGCATGCTCCAACTTTACACCATCATCAGCTTGTGAAACGCATCCTTAGATATCTCAAGGGTTCCATTACCCGGGGTATAGTGATGCACAAGCATAATCATTTTAAGTTGGAAGGATATACTGATTCAGATTGGGCAGGCAACATGCTGGATAGGAAATCAACCACCGGATATTGTACCTTTGTTGGTGGCAACCTTGTGACTTGGAAAAGCAAGAAGCAGACCGTTGTAGCTCGATCAAGTGCCGAAGCAGAGTATCGAGCTATGGCATCCACTGCCTGTGAGCTCATTTGGCTGAAAAACATTCTTGGAGATTTTGGTATTCGGAGTTCCTCTCCTATTACCCTGTACTGTGACAACCAAGCTGCTATGCATATTGCAGCTAATCCAGTCTTCCATGAGCGTACAAAACATATCGAAGTTGATTGCCATTTTATCAGAAATCAAGTCCAATCTGGGATCATTGCTACTGCTTATATTCGCTCAAGTGAGCAACTTGCTGATGTCTTTACAAAACTTCTCCCTTCAGCTCAGTTTGAAGCCTTATTGGTCAAGCTCGGCTCTCGTTTCTCTTTAGCCTTCGCTTGAGGGGGAGTGTTGAAGTTAGCTAGCTGTATGGCGGATGTGCCCTTGGCGGATGTTCCCGCGGATGTGCCCGCGGATGGCGGATGTGCCCGCGGATGTGCCCGTAGCGGATGGCGGGTGTGCCCTTTGGCGGATGGCGAGTTCCTAGTCCTCGCCAGTCCTCCTTCTGCTCTTCTTTCCTCTTCTTTCCTCATGTGGCTCCTCTGTGCAGCTAGGGGGTTGCGTGTGGAGTTGGAGTTTCTGTTCAGCATGGTGCAACATGGTGCACCATGTTTAGTAGTTGTAGTTGGTAGTTGTAGTTGGTAGATTTCTTGTATAAATTGTTGTGTCTTATCTTAGTTGTTTTATGAAGAAATATACATGAGAATCATCTTTCTCCTTCTTAATTTCTTCACTTTGTTATTTGGGACAAGACCCTGCAAATGGTTGTAAGATATGTCGATTTGAACTGAGCTAAGCATTTGTTCGAAACTTTTCGGTATGGAACCAGAAAGATTATTGTGGGAAAGATTCAGAATCTCCAAGCTTTGCATTTGGCTCAGTGCTGATGGTATCTGATGCTCCAGTGAATTATGACTCAAGTCTAGCTGGGACAGATGGAGTAAACTCCCCAAATGAAATGGTATATTTTTGCTGAACTGGTTGTTGCTCAAGTTTAAGTAGTGTAAATTGGAAAAGTCACCTAAAGTGCTTGGAATTGATCCATTGAGTCTGTTGGTTGACAGGTCAAGATATTCAAGATCCTTCAACGATCCAAATTCTGAAGGTATGCGACCCCAAAGTTGATTGCCATTCAAAGTCAGATTCAACAGAGAAGTCAATCTCCCAATCTCATTAGGAATCACCCCAACTAAATCATTTGAAGAAAGATCCAGTACATGAATTTGGGTTGCCTTGCCAATCTCAGGTGGGATGCTCCCAGTGAGGTTGTTCCCGGCGACTCGAAGAGTTCCTAACAGCGAACAGTCCCCCCAAACAGGTGAGATTTCCCCGTAGAAGTTGTTGCGGCTTAGGTCTATATATTTAAGATTTGGATAGGCACCAAAATCTTCAGACATATTTCCAGTCAGATGGTTATCATGAAGAAGGAACCTAACTAAGCTCTTGCAAGTTTTCAAGCTTTTGGGGAGTGGACCTATCAAATTGTTGTCGTATACTGTAAAGTTTTCTAATAATCCACCCCGGCAAATATTTTGGGGCAAGTAACCAGAAAATTGGTTACTATCCAATTCCAGTATAGTCAACTTCATGAGATTCCCTATCTGCTCAGGAATAGATCCAGAAAGTTGATTCTCACGAAGGAATAAGGTGTCTAAGTTTCTCAACTCACCCAATGATACAGGAATGGAGCCATTGAGTTGGTTTGTGCTCAACTCTAAATCTACCATGGCTTTCAAGTTACCTATTTCTTTTGGAATGGCACCAGAAAGTTGATTTCCATAGAGATAGAGAGACTGGAGGTTTGTCATACCACCCAACGATGTTGGTATTGAACCAGAAAGATTATTCATGTGCAAGTGCAACAGAGTTGGGCTTTTCAAGCTTCCAAAATTTGGAGGGATTGGACCTGTTAATTGGTTGTAACCCATTTCTATTTCAACCAAATTTGAAAGGTTTCCTATCTCTGGAGGTATGGAACCAGAAAGTTGATTGTGATATAGATACAAATAGGACAGGTTGTTTAAGCTTCCAAAATTTGGAGGGATTGGACCAGTTAAATGGTTGTTACCCATTTCCATATCAACCAAACTTGCAAGGTTTCCTATCTCTGGAGGAATGGAACCAGAAAGTTGATTGTCATCGAGATACAAACTGATCAGGTTGATCAAATTACCTAGAGAAGCAGGAATTGGACCATCTAGGTAGTTAACCTGAAGAAAAAGCTCATAAAGAAACTTAAGCTGACCTATCTCTTGAGGAATTGAGCCATTTAACTGGTTTGCATTTAGGTGCAAGACTTGAAGATTTACGAGACGACCAATTTCTGGGGGGATTTTCCCAGACAACAGATTAAAAGATAGATCAAAATAGATGAGTTTGGAAAGGGAACTAATCTGAGGCGGGATGGCATCAAAGAGTTCATTCAAGCTGAGGTCAATATATTCAAGATTGGGTAAGGACAGGAATGGAAAATCATGCAGCGTACCTTGTATACCAGAATTGGTGAGGTTTATCCTGTTGACACTTCCTGCAGTGTTGCATGAAATGCCTGTCCAAACATTGCATGGGCTGGAATTACTGGGGGCGTAAATCCATGAGGTCAGATTATTTTGAGTTTGGTTTTGAAAGCTGGCTTTCCATTTGAGAAGAGCTTCTGCTTCACTAGATTTAGAACTAGCAGAAGCAAAAGCATTGTTTGGTGAAGAAACAAGCTGAATATACAAAATGGCGCAGGCTAGGAAGCAAGCTTTACCAAAAAAATCTGATGTTGTCATGATTCTCATGGTATTTTTATGTGTTTGCTGTATAAACATTCTAGTACTTCAGTATATATTTATAAGTATTCTACCTTAGTTGCATTAGCTATGGTTCTGCAATGTTATGGTTCTGTATACATTTGCTTTCATAAGTCATGACTATGACGGTTTTGGTTCATTTGGAGAGACCCTCTGGAGTGTTTCATTTACTTGATCAGTCCAAGTCTTTGCATGCTATCTTTGAATTAATATTTGGAAAGTTTGCAGCTTTGCTTATTAGTGTTTGATGGGAGTTTCCATCACATGAGGATTACAAGGATGACGTTCTTTCTTTCTTTTTATCTCTAATATTATTCTGCAATGTTATAATTCAGACATGGAAAGGGCGTATAAGATTTGCTTTATTGACGTCTATGATGGTTTTGATCGACTTGGGGAGAATCTGGAGTCTAAGTCCTGCCCTAATCAACTGATTCAAATCGACCATTCAACTCCTTGATAACAGTCAGAGAATTTACTTTGAGTCCAAGTCTTTGTCTGTCATCTTCCAAGTGTAGATGGAAGACTTTGTATCTTGTCCTCGAATGCGGAGTGAAAATCACGGAAGCCGGTCTCTTTATTGGTGTTTAATGGGAGTATCCTTCATATGACAGAATTGTCATGGCGTATGTAGAAGTTTCATAATCAGTTCCTCAGTTTTGGCGGAGTTAAGAACATCGTGAATCATGAAAAATGACTTTAGTTTTACTTTCGACGATGGAAAAATACTTTGATTGCACTTCCACTTGCTCACATCACATCCCATATGTGAAGTGAAGTGACTTGGTTCATATACTCGCAAGCGTATGAATCGTGTCAAGTAAGAGAAATATTAGGACCTTAGTTATCATACCATAGAGATTAGGCGTTGGACCTAATTAATCAAGGTAATTGACTCTAGCTCTACTAAAAGCACACAATAAAAATAAAATAAAAATAATAACTATGGACAATCAAGGCACCAACTCTTGGCGATGCTCTTGGCCTAAGCCTAATCAAAACTCTAGCTAACTTGTGACCCTAAAGTGGATATGCACAAATAGTAAGTAGATTTTGTGAAAAAATTTAATTTGAAATTTGAAAAATAAAAAACAAACAACTAATTATCAAGCAAGAAAACTAAATATGGAATTCAAATGAGCGAGAACATGGGAGTGTAGGGTAATTCACACTAACTTTCTTACAAATATCGATGTCAAACTTATAAATGCATGTATTTCCTAAAGTGTTAAGTCTCGTATCTATTACTGGTTAAGGCTACTAGATCAATTATCTTTACGATGTATTGGTTATGCCGGTTAAGGCTACAACCAACTCTTTAATGTAGGCACTACGTCGATTAAGGTCGCAATATCTAAAATTAGAGGTGAAGAGTCCGAGATAATAGAGACTTAAGTAGACTTAGATACAATTAAGCTAGGTAATGGTTACCACACTTAAAATTTATAGATGAACAAGACTAATAAGTTGTCAATTTATCAATCTATCCATCAAGTTGTCCACAACATAATCTAGGGTGACAAAGCCTAGAAACATACTTCTAAGGACCAAACTTTCGGATATCAAGCATACACAATTAGAATTGTATTAATTTAAATTAAAGCATCAACATTCTTATAAGATGAGTTAGGACTTCACAACCCTAACTCTCAATTTGGAACTACTCACTACCCATATCTAAACACATCATTCAATACATAAGAAATAAAAAAAATGATAGATGAGAGAGGGAACACAAGTTAATTCACAATTTAGTATACGTAAATATGAACACAATTTGATATTAAGTTTCTACGTTTTAATTACTAAACTACAATATCTTTATATTGGTGAAGCTTTGGTGATGTAGTTAGAGTACTTAATGTTAATTTTCTTCCGAATTGGTGAGAATTTAATGAGAAAGTGAGAAATTGGAAAAATGGAGGAAGAGAGTAAAGGAGAAAGGTCGGCTGGGTTGATGAGGAGAGAGAAGGGATAAAAAAAAGGAAACAACTATGGGTCAGCTCTAACTAACACCACCAAATGGGTTAGTAACACGTGTCAATCTAAGGGCATAAAAGACATTTGCAGGGGTATAAATGACATTTCAGGGACTTGCTGAGGTGTTTGTAAATGTCTTTTATGTCCTTGAGACGTGTCAATCTCTTATTTGATGGTGTTAGTTAGAGCTGACCCATATGGGTCAGCCAAGTTTTTTCCTAAAAAAAATCCATTCAATTCTCGGGATGGCTGAAGAGAAAAAGGAGATAAAATTGAAGTGATAAGATCTCGTGTGGTAGGTAATGAAGAGTAATAAGGTGCTAGGTGTCAGCACTCTATTGGCAATGGAGAGAGATCTGGCGGCTTGTGATTGAAACATAAAGAGAAAAGAGTTCAAATGGTGTCAGCACGTGCATACCTCCCTCACGCCGTTTGATTACATAATTAAATGCTGATGTCAGCATCTGTTATTACTTTTTCTTTTTTTTCAGCATCCGCTTTCATGGTGACAGGTTTGAATGTTTGATAGTCATACAATGGGAAAGTAAGCTAACAAAGCAAGGCCACAAAGACCTCCACCAGGCTCATTATTTTTAAGAATTCTCATGTAGCCCTTTTCACCCCACCTCTCCCCCATAAATTCTTGATTAGCCAGTAGTCGGTGTCTTTTTCTGACAGGACCCGAACCGGAATTCCCTCTAAAATTCGGGTAAGGTCCTTCGGAGACCATTTTAAGAGAGATTTTACCGAAAAATCGGCATGACCTCTCTTAAAATGGACAACCCAAACCTGCCAAACAAACAGAAAACACTTCTAGAATTACCATCCTGACTCCAAGAGCCAGCTGCTCCCCCAAACTTCAAACCACTTCTGCAAGACAAAATACAAAATCACTTTTAATTTATTCTCAGGTGATCAGAGCAATCTAAGACTCTAAGTAAAGAACTGAGGATAAGAATCAAAGAGAAAAAGGATCGAAAGATCCTACTAAGCGGAAGCAAAGATGGTGAAGACTATGCCTCGACTTCGAGTACTCTTGACCTCAAATAATCTAGTCTACAACTGGGCGATTTAAAACGAAGGGCCCAGGAGAAAGTAAATTAAAAACGTTAGAGTAAGTGGAAAAAAATTTAAAATGATTTATTATAATACTTTAAATGAAAGTATCATCTTACTTTCCCAAACTTTCAGAAATAAAAACCACAATGCATGCATCTTAATAAAACGTCCCACGTTTTATGAAAATCATATTTAAAAATCAGTCCCGCTGATATAATCCAATAAACAAATAATTATTTTGTTTACATATATATATTCAAAACAATATACCTTTGAAATCAATTTATAATATTTCTCGACCAATCCCATTGGTCACATAAAAACCCCAGCCCCGCTGGTTCGAGAATTTATTAAATAACAGAAAGTCTCATAGAGAAAATATTCCTGAAAACCACATAATATAAAAATCATGACCAATTTCATTGGTCACATAATTGGGGAAGGTTATTACCATTTAATAGTAAGCCTCCCACGCTAAGCGTCGAGTCTCCCAAACTCTATAGCGTCTCACGCTAAACCTCTACACAACCCTACGTCGACCACCGAGCGTGAATCTGACCTACATGGTCAAGTCGTCACCTCGCCTGGGATGAGGTTAATAAGCTAGCTAGCATCAATATATATACGGACCTTGATATAGTGAAAATCCGAAAACAAAACCGAAAACACACTTCCCTTATATATAATAAATCCGTACGGTCCTCAACCGCACATCTGACGCTTATATATATATAATAAAATAGAATATATATTCCTTCGAGGCTATGATTCTATTTTATTATATATATATATATATATATATATATATATATATATATCCGACATACTTAATGTCATAAAATAATATCGAAAAAAAATATATAATATCGACATGTCTCATATGTCGTGAAATCATAATTAATGAAATCATAAACTCCCCGGAAATCTCATTCCGGTCTTTTAAATATAAAATACATTTAAAACTTATTTAACATGATCAATTATGAATAATTAAAACATACTATTTCCGGAAATCACATTTCCAGGTAAAATCACGTACTACTAAAAATAGTAGTAATATTATCACAAATCTATATTTTTCTTTAAATATCATTATCCTTTTAATTATATGAATTATCAGGCTTCTGAAATCATTTATTTAAAATAAACCGTATTTCATTAAAACAGTTATGCATGCATTTATTTAAAATAAACATCCACTCATAGTACGGCCGAGCGTGCCGATATTTCGCGCTCTCGTCCCGTCGAGTAAACTCTCGACCTGTAACAGAGATGTGTCTAAAACATATTTCAAAAACTCGGAATTGGATTATAGAAATTAAATCCACAGACGTTCTCATTCGTCCGAATAATCCAATTTTAAATTCTTGTTATCGGTATTGGAATTACGTCTCAAATACCGAAACAATTTACGTCCAAAATTATTCAGGACACCCATCCCGAGTCCGATTCATTCTTTTACCAATTAATTTGTCGAAAATTCCTTTTAATCAGCTTTTACCTTTTTTACGGAAAGTCAACAGTGAAATTATAGGGTCAAACAGTAATAGTCAAACAGTAAATTTAGAAAGTCAACAATAAATGGTCAAAGTCATAATTACTATTTACCATTTACTTTTACTATTTACATTTTACTTTTACTGTTTATCATTTACTATTTACTTTTTACCGTTTTACTTTTCACTTTTTAACCCTTCTGCAACCTCAAGCTGCGGGCAGCCGCAGCTCCGCCGCCCCGTCACCGGCAACTCCACTACAGGATGCCAAAAATGCCTCCAATCGACTCTAAACTTACCCAACAATTTCACCACTACCTCAGGGACTCATCCCCGTCGTCCCCGCCACCAAAAACCTTTCCAGCCGCCGCAAACGGCGGCCGGCACGGCGGCAGCATCTCTGCAACTCAAGATTCGTCCAAAATTCAACCAACCAAATCCCAAACTACACTAATTCGACTCCTTTCAACCTCCTAAACACGAATTCAACCTCTAAATTCGTCAAGAACATCAAAATCACAACCTTCACCGATTTCACCAAAAACTCTAGAAATTTCAATTCTAAAATTCTCCTTACCTGGTGCAAATTAGTTCAATTCCTTCGATGGAATGATTGCACATACGGAGACCTTTGATTTCCGACCGGAATCGAGTCGAACGGCAGCCGGAGGAGGACATTTCGGTGTCGAGCCTTCTTGAGCTGCAAGCGGTCGAATGGCGGCGAAACCCACCGGGCCACCACAACAGAACGGAAGAGGAGGCGAGACGAAGCTATCGCCACCAGTGGCGCGCTGTTTGGTGGCCGGACGACGGAGAACCAAGGGTGGCGGTGGAGCTCGGGGCCGAGTCGGGGAAGAAGAGTGAGAAAGAGGAAAGAAAAGAAAAGAAGAGAAAAAAAAATTGGGGGATTTCCATTTCGGGAAATTTTTCCCCCGACTATTTATACTCGTCCTAAAAACGGAAAGTTTCGGGTTTTTATGTCGTAACTTCTTCATGCGAACTCCAAATTAAACGTGTCACATGTCCACGAACTCGTTTCGACGTCTTCTATTTCGTCGAATAATAAAATTCTTCGTCGGGTCAACTTAATTAAAAGTCAACATTTAGGACTTTCGAATCGTAACTACAATTTCTCGGAATGTAAAAATAAAAAATAAAATGGTCAAAAGATAACTCAAGATTCGACTCGTATCATTTTCAGTTCGGTACCCAATAATTGCTACAGCATGGTTCAGATGCTCACCACAAGGACCTTCAAACACGCCACCTCTATATGACTTGAATTCCATTCCACTAGCATTGATGGCAACCGCGACTGGTTGCATGGAAACAACATTAAGAAGAGGAAGTTGTCTGATATAAGCCCCATTGTTTACTCGATAATAACTTGTTATCTTGGCAGCATGCTGAGTTGCCTTTCGAATGTTGCATGTTTGGAACGTTTGGTTTGAAGCAGTGCTCAGGTATGGGTACTCTTTTTCAGCAGCAATTCCTTCGTTTCTCAGTATGTATCCAAAAGCTGATTCTATGTCACCTTGTTCGCAGCGAATGCCATCTTCGTCACATCCCAAAAGTTGTCGCTCGGACAAGGAGACTAATCTGCCGGTTTTGATTTTCATAATCCCTTCCACAACTGCCACCACCGCAAATGTCCAGCAAACATCTACATATAACGTACCAGAATTAGGCAAGAAATTGTAGGTACAGGATATATATGATACAAGGAAGGTTTGATATATATATATATATATATATATATATATATATATATATATATATATATATATATAGTTCATATCCAGAGCGAACTTTCGCTTTGAAATTACAGTGCGAAATTCAGTTTTTGGCACATTTTTCGGTCATATTTTAACATCTCCACCGTTTAGATGTTACAACCTAATGAATAGATCGTCTCTGCCAAATTTCATTCAATTTGGTGATCTTCAAGGTATCGAAACTATATTAAACTAATGAACAAACCAAATTTGTTCAACCTGAACTGTTCGTCTAAATCATTATAACGAAAGGTCAAACGATTATCAAGTTGGATGAAATTTTGCAGAGACGATCTATACATTAGGTTTTAATATTTGAACGGTGGAGATGTTAAAATATGACCGAAAAGTGTGCCAAAAACTGAACTTCGCACGGTAAGTTCAAAGCGAAGGTTCACTGTGGATAGAAACTGTATATATATATATATATATATATATATATATATATATATATATATATATATATATATATATATACAGTCCTTTTCAGGTTCGGACGTTCGGATTCGCCGCAAACAGCCGCCTCTACAAGCCGACGACGGCGCGGATGGTGCCGGCCGCGATCCTCCCCTTCCGGCGCTCTTATCTGTGTCGGCCGGAGCTCCATCGCCGGCCCACGGCGGCCGAAATCTAGAAAATTCAAGTTTCTGGGCAGCAACTTAGAAATTCCTTGAATTTTCCAGATTTCGGATACCAAGGGCCGGCACTGCAGCTCCGGTCAACACAGACAGGAGCGCCGGGAGGGGAGGAGCACGGCCGGCACCATCCGCGCTGTCGTGTCGGCTTGCAGAGACAGCCGTTTGCGGCGAATCCGGACGGTCTGGACGTCCGAACAGAATAAATCTTATAAGATCAACCGCAATATCATATGTTAAAGATATTTTAAGAGTGTAGATGGATACCTTATTCAGTTTTGACAGCAGTCATTGATAAGGAACAAGAAACTAAAACTAAAACACAAAAAAAAAAGTCTTATATGCAGCACTCAATTTGTGAAGACTATGATGGATTAATCTCTTGATTTCAGCATTTTTTTTTAGTGTGCATTTTGTTGTGCTGGGGAACAACTCAATCATAGGTCCATGAAAGGGATTGAGCTTCATTCCTGATGCACAAATTTGGTTATCTCCATAATCTTCTCAATCAAGATCCTTAATGTATCCCATTACATTTATTTGTCCAGCTAACAAATGTTTCATGGTTAATATGAAAAATCAATCTCACATTTCTTATTCTGTAATTGTGCAAAAGTTATTATACTTTAAGGCTCTAATAACTAGGCCATTCTAACATTCTCCCACTTGGACAGATATTAGGGTCTATAACAAGAATCTGCACTTAGTTCTGATATAGCAATGCTCTTTTGTGCACTTGAGATCAATAATGTACATATAGTAATGCATAAAACTATTAATCTGTCATCATACTTGAATTATGCAGTGTTGACAAATAAAATTTAATGAATAAAATATTTATTAAATTATTAAATATTTTTCTGGATCCAATAAAAGTTTAAACGTGGCTCATAAGTAGACATAGTCAATAAGATTATAAGAACTACACGTGGTGACACGCAAATGGGGGATCGGTAATAAATTATTTGATTCCAATTCGAATTAAATATTAAATGTTATGGGACAATCCGATATCAATTAACATAAATTGATTATCGACATGGTAGTCTAACATTTAATTAAATTAGTCAAAATCCTTAAACAGTCATAATTAAATCGATTGTTAAAGCTGATTGATTTAGTTATGGAAATTACCATATCTAAATTATTCAATCAATTTTGATTAATTTAATTATGCTACTAAGGAAATAAATTCAGCGTCATCAATGTATTCCATGCATTGGAGCGGTCTTGACAATATAAATACCCTCTTCAGAATCAAGAGAGGGACTTCAGCAAAAGGAGAGCAAAATCCTGAAGTCTTCAAAACTCCTGAAGAACCACCAAGCTTCCAAGTAGCTAGTTCTTCCCCAAATTCCAAATCTCATCAAATTCAAAGTCTCAAGAACTAAGCTTCAATCGCCCTTGAGTCAAACGCCACATTCGGAGATAGAATCAGAGGAGTTCACAAAGATTTGTTACCCACGCTTGATTTATTAATAAAATTATATTTTATTTGTACACGTGTCTGCATTCGATTTGTTTCTAGATTTTCATGTTTACAAATTGGCACGCCCAGTGGGACCATGAATTGGTTTGACAAGTTCCTTTAGCGGTTGCTTGGTAGGGGTTTGATTGCTCAACTTTGTCAATGGCAATGTTGACTCCAAGAATGGAGACTCTCCCTTCAACAGTTTCACGTCCTCTTCGTCTAGTTTTAGTGGACGCTCTTGCAATTTTGCCTCCAAGAATGGAGACTCTCCCTCTTTACGTCTAGACTTTGGGACATAACGAAGAACTGGGATGGCGATTGTAGATTTATCATTTGGCACCGATGTTTCAGATGAGGTCTTTTGTGGCTTTTCACCATAATTTCTCTCATTTTCGACTTGCTTCTTCATAACATCCACGGCTTTTCCCATAGAGGGTACTTCGATTGGAAGAACTTCTTTCACCAATTCTTCATCTATGTAAAATTTGGAGTCCGCGAAGTAGGATTCTGCTTCGGCGAATGGTTTAGTATCTCCTACCACGGTTCTGACACCACCGCGATAGAACTTGAAACATTGATGTAGGGTGGAAGGCACAACACCGTTCTCGTGAATCCACGGTCTTCCCAACAAAAAATTGTACGAGGTCTTTGCGACAATCACATGGAACAAGGTGTCTGACGTGAATTCTCCGATGTTCATATCCAACCTAATCATGCCTATCGCTCTTTGTCCTCCTTGGTTGAAACCTTGGATCATGAGACGACTTCTAGATAACTCTTCGATGTTGATGCCGAGCTGGGTCATCGTTGACTTTGACATAATGTTTACAGCTGACCCTCCATCTATGAGCATACGATTCAACTTCTGCTCTCGCATGAACCCTGCCACAAAGAGGGGTTAGTTATGTGGTTTGGAACCCAACTGAAGATCTTCATCTGAAAAGTGGATGGCATCGTAACATGCAACACATGTGGCACATTCTTTAATGTTTGTGGAGTGTTTTCCCACATTCAGTAGCAACTCTACTAATGAACCTCTCATGAATTTGGGCAGTTGCAATAGGTCAGAGAGATTAAGCTTCAAGGGTAGACTCTCCAACTGTTTCAATACTTCATTTTCCCTAGTGTTTGGTTCATGTCAATTGCATTTGTTTCAGCCCCCTCAACCATCTTGGAACTAGTTTCACAACTTGTGGTCATTTAACTGGCTCTCACATTCTCTTGTTTCTTGTATAAGTTTGTTGGCAACTTTTGGCTAAATGACTTATGCGAGTAAGAAGTATTCCTCACCTCGACATGTTTCACTTTATTCTTTTCTTGACATGGCCGACTTTTATATTGTTGCTTGTGGATTGGCCGAGTAACTGGCGGATTTGCCAACATACTTTTACGAGCTTTTCTTCGAGTAACGAGTATCTACCATTCGTCGTCAGCATCTGTCTTAGAAATGGGCATGAGGGCAAGGCCTCCTTCAACTTGCTTAGCTTCCCCAATCTTCTTATGCTCTAAAGTATCTTTTAAGAATTGGTATGGTGCTTTCATTGAATGAGAAGGCAATATAAACGGTTCGAAAGACCCAAATGCAATGGTAATGCAATTAACCTCTGCAACGTCGTCAACGTCTAATTCGATCTTTCCTTGTCTAGCAAGGCCCATTATCAAATCTTTAAGGATAAAACACTTCTCAATTGGGTGACTAACAAGGCGATGATATTTACAATACCTCAGATCATTGACGTGATGCATCTATTTTGGGCATTTGCACTCTGGAAGGTCTATAACCCTGTTCTCGAGTAGATCCTCCAACATGCCCGCTACGTCAGAATCTGGGAAAGGGTACGTTTTTCTTTCCATATCCTTTAATGTTTGTTTCCTCCTATCGTAGGTATTGGTTGTTCTATCGTAGGTGTGAGTCGGCTCTGCCTTCTTGACCTCCTTCTTATCTCGTGTAGAGATTTTGATAGGAGCGGTATTGACAGCCATGGATTCTTTAGTAGGCCTCTTTGCAGTTTTGTCAACCTTCCATAAAACTTTGTCCTTCAGTTGATCAATGATGGACTCCTTCTTTCCTTTGTGGCTAGCTAAGCTAAGCTCCATATCATGTGCTCGTGTAGCCAACTCTTCGAAAGTGCGTGGTTTAATGCCTTACAAGATGTATAGCAAGTCAAAGTGCATGCCTTGGATATACATTTCAACAACAGACACTTCTGATAATCGATCCTCGTAATCAAGGCTAAGTGAAAGCCACCTGTTGATGTAGTCGACGACAGGTTCATCCCTATATTGTTTTGTGCTAGTGAGTTCCATCATGCTCACCGTACGCCTTGTACTATAGAAACGGTTCACAAAAACCACGCTCCATTTGTTCCCAACTGTCGATAGACTCAGGTTCCAAATCCGTGTACCATTCAAAGGCATTGCCCTTCAAGGATCGAACAAACTGCTTAACGAGGTGATCATCTTCTGTTCCAGCATTGTTGCATGTTTCAATGAAATGAGCAATGTGTTGTTTCGGGTCGCCCTTCCCTTCGAATTGCTGAAACTTCGGTGGTTGATATCCCAATGGCATCCTCAAGCTATCGATTCTCTTGGTGTAAGGCTTGGAATATGAAAGGGAATCACGAGAAGGACCTCCATATTGAGCTCTGATTGAGTTGGTAATAATGTCCTGCAATTGTTGGAAGAACATGGAGCCGAGAGAGCCTTCATTGTTTTTGGAACTTTCCTCTTGTCTGTCGTTCACCTTCCTTGTCTCTCGTGTGTCTTTAGTAGGGTCCTCCTCATTTTGGTTCTCGATTCTGCTATAGAGCTCAGCAATTTGCATATCTTTCTCTTCCACTGTTTGGGTGAGCTTCTGGACCATCGTTATTAGATTGTCAACCTGCTCTTCAATGGAGGATGCTCCCGTCATCATGACTTGCATGTTGATGGGATGTGTAGAATCATTTGGGGCCCCAAGGGCATCTTCACCATCGACATCAGAACTTTTATGGTATGATACCGTGCTGGAGTTGTCGTCAGAGACATGTCCATCCTCAAGAACTTCAAGAACAGGTGGATGAGATTGATCCCTTGGCTCCTTTGCTTTTGAGGCTTGTCCCTCCTCACTCCGAGAGACATGCTCCCTTGCCTCTAGACTTTCTAGGGTGATAACTGGTTGGCGAGACTTGGAAGGAAGAGCCACGAATGTTATGGGTTGAGTCTTCGCCATACACCGAGTGACATGAGCGGTTGATTCACCGCTTGATCTCGAGGTTATTGGTTTGGATTTCCTCGTTGGGTTTGCTTCATTGCTTGATGCCGAGTTTGTTGATTTAGATTTCTTCGTGGGGATGGCTTGATTGTTCTTGGAAGCCATTGCTTGAAAAGATTTGAGGTTTCTTCGGAGAAGGAGATGAGAGGCAAAGAAGGTCTCACTAGGCGTGCCAATTTGTAAACACGAAAAATCTGGAAACAAATCGAATGCGGACACGCGTACAAATAAAATATAATTTTATTAATAAATCAAGCTTGGGTTACAAATCTTTGTGAACTCCTCTGATTCTATCTCCGAATGTGGTGTTTGACTCAAGGGCGATTGACGCTTAGTTCTTGAGACTTTGAATTTGATGAGATTTGGAATTTGGTGAAAAACTCGCTACTTGGAAGCTTGGTGGTTCTTCGGGTTTTGAAGACTTCAGGAGTTCTTGGGAGTGATTTTGCTCTCCTTTTGCTGAAGTCCCTCTCTTGATTCTGAAGAGGGTATTTATATTGTCAAGACCGCTCCAATGTATGAAATACATTAATGACGCTGAATTTATTTCCTTAGAAGCATAATTAACTTAATCAAAATTGATTGAATAATTTAGATATGGTAATTTCCATAACTAAATCAATCAGCTTTAACAATCGATTTAATTATGACTGTTTAAGGATTTTGACAAATTTAATTAAATATTAGACTACAATTTCGATAATCAATTTATGTTAATTGATATCGGATTGTCCCATAACATTTAATATTTAATTCGAATTAGAATCAAATAATTTATTATCGATCCCCCATTTGCTTGTCACCACGTGTAGTTCTCATAATCTTATTGACTATGTCTACTTAAGAGCCGCGTATAAACTTTTATTGAGTCCAGACAAATATTTAATAATTTAATGAATATTTTATTTATTAAATTTTATTTGTCAGATGACTTGCCAGATGAGGAGGTTTTTCTCACGGAGGTCCTCTCCACTTGGAAAATGTTATTTGACGGGTCATCAAGAGTAGATGGAGCAGGGGCTGGTGTTGTCTTTGTTACTCCACAAAAGCAGATATTGCCTTATGCTTTCACTCTTGGGGAATTATGCTCCAACAATGTTGTGGAGTACCAAGCGTTGATCATGGGATTGCAAACAGCATCAGAAATGAAAATTCACAAGCTTGAAGTTTATGGAGACTCGAAGTTGGTGATTGATCAGTCGCTCACTAATTATGAGGTCAAGAAAGAAGGGTTTACACTAAGCCTTATTTTCAACTTGCCACACAACTCTTGAAAGTTTTTGAGTCTGTTACACTTGTGCATGTGCCGAGGAAAGAAAATCAGATGGCGGATGCTTTAGCAAACTTAGCAGCAGCCTTGGCGATGTCAGAAGATGAAATCGTGAACCTTCTTGTCTGTCAACGGTGGATTGTCCCAACAATGCCCGCTCCACTATGTGCAGGTTCTCATGTGGTGTCAGTGTACGCTATTAATGTTGAAGATTGGAGGCACCCTTTTATCGACTACCTTGGGCACACTAAACTTCCCGAGTGATCCAAAGCAACGACGGAGTGTTAAGCGAAAAGCACCACGTTTCCTCCACTACAAAGAAACTCTTTATCAGAGGTCATTCAATGGGTTACTCCTCAGATGCTTAGGAAAAGATGGAGGAAGTTCACTCAGGAGTATGTGGAGCTCATCAGTCAGGGCCCAAGTTGCACTTTCAAATGAGGCGAATGGGTTACTATTGGCCCACTATGGTCAAGGATTGCATGGAGTATGCGCAAAAATGTCAAGCTTGTCAATTCCATGCAAATTTCATCCATTAACCACCAGAACCATTACATCCGACAATTGCTTCACACCCATTTGACGTGTGGGGAATGGATGTTGTTGGACCTATATCACCGAAATCCTCCGCTGGTCACATGTATTTTCTCGCGGCTACGGATTCCTTCTCGAAGTGGGCAGAGGCGGTGCTGCTTAAAGAAGTAAAGAAAGAGAATGTCGTGGATTTCATTAAAGGAAGTATCATCCAGCGGTATGGTGTGCCACGATGCATCATCACAGACAATGCCAAGTACTTCTCTAATAGCGCGACGCAAAAGTTGAGCGAGAAGTTTCACTTCAAGCTACATTTCTCTTCAATGTACAATGCGCCAGCAAATGGGTTGGCGGAAGCGTTCAATAAGACGTTGTGCAATATCTTGAAAAAAGTTGTCAATAAAACACAAAGAGATTGGCATGAGAAAATGGGTGAAGCGCTTTAGGCATATAGAACAACTTATCGCACTGCCACGAATGCCACCCCTTATTCTCTTGTGTTTGGTATTGAAACTGTGTTACCTTTGGAGAAAGAAATTCCATCTTTGAGAATTGCCCTACAAGAAGGCCTCACAAATGAGGAAAATGTCAAATAGCGACTTCAGGAGTTGGAAGCTTTGGACGAGAAGAGGCTTGACGCACAACAACACTTGGAATGCTACCAAGCTCGAATGTCGCACACCTTCAACAAAGGGGTTCGACCTCGATCTTTTCAAGTTGGTGACTTGGTCCTTGCCGTACGTAGACCCATTATCATGACCCACAAGACTGGCCTCAAGTTCAAGTCAAAGTGGGATGGACCCTATGTTGTTAGGGAAGTGTACACCAATGGAGCCTACAAAATTGTGGCTGAAGATGGTTTAAGGATAGGCCCGATTAATAGAAAGTTCTTGAAGAAGTACTATGCTTGAGGAAAGCGGAAAAATGCTCCTACTCTGCACGAGCCTAAACTGCACAAGGGCGACATCATAAAAAAAAAAACTGAACTACGTGATGACTTGATTCCTTCTTTGGAAGGATACGTAGGCAGCTTCAGAATAATGTTCTTAAGCCCAGCCACATCAAAAAAAAAAAAAAAAGGGTTTGACTACCAATAAAGTAAAATTCTTTATTCTATTATTAATAAGTTTTTATTGTCAAAATTTGACTTGTTACAATACAATGGAAGAAAAGACAAAAGGGGATGATAAATCCTAAATCATAAAAAGAGGAACCATCTTTCACATCCAAGTCAAGCCTTTGAAACTGTTGCGTTGTGCTTCAAAAATCTTTCGCAGATTCTTTGCTTTCTCAAGCTCATCAGGGGTGAACTTTAGAGTTTCTTGGATTTGAGCCTTCTCTTTCTCCAAATCTGTAAGCTTCTTGTCATGAAGTCAAAGATTTGTATCTAAAGAGCTCAATGCTTGCTCCAACCTTTGCTGCTCCTTCTTCAAATTCTCCAGAGATTCGAATATCGCTTGACGTTGGTCATAGTCGGTTTGACGAGCTGCAACGTTCTTTGCAATTTCAGATCCTGTACCAGCCAAGCGTTGAGTACATGTTGTCTTACGTGAACAAATAAGTTTTCCTGAGTCGTACTGAGCAACGCTAGTAACAAGACACTTCAACTTGTCTTTGATTGTTGAAGGATCGACCCCATAAAGACTGAGTCCCTCAACCAACAAGTTAAGCTCCCCTTGCTTAGAAATAATGGTATGTGAAGAGTGATACATGATCATATGTTCAATTTGCTCACAAATTTGGGTGGTCGCTTGCAAACGGATCGAGCGAAGTCTTTTATTTGCATCCATGGTACCAGCTCCACCAATGGAGGCCTCAGAGAAAGCTACGTGACATGAAGACCTCGGAGGATTTATTTTTGCTAATAAACCTGCATACACAATATTTCATGAGCATGTGAAATAAAATATATAATAAAGCAAATTTAGATAGATAGAATCCGAGAATACCTTTTGGGTCAAGTGGCAGTTCCCTTTCCTGGGTGCAGGTTTCCTTATGTGATGGAGGATATTTTGTGGAGAATAAGTTTGGACTTCTTCTCCTAATGGGATACAAGTTGTATTGGAACAAGCTTCGCCTTCAAAAATTATGTTTCCTGTAGCCTGTGAGATAAACTGTCAGAGAATATATATATATATATATATATATATATATATATATATATATATATATATAGTCCGTCTATGCTACAGACGTCCGCTGGTGCAGATTCGGCGTTTCCGACGACCGGCGAGGCGGCGACGGAGTATCCGGCGAGTGGGCTTTGCTCGCCCCGGCCCGGCGACCCCGTCTGTGCCGGCCGGAATCTGCAAAATTGCAGAAAAATGACATGTACTGTTCATTTTTCTGCAAATTTGCAGATTCTGGCCGGCTGCCGGCCAGTGATGGACCTCGGGCTGGCACAGACGGGGTCGCCGGACCGGGGCGAGCAAAGCCCACTCGCCGGATACTCCGTCGACGCCTCGCTAGTCACCGGAAACGCCGAACCGTGCTGACGTCCGCAATTGAGAATCCTTATATATATATATATATATATATATATATATATATATATATATATATATATATATATATATATAGTTGGCTCTGATACCAGAAACCAGCGGAAGTAAACATTAAGAAACAACCTTTTAAACAAGGAGTTTAATACAAGATAGTTTAATAAGACAAAATTCTCAACTCATGAGATGTTCTGACTGGATTAAGAAACAACCTTTTAATGATGCATGAAAACTGGAGAATGAAGGAAGAACTGGATAATTGGGTGACTAGCTAAGACAGAAATCTCAACACATGAGATAACTGACTATTACAAAGAGAAGGGAGATGGGTTGACTATTTGGGAGCTCGAGGCTTGGGAGAAACTGAAGTCCGAAAAATGAGCGATGCTTGAACTGAAGGAGTGAGGCTCCTTATATAGGCCTTGGCAATCGACCAAGGGAATCTTCTTTTACTGTGGGATTGACTGTTTTTACTGAGGAATCATGCTTTTACTGTGCAATTACTCACAAGGTGACAAAACAGGAAGCAGCACGATTAGCTGTGTTTTGCACCGAAAGTGAATAGTAAAAAAGTCACTGTTCATGAATAGTGATTTGTCTCATAAAAATGGGTCTTGACTGTCTTGATAATAATCTTCATGATCGGCCCATCTTTTAGGTGGTGACTTGGGTTTGGACTGGGCTGTTGATTGACTGGAGGAAGGCGAGGAATGAGCTGAGCTAGTATCCTCATCTTCAGAACTGCTTGATTGGTTGGAGAGTTGGGCCATGATTTGTTCGGCTAACTCCTTTAATTCACTCATGCTGACTTTTTTAGAAGAGGAAGCCTTTCCTTTAGATTTTGAGGAGGAGGCACCCTTCTTTGATGTTGAAACGGGCCTTGACTGGGCATCTGGAGAAGTTGACTGGGCCGGTGCTGTCTGCCGGATTGGGCTTTGCTGGAGTGAAGGCCTGATTGAGGTTACTGGTAGTGGGGTGATCTGAGCCGGACTGGCAGGTGATTGATTGACTGGAAATTCTGTATTGAAATTGTGCAATGTCTGCTCTACTTTGAATTTATCTCACCATTTGACTAAGAATTCTCTGGAAACAGTACCAAGAGTAACTCCAGGTTCCTCTTGGAGTTTGTATTGCCATTTGAAAATATAATGGACCTTGTATTTAGACATAAAATGTAATATGGGGGGGAAATTCATGTCATAGTCAGAGAATGTCATGACTTTGGTAAATCGATTAACTGCATCCTGAAGAGGTTCAGGTAAAAGATCAAAAGGAAAACCATGTGAATGCCACCAGGAGTAGAACCACATGGGGAAATTTCTTGGAAAGGTTTTATCAAAATTAATAAACCAAGAATGATTGAAATCAAGAGTTTGGTGTAAAAAGATTTTGTGCCAAGCCTCTTCATATTGATAATAACTAAATGAAATATCATTATATTGGTGATATGTATATGGAGGGTCTTTCCAGTCCTCAAGCGTGAAGATCCTGACCAAATAAATTGAATGATATAGTAGTTTATCTGGGTCTTTAGTATCATAAATGGGCTTAATGGTAACAGAATTTGTTTGAAAGAGAATTTGCGTAAAAAATTTTAATGACTGAGAAGGGTCTGACCAAGCAAAATGCTGATTGGGGGGAAAATACATTTTTGCTAAAGCTATGGGAGATTTAATATGGCGTAAACATGGTTCGACATTAAATAAGTTTTGAGAAACTTTTAAAACATATGGGGATGACTTTTTAGAAGAATAAGGCCTGACAGGTTGACTAGGGTATGAAACTGCATATGGATCATATTGAGAAACTAGGGCTGACTGAAAACTGGGCCGAGGACCAATAGTAGATCCAAGGAAATGAGTTGGATTTGGTAAATGATGATAACTAGGATGACTAGGAACTAGAGCCTGACTAGAAGAGGGCTCAACTTTGACTGTTGTGTTTGATTCTGTTTTGACTGCTGGAGCACTGGGCTCCGGTGTCTGCTGCTGCTGCTTTGCTCTGGCCCGGGTCGTCATGGGAAGGGCCCTGGAGGAATTCACGAGTCAGAAAGTCTGGTATATGGTTGTCTTCTCCTTTAATGAATGCAATTTCGAAATCAAAGACACTTAAAATAGCTTGCCATCTGGCAAATATTTGTTTACTTGCAATATTTTGCACATCTTTTTCCAAAACATGTTTTGCACTTTTGCAATCAACTCTGATTAAGAATTTTTGATTTAATAAATCATCTTGGAATTTACTGACACAAAGGACAATAGATAAAATTTCTTTTTTAATAGTACTGTAATTGCGTTGTGATTGTGTCCATGCACCAGAATAGAACCTGACAATTTGCTCAGGATGAGCAGGAGAAATCTGTTGTTTAAGGATACCGCCGAAACCTATTTCTGAGGCATCAGTTTCTACAATTTTGAAAGATTCTGCTAAAGGAATACCTAAGCATGGTAATGTTTTGACATGACTTTTAATTTCTTTAACAAGGTTAGTATGAATAATCGTCCAAGGAGGGGGATTCTTTTGAAGTCTATCAAATAAAGGTTTGCATTTTTGTCGAAGATTTTGGTAAAAGTCGGCGACATAGTTTAATGAACCTAGAAATCTTTGGAGTTGATTTTTATCTAAAATTATGTCTGGGAATTTATCAGCAAATTGGATGACTCTGTGGATTGGTGTGATTTGGAGTTGATGTATATTGAATCCTAAAAAACGGATATTTGTTTGAAAAAGTTTAATTTTTGAAGCTGATATTACTAAGCCACTGGCTTTCATTACATTGTAGAATTGATTTAAATGTTTCCAATGCTGATCAATAGATTGTGAGAAAATGAGGACATCATCAATGTAAACGATTATAAAATGACTGTATTGGTTTAATATGTCATTCAAAATATTTTGGAATTCGCTAGGGGCATTTTTAAGGCCGAAAGGCATAACGTTCCATTCATAATGGCCAAAAGGAGTGACAAAAGCAGTTTTATATTTATCATTTTCATGTATTTGAATTTGCCAGAATCCAGATTTTAAATCGAATTTAGAGAAGATTACTGAATTATTTAGTCGGTTAATAAGGTCGCGTTTGTTGGGAATGGGATATCGTATCCATTCTAAGACTGTATTGAGAGGTTTATAGTTTATAACTAATCGAGGAGCACCTCTTTCTAATTCGGCATTTTTCTGAACATAGAAGGCAGAGCAAGACCAAGGGGATTTGCTGTGACGAATTATTCCTTTTTTTAATAAATCTTGAATTTCTTTTTTACAAAATTCCATGGTTTCGTGATTCATTTGAATTGGACGAGCTTTTGTAGGAATATTCTTTTCATCAAAATTTTTAATATAGGGAAGTTTAACAATATGTTTTTTCCTATGCCACAAGGCATTAGGAATATCTGAACATAAGTCTCCAATAATTTTTTCTTCAAAATTTTTAATTTTGTTTTGGAGAGAAAGATCTTGTAATTGGTATTCAATTCTTTTGAAATCAATTTCTTCTTTTAAATAAGTTATTTGCTGTCGTTTTGCCGTGATTAAATTAATAGTTTTTGAAATGGAATTTTCTTGGAAAGCCTTTAGAGTATGTATTTCAGGGTTGGAGAGGAAATGGAATTTAACTGGTTGGCCAAAAGGGTAGGTTGTAATACCATCATATTCTGTCATAAAAGGGTAAAGAAGGGTGATGAAAGGGAGTCCTAGAATAACCTTGTCATTTAGGTCTTTAACTAGAAGGAATGGGGTCTTGAAGCAAACATTGTCTTGGCAGACATGTGCTTTGGAAATTTCATATTTGATATTCATTTTGGCGCCATTTGCAGATCGAAGGGACTCTTTTGTTTTTTCGAAATATTTTGAAGGAATCAGACCTTCTTGAATACAGTTTAGGTCAGCACCTGAGTCGACTAAAACTGGAGTTGTAAATGAGAAGTCTTTTATCCATATTTGAACTGTAGTATACCATTTTTTAAGATTAATTTGTTGAATAGTATTAATAGTAGCATGTTCGCATATTTCTTCGTTTTGTTGAATAGTCGGTGAAGGAGAAGGCATTGGAGATGAAGTATTGTTTTGTATTTTAAATATTTGAGTATCAATTTTTACTAGATTCAAGTCTCCTTTGATATCTTTATTTTCAAGTGTTAATTCCATTTGTTGTTGTTGTAAAGATTGAATTTCTGATTTAATTATTTTTATTTCATGTTGAAGATCTTGGAGCGTTATTTCTGGTTTTTTATTTTTGAATTTATCAAAAGTTGTAGTAAGAGAGATTCTTTCTGGTGGAGTATTATTGACGTGTTCTTGGGTGATTAATTTTTTTAATTTCTTAAGATACTTTGTTTTAATATCTGGATTTTCGATTTTCCCAATTAAATCAATTAATAATTCTTCTTGTTCTTCCTGTTTGGAAAGTACATTAATAGATTTACACCAAGCGTCTTTGCATGCTAACTTAATATTTGGGGAAGAAGATGTTTCAGAACTGGAGGAAGCAGATGACTCAATTGACATAGATTCGTTTTCATCGTTTTCAATTTCAGAATCAGTATCTCTTATTTCTAATAATCGTATAAGATTGTCTCGTTCTTCTTGACTGATTTTTAATTGGTTGATTGTATTTTTTAATGGACATTTATTAGCAAAATGACCAGGTTTACCGCATTTATAACATTTAGTTTTGTCAGAAGGAGGGGACTTCTTTTGTTTATTATGTTTTGGCTGGAATTTTCTAAATTTTTTAAATTTGTTTTTAGTATAAAATTTATCAGGTGTGAAATCGTTGTTATTTTGGGACCGATATTTATGACGGTTAAATCTTCTTTTACTAGGATAGTAATTAGATTCATATTTGTGTTTTTTCTTTCTAGAGGGAGGAATAGATGATAGACCATATTGTTCACAAAATGTTCCTAATTCATACTTTGCTTTTCTTTTTTCAGTTTTTGTTTGAGAATTTAGTTTCATATCAATACACATCTTTAGACCTTCTTTTTGAATGATTGTGATAATATTTCCGTAGGTAAGGTTATTGTACTCAATGTGATCTGTTTCGTTACTTAGAACTTGTCTAATTTTGTGAGCGAAGAGTTTTGGTAAGCCGTTAATAAATTTTTCTTTCCAAAAGGGTTGGTTACTATCGTCTCTAAGCATAACTCTAGAGATAAAAACATCTTTGTACCATTTGAAATCACTTAGTGTTGGACATCTTAGGTTACTAAGTTGGTCGTGAATTCTGGACGTAATGTGACTTGGGGTGCCAATAAAATGTTGGATAATTGTATAGAATAAAGTGTTTACTGCATCAGAAACTCCTTTTCCAATACTTTCGTCAAAAATGGGGTTGCCATCTTCATCTTGTTTAATTGCATATTTTATTTGGTCTCTCGATTCTGCTGTGAGATGTTTTTCCCACCAGGAATGGAGTGTTCCTGTGAATCCGGTAACTAATATATCTACAATTTCAGGTTGACTGAAATTATGATTGGTAACATAACTGTTTGCTGTCATTGACATATGATGTAGTTTATTTAGGATTTCGTTTTCAGATAAATTATCGATATTCCATTCATATGTTTTATCAGAAGAGACTGAGAATTGATTATTGGGAAGGGTAGTAGGTTTTATGTCTATTGGTAAAGGACGATCTATCCATGTTTTGAATTTGGTTTCTTTGGATAATTAATTCTTGATAATTGAAGATCTTGAAATGTTTGGTTAATTTTTGAGATTGTACTGGAATCCGTATTAGATGATTCAGTTGATGTTTCTGAAATTTTATTATTGTGTATGACTGAAAGACTACTACTTGGTTCATTTTTAATAGATTTTAATAATTGATCAATTTTTTGGGCAGTAGAAGTTGGTTTGTTTGTGTTGAGGTTACTAAAACGGACTAAAGGTGTTTCAGTTTGTGGTTTAGGAAGTATACTAACTTTGGTAGATATTATGTCTACTTTGGTTTCAATTTTATCTAGTTGTTGGCCTATAGTTATTAAACTTTGGTTGGAATAATTATTTTGTTCAATAATTTTCTTATGTTCTGGATCATGTTTATCATCAGTTATTTTAAAAGGTGAAGCCATCATTTTTTGTTGTAGATGTTCGACAACGATGTTCTCTATAGGGGGGTGAGTGGTTGTTACTACAACATTGGTTGTTGTCCATTTAGATTTTGTTAATGTTTGAATATTTTTATTTAAATTGTCAATAAAATCAAGAAAGAATATTTCTGTTTGATTTTGTAACATATAATTTTTCCAATCTTGAAACAGTTGTTTTCGTTGTTCGATTAAAGGGAACTGTTGACGGTATTGGTTTCGACGTTGGATATTTTCTTCTAAGGTGAGATTTGTTACTAACTTAGGAAAATCTATTGTAAAGGGTCTTAACGGACTGTTGGGGGCCATAGAGTCTGAGACAATGTTTTCAGAGCTTTCACCGCTTTCCTGAAAATCATGCTCAGGTGCCCTGACGAGGGTGCTTAGTTGGGGATTAATAGGGGGAATAATTTCAAAATCAGAAGCTGTAGGAGTAGGAGAAGTAGGTTCTTCTTCAACTGTAGGAGGTTCTTCATAAGTAGGATAAGTGACTTGAGAATTAGTGTTTAAATTTTTTATTTGTAATTTTTGCAATTCTTCTTCTAATTCTTTTATCCGAATATTTTTTATTTCTGTTTCTAATTCAGAATCTCTTCTAGAGATCGAAGAGATACCTAGAGAAACCATTAGACCAACTAGAAGGAAACCCTGACTAAGAATGTATATCAGAGCCAACTATCTGTTCTTTTTCTATATCTCAATCCCCAGGTGGCAGACTACCGCCTAGGAGAGGTCATTGAGATTGATCTATTTATCTGCTTATATTGTGTTGTGATTGTGTTCTTGCCCAAGTCTCTTAAGTTTGTCTATAACCCTATCCTTTCTGTCTCGCCTTTAGTCTGTATTTTCTCCAACCAAACAGTAAGATACCAGGTCCAAACAGTAAGTCCCGGAGAGGCATGAGCGGATGCGGCATGAGCGGAGAAGAGAATTTCAGGATTCTTCAGGCGCCCAGTCTTGATCGTGGTTGTAGTCAAGCTTAATATACTGGTCACTTACTCTTTCATCTCCCATTATGAGTCGATTATTTAGATCTTCCTCAGTCTCTTCTAGTTCGTCTAGATCCTTCCTCAATAGGATTCCAGATATAGTCAATGAAGAACAAATAGAATACCAGTCAAACGATAACATTGATATTAATGATTGGAATATTCCTAGAGTCCCTAGTAATGAAATTTACAAGAAAAAATGGTCACTCTCTTCATTTAAAAGTGAACATCATATTAAAACAGTCGAGCAAGTTTATGCTCTTAGTAAAGATCATGAAACATGTCAACTTTTCAGTCCTGAATCCATTAAAAAACATAAAAAAGATGGTCACAATTTCCTCCATATTGGATTAGTCCAAATTGGTGTTAAACCATTAACCAGAAAAGGTCTGAATGCTTCAGTCCTTCTCTGTCTAAGAGATGCTAGATTTACAGATTTTAATGATAGCACTCTCGGTATGATCGAGTCAAGCCTATTCAATGGGCCAATACATTTTGATTGCTATCCTGATTTCACGATCAGTCTTAGTGATCCTCATATATTAAAAGCCTTAACATTAAATGTCAAAACTTCTGGATATAATGTTCTAGAAGGAACGCAACCATTAGCCTTAATTTATCGAATTCATTATAAAGTTACTGGAACAAATATGAATTTTCAAGCTATTAATAAAAGTCCTAAAAACCAAACACTTTTAATTCACAGCAATCAAGATAATGCTAATATCAGAGTTCCCCATACAGTAAAATGGTCTGACGTCCAACTTCCCTCTGAATGGTCTCTCACTAATGAAAATCAACCAGTAAACATACGACACAGTGTCTCCGACTTAAGTGGAATACACCAATACAATGATGGTACAATAAGAATTAACTTTCGTAATCAAAATCCTATTCATCGTCCTCAAATTACAGAATTAGACCAATCTTCTAGACAATCTTTCGTCTCTGCCAGACGTTCATTCACTGGTTCCACTAAAGCTGAATCTTCGATCTCTAGAAGAGATTCTGAATTAGAAACAGAAATAAAAAATATTCGGATAAAAGAATTAGAAGAAGAATTGCAAAAATTACAAATAAAAAATTTAAACACTAATTCTCAAGTCACTTATCCTACTTATGAAGAACCTCCTACAGTTGAAGAAGAACCTACTTCTCCTACTCCTACAGCTTCTGATTTTGAAATTATTCCCCCTATTAATCCCCAACTAAGCACCCTCGTCAGGGCACCTGAGCATGATTTTCAGGAAAGCGGTGAAAGCTCTGAAAACATTGTCTCAGACTCTATGGCCCCCAACAGTCCGTTAAGACCCTTTACAATAGATTTTCCTAAGTTAGTAACAAATCTCACCTTAGAAGAAAATATCCAACGTCGAAACCAATACCGTCAACAGTTCCCTTTAATCGAACAACGAAAACAACTGTTTCAAGATTGGAAAAATTATATGTTACAAAATCAAACAGAAATATTCTTTCTTGATTTTATTGACAATTTAAATAAAAATATTCAAACATTAACAAAATCTAAATGGACAACAACCAATGTTGTAGTAACAACCACTCACCCCCCTATAGAGAACATCGTTGTCGAACATCTACAACAAAAAATGATGGCTTCACCTTTTAAAATAACTGATGATAAACATGATCCAGAACATAAGAAAATTATTGAACAAAATAATTATTCCAACCAAAGTTTAATAACTATAGGCCAACAACTAGATAAAATTGAAACCAAAGTAGACATAATATCTACCAAAGTTAGTATACTTCCTAAACCACAAACTGAAACACCTTTAGTCCGTTTTAGTAACCTCAACACAAACAAACCAACTTCTACTGCCCAAAAAATTGATCAATTATTAAAATCTATTAAAAATGAACCAAGTAGTAGTCTTTCAGTCATACACAATAATAAAATTTCAGAAACATCAACTGAATCATCTAATACGGATTCCAGTACAATCTCAAAAATTAACCAAACATTTCAAGATCTTCAATTATCAAGAATTAATTATCCAAAGAAACCAAATTCAAAACATGGATAGATCGTCCTTTACCAATAGACATAAAACCTACTACCCTTCCCAATAATCAATTCTCAGTCTCTTCTGATAAAACATATGAATGGAATATCGATAATTTATCTGAAAACGAAATCCTAAATAAACTACATCATATGTCAATGACAGCAAACAGTTATGTTACCAATCATAATTTCAGTCAACCTGAAATTGTAGATATATTAGTTACCGGATTCACAGGAACACTCCATTCCTGGTGGGAAAAACATCTCACAGCAGAATCGAGAGACCAAATAAAATATGCAATTAAACAAGATGAAGATGGCAACCCCATTTTTGACGAAAGTATTGGAAAAGGAGTTTCTGATGCAGTAAACACTTTATTCTATACAATTATCCAACATTTTATTGGCACCCCAAGTCACATTACGTCCAGAATTCACGACCAACTTAGTAACCTAAGATGTCCAACACTAAGTGATTTCAAATGGTACAAAGATGTTTTTATCTCTAGAGTTATGCTTAGAGACGATAGTAACCAACCCTTTTGGAAAGAAAAATTTATTAACGGCTTACCAAAACTCTTCGCTCACAAAATTAGACAAGTTCTAAGTAACGAAACAGATCACATTGAGTACAATAACCTTACCTACGGAAATATTATCACAATCATTCAAAAAGAAGGTCTAAAGATGTGTATTGATATGAAACTAAATTCTCAAACAAAAACTGAAAAAAGAAAAGCAAAGTATGAATTAGGAACATTTTGTGAACAATATGGTCTATCATCTATTCCTCCCTCTAGAAAGAAAAAACACAAATATGAATCTAATTACTATCCTAGTAAAAGAAGATTTAACCGTCATAAATATCGGTCCCAAAATAACAACGATTTCACACCTGATAAATTTTATACTAAAAACAAATTTAAAAAATTTAGAAAATTCCAGCCAAAACATAATAAACAAAAGAAGTCCCCTCCTTCTGACAAAACTAAATGTTATAAATGCGGTAAACCTGGTCATTTTGCTAATAAATGTCCATTAAAAAATACAATCAACCAATTAAAAATCAGTCAAGAAGAACGAGACAATCTTATACGATTATTAGAAATAAGAGATACTGATTCTGAAATTGAAAACGATGAAAACGAATCTATGTCAATTGAGTCATCTGCTTCCTCCAGTTCTGAAACATCTTCTTCCCCAAATATTAAGTTAGCATGCAAAGACGCTTGGTGTAAATCTATTAATGTACTTTCCAAACAGGAAGAACAAGAAGAATTATTAATTGATTTAATTGGGAAAATCGAAAATCCAGATATTAAAACAAAGTATCTTAAGAAATTAAAAAAATTAATCACCCAAGAACACGTCAATAATACTCCACCAGAAAGAATCTCTCTTACTACAACTTTTGATAAATTCAAAAATAAAAAACCAGAAATAACGCTCCAAGATCTTCAACATGAAATAAAAATAATTAAATCAGAAATTCAATCTTTACAACAACAACAAATGGAATTAACACTTGAAAATAAAGATATCAAAGGAGACTTGAATCTAGTAAAAATTGATACTCAAATATTTAAAATACAAAACAATACTTCATCTCCAATGCCTTCTCCTTCACCGACTATTCAACAAAACGAAGAAATATGCGAACATGCTACTATTAATACTATTCAACAAATTAATCTTAAAAAATGGTATACTACAGTTCAAATATGGATAAAAGACTTCTCATTTACAACTCCAGTTTTAGTCGACTCAGGTGCTGACCTAAACTGTATTCAAGAAGGTCTGATTCCTTCAAAATATTTCGAAAAAACAAAAGAGTCCCTTCGATCTGCAAATGGCGCCAAAATGAATATCAAATATGAAATTTCCAAAGCACATGTCTGACAAGATAATATTTACTTCAAGACCCCATTCCTTCTAGTTAAAGACCTAACTGACAAGGTTAGTTTAGGTGTTATATATATATATATATATATATATATATATATATATATTCGTTGAGACGTGCAAAGAGAAGACACCAAAAAAAAGCCGTCAATCTGACATAAGAAAAAAGGTGTGTCTCCTGTTCTTAAAAAAAAAAAAATTGTTGCCACATCTCACGTGAAGGTGGTGCCCAAAAGATGAGTGCCCATTTTAAAGACATGGAAGAATATTGTCAGTTTGTCACATCTTATGTCATTTTTCTAAAAAAAAAAAAGGAAAGTTGATTGCATGGTGATGTTGGGCTTATGGCTCACAGGATTGGAAGTAGTGATTAAATAAAAGTAATGATTATTTTGTGCACAGAGGATCATCCCAATAAATGCATATATAAAATTGGGTCACTGAGAAACAGAGAAAATAATCAAATCCCTACTAAAAAAAAATGTACCTTAAAGTTCTGTAACAATGGTTGTGAGGAGCCTGGGATGTCACTAAGAAAGTTGTCATCAATAGTAAACTCAGCCCTGGGGTCGCAATAAACCGAGCCAAGCGCGGCCTCATTCTTCTGACGCTTAAAGTGCACTTCATTAGTGCTACTGCTGCTTTCACTAGGCATTTTGGGTTTGGTACCAACCTCCTTCAATTTAGGACGATGACTCGAAACGAGACAGGGGTTTGAAGAATCTCCAACATCTTCTAGCACTTGAGCTAGTTGGGCTTAGTGATTACCGTCAGGGGGCAACGTCTTATGAGGAGATGCACGAGGCTCGTTTTCACGCTCGACTTCATGAGAAGCCACGTTATGGCGACGAGGTGGTGCACGAACAATGATCATGTGGTACTTCGCTTTCATAAGATTATGTGGTGAGCTATTAATAATGGCCAGTTTTAGGGGGTTCTTTTGTGCATGACGATAAACTTTGGACCACCAGTCAACATAATCTTGAGTAACCAGATACATCGAAGAAGCATTTTTGACAGGCAACGACGCTACACTCTTTATCTGACGCCTAGTCAAAGTGTCCCAATACAAGTATGTCATAGCCAATGCGCCTGTTCGAGTATCCTTCTTGAGTGAACCAGGACCATGTTGAACATAGCCGAATTGCCGACTAAACCGATGGGGACTGTAGGGTTGAACGACTCGTCTGCTATTCTGCCTCAAAGATAGGTACCCAGAGCGCAGGTTGATGAGGTATGAGTGGTCTACACGGCCAATGCCATCGTTGTCGGTAATCACTTTGCGTTCTTGAGGTATTCTGGTCAATATGCTCATCTTTACATTGTCGCACGAAGTAAACAAGGAGCGAGCTTGCGAGTCATCAAAATGCTTTGCTGAGAGCTCTCCTGAAAGGAGAGCCATGAAAGGCCTGAAATCATCATTAAGGGGAGAACGAAAGTAGGTGCCAAATATACAGCCAACCACCCGTATATGTAATGAAAAGGAAGTGTAGCCGAACAACCCCCTGGGATAGCAGAGGTAGAGATTTCGTTGAGACCTTGGTAAACGTTCGCCAGTACAGGTATCGTTAGACCATAGTTCCTCCCTTGAGACATCTTACCAGCGACTTGGAACACTCCAGGATGAATCAATCCTGTGTCGTCCATGGGAAAAACAAACAAGCATAACCAACAAGCATAAAAAGCAGCAGGGTAAGTAGACGCTATGAGCGCATCATCAATGCCCACGTCCTCAAAAGGTGCGTGGTCTTCTGGAATTCGTTGTCGGATCTCAGGGATGATGCCAGGTGGGTTGTGTGCATGGAGAAGTGCATCTCTCTTATTCTGTGTGCTTTTAGTTGGAGGCTTCTTATATTTCATCTTCCCTCTGTACCAATAGCGTATTCACGCCATTATCTTCACCTTCGACCCTTGACCTTCTTTCCGAAGCTTGTGGTAAGCACGGAACAAGTAACGGCAGCTCTTGGGCATGAATGGCTCGCCTTCAATATCCTTTGCAAAGAACTCATCAATAGGTGGGACCACCTCGTCATAAAATCTTCCAGCAATGGGCAAACCTCCAATCTGCTCGAGGTCCCAAAGAGAGATAGACATCTCTCCCTGTGATGTATGCAGAGTATTCGTGGTTGGACACCAATTCTCGTAAAAAACTCGAATGACAGGAGCGACGCGGTCATAGCTGAATAATGAAACGATCACCGCTCGGTAAAGGCCAGCCTTGCGAACTTGGTTTTCATTTCGGCTCAAGACGTCTTCTAACCACTCCCAATAGTATTATGTATAGGAAAAACCACCATTTGTTCAGAACCCACTCCACTGTACAGAGCCGTTGCACACTCGATCAATGAGAAGTGCGTATGACTCATGAGAAGTGCTTTGGTCATGATGTGCCGATTTCAACAACAACACATCCGCGTTCCGCTTCTCATTGCTGGACTTTGACGGTTGAAAGGTAGCTAATTGACGAGTTGCGACATGGGTCCATTGGGGAATGTGAGCTGAATCGTCATAAGGAGGCTTCTCAACAGCATAGGGCCCAGTAAGGGAAGGGTACACATCCAAGGTAGTGTCGTCGGTTTGGGCGTCTTCGACATCTTCAAGGATAGTGATGGTGCCTCTCTTGAAACACTTAACGATTTCCACCATGCTGAAGAAAAAACAATACACGCAAAGCCTAAATACTTTGAGTGGTTATTTTCACGTCTATGAGGTGAAAGCAACCAAGTGGTTAGGTAATCGTTTCTTGAAATTGTACACGCAAATTCTAAAGACTTTGAGTGATTACTTTCGAGGTGAAAGTAACCAAGTGGTTAGCACGTTCGCATTCTTCAAGCGTTCGTCGGAATCCTGAAACGAAAAATAACAACAAAAAAAACAAAATGAGGCGTAAAAAAAAAAGAAAAAAAAAAAAAACGTGGTCTCATTGATAAAGCCACCCACCCACGTGAAATTCTGATCCAAGCATAGATCAATTATCAATTATATATCTGATTAAAGCATGAATCAATTATATATGATTAAACCAGCCATCACTTTATCCTACTGCTCTAAAGTCTTTTCGTTCAGTTTTAAAAAAAGGAGTGTGACAAGTTCCTGGCAACCAAACAACACAGGGACCGAGAAAAATTAACATAATAAAGAGTGGTGTGCTTGTGCGGGTAAGGAGTACAAAATACCTCACTGTAGTCTCTGCTATTCTTGTCGGGGTCGGTCCCTTCTGTTACATAGCAAATTAGAGGCAGTCTGCGACATGGAAACCGAGAAACAAAAAAAAAAGAGGAAAAAAAGAAGTCAGTATAAGCCTAAAGGCACGGAGGATCAAAGCCAATCGCCGGTAAAAAAACAAAAAAGAGAGAGCCGACGTCTGAAATTAACCTGAAGGAGACGGTGCTGAGATGAAAAAGGTCTGAAACGTGACCCTAATTTATATTGGTAGTTAGGGTTTTCTGTATAAAAAATTTCGTTGAGGCTTGAAAAAAAATATGGAGAGAATAGAAGGTTATCCCGCCATATATGGCGTCAAATCACTTATTGATTGACGTAAAAGTTGATGGCTGCGTATTTTATTAAAAAAAAAAAAGAGGGTTTCTAACCATACAAATATGGTGGGAATATTCTCACTTAATACAAGTTTTGGAACTTACTCAATTGAAACCTTTCATGCCAAATTAAAATATAGGGGCGCACAAAAAAATGTCTCAATCAAACAAATCAGGTCTAGGAATTCAATTCCCTCCTAAAGTTGGATTCTTTATAAATATATAGAATCCCACGAAAGTGGTCTCTGCAATTCTGAGAGCTCCACAACCTTTTGACCTCCATCAAATTGGAGAGGCCCTGACAAAATTCAAGAGTTCCTGCAAGTGCAAGGAAACCCTTTGAGTAGTCCCAAAATTGGTTAGGTCAAAATCCAAACTTCAAGCCACGCCTCTGACGCGCGATGACGACATGTCTATGACGTACCTTGAAGTGGGGGCATTTGTTGACAAATTAAATTTTAATGAATAAAATATTCATTAAATTATTAAATATGTGTCTGGACCCAATAAAAGTTTACACGTAGCTTATAAGTAGACATAGACACATAGTCAATAAGATTATAAGAACTACACGTGGTGACATGCAAATAGGGGATCGGTAATAAATTATTTGATTCCAATTCGAATTAAATATTAAATGTTACGGGACAATCCGATATCAATCAACATAAATTGATTATCGACATTGTAGTCTAACATTTAATTAAATTGGTCAAAATCCTTAAACAGTCATAATTAAATCGATTGTTAAAGCTGATCAATCAGAGATAACAGAATTGCAAAAGTGTTTTTTTTATGTAACTGGAATACAACACTTAAGCAAAACAGTCATACATTTGGTTATGTATGCAAGAACCTGAACACAAGCTCTCAAACCTGAAAACTTTCTTTTGTGCTCACTTTAACCTGTAAAACATGATGCTGCAAGTATGTCCATATATTTATACATTGCCCAGTAAATTTTCAAGCAGAAACAGAGATCACAACACTTATAACATTGTAAATGCTCAAGGACGTGAATTATAGAATTCAGTAAATCACCGTAATCAAGATATGGAGTTTTGAACTTCTTATACTTCAACAACAATAACAAAAAAGCAAAATTGCTAAAACATTATTATAAGAGCAAACCTAGTCCAGGAAACAATTAAGCAAAAGCAATTGAACTTTATTCTAGAAAACTCCCACTGTCCTCAAGTTCTCTTAAGCATCTAAATCAAAACGCATATGTTGCTAACATGTTCCTTGAAAGCTGCTACATGCATGGCTTTAGTAAATGGATCAGCTAACTAAGACAAAGTTCCTATTTTCAAAACTTCAATCTCACCATCCTTGACTTTATCTCTAACATCGTAATACTTAAGGGCTATGTGCTTAGAATTGTTAGACCTCTTGTTATTCTTGTTGAAGTACACTGCTGCATTGTTGTCACAGAAAAATTTCATAGGCCTCGAAATAATGTTGTCAACCAAGTTTGTTTGAACCAAGAAATTTTTCAGCCACACACCCTCACACATTGCATCATAAATTGCTACAAATTCAGCCTGCATTGTGGATGTGGTGATCAGTCCCTGCTTGACACTTTTCCAATCTACTGCACCTCCAGCTAAAGTGAACACATAACCAGTAATTGACTTATTTGAACATGGAAAGTGACTAGTAAAATATGAATCACAATAAGCAACAATCTCAAGGTTTTTGACTCTTCTGTAAACTAACAAGTGAGATTTTGTCTTTTGTAAGTATCTCCAAACCTTCTTGCCTCCCACCCAAAGTTCCGGCCCAGGATTGGACTGAAATCTAGACAAAATCCCAACAGCATAAGCTAAGTCTGGCCTCGTACACACTTGTGCATACGTCAAGCTTCCAATGAGTTGAGCATATGGCTTTCCCTTCATACTTTGCCTTCCCTATTCAGTTTGTGGACATTGATTCTTTGTCAATTTATCACCTTTTGACTTTGGAGTTTCAACAGTTGAACAATCTTGCATATCAAACCTCTTTAATACTTTGTTGATGTATCCTTCCTGTGATAGTCTCAATACTCTATATATATATATATATATATATATATATGATAGAAGTCGGTCCTTATTGGTGTTTGATGGTAGTTTCCATCACATGATGATTACAAGGATGACATTCTTTTTTACTTTTTATCTATAATATTAATTCTGCAATGTTATAATTCAGACATGAAAAGGGTTTTATAAAATTTGCTTTATTGACGTCTATGATGGTTTTGATCGACTTGGGGAGAATCTGGAGTCTAAGTACTCCTGCCCTAATCAACTGATTCAAGTCGATCATTCAACTCCTTGATAACAGACAGAGTTTACTTTGAGTCGTCTGTCATCTTCCAAGTTAAGATGGAAGACTTCGTATCATGTCCACGAATGCGGAGTGAAAATCACGGAAGTCGGTCTTTATTGGTGTTTAATGGGAGTATCTGGCCTTCATATGACAGAATTGTCATGGCGCGTGTAGAAGTTGCATAATCAGTTCCTCAGTTTTGGCGGACTTAAGAAGAGCGTGAATCATGAAAAATGACTTTTAGTGCACTTCCACTTGCTCACATCACATCCATATGGTGAAGTTATCACAATATATTTTGTGGGGATAAGATTATTCTGTGGCCATATCATTCAGCAAAGACCAAGACTATTATCATTTCTAAGATACTAATCATACTATAAAAGAAAGGAAACGATGAACGTACGTACTGAGAAATGGTTATTGATACAATGGTTCAAAAGAAAGCCTGCAGCTCTGTCTACTTGATTCCCTTCATATTCTTAGTGCTTGTATTCTGTTCATCACAGATAGCATTTGCCAGAGTTTACAAGATTTCGAAAAGCAGTTGGTTTTTCCCACAAATTATATTTTAATCTGTTGTTGAATTTATATGCCCTGGTTAGTTTTACTAATCAACTTTCTTAATGTCAATGCAGAGGGGCTCACTGTAGGCACAGCAAACTGTGTAGGACGGTATAACAGAAATTGTTATAGCAGGGGTGAAAGACCTGAAAGAGCGCATCAGGGCGGCGGGTGTGAACCAGATTGTGGTTGAGCCACTTACGGTTATTGATCTGTTGAAGTGATGTTAGAATATAAATGGACTTGTTACAATGATACTCAATATACATGAATCATAAGTAAAATATGAATACTAGTTCGACATGGATAATGATTTGTTACTTTCCTAGTTGGATTAGGAATCCGTGTATTGGTCCTAAAGCTAAGGAAATCTATTCGATATCTATGAGAAGATATATTGCAGTATTTGATTCAGTATCTAATTAGGATTCTTGGACTTAAAGTAATCCTTTATGGAAGGACTCTTTGATTCTTAATCTTATATATACATATGGTTTAGTCCCTGTTGATCCCATCGTTTTTAGCATTTTTGTTCTGTCCATATCAGAAGCTTTGGTGGTGATCTAACAGAAGACATAGCCTCATTGTTTCTTATTTTAGGTTCTATATCGAAGATGGATCCGATTAAAGGAGTTGATGGTATTAGGGCTGGGCATGGGACGGGATGGGCCGGGATTGAGTGAATCCCGTCCCGTCCTGGAAATAAAAAAACGGGACGGGACGGGACGGGACGGCGTTTTCAGAAACCTGTCTCGTACGTCCCGATCCCGAACGGGACCGGGACGAGACCGGGACGGGATCGGGATCCCGACAAATTTGCTGCAGCTGCTACTTTCCTGCTTTTTTCTTCAAACTTATTCAATATACATGTATAATTGATATATAAGGTATCCACATGCATATAAATTGATGCAAAATGTAAATCATAGTAACCAAGTCAAATCATCCAACTAATATCCAAAATCACACAAGCAAAAAAAAAAGACATTAAAACTTGAAAATGTATATACCTAGCTCAACACCTTCATAGAATTCATAGTTTTCAATTGTGATACCCTGCTGAACCAGGCTGAACCAGGGTGAACCAAGCTGAACCAAGCTAGAACTGGAACCTTGATTCTTTATCAAAGTGATTCACCCTGCTGATACTGAACCAGGGTGAACCAAGCTGAACCAAGCTGAACCAAGGTAGAACTGGAACCTTGATTCTTTATCAAGGTGATTCACCTTGAATATCAAGGGCTTACTTCTTTTTGATATATAAGATATCCACATGCATATAAATTGATGCAAAATGCAAACCTTAGTAACCAAGTCAAATCATCCAACTAATATCCAAAATCACACAAGCAAAAAAACTAAAAAAGAACATGAATGACATTCAAAGTACTGAAATCAACAAGAACATAGATGCATAGGTCCAACTAATATCCAAACTCAAACCATAATATAATCTGCTCAGGCCTAGATATATGAACTAATATCCAAACTCAAATCATAATATACCAACAATCAAGCAACCCCAACCCTAACCATAAATATATCAAACATCAATGGGACCAGCAGCAATGCCTTTTCCCTTTGCTTTTGCTCTTGAAGATGGAGGCGGACACACATTAGTTTTGCTACTTGTTGTGCTCTCATGCTCTGCAAATGACCAAATGTACATAAGTAAAAGATTAGTTGAGTCAAAGTTATCAAAGTAAATAAAAAAAGACATTAAAACTTGCAAATGTATATACCTAGCTCAACACCTTCATAGAATTCATAGTTTTCAATTGTGCAATCATCTAGATCCTCTGCAACATCATTACCAAGCAACCAATTCTGCATGCAAATAAGTCCCTCAACTGTTTTAGGAGTTAATGAACTCCTAAAACAGTCAACTACTCTGCCCCCAGTTGAGAAAGCTGACTCTGAGGCCACTGTGGACACTTGAATTGAAAGAACATCCCTAGCTATTGTTGCTAAAACTGGATACTTGAATTGATTGAGCTTCCACCATAGTAGGATGTCAAAGCAATCTATATCATCGATAAGCTCCAATGCAGCTTCCAAATACTGGTCCATTTCATGTTTCGCGACTGCCTCTTCAGTTTCTTGAACCACATTCTTCCAGTTACTGAGCAGATTGCTCCTTCTGCTATTGGTGCTTCTACTACTGCTAATACTGCTTGAAGAACTTGGAGATGACTTCTTTTGTAGATGTCTACCTCCATCGACCACAACCACATACTAAAAAACAATACATAAATTAATACAAGAGCATATTAAAATGCACTACTTAAGGATTAAAAGTTTAAAATAAAGTAATAAACTAAAATTAATACCTGATCATAGAGAGCATATAGAAGGTTTTTGATCTCCCTGGTTCTTCTCTCCACCTCTTCATCACCTAAACCTTCTTGCTTATAGGTGTAAGTCACATTCTTTAACTTGAACCTTGCATCTAATACCAGGCCAATGATCACTATGTGATTGAGCTCATGAAATGAACCATAGTATTTGAACCATCTGTTTCTCATATTGACAGCCATTTCATTCAAGATTTTTCTTGTTTCTGCTCCAGTAGCCAAGTCAGCTGATGCATACATGCTGTTGATGTTCTTTTCCATTGTAATAACATCTTGGAAAGTGGTGTGCACAGTAGGATGCGTAGATGCACTAACCCTCAATGTGATTTCGTAGAACACGCCTAAAATATCCACAAACACCTTAGCCACTGCAAAATCATCATCTTCAGGAGGTCCGACCCTCTTTCTCTTGTTTGTGTTGCTTGGCTCTGACACAACAATATTCCCATCTTCATCGATTTCTTCTTCTGGTTCACCAAAGTAGTTTACGTACATACCACCAAAGTCATCTTTCATTGCCATAAATACTTGTTGGAACCTCAAAGCTGCTTCCAACATCAGATAAGTGCTATTCCACCTTGTTTGGACATCCAAACACACAAGTCCTTTACATGAAATTTTTTCTTTCTCCACAGTTTTCTTGAAGTATTCCAATCTGTTTGGAGAAGATCTCACAAACTTGACAGCATTCCTAATAGCTGACACAGACTTCTGCAACCTCTTTAGACCATGCCCCACAATTAAGTTGGTGATGTGAGCATTGCATCTAATATGCATGTACTTGCCACACAAAATCAACTGGTAACATGCAGACCTATTCATTTTCGTAACAAGCCATTCCATTGCAGACTTGTTTGCAGATGCATTATCGATGGTAATACACATTACTTTCTCGATTTCCCAATCTGCTAAACATGACTCAATAAGCCTTCCTATTGTTGCTCATTGATGATTCTGAATCACAGCAAAATTTATTACCCTCTTGTGCATCTTCCAATCAATATCAATGAAATGGGCAGTAAGCACCATGTAGTTGACATTCTGCACACTTGTCCAAGTGTCTGTGGTTAAATTAACCCTCACCTTCTTCAAAGTCCTTTTCAGCTCCTTTTTCTGGCTGCTATACATATCTAGAAAGACTCTACATAATTTTCTTCTAGAGGGAATATCAAATAGAGGACAGACTCTACCACAAAATCCCTTAAAGCCTTTCTTCTCCACGAAACTAAATGGCAGCTCATCAATTACAACCATCTCTACACAAGCTTCTAAATAGTCATCTTGGTCAACAGCTACCATGCTCAGTGAATTAGCCCTAGTCCTATCACCTTGTAAGTTTTTCGGCGACTTATCGACAGCTGATGGAAAATATCTACAATTGCTATTGATGTGCCTAATCATACCAGATGTGCCATTCTGACTTTCAGCAGCATAATCCCCAATCTTTCCCCTAGGACAATACTTGCAGTAAGCCCTCTTATGAACTATTTTATACTCTTTTCCATCATCATCTTTCGCAATTTCAATCTTTTCATAAGGTATAAAATGGTCCCAAACAAAGCTTCGTTTTATACCTGATGTTTCAGAATCAATCCCCCGATTCTCCCCTGTAGATGCAACTGCTTCACTTGGAGGTTGGCTTTGGGTCGCATTAGGTTGGCTTGCATCAGCTTGGTTTGTATCAGCATCAGGTTGGCTTGCATCAGGTTGGATTGCATCAGCTTGTAGTGCAAGTTGATTTGCAAGAGTGGGTTGGATTGATCGACCAGAAGAAATTGCTGATGAAGTCACATCAACCTGCATACCAGAAGCACTTCGTCGAGGATGAACTGGTGTTTTCTTCCCTCTAGCCATTATTCCCATTAACAAGCTGAGGTTGGAACGAAGAGGAACGAAGTTGGGATGACCATATAAGAGTTGGATGAGGAGAAAGCGAGCTAAGCTTCGCAGAGGAATGAAGCTTACGAATTGGTAATTGAATTTGGGAGATTTGAAGGGCAGAAGCGAAGCTTACGAATTGGTAATCGAATTTGGGAGATTTGAAGTGCTTTTGCCTTCTGCAGTTCTGCCATTCAGGTAATCGAATTGGGAAGAAGTGAAGAACTGAAGAAGAGGAACGAATTTGGTTAGCTCTGAGATCGAATTGGGTTTCACCGTTTCAGCCTTTCAAAGTTTCTCAAGTCAGTCAAGTGTATTGACTATTGAGTTGGAGGGTTGGGATGGAGTGGGGTTGAATCGTAGGGCTGAGATTGAATGCATTCTAATACTACGGGACGGGATGAGATTGTTCGGGATAGTCCCGATCCCGTCCCGTCCCGTTTCAAGTTTACATTAACGGGACGGGACGGAACGGGACGGAACGGGACGGTAATTTTCAAAAACTATCCCGTCCCATCCAGTTAACTTTCGAGACAGGACCGGGACGGGATCGGGATTCCGGTACTAAGTGCCCACCCTCTAGATGGTATGATGCTGATCATGTTTCTGGTTTAATGTTCTTGTTCTGTATTTTCTGGTTTTATGACTTGTTTACGTTCAAGTATTATGAATTTGATATTGAGCATGATGTTTGTTATTGAATTAACAAATGGTATCAGAGCACATCTGTGCTCATAAAATCGGTTGCTTGATCAAAGTGTTTTCGAAAACCAATTTTAAAGAACAAGGAAATTTTCTGGTTTTATTTTCGGGTCGTGTTCTTGGCAACCCATGTGCAGAAAGGCTGACCCGATTCATACCCGACCCGAAGCAAAAGTATTTAAACTGCAGAAATAGCCGTTGGCTCTTAACGGTCGATGTCTGCAAAAGCAGTTGGGAAAGGGATGAATCAGAGAAGCCAGAGATGCTCTGCGTCTTGTAAGGAATTCAACTCCAACAAAGCCATGGATTAATAAGCCAAGATCATGACGATGCTGCAATCAGAGATGCTTCCGCTTTAAAAGTTTTATGCAGCAATATTGGGAAAAAGGCAAAACCAGGTTTTTCGTATATGATCTTAATTCAAGCATGTTATACTGTAATAACTATATGTATATATATGCATAAGAACCCTAGAGCACTCCCAGCGTGCGCATAAGTTGGGAATTGTGTTGTTTTTTGGCTGGATGAAATTTCAATACAGGTTAATGCTCTATGGAATTGGATTGAAGCATGTGAATATGTCTGTGATTCTATAATACATATTATAATCTCCTTAAGCTTTATATGTGGTAAAAGACTTACAGATGCAGGGATTTCCTTAAAAGTTTTCTTATAAAGATTTATTTTGGTTAGAAAGCATAAAGTTGGAAATCATCAGTTTTGTAGTATTCTGCTGATATCAATAAGCATATTGCACAAAGCATTCCTCATTGATGTCAGGAGAATGCATCTAGAATGACAAGATTGATAATTGTGTTGTGAGTTTCAAAATTATGTCATTGTATCTTCCAAAGAAGTGACAGATTATGATTTTAGAACTCAAAACAGCAATATGCATATCAAACGAAATTATTTCTGGATACATAGAAATTTTCTTATGTCCAAAGATGTGGATTAATTTCTCTGTATAACATAGTTTTGTTTGACATGGCTTATTGATCAAGACTTACAGAATATTTAGCTTATGCTCAAAAGTGTTGCTTTAATATTGTTCTATGGTTTATGGACTAAAAGATGCAAGTATACAGTATAATGTTTTTTCTCTGTTGTTTTTGTTTTGTTTTTGTTTTGCTTGCTTTTTAAGCCAACAACTTCATAAAACACTGAAAACTCATCAAAAACCTTACAAAACCAAGAACTCACTAAGTTTATTTTCTCTTTTGCTTCTAGGAAAACATTATGTGAACCTTAGTTCAGTTTTGGTACTCACTGGAACAAACTATAGAGCCTGGAAAGAATCGATAGAAAATTACATGAGTGTACAAGATAACATGGATTACTGTTTCTTTGAAGATATGCCAGAAGTACCAGCTGAAGATGATTCTAAGGAAGTTAGAGACCATTATAGAAAGTGGATGAGGTCTAACAGGATGGCTAAAAACCTTATTAAAACCTCTATGTCAAACACAATAAGGGGCAGCATTGCAGAACCAGACTTAGCAACAGAATTCATGGATGCTATTGCAGCTAAGTTTAAAGAAAGTGAAAAGGCTGAGATTGCTAGGCTTAATAAGGAATATCATACCATAGAATTTTCTCAGTCCGGATCAGTTAGAGAGCCTATTCTAAAGCTAGTGAATATCAATGCTAGACTAAGGGAAATGTGGCAGGGAGTTAAAGATGAGTTGATTGTGCATCATGTACTTGATACACTCCCTAGCAGTTATAGCCACCTCAGAACTAGCTATAATGCTCAAAAGGAAAACTGGTCCATAGATGAGTTGATCTCTATATGTTGTGATGAAGAGGCAAGGATCAAGAAAGAACAAGGAGAGCCTAGCACTACAGTAAACCTTGTTGAAAAGCCTAAGAAGAAAAAGCCTCAGAACAAGCTTAAACCTGTTAAAACCATCACTAAGGCTTCAACCTCAGGAGAAACAAAACCTTTCCGGTTCAAGTGCTATTTTTGCAAAAAGATAGGACACATGAAAAAGGATTGTACTGGCTATAAGAATTGGTTGGTTAAGAAGGGTAAGCAATTTTCTCAGATTTTTGCTTTAGAAATTAACTTTATGAATGTTGAACCTACTAGCTGGTGGTTAGATTCTGGTTCTCCAGTACATATAACTAATTCTTTGCAGAGATTCACAAAGAAGAGAACCCTAAAAATTGATGAAATCAACCTAAGAGTGGCAAATGGCATGGGAGTAGCAGTCAAGGCAATAGGCACATTGAGGCTTAGTTTTGGATCTGGAAGATTTTTAGTTTTAGATAATGTTTTTTATGTACCTTCCATTAGAAGGAATTTAGTTTCGGTTAGTCTTTTGGTCAAAGCTGGTTGTAGACTTTTGATTGATAATAATGGAATAATTATTTCAAGGAATTCTATGAATATTGGTTCTGGTGCAATCATGAATGGTTATTTACAGCTCAACTGTTCTACACCTCAGCAAGAAATTTCTCTTGTTGAAACAGAAAGAACACAACAACCAGAATGCACTTCAATTCCTAACACTATAACAGGTGTTAAAAGAACTAAAATCAATGAAAAGTCTGCATTTTTGTGGCATAGAAGACTTGGCCATATTTCTGCAGAAAGACTGAAACTACTGATAAAAAATAATATCTTACCAGAATTAGATTTTTCAGACTTAAATGAATGTGTCGAATGCTATAAGGGAAAACTCACAAACCTGAGGAAAAAGATTGCATATAGAAGCCAAAATCTACTTGAGTTAATCCATACTGATATCTGTGGCCCTTTTAAGCATAAGACTATCTGTGGCAATGTGTATTTTATCACATTTATAGATGATTACTCCAGATTCTGCTATGTTTTTCTACTCTCTGCGAAATCTCAAGCTTTAAAAGCTTTTCAAGTTTATAAAACTGAGGTAGAAAACCAACTGGAGAGAAAGATCAAAACAGTTAGATCAGATTGGGGGGGGGGGGGGGGGGGGGGGAGAGAGAGAGAGAGTTTTATGGAAATACACAGAGAAAGGCCAATCTAAGGGTCCTTTTGCTTTGTTTCTTGAGGAACATGGCATAAAAGCTCAATATACAACACCATTTTATCCTCAACAGAATGGTGTTGCTGAGAGAAAGAATATGACACTTTTGAATATGGTCAGATGCATGATGTGCACCACTGGCCTACCTAAAATTCTATGGGGTGAAGCTTTAAAAACAACGAATTATATTTGCAATAGAACTCCAAGTAAAGCTATAGATAAAACCTCATTTGAATTATGGTCTGGAAGAAAACCAAGCCTTCATCACTGCCATGTATGGGGATGCCATGCAGAAGCAAGAGTTTACAACTCGAACATTAATAAGCTTGATCCTAAAACAATTAGCTGCTATTTTATTGGTTATCCGGATAAATCTAAAGGCTATAAGCTTTATTCTTCTAAACATTCACCTAGGATCTTTGAAACACATCAAGTAAAGTTTCTGAGTGAAAAAGTGCATAATAAAAAGTTTGAAGATTTATCTGCAAACTTTGAAGAAATCATGCTAGATGAAGATATGAAAATAGTTTTACCTTTCAAAACTAATAATCTAGTCTCTGAAAGTTTAACAGAAACCAATGCAGAAGATCAAAATTTTGATCAAGAAATGCAAATGGATGAGGATCAAGCTGAACCTCCAGTTCACCATGAATCTCAAGTGAACCAACCAGAAGAAAACATAGAGCAACAGAACCATCCTGTAAACCAACAAAATCCACCTCCTCAGCTTAGAAGGTCTACCAGAGCCAAGAAACCAAAATATGGGGAAGATAGTGATTATCATGTCTATTTTAATGAAGGAGAAGTAGAGATAAACTGCTCAGATGACAATGATCCCACTAGTTTTGCTCAAGCAGTAGAGAGTTCAGAATCAATACAGTGGCAAATTGCAGTGCAAGAAGAAATAAGATCAGTGGATAATAATGCAGTGTGGGAGCTAGTTGAACCAAATCCAAACCAGAAACCTATAGGCTGCAAATGGGTGTTTAAAACCAAAAGAGATGCATCTGGAAATGTTGAAAGACATAAAGCACGACTTGTAGCTAAGGGTTTTACATAAAAAGAAGGAATTGATTTCACAGAAACCTTTTCTCCAGTTTCAACAAAAGATTCTTTCAGAATTATCATGGCCTTAGTGGCACATTTTGATATGGAACTCCATCAAATGGATGTTAAAACAACCTTCTTGAGTGGTGATTTGGATGAAGTGATCTATATGAAACAACCAGAAGGTTTTGTCAATGCTGGCAGTGAGCATTTAGTCTGCAGGTTAAAGAAATCCATTTATGGATTAAAGCAGGCTTCTAGACAATGGTATAAGAAATTTGATTCAGTGATCTCTTCTTTTGGATTCACTGAAAACGTAGTTGATGAATGTGTTTATCTGAAGGTCTCTGGGAATAATTTCATATTTCTTGTATTATATGTTGATGATATACTCTTGGCCAGCACTAATGTAAAAATGCTAAAGGATACCAAGAGCTTTCTGTCAAAGAATTTTGACATGAAAGACTTAGGTGAGGCTTCATATGTACTTGGAATAGAGATTAAAAGAGATAGAACTTGCAAGCTTTTAGGCCTATCTCAGAAGAATTACATTTCTAAAGTTCTGAAAAGTTTCAATATGGAAAAGTGCTCAACTGGTGAAGTACCTATGTCTAAAGGAGACAAGCTAACTAAAAACAAGTCTCAGGATGCAAAAGGAGCTATGGATTCTAAACCATATGCTAGACTTGTTGGTAGTTTAATGTATGCTCAAGTCTGCACCAGACCAGATTTGGCTTTTCCAGTTGGAATCATGTCTAGGTTTCAATCAAATCCTAGTCATGAGCATTGGGTTGCAGGAAAGAAAGTTTTGAGATATCTGCAGGGTACTAAAAGTAATATGTTGATATATAGACATGTGGAAGATCTAAAACTCACAGGATATTCAGATTCTGACTTTGCTGGGAATTTTCCTACTTCTAACAAGTCAACTTGTGGATATGTTTATATGATGGCTGGAGGAGCTATAGCCTGGAAAACTATGAAGCAAACCTTGGTGACTACTTCTACAATGGAAGCTGAGTATATTGCTGTTTATGAGACTATGTGTGAGGGGCTTTGGATTAGAAACTTTCTGATTCAAACTGAAGTTTTAAGTCACATTGTTGAAGACAAACTTGTGATTTATTGTGATAATGAAGCAGCTGTATTCTTCTGTAAAAATAACAAAAGGTCTAGTAATTCAAAACACATTGATTTGAAGTACTATGATGTTAGACAGAGAGTGAAACGTGGAGAAGTTAGTGTATTAAACATTAACACTAACTCACAGCTTGTAGATCCCTTTACTAAAGCTCTAGCAGTTGGCGTTTTCAAGGAGCACATCAAGAACATGGGAGTTGTAACAAGCCTAGAGTTTTAAGGTCCAGTGGGAGTTTAAGTTAGAAGCAAAATTAGAAATTTTCAGTTTTGAGTTCTTGTTGTGATTTATTCACATTATGTTTTGTATTGACAGTTTATAGTTTTTCAATAATTTGAGGTATTTTCAGAAAGGTTTTAGTTGCTGCAGCATTATGTTTTAATCATCTGAATTTTATCATACTGTTTTGTTTTCATACTTGCTATCAGATGGCTTTATATCATGGTAAATTATGATAATACAGTTCAAGCTTTTGGAAGCCATTGGTGAACAGTTTTGCTTGAGTTTCTGGTTTAGGAAACATAAGGTGGACTTTGTTATATGCTTTTACTCGTAAATACACATTAGTATATATCAGAAGTATTGCTTTTAGACATGTGGATTACAGATATTTGTGTTAGTAGTACAGAAGCTCTGCATTTTTGTTAAAGTGTTAGATGTTTCTTGCTCTGCATAGATAGCTGTAGTCTGACAGTTTAGTGAATAGATTTTAGTATCAAGTTGTTATCTGGCGCGCCCTTAAGTAAGTTGATTAGTCCAATACTTACAGGAGCTATATTTTCATGTTTTGTTGTAACAGTCCAGTGGGAGATTGTTAGAATATAAATGGACTTGTTACAATGATATTCAGTATATATGAATCATAAGCAAAGTATGAATACTAGTTCGACATGGATAATGATTTGTTGCTTTCCTAGTTGGATTAGGAATCCGTGTATTGGTCCTAAAGCTAAGGAAATCTATTCGATATCTATGAAAAGATATATTGCAGTATTTGATTCAGTATCTAATTAGGATTCTTGGACTTAAAATAATCTTTTATGAAAGGACTCTTTGATTCTTAATCCTGTATATACAGATGGTTTAGTCCCTGCTGATCCCATCGTTTTTAGCCTTTTTGTTATGTCCATATCAGAAGCTTTAGTGGTGATCTAACAGAAAGTATAGTGTCACGGGCCGACTTTGCGGGAGCGCAAAGAGGACCGTGCGGCACTTACTGTCCCTTTGAGAAGGTAGTAAGTCAGCCTTGAGCGTACCTTGCAAGGAACAATGGAAACCACACGATATTAATATATTGCACGCAACAAGTAAGAACAGTATAATATAGTTGTGGGGCGAGCTCGTCGACAAGCGAGCGAGCAATTGAATGCAAAGTTACAAAAGATCTCACGCGACACAGATGATTGAATAATTCCTCTCTTTATTGATGGTAAGACGTTTACAGGGGCGCAAGTACATGTGCTTACCTATACTAGTTCACTAGTCCAACCGTCGCCGACTAGGAACTCCCCTGTATAGAGCAAATCGGCCAAATAGTAACTTGGCACAGGGGAAACATGAATATTAGGAAACATAAATTACAAAAATGCCACTAGCACACAAGCAACCGGCCATAGGCTTAATTCTTGACCTTGGGCAAGGTTGCTTGTGGCGTTACAAGTTATATCCCTAACATGCTCCCCCACTTAAGTTGTCGGCGCTCTCGACGACGGCATTAAGGCTAGAGTGCTGCAATCTTCTCCCTGAGCTGCTGGCTTCGTCTTGTGCCTTGAAGTCTTCAATCTGCTGCTGGAACCTCCTGAGTGCTTCGACGTTCTCCCAGCTTGTCTCTTCGTCTCCAACCCCCTTCCACTTGACTAAGAACTGCTGCTGCGGGACAGCTCGGACAGCTTGACTGGTGCCTTGGCGATACTGGTTCACCACCCGTTCGGCAAGGATCGCTTCGACTTCCCTCGACTTAGTGGCCTTGATCTCCACATGGGGTCGAGTTGGCTTGTTGCGAGAGCCATCTTCAGGATCTGGATGATGGGGTTTGAGATTGCTGACATGAAAGACCGGGTGAACCTTCCTCCAAGTGGGGATGTCGACTTTGTAAGAGCACTTCCCCACTTTCTTTAGAACCGGGAGTGGGCCTTCATATCGGCGGAACAACCTCTTGTCTTTGTTGCGAAGGAACCGGAGCTGTTCAGGGAGTAACTTGACAAGCACCATGTCTCCCTCTTTGAACTCTCGAGACTAGCGGCCTTGGTCTGCCCACTTCTTCATTCGCCTCGCCGCTTTCTCCAAGTAACTCTTGGCAATCTCTGTATTGCTTTCCACTCTTTAGTGAAGTTGAAAGCCCGCGGGTTCTTCCCCTTGTACACTTCTTGTACTGTATGAGGCAGGAAAGGCTGCTGACCCATCACTACTTCGAACGCACTCTTGTTGGTGGCTGAACTCTTCTTCGAGTTAAAACAGAACTGGGCCACATCTAGGAGTTCCACCCAATTCTTCATGTTGGCGTGGACAAAGTGTCGCAAATACTCTTCAAGCATTCCATTGAATCTCTCAGTTTGCCCATCTGTCTGAGGATGGTAACTGGAAGAGATGTTGAGCTCCGACCCAAGCAGCTTGAACAACTCTGTCCAGAAGGACCCAGTAAACCTTGTGTCTCGATCACTGACAATATTCTGTGGCACGCCCCAATACTTGACCACATGCTTGAAAAAGAGACTTGCTGTGTCTTCGGCAGAGCAGTGCTTTGGGGTTGGCACAAATGTTGCATACTTAGAGAACCTGTCCACCACAACGAGGATACCAGAAATGTCCCCCACCTTAGGGAGGCTTGTAATGAAGTCCAGGGAGACACTCTCCCAAGACCGAGTCGGTGGGGACAGTGGTTCCAACAAGCCCGGTGTCTTTTGTCTCTCCACCTTGTCTTGCTGGCAGATGAGGCAGGTTCGAGTGTACTCCATCACGTCATCTCTCATTTGTGGCCAATAGTATCCCTGCTTCAGAAGAGCATGTGTTCTCTGCCATCCTGGGTGCCCTGCCCACAAGGTGTCATGACACTCTTTCATAAGCATTCTTCGTAACCCATCAGCACGAGGGACATACATTCGGCCCCCTTTTGCTATTAGCAGGCCAGCTTCCACCCAAAACCTTTGACTTTTCCCTTCCTCTACTAGCTTGACAAGGGCTTGAGCGGCAGGATCCTTTCTCAGACCCTCTTTAACTCTTCCTTTGATGTCGGTTGCGACGGCACTGCCTGTCAACGTCGCTAACACTCGGGTGCTAGCAAGATCCGCCTTCCGACTTAAGGCATCGGCCACTTGGTTCGAGTGACCCGCTTTGTGCTCGAATTGGAAATCAAATTCTGCTAGGAACTCTTGCCACCGCCCCTGTTTAGAGGTCAGCTTCGGGTGTGTCAGGAAGTGACTGACTGCAGAGTTGTCTGTCTTTACAATAAATTTTGCCCCCAACAAGTAATGTCTCCATGTTCTCAGACAATGGATCACCGCCAACATTTCTATCTCATGTGCGGTATATCTCCTCTCTACCGGAGATAGCTTGTGGCTTTCATATGCCACTGGATGTCCTTCTTGCAACAAAACTCCCCCGAGCGCAAAGTCAGACGCATCAGTCTGCACTTCAAATGGCTTGTTCAGATCAGGTAATGCAAGGACAGGATCTTTCATCACGGCCCCTTTCAACTTCTTGAAGGCCTGTTCACATTCCTCCTTCCAGTCCCACGTCACTCCCTTCTTTAGAAGCTCAGTCAGGGGAGTGGTCTTCAGCGAGTAATTCTCAATGAACCGCCTATAGTAGTTGGCCAGTCCAAGGAAAGATCGCAATTCTTTCACATTCTTGGGGCTTTGCCACTCTTCAATGGCCTTCACTTTCTCCATGTCCATTCGAATTCTCCCCCTTTCTATGACATGCCCCAAGAATTTAATGGTATCCTGCGCGAAGGAGCACTTCTCGCGCTTGACATACAGCTGGTTGGCACGCAGCTGCTGGAACACTATCTTTAGATGTTCCACATGCTCTTCCAAGGTGGAACTGTAGACCACAATGTCATCTAGGTACACCACTACGAACTTGTCCAGGTAGTCATGGAAGACCTGGTTCATCAATGTGCAGAATGTGGCTGGCGCGTTGGTCAATCCGAATGGCATCACTAGAAATTCAAATGCGCCGTATCGGGTGAAGCAAGTAGTCTTTGGCTCATCCCCTTCCGCAATGCGTACCTGATAGTATCCCGACCGAAGATCCAGCTTGGTGAAATATTTGGCACCACTAAGCTGGTCGAACAAGTCGGCAATCAGAGGGATAGGGTACTTGTTTCGCACCGTGACCTTGTTGAGAGCTCTGTAATCTACACACAATCGCAAGCTCCCGTCATGCTTCTTTTGAAAAAGTACCGGTGCGCCATATGGGGCCTTCGAAGGTTGAATGAACCCTGCTTCTAATAGCTCTCCCAACTGTCTCCTTAACTCGGCCAGTTCTGGTGGAGCCATTCGATAGGGAGCCCTCGCGGGTGGTTTAGCCCCGGGGAGCAACTCAATCTCATGATCCACATTCCTTCTTGGAGGAAGTTCTTTGGGAAGCTCTGCCGGCATCACATCTTTATAGTTCTCGAGCACTCCCTGAACTTCTCGTGGCACTATTTCCTGTTCTATCTCGCATTTCCTCAAAGGAACGAGAACATAAGAGGGGTCCTGACGCTTCACCCCCTTCTTGAATTGGAGTGCTGACAAGAGTCGAGGTCCACTTGGCGAGATTATTTTCGCAGGCACTACACATGGCTTCTCTCCCATAATTAGTAAGTTTCGTGCATTCGGAATGGGGATGGCTTTGTTCTCCAACAAGAAGTCCATCCCTAGTACGACATCGAAGTCATCCATCTTTACAATAACAAGGTCCGCCTTCCCTTCCCAACAGTCTAGTTTCAAGGACACCCCTCTAGACAACCCGACTGTGGGTGACGGTGGGGAGTTGACTGCTTTCATGCGGCCGACATCTTTCTCCCACTTTAACTCCAGTCTGCGTGCCTCTACTTCTGACACGAAACTGTGGGTGGCGCCAGTGTCAATCATCACACTCTTGGCCACTTTCCCATTTAGACTTCCGCTCACAAACATGAGACCTTTAGGCTGAGACTTCTTAGATGCAATCGGTTGCTTCCCCACTGCATTCAGAAAACTCAGAGCCCCCATTTGACCAGGTTCTTCCTCTTCATCTGGGTGGACTTCCGACTCCTTTGCATAAATGTGGGCTTGCAGGGCTGTCAATGCTGTCTTGTGTGGACATTCATTCACCCTTTGAGACCCTTTACACAGAAAGCATGATGGGGGTCTTGGTGTGAACCCAGTAGCATTAGGTTGTCTTGGTGGGTACACCCCAGTGGAGGCAACTGGCTTGGAGGAGGCGGTATCTCTCACGTTACCCGCTCTTCTGTCTCCTCCCCCAAAACTCGAGACCCTTGACTCGGCTCCCCCACTTTTGCTCTGTCCTGGTCTCGCATTTCTGTGGACATTCATGTTTGTAGAGGTTGTGGGTCTCTTGGCAGAGTTCTCTTCAAAAGTATAATCTGTTAGTCTTTCTGCAGCTGCCTGAGCAGAAGCTAGATCTTGAACTCTTTGCCTCTGGAGTTCCGTCCTTGCCCACGGTTTCAATCCTTCAAGGAAATAGAATAGTCGATCCTTCTCTGACATATCTGGAAGGTCGAGCATGATCACAGAGAATTTACTCACGAATTCTCGGATATTGTTGGTGTGTTTCAACTCCCTTAATTGCCTTCTGGCAATGTAATCTACGTTCTCGGGGAAGAACTGTGCCTTCAATTCTCTCTTGAGGTCTTCCCATGTTTCAATAGTACAAACATTCCTCTGAATGTCGTTGTACTTCGTTCGCCACCATAGTTTTGCATCGCCTGACAAATACATTGTCGCCATGTTCACTTTCGCTTCTTCCGAATCTGGTTTCACCGCTCGGAAGTATTGTTCCATATCAAATAGAAAGTTCTCAAGCTCCTTGGCATCTCGCGCCCCTCCGTAAGCTTGAGGTTCCGGAACCTTCACCTTCCTGTAGTCCGTCACAGGTTGGGTGTTCATCGCCCGGATAGCTAGGTTGAGCTTTGTGTTCATCTCGAACAGCTCATTTTTAAACGCATCGATAGTGGCACGGACATCCTCCGTCATCGTGTCCACACTCACTTGTAGCGTCTCAAGGGCATCGCTCATTGCCCCCACTTGCTCTGGGGAGACAATTCCTTCGTCTCTTTCAATCTCTGTTTCAGACCTCGGGGCTTCCTTCTTCTCAAGGGCCTTCACTCGCTCTTTTAACCCTTCAAGGTCCGCAACACGCGTCACCAATTCATCTAGGTTGACGCGGCGTAGAGCGGCACTAATATCAATCACAGTGTCAGGGACACCCGCAAGTTCTGCGAGTTGAGTCTCGATCCATTCGAACTTTTGTGCATTCGTTATCCCTCCCGGCATGTTCTGAGCCTTCGAGCCAAGTTGGCTCTGATACCAGCTGTCACGGGCCGACTTTGCGGGAGCGCAAAGAGGACCGTGCGGCACTTACTGTCCCTTTGAGAAGGTAGTAAGTCAGCCTTGAGCGTACCTTGCAAGGAACAATGGAAACCACACGATATTAATATATTGCACGCAACAAGTAAGAACAGTATAATATAGTTGTGGGGCGAGCTCGTCGACAAGCGAGCGAGCAATTGAATGCAAAGTTACAAAAGATCTCACGCGACACAGATGATTGAATAATTCCTCTCTTTATTGATGGTAAGACGTTTACAGGGGCGCAAGTACATGTGCTTACCTATACTAGTTCACTAGTCCAACCGTCGCCGACTAGGAACTCCCCTGTATAGAGCAAATCGGCCAAATAGTAACTTGGCACAGGGGAAACATGAATATTAGAAAACATAAATTACAAAAATGCCACTAGCACACAAGCAACCGGCCATAGGCTTAATTCTTGACCTTGGGCAAGGTTGCTTGTGACGTTACAAGTTATATCCCTAACACATAGCCTCATTGTTTCTTGTTTCAGGTTCTATATCGAAGATGGATCCGATTAAAGGAGCTGATGGTATGATGCTGATCATGTTTCTGGTTTAATGTTCTTGTTATGTATTTTCTGGTTTTATGACTTGTTTACGTTCAAGTATTATGAATTTGGTATTGAGCATGATGTTTATTATTGAATTAACAAGTGATAGATACGGAGATCAATTTCAGATTATGTCCAACATAGACCATATTATTCCGGAAGGCCGCAAGTGACGAACATCTTCGGTGGAATTTTTAGCACTAGCTATAGCTAAATGTATTCATCCTCCTAATTAAGGATTAATTACATTTTAATTATAGGGGAGTTTCAATTTCATACCCAAAGAATAAATTTTTGTGCGTTTGAGACTTTTGAGGACGTCAACTTTCTACCGGTAATCAATCTCATACCAAAAGTTATCTCTGGTATGTGCCCAGATAATAGTTAAGTGAAATGGCAGTGATGACTGATGACACTGCCACATGATCAGACACCAGATAGGAGGGCCGCGCTTGCTGCGGCATGATTAAAAAATGAAAAACTTTGACAAAGATAATAAATGTATTTTGATGACGAGATGTGTTGATAAGCCCATGAGGCTTTACAGAGGACCAACTCTGCATACTTGTAAAGGAACTTGAGAGGCAGTATGTATAATAATTTCTAGTAGCTAGGTGCCTGATATATTGGTCAATCTGAAGAATTTTATTGGCAAGGAGACCTAGCTATTTCTTTCTTAATGGTGAATGTTTAGTTTTCTTTATGAAAAGTTGAAAACTGAAGAAGCTCGAAGGAGAGCCTTTAGGAAGTGAGATTCTAAACAAACTTTGACATTGTTATTCTTCTCGCTAAAAACTTTGTCACTAAATGACGTGTATTCTTATAAATAAGGAAAGTTGGATTTTAAAAGAAAACAATGTGTGCGTTGTTTTTCTTGAGTTTAAGATAGCAATTTCTTGGCTTTATTTTGGGTTGACGGATTTCTTATATATTTTTATTTGTTTTATAATTGTGTGATTTGTGTGTGACTTCCTAAACTAAACTATATGCAAGAGTCATGATTTTAATTGTATAAGATTTGTACCTTCCTGAACTATACTTCTATGCAGGAAAGACTGAACTTTACCTTGTGTTTTGTGTGCGGGTGGGTATTATGGATTTAAGTGTTGTTACGTTTATATGAGAAATTATAAACATGTGTCGACTGAGTAATTGCTAATAAATTTACTCATATGAGTTTTAAAAGCTTACCGGGTTCGTTGTTTATAACCCGGTGCACCAATCCATAATGTAGGGGTTAGTCGTGCATGTGAGGATTAGCAGAGTTGAGGCAGTGGTTTTTTAGTCTTATTTTTCTTAGTGTGTAGTAAGACATGAGTTGAGCAATTACATTATCCGATATTTTAAAACTTGTGTAAAGAGTGGTGATGTAATAATTGTAGCTACCGGAGTCGCATTTCTTTGGACTCTTTAATAGTTAGTAAATTGTAATTTATTATCTAAGTAGTTGAGATTATTGAATTATCACGTTTTCGAATTTGAATTTTATCTATTCAAAATTTGGGGCGTGATACATAATGAGAGACATGCTATGGTACTAAAATGTTAGCAATAAACTCATTTTACATACATATGAACAAAAATTACAATTTACATGAGTCAAATTACCAAAAATAGGACAAAATTACAATATTCATTGCACTGTTTACATAAATTTAGACTAAAATTATAATATTAACGACAATTTATTTAAAATTTTATAACAATGTAGTAAGTTGTGTATATCAGTAACTGAACGAAATTACATAAAACATGACTAAATTTTACTAATTTAAATATATTTTCGTAGTCAAAATTGAAAATGAGAGCATCAGGTAAATAACATAAAATTTCTCTCATAAGGTTTAATATATATAGACATAAAGTCATACAATCGGATAGTAAGCATACAAACCGAGATTCTGAGCACGAGGTCAGTCTGCTAATATTCCAAGAGGCTGTGGACTGCCAGCTGGTCTAATCATTTATCATCATGGTGCATGTGGCTGAGAAATTGATCACATTCATGTCAAATATCGCCGTTCATATTACATTCAGTTTCACTAAAATTAATTGTTTGTTGCCATGTTCTAAGCGGCTACAAATTAATAAATGCTCGATAAATTGATAATTTTAATATCAAACTCATATTAATATTAATTAAAAATATATATAAATATATTTTGCGCTTGATAAAAAAGTCAGATTTACTATACCTAATGATGAAAAGGTTGGTAACTGTTTCATAATGATAATTAAGTCACTTAACTAAAACTCTTAAATCGTTGTCCACAAAATTGTAATTATTTACAACTTATACCATTGTTGTATACGACTCAGTTTCGTTTCTCCCCGACTATATAATTTCACTCACTCTCTTTTCACTACTGTCTGCGCCATCCAGATTCTCCGCACTCAACTAGATCCGCCAAACCCCTATGTCAAGGTCTCCAATCTCCGATCCCTAATCCTCGACGACTCCGACTCTGCCAAACTCGTCATCCTCCACGGCCTCATCCAAGCAAAGCCCAGCTCCGTCGTCTTCAAGTCCAGCGCCGTTGTCTTCAATTCCAGCGTCATTGTCTTCAAGGTCCAACGCCTCCGTCTTCAAGGTCTAGCGTCGTCGTCTTCAGGTTCGATTTGGTTTTTGTGATCTCCAATGTTTTATAGTATTTTTGAGTATTGAAATTTCAGAATTGAAAAAACTATAGGACTTTAATTTAAGTTCGTGGAGTAAAAAGCTTGATTCATGATCTTTTAGGACATAGTTGATAGTTGTGTTGGGTGGTTTCAGAGGCAACTATGTGAATATGGTAGATTTAGGGTTTAGGGTGTTTAGTTTTCTTGATTTGGTTTCTTCTTTGTTGGAGTTAAAGCATTATGATCATATGGTGTTCGACAAAATGCCTATGTGAGATGTCTTTACTTCCTAAGCTATTATATACACTGTCTTTATATAGTCGAGTTATTAATGTTACGTTTGAATTTTGAGAAACAAAAACAAAGAAATTTACTTGCATATATAGTTATATACATCCTCGATGTATAAAGAGAGAAGAATCAAAATTGTGGTAGAGTAAATTCATGAAGTAATTCGATTGACTGAAGTTGTTAACCTTTTGAAGATAAAATCTGGTTATGGTGAGGGAAACTCTATCATCCTTGAAACTTTTTCTTCCTTTCCTTCTGCAAGCTAGTCACGAGGTGTTTGATAATGATATTGATAAAATATTTAAAACATGTAGTCTCTCTAATCCCAGAAAACTCAAATCTTGGTATATAATAGGCTATGCGGTGAAATTGATTATCACAATGCAGACTCATGAGTCTGATCATATATACTTGTCATTTGAAAAGATATATCATTATCAGATAGGTGTACCCTTTGCTCTAAAATTGATCCCAGGCTTCCAGCAATGAAGTATTCATTGATAGTGAAGTTTTCCAATAGTTTCAATAATCAATTCCTACACATTGCTACTCACATAATCTCTAATGTCAAGTAATTTTTGTATTACTGATGTAACTACATGCAAACAGGAATAAAAATGTAACTAGTAATGTACCTATAAAATATAACTGATTCTGTAATTACAAACAAACAGGAATGATAATGTAACTAGTAATGTACATATAAAACTAATTGTGCATGTTAAATTGCTTTTGTAACTGTTTTTGTAACTACAAGTAAACATAAACAATAATGTAACTAGTAATGTACCTATGAAAAGTAATTGTGCATGTTGAATTGCTTTTGTATATGGTTCTCTAACTACAAACAAACAAGAATGATAATGTAACTAGTAATGTACCTATGTATGTAACAGACAGTGTAACTTTTATAGTAACGGGCTTTGTTTTCTGGCTACATATGTAACTGACTAGATTTTTTCTTTGGCAAACAGATTAGATTGCGGCGCATTTGTAATGTACTACATGAACATGCTTGCCGATGAGAGAGATTTTGAAGATAAGTAAGATATTACGAAGTTTCGATCCGAAGTGATCAAGAAGTTACTAAATCATTAGAAAAGTTAGATATCGATACAAGATAAGAGAAGAAAAGTGTCGTTTAAGTAGACTGTTCATTATTTTTCATATGCTTTTAGGGAACTATATTATATTCACAGTTATTTAAAATTGTTGACTTGTAACAATTCAAGTAACTGGTCATGTAACTAAAGTTGTAACTATGCATGTAACTATCATTGGTATCAAGAAACTATAAATGTAACTAGTATTGTAACTAGTGTCGTAACTGTGCATGTAACTATCATAGGTACCAAGTAACTATAAATGTAACTACTAGTGTAACTTGTGTCGTAACTGTGCGTGTAACTATCCTGGGTATCAAGTAACTATAAATGTAACTAGCATTGTAACTAGTATCGTAACTGTGCATGTAACTATCATGGGTATTAAGTAACTATAAATGTAACTAGCAATGTAATTAGCATTATAACTAGTGTCGTAACTGTACATGTAACTATCCTGGGTACCAAGTAACTATAAATGTAACTAGCAGTGTAACTAGTGTAGTAACTGTGCATGTAACTATCCTGGGTATCAAGTAACTATAAATGTAACTACCAGTGTAACTAGTGTCATAACTGTGCATGTAACTATCATGGGTATTAAGTAACTATAAATGTAACTAGCATTGTAACTGAGCATGTAACTGTCTTTAGTATCAAGTAACTATAATGCAACTAGAGTTGTAACTAGAGTGGTAACTGTTCATGTAACTATCCTTAGTACAAGTAACTATAAATGTAACTAGTAGTGTAAAACTAGTGTTGTAACTGTGCATATAACTATCTTGGGTATCAAGTAACTATAAATGTAACTAGCAGTGTAACTAGTGTAGTAACTGTGCATGTAACTATCATTGGTATCAAGTAACTATAAATGTAACTAACAGTGTAACTAGTGTCATAACTGTGCATGTAACTATCATGGGTATTAAGTAACTATAAATATAACTAGCATTGTAACTGTGCATGTAACTATCCTTAGTATCAAGTAACTATAATGCAACTAGAGTTGTAACTAGAGTGGTAACTGTTCATGTAACTATCCTTGGTACAACTAACTGTAAATGTAACTAGTAGTGTAACTAGTGTTGTAACTGTGCATATAACTATCTTGGGTATCAAGTAACTATAAATGTAACTACTAGTGTAACTAGAGTGGTAACTGTGTATATAACTATCCTGGGTATTAAGTAACTAGCAGTGTGTAACTAGTGTGGTAACTGTGCATGTAATCATCATGGGTATCAAGTAACTATAAATGTAACTAGCAGTGTAACTAGTGTGGTAACTGTGCATATAACTGTCATGTGCGTCAAGTAACTATAAATGTAACTAGAGTGGTAACTGTGCATGTAACTATCCTGGGTATCAAGTAACTATAAATGTAACTAGCAGTGTAACTAGAGTGGTAATTGTGCATGTAACTATCCTGTGTATCAACTAACTATAAATGTAACTAGCAGTGTAACTAGAGTGGTAATTGTGCATGTAACTATTGTAACTAGTGTCGAAACTGTGCATGTAACTATCCTGGGTATCAAGTAACTATAAATGTAACTAGAATAGTAACTGTGCATGTAACTATCCTTGGTATCAAGTAACTATAAATGTAACTAGCAGTGTAACTAGTGTGGTAACTGTGTATGTAACTATCATGGGTATCAAGTAACTAACAGTGTAAGTAGTGTGATAACTGTGTATGTAACTATCATGGGTATCGAGTAACTAGCAGTGTAAGTAATATGATAACTATAAATGTAACTAGCATTGTAACTAGTGAGAAATTGTGCATGTAACTATCTTGGATATCAAGTAACTATAAATGTAACTAGTGTGGTAACTGTGCATGTAACTATCCTTTTTATTAAGTAATTATACATGTAACTAGTATTGTAACTAGTGTGATAAATCTTCAGTTACATTGTTCAGGGTAACTGTTAGAAGCAATTTGTAACTAGAAAAATAACTGAAAATGTAACTGGAAATAAATAATGTAACTGACAGGGATGTTGGGATCTAGTTTTTAGATTTGAGATCTAGTTTTTAAATTATTAGTGTTCCAGTTGTGTAGTTGTACTTGTAACTATGCATGTAACTACATTGGATCGATTTTGCTAGTTACATGTAATTATGATGTGACTGTTGTTGTACGTAATTTTGCTCGTGTCAAATGGGGAATGTCAACTGCATGAACGTTGCATGAACCGCTAAAAAAACTCTCATTCACATACAAATGCTAAAAATAAATGTCGCATTTAACAAATTCACATCTTCAAAGTTCACACAACTGATGCTAAAATGGTATCCAATCAAAGAAGCAAAAAATGAGAGTTGAAACTATGGTAATAACTAAACACCCATCGCATCGAAACTAAGTAGTGAAGCTAATACATTAATCAAAACACTAAACTGCGTTAGGTTTACTCATAAGCCCTTTAATTGTATCACCAAAATGTGATGCTAGAGCCAAAAGACAAGTTAAGTTGCCTAGTTTCACCCGCCAAAGCCTCCATTATATACAAATGAGTCAGAAACCTTTCAAAAGAAAAGCCCCCAATGTCATCATATGCAACGAGGTAAAATCCCAAGTTCATAACATCATGAGTACCCTGCAAACATCGGGATTCAATTTAGTCAGACTTGATACCTCTTTTCAATCCACTATCGGGTAATCAGAAATCAAGAGTAGGAAGAAATAATACATCAAAATCAATCAGATGAACTAAGTGAGGAATTTAAAAAAAACCTTCCAAAGGGTTAATATTCTTTCTTTCATATGAGAAGCTTAAAGGCTACATTCTTTGTCAATGTTATCTATATTAATCATCTTACGAAAGAAGCAGCACATGGCTATAACAAAGGGTAAGCTACCTATATATCTTTCGATTCATGAAGATTAATATGCAGTGGCATTAGATCATGTTTTGAATTGTATATATGACTCCGATTTTCTTCTTTTTATTTGATACATACAGTCTTCAATCCCTTCCTTTGGGCCTCAAAAACAATGAAACAACTGTAGATGATGTACACTAAGAAATTGATTCATTCTAAGCAAGAACACATCGTCCCGCTTCAATTGCTCACTCTCATTTAATTACAAGGTTCAAATGCTTGACAACGAAAAAGATATCACAATATCCATTATCCATAGTAAAGTACACAAATCTAGGAGTACTTGATCAGTCAGGTCGAATATATCAAAGTAAATCTTATAATTTAACTATGAATCTAACAAACTAAACAAGTCTAGAGAGCTAACTTAGTAAGGATTGAATACACCAACGTTCAAATGGTAAAGAACTCCCATAATTGAGCTAAATCACGATCTGCTTAACTAGATCCATAAAAAAAGTGCAACAATAGATAGAAAACAATAGTCAAATTGAAGAAGAAGCTGAGAGTAAGGACAAACCTCAACTTCTGATGTTGAAATTGAGAGGACTCGCTACCACTAAAGAAACTGACGCCGCTGCATTTCTTAGACTTGAGAGGATTTGATGAATCGAGGTACTTCTCGAAGTAGATTGACACGTGCATCACCTCCAACTAGGGCTGGGCGTTTGGGCCCGACGGACCGAAAGACCGGCCCGAAAGCCCGAAACGGGCCGAGCCGAAAAATTTTAAGGACCGGCCCGATATTGTTAAATTCGGTCCGAGCTCGGGCCTGATTTTTTTTTAGTCCGAAATCCCCCCCCGGCCCGATATTTTGATATATATATAATATATAAAAAAAAAAACCTAAAACCTAAAACCTTCTCAATCATCTTCTGCTCCACCTCCTCCAACTCTGCTTAACATCCTCGTCCTCACCTCCTCCTCTACTCGATCATCCTCGTCCTCGCAGCTTGTCCTCGTCCTCGCCTCCTCCAACTCTGCTCGATCAGCTCCTCTCCAAGACCTCTCCGGGCTCGATCAGCTCCTCCTCGTCCTCGCCTCCTCATCTTCAGTGGAGCAGTGCTCTGCTCGATCAGCTCGCCTCCTCGCCCTCCTCCTTCTATTGGAACGAGGAGGATCCCAAACGCACCGGCTGCACCTCCTCGATCAACACCGGTTGCACCTCCTCGAGGCCATCGACACCCAGCTCTCGACTCCTTCCTCTGCGACCTCGTCCAGTCCCGCGGTGCCTCCCTCATCTCCGATCTCGTCACCCGCCTTGAGATCCCCTCTTGACCTAGCCTCGCCCGGTTCGGGCTTTGGTCGGTCCTCATATCTCAGAAAGCCCGAACCGGCCCGAGCCCGAAATTTCGGGCTTTGGGTCGGGCTCACAAAAATTCCGGCCGGCCCGGCCCGTGCCCAACCCTACCTCCAGCACTTGCTTGACCGGCACTCTGACGATTTCATCTCCAAGCTCCGCCGTGAAGTCCTCGACCGTGCCCAGTCCTGCGGCGCCTCCCTCATCTTCGCCGAGAAGCTACTTCGACGATGCCGACGCGTGGTTTCATATACCGGGATTTGAAGAGCAGAGAGAAAAGAAGAAGAAAAAGAAGAAGAGAGGGTTGAGATATGACCTTAGTTACTCGGGAGCGAAATAAAGAGTGAGAAAAAGAGACGGTGAGAGTGACAGAGAAAAGCATGAGAGATTAAAGATGAGGGTAAAATCGTCTCGAAAAAACTGACAGAATTGACTTTTTATTATTATTTTTATATAACTTAACTAACTATTATATCATTTTGATAAGAAAAATGTAACTATTTTATCAACTGCAACAAAGGTTTCATTTTCGCTTGCGAGTAGTCCGAAATCTTGTTTGGTTCGATCTGTACTTTGATTACCGTGAGTGGTATGCTTGGATGGTGTCGATCCAAACTACGTATGTAACCGTTTCGTGATGAATGAAAGTTCGATTTGATGAAGAAAGGAAAAGAAAAAATTCCTGGCGTAGTAAGTTCCATAATCATCTGTTCACAGTTCATTGTAATCGGAAACAAATCTGTTCACAGTTCATTATTGCATGAGATGAAGACGAACCGTTTAAATGGCGCCTATCCTACTTTAATTTCTCAATGCTTCTTTTATTCTTTTTAACTCTAATATTATTCTGCAATGTTATAGTTCAGACTTGAAAAGTGCGTATAAATTTGCTTTGAGTCCAATTCTGAGTCTGTTAGTTTCATCACCAAACAATGTTTTTGCTTCTGCTAGTTCTAAAAATTGAGAGGGGTCGATTGACTCTTCTCGCCCCTAGCTGGCTACGCCCACAGTGACTTACGTCTATGATGGTTTTGATTGACCTGGGAAGAATCTGGAGTCTAAGTCCTTCGCTAGTAAACTGATTCATAACAGACAAGAGCATTTACTTTGAGTCCAAGTCTTTGTCTGTTATCTTCGAAATTGAAATGAAAATGATGGAAGTCGATTATGGGAGTATCCTGGCTAATAAAGATTTTATGATAGTCATGGCATAGATGTTGCACAGTCAATTCTTCGGTTTGAGTGGCCTTAAATGAGCGTGTCTGTTGATTCAAAAATTGACATCAGAAACGAATCTTTGAAGCATATGGACGATTCTAACAACAAAGGAATCTTGGAAGACGCATATTGATCCAAACAATATCTTTCCTCGTGATGTAGTACCTAGTGACAGGATATAAAGATTAACAAATTACAAAAAAGTGCATGACAATAATTTATTTAACAAATAAATCACATACATATTTAATTGAACAAATTAGGACAAAAATTTACAAATAAATACCATATGCATAACAAGCTGTCACATGTTATTAACTAATTTACTCTTTTGTCCTTAATATTTACAAACATGCATTTAGTCCTAATTGCTGCTACTGTCTATTACAAAATTAGCTGCTACTGTCTATTACAAATCTAGCTGCTACTGTCTATTGCAAAACTAGCTGTTACTGTGTATTGCAAATCTAAGTGCTACTGTCTATTGCAAAGCTAGCTGCTACTGTCTATTGCAAATCTAGCTGCTACTGTCTATTACAAAATTAGCTGCTACTGTCTATTGTAAATCTAACTGCTACTGTTGATCGTGAATGTAGATGCTACTGTCTATTGTAAAGCTAACTGCTACTGTCTATTGCAAAGCTAGCTGCTACTGTCAATTGCAAATCTAGCTGCTACTGTCTATTACAAAATTAGTTGCTACTGTCTATTGCAAAGTTAGCTACTACTGTCTGTTGCAAATCTAACTGCTACTGTTGATCGTGAATGTAGCTGCTGTTGTTGATAGTAAATGTAGCTGCTACTGCCGACAATATAGCTGCTACTATCAATTAGGAAGTCGTTGCTACTGTTGATTGGGAAATTCTGCTACTGCTGACTATATAGCTGCTACTGTCGATTGGGAAGTCGTTGCTACTGTTGAATGTGAAGATTCTGCTACTGCTGATTGGGAAGACGTTGCTACTACTGACTAGAAAGTTACTGCTAGTCTGCTACTATCGTTTGGGAAGTGACATGGCTGCTACTAGCGACTGCGACTGAGAAGTTTTTGATACTATTGTTTCCATCCCTGCTACTGCTACTGCTACTGCTACTGCTACTGCTACTGTTACTATTTATATATGTCTTTAGTCACATTCTTACAATCTTACCAATCATAAGGCTGCTACTGTGGATAGATAAGCTAACTAAACATTGTGGATAGATAAGCTAACTGTACTGTGGATAGAGAAACTAGTTGCTACTGTCAATAGAGAAACTAAATACTGCCGTCGATAGATAAACTATATGCTATTGTCGATAGATTGACTAGATGCTACTGTTGACCGTGAACTTAGATGTCGTTGCCGACCTTAAAAATTGCTGCTACTGTCAACCCTGAAACAAGCTGCTACTGTCAACTCTATTAACCTGCTACTGTGCCTCGTGGTGATTGAAATTAGAAATTTTAAAGTTTCTCAAAATATATGCAACATTGTACTCAAATGAAAGCCCATAAGATAAAGAACAATTTTGTAATGTGAATCTTCTCTAAATTGTCAACGGTTTGGCCGGAAAATTTAAAATTGCCGGAAATAACTTAAAAAGGAGGAGAGAGAAACTTGTCAGTTAATATAGTGACAGTATTGTAATTTTATCAAAATCAGTGGTATTTTAGGCATTCAAGCCTCAATTATTCAATCAGTTTTGGATCCATTTGATTTTGGGCCAGACTTATGTCCTTTTTTATTTAAAAAATATTAAAAGTGAGTTATTTGTGTTTATAAATTTGGTCGAGTGCTACTGTGTAATTTACTATATAAAGATTTACTTATAAGATTTATATATAGATTTACGCATGACGGATTTTATGTCGCCGACACAAAAATAAAATTCATGTGCGATTGATAAGAGGAAAATATAAGATGTTTTTTTTGTTTAAGAAAGGTAAAAACTTTATATAATATTAGATAATAACTAATATGAGTTTAATTATAATCTAACACATCACAAACGTCTCGATACAATTTTACAACTAACCTTAAAAAGAAATAATCAAACATCATATTCAAAAATCTAGTAGAGGTATGTAGAGACATCTCCCCATTCTATTGAGTTATTGACAACCGATGTTAAAATTTATAGTCCCTAGAAGTGACTATAACCATGACACCCAACAACACGAAACAAACCAAGATGAATATAGTTCAAATATTATTTAAAAATAATAATCACATATTCCTTTGGTAACTTGATCATGAAAAATTACTTTTGTTACAAAAGAAAATTCAAAATATGATGAATATGATGGATGTGTAATTCGGATACGTATAATATAAAATAAAAATTCACATTATTCCTTATTTCCTTTAGTCACTGAATCATGAAAAATGACTGGTTGCACATGGTACCCCAACAAAATTTCAAGGGAGTAATATTATTCATGTGGCCTTCATTCCACGAAGACTAAGACTAGTATCTTTTCTTAGAAGAGAATTAATTAGGAAAAGTGATTTCCTAATTAAACATGGTTTATGTCAAAAAAAAAAATTTCACGAATATGTTCTTTTCTACTGTAAGAGAAGGTCTTGGTTCTCCAACAACGATGAATTTTTCAGTGTTACGGGAGGATCACGTGGCAGTACCTGGTGGTTCTCCCTTTTAATTAAATTTTGACACATGAGCCTTGAGCTCCGGTTTCGCCTAGAGGAAGGGCACCTCCGGCGTCCAAGTCGGCAGCGGCTTTCGGGCGTCTCCGCGCCTTGTACGGTGGACGTTGGGACCTGAGACCGGTATGGTTGTGCTCAGGGGGTTGCAAGCTACCAAAAATGGGTATAAAATTATTCAACTCCTGTTATTATTCTGCAATGTTATAATTCAGACATGAAAAGGGCGTATAAAATTTGCTTTAATGACGTGTATGATGTTTTGATCGACTTGGGGAGAATCTGCTGGAGCCTAAGTCCAGCCCTAATTAACTGATTCATGTGAATCATTCAACTCCTTGATAGCAGACAGAGAATTTACTTTGAGTCCAAGTCTTTGATTGTCATCTTCCAAGTTAAGATGGAAGACTTTGTATCTTGTCCTCGAATGCGGAGTGAAAATCACGGAAGTCGGTCTTTATTGGTGTTTAATGGGAGTATCGATCCTTCATATGACAGAATTGTCATGGCGTATGTAGAAGTTGCATAATCAGTTCCTCAGTTTTGGCGGACTTAAGAAGAGCGTGAATCATGAAAAGTGACTTTGATTGCATTTCCACTTGCTCACATCACATCCCATATGGTGAAGTTATCACAAGAAATTTCGTGGGGATAAGATTATTCGTGTGGCCATCATTCAGCAAAGACCAAGACTATTATCATTTCTAAGGGCATATGCACCCCATAGCCACCATCACACCACCAATCCATCAATTAAATTGCCTCCATCAATTACTATTCGGTGCAAATTGCATTTTTGTGCTAGTTTTTATGCAGCGGTGCAGCTCCGTCAATCTGGCAATTACTATTCATCAATTTAATATTTTACTTATTAGATTTCATAAATTAATTTCAACCAGTCGCAGAACGACACGTGGCATTGCCAGATGTTGTTACCACCGAAATAATGTTATAGGATTTCTGATAGGATTTTTGACCAATCAAAATGGGACACGTGTCATTACCACATATCTTTGTCGATCAAATAATGTCATTGGATTTCTGATAAGATTTTCGACGAATGACGATTCGACACGTATAAAATCTTATCATCTGAAACTGACCATAAATAAGATTCATCACCAACTATCTATACACTTCAATCTTCACAACTGTCTTCCAAATATTTCAAAACACATTCTCTCAAATAGTTCACCAGATTTCTTCATTTCCCCATCACTACGATGAGTTTTTTGCGCAAATTGTTGAAGCAGAGAGAACAACACAGTCAAGAGGATGCTGAGATGATGGATACGATGATGAATAACGCGGCCATGATGATGACACATCTTGACACTTCAGATGAACCACACGGACGCGGTTCACGTCCTGGTCGCTCTCCCAATCACCCCAGACACAGGTTATCAAGGGGAAAAAATCTCATGGAAGATTACTTCATCGAGCGTCCGATATTCGGACCGGAAGAATTTCGTCGGAGGTATCGGATGCACGGCCATGTGTTCAACCGCATCATGACTGCCCTCTGCAACCACGACCTTTATTGGCATCAAAGAGCGGATGCCCTTGGAGTACTAGGGTTGCTGCCACAACAGAAGATGACAGGTGCCCTGCGTATGTTGGCGTACGGCGCAGCTGCTGATCAATGTACTGAGATAACCAGGATGGGGGAATCAACTACGTTAGAGTGCATGAAGAAGTTCTGTCAACAAGTGGAATGTATTTTTGGTCCAGAATACCTCCGTGCTCCAACAAAGGCTGACCTTCGAAGGCTTCTAGCAAGGGCTGATCACCGGGGATTTCCAGGTATGATTGGAAGTATCGATTGCATGCATTGGGAGTGGAAGAACTGTCCAACCGGATGGCAGGGGGCTTACACTGGACGGAAGGGACGTCCCACAATTATTCTTGAGGCAGTGGCCTCGTATGACACATGGGTATGGCATGCTTTCTTCGGTGTGCCAGGAGCTCAAAATGATATTAACGTGCTCGATCAATCACCGGTCTTTGAAGGATTGATCGCTGGAAACACCCCGACTGTGACGTTTCACGTCAATGGTAGAAGACATAGCAATGCATATTATCTTGCTGACGGAATCTATCCTAGGTACTCTACGTTTGTAAAAACTATTACAAAACCTCAGTCACAAGCGCAGAAACTATTTGCAAAGAAACAAGAAGCGTATCGCAAAGATGTGGAGAGGTGCTTCGGCATTCTACAATCTCGTTGGGCAATCCTTCGTCATGGCGCTCGGTTGCACAGGAGGTCCACACTGAGAAGCATAATGGTAGCGTGCATCATATTGCATAACATGATTATTGAGGATGAATTTGTAGAAGAAGAATTTGTCGAGGTAGAAGAAGAAGACCTCATGAACCCACGGGCGGCAAGAATTTATGATGGGCCAGTAGATTGTGAGGGGAATCGAATTCCTTTTTCACCTGTACAAAGAGATGGACGAAATCAACATGCGTTTTGGGACCGTATTGACCACCTTGAGTCAGCTTATATACACACAATTCTTCAAGAAGATTTAGTGGAGCACAATTGGGCATTGGAAGCCAACGAAGAGTAATCAATTATGTTATTTTATTGTCATTTTATTTGGTATTGTATTTTAATGTATTTGTATTTGGTATTGTATTTTAATGTATTTGTATTTGTACTGTCACTTTATTTTGTATTATAATTTAATGTATTTGTACTTCAATAATTAACAATGAATAAGGAAGTGAATAACAATAATAGACTTGTTTTATTTCATATAAAAAACTGTAAATTAAGGAACATAAAAAAATAACATCAACACAACTAACTAATATTCATCATCAAAGGGAGGAATATAACACCCTTCACTAGTACTAGTACTCTCATTCACGCCCCTCATGGTCTCCGCTTTCCTCTTTTTGTGCCACGCCTTTGTATTTGGGGTCATCATGGTAGTATCCATTGACATAATTCTTGTTTCTTCTAGCAATACATCCATAGCCTCACGTCGTGCCATCCTTTCTTCTTTTCGTTTCTCAAGTTCCAAAGTCTCCCTAGCCAACCGAAGTGTTTCTTCATCTCTTCGCATGTTAGCCTCCAAAAGTGTTTTTTGATTACATTGCATATTATGAAAAATAGCTAAAGACTTCTCGTCTTTCTCCGCCATACCTTTTTTTCCCTTCTTCTTCGCTTCTTTGGCCGCTTTTATTCCCATAGGCCTAACTGGGCTAGAGACACGGGATGGGGGCTCTTGGTTGGACGGTGGAGTTGTGAATCCTTCATCATCGTCCTCCAATTCAATAGGTGACTCTGTGTCATGAGTCTCGGGAGAACTTAGGAAATTCCGCTCATAAGGGGTAGGAGTACTATCAACTCTCACAAAATGAGGATGACTCTTCACCGCTTCATAACATGCAAATTTATTAAATTTTTTTTTGATATCCTTGAAATAGTTTGATTGAGCTTGTGTCTCCTAAAAACAAAAAATAAGAACATTACATTTATATGCAAATTTAATTTATGTCAAACAAATAATAACATGAGAAAATAAAATAATATAATAACACAAATTAGATATATGAAAAAATTAAGTGTATGTTAAACAAGAGACTTAAATGATGAAAAAAGGTTAAGGCATACCTCATCTAACAAATTTGTTCCGCTAGCGGCACGATTGCTTGCTTGGCCTAGGCTACTATGCCACTTCAAGAGTAATTTCTTCAAGCGGGGAAAGTGCGATTCCAAACTCATTTTCGAACGAGGTTCGACTATAGGTTCTTCGGGAGCACAACGCCAATTTTGGACGTAATCTGCATGGACTCTTTTCCAGAAATTGTCTTTGGTTTGATATCGGCCTGTGATGGGGCAAGTTGATTGCCGTACCCAAGAAACACACAATTGTAACTCTTCGGAAGGAAGCCAAGTAGCCATTTTTTTCAAAAATCACTCAAAAAATATATTGTGAAGATGGAAGAAGATGAGAGAGGATGGGAGGAGATATTGGGTGGAGATTGTGAAACAAATGAATGAGTATTTATAGGGTAAAAAATTTGAGATTTAAAAAAAAAAAAAAAATTGTCGAAAGAGCCGTTGGCTCAAAATTGTCGAAAGAGCCGTTGGGTATGACAGATTTTTTTTTTTCAGATTAAAAAAAAAAAGGGGGGGTGCTAGTGGGTGCTCACGTGCGTGGTCCCCACCAATTGCCTCCATCACAACGGCATGCAATGTTTGCCGGTGCAATTGCATAATTGCAATTTTGTGTGTGGGCTCCACTTCTCTGAATTGACTCTCTCTCCTCCGCTGCACGCCTGCCGACCTGCAATCTGCAAAATAATCTGCAGAATTGCAAGATTGCAGCCTGCGCTGCATATGCTCTAAGATACTAATCATACTATAAAAGAATGGAAACGAATCAAACGATGAACGTACGTACTGAGAAATGGTTATTTGATACAATGGTTCAAAAGAAAGCCTGCAGCTCTGTCTACTTGATTCCCTTCATATTCTCAGTGCTTGTATTATGTTCATCACAGATAGCATTTGCCAGAGTTTCCAAGTTTTCGAAAAGCAGTTGGTCTTTCCCACAAATTATATCTTAATCTGTTGTTGAATTTATATGCCCTGGTTAGTTTTATTTAATCAACTTTCTTAATGTCAATGCAGAGGAAATGATCACTGAGGCAAAAATAGGAGTAAGCTGTACATCATCAATTTATAACAGAGAATGTCATCAAATATCTGGGAGATCTGCACCAGCTGAAAGAGCGCATCAGGGCGGCGGGTGTGAACCAAATTGTGGTTGAGCCACGTACGGTTATTGATCAGTGTCTGAAGGACGCAAGGGACGAACATCTGTGGAATTTATATACGGAGATCTGTAATGTATTCATCCTCCTAATTAAGGATAAAATGTATTTTATCTCCCAAATTGAACTTTGCACCGGTAATCAACTTCATACCAAAAGTTATCTCTGTTAAGTGCCTTACTAGTTATCAAAAGTGCAAATGCAGCTATGCACGATGCAATGAAAAAGGTGTCACACAATAAGAGGCAACCTTTTCTTAACAAAAATAATAACTTAACAGATTTGTATTTAGTTTTGAGAAATGATCGATTAGTGTAACATCATGGTGCATGTGGCTGAGAAATTTTGTTCTCACATTCATGTCAAATACGTTGTACAGATTACACATATTACATACAGTGAAACTAAAGTTGATATTATTATTTTATTACAGGATAAATATATTACGTAAGGCAATCAACTAAAAACAGGATAAATATATTGCTATAATATACATAGGAAAACTTTAACTAATGAATTAATAAATTAATAATTTTATTAAATAATATATTTATCTTGTTTTTAGTTGAGACCAGTGTTGCAAATTAAGTATCTCGCTCATGCATAAGATACTATTAGGTGGTTAATTTGTCTGTTTAAAGGAAGTTCAGAGATTAAACAAAAGGAAGATTAGTAAATGTTAATAATCCATCGTTAAAAACTAAAAATTTAATGAGATGAAAAGATTATTGGTTTGAATTTTATGCCATCTTCTGAGGGCATAACAAAAGTTTCAACTGGGTTTTCCTGACTAATTATGAATCCAAGTGGAGTGTGGTATGTGGATCATAAATTAGTAGGATAAATTAGGGGTGCTGATATTCACACACCCTAAATCTCTATTAACACATCCCTATCCATTTTTTATCTATAAACTACTTAAACTACTCCTTTAATTTTCTTTTCTTTTCCTTTTAATTTTTCACTATCCCCATAGAAGGGGATAGAAGACTTCTCCATCTTCTTCTGCTTCTTCAACCTTCTCTCTCTCTCACACATTTTCTTTCCTCTTCAATTCTGACATGCCACAAGTCGATTTGGAAACCCTAGTAACCGCCTGCGCCGGCGGCTCTATGGATCGCAAAATCGCTTGCGAGACCCAGACCGAAGCTGCCGCCGAGCAGAACCTTCTAAAATCTGACGCCGATCCCAACCCCGACGATCCGGTTTTACCGGCGGACTTCCCGCCGGAGTCGTTCTGGCTCTCCAAAGACGCGGAGTACGACTGGTTCAACCGGAACGCCTTCTTCGAGAGAAAGACTCCACCAAAGGCAACAACTCCAACTCCACAAATCTTCATCCGAATTCAAACAACAATTCACAGCAATTCTCGATGAACTTGAAATCCAAGGTGGCGATAAGCGGACTCCGATAAGCGGACTCCCGAAGCCGCAGAAGACGAACTACGCCGACATGAAACACCGTCGGAACTGTAAGGCCAGCAACGGGAGGCTGTTTCCGAAGCGGTCCGGATCGGTCGGGAAATCGACCGACAGGTCGATGATCGAGTCGTCGTTGCCGAAGGTGTAGTGTATGGGGAGAGTCAGATCGAAGCGCGACCGGAAGCGGCGGTGGAGGAACCGCCAGCAGCAGAGGTCGATAAACGATATGTCGACTTCTATGAAGAAGTCGGTTACAGCTAAACCGGTCGAGAGACGCAAGTCCGGGTTTCTAGCGAGTTTTCGGGATTTGTTTCGGCACGGGCGGTTTGCTGCGGAGTCGCCGCCGAGGAGGAGCAGCGTGGCGAGGAGGGCGGCGTTTGATTACGAAACGGCATCGCGCGAAACCCATAAAAAAATTAACAAACTACCAAAAAATACATAACAATAGTTTGTTTAACAAAACATACATATTCAAAAATTTACAAATCAATACCATGTGCATGACAAACTGTCACAAGTTATCAACTAATTTACTTTTTTACCCTTAATATTTACAAGTATGCATTTAGTCCAAGTTACTGCTACTGTCTATTGCAAAGCTAGCTGCTACTGTCTATTGCAAAGCTAGCTGCTACTGTCTATTGCAAAGCTAGCTGCTACTATCTATTGCAAATCTAATTGCTACTGTCGATCGTGAATGTAGCTGCTACTGTTAACTGGGATGCTTCTGCTACTGCTTATTGGGAAGACGTTACTACTACTGACTAGGAAGTTACTGCTAGTCTACTACTATTGTTTGGGAAGTGGCATGGTTGCTACTAGCGACTGCGATTGAGAAGTTTTTGATACTATTGTTTCCATGCATCCCTGCTACTGCTACTATTTATATATGTGTTTAGTCATATTTTTACAACCTTACCAATCATAAGGCTGCTACTGTGGATAGAGAAGCTAACTGCTACTGTGGATAGAGAAACTAATTGCTACCGTCGATAAAGAAACTAAATGCTACTGTCGATAGATAAACTATATGTTACTGTTAATAGATAAACTAGATGCTACTGTCGACCGTGAACTTAGGTGTCGTTGCCGACCTTAAAAATTGTTGCTACTGTCAACCTTGAGGCAAGCTGCTACTGTGGCTCGTGGTGGTTGAAATTCGAAATTTCAAAGTTTCTCAAAATATATGCAACATTGTACTCAAATGAAAGCCCATGAGATGAAGAACAATTTTGTAGTTTGAATCTTCTCCAAATTATCGACGGTTTAGCCGGAAAACTTAAAATTTCAGAAAATAATTTAAAAAAGAGGAGAGAGAAACTTGTTAGTTAGTAGAGTGGCAGCATTGTAATTTTGACGAAATCAGTGGTATTTTAGACATTTCAATCTCAATTATTCAATCAGTTTTTAGTCCACTCGATTTTGGGCTAAATTTATGTCTGTTTTTGTTTAAAAATTGTTAGAAATGAGTTATTTGTGTTTGTGAATTTAGTCAGGTGCTACTTTGTAATTTACTATAAAAAAAATAGACTGCGAGAAATATAATAGGAATATGAATTTGGAAATAGTGAAAAATAAAAGGAAAAGAAAAGAAAATTAAAGGGGTGATTTAGGTAGTTTATGGATAAAAAGTGGATAGGAATGTGTTAATAGAGTTTTAAAATGTGTAAATATCAGCACCCTAAACTAATTTCCATAGAACTGATTCAAATGTCTTCTCTTGTCCCGCCGACGGCCTGCATTTTCCATGAAATTTCTTTTCTGCTTTGTGGGCTGGGCTGCCCCGTTTGTTTTTCCCCTCGTTTACCTTTTGGGCTTCTAATGCATTTGAGTTCTGACAATAAAAGAAAATTAAGAGAATACATTTCAGTTCGTTTATACCATGTACTGTCCAGTTTGGACAAGGTGCAGCAATGAAAATCAAGATCACCATCAAGGCATCAATCTTAAGACACAGGCCTTTATGCATGCATGCATGGTCTTTCTTTTGGCTGGCTAGATGTTACACAGTTACTATGTTACACTAGTTACGTAGTCACCAAGATAATACTACTTTACTCTCATAATCGTTAAAAAGAATATTGCTGAGGGGATTTGAAAACACCACCCCCCACCCCCCCTTTCTTTTACATTTGACACCTCCTTTTTAACTTCTTCCTGCATGAAAGGACCAAACTGTCCTTCCTCATTAATTTAGTAAATTTTACTATTAATCTTTTATATTTTGACAAAGCGTGGTGGGTCCATAAAATTCGTTTAAGCATACTGCATATATATAATTTATCCTCTATACTTAAAGGTAAACAATTAATTCATCATTAAGTATTTCTGCTATGCATTTAAGTTATTTAGAAAATATTAGAATCACTGAAAAAGAATTAAAAGATAAAAAAAAAATTAAAAAATTCAGAGAAAGACTCTCTAGAAGAAGACATGGATATTGGGAAATAATTTTTAGATTTACACAAGACATTCATATTCTAGAAAGACAAATTACCAATCTTGAAGAAACTTTGGAACAAGAACAAGCACCTCTTGATGTTTTGAGCCGCGGTTAGCGCCGCTGGTTAGATCCACCGCAGTTGGTATCAGAGCCTATTTTGCTCAAAAATAGGTTGAAGAAAAAAACTTATACCACAAAATTGGCTTCTCTTAGCCAACAAAAGAGAACTAAAACTCAAGAATTACCAAGCCTTTTGTATTGAGAAAGAAAGCGATAAGTGAAACTTGTGTTTTCATACAAGACACATCCAAGAAAATCAGTACTCCCTTGAATACGCTTGTAGAGTTCTTAACACTCTATACGACGAACAAATTCATCTCCAGAAAGAAATAGGAGTAGAAGAACTTGATCAAATTCATCTCCAAGTATAGTTGATTTGCTAGAGCACTTATCTAAAGACAAATCAACCGAGAAAATAACAGAACAGCTCGAAAGATTTAATCATATGATTAACTTACCAGAAGAAATACAAGCCAAAATATCCAAGCTTGAAGTCAAGTTAGATTACCTCAAAGAAAAACAATATCTTCTAATTTTTGAAAAGAAATTAGTAAGAACCGAAAATCTTGCCGATAATATTCATCAGCAAGCAGCTGAATTAAAAACTACGCAAGAAAATTTCAAGAAACTTTTAGAAACTCTTGTATCCAATATAGGATGAAGCAAAGAGTTGAGCTAAAAGTAAAACAAGAAGATATAAAGACCTTAAGTTTTTACCTTCCTACAGAAAAACTTGCTGAAAATGTAGAAGCAATCATACATCAGCAAAACTATAGCCATATCTATCTCCAAGAGATAGGAAGAGATATAGAAGAACAATTCCAGGAAATAAATACAAGAATCTCAAATCTACAAAAAAGTATAGAAAAAATGGAAGAAAACTCTAACGTTGAAAGAATCAACGAAGAAGAAATAGTACAAAAAGCTAGTAAGATTATCATACCTTCTCCAAAGGTAGAAAGTGAGTTAAATTTAGTAAACCTAAACTACTTGAATGGAAAACATCTAAAGACTCTAAAAGAGATATGAAAATGCTAAGTAGGATACTCACTAAGAGATATATTGTACCACCTGTACAGCTTATAAATGCTCAAGAGTTTGAGTATAATGAGATTGAATTTAACGTAAGAGAAACATCTGCTCCGAAGTTTAGATTCAATGAGATATACAAAAGGGGATCGTTTGACATTCTAGATTCACATCAACAAATGGTGAAACAAACATCAGACTAATCACCCCAGAAGAAGTTAGTAGAGCCTTCCAAAGAAAATAACAGTATATGCATATTGGTGCAGTTCAAGTATCGATAAAACTCTTAACAAGAGACGGGATAGACTGTTCAGTCTTGTGCATATTACAAGATGACAGAATTACAGACTTCAAGAAGAGTATGTTGGGAACAATATAAGCATCGTTATGCAACCAACTTGCATACTTCAGTGTATTCCCAAATTTTACCACTCGTCTAAAAGATGCAGCACACTGTCTACGATTGAGAATTAAAACAGATGGGATAGCCATGAAGCAAGGTATGATGAAACTAGCTATAGATTATAAAATATATTATAAAGCTAATGAGTTCTAAAGTAACACCAAGCACTGGGTTTTTAAACAACCCTGACACCACTACCACAATCCTTACTAGTCCGAAAAATAATCCAGCAAAAGCATATCACCAAATGGGATGAAGTTTCATTCCCTAGAGAATGGAATTTAGCACCCCCTGAGAAACAAATGCAAAACGCCAATGTATCTATCTATGAAGATACTAGAGGAAAAGTAAGTCTCAAATTCCATAGGCACTCATTTGCTAATTATACGCAAGCTAGCACTTCAGGAGGAATTCCTTAAGAGGCTTTCGAAGAGGAAGACTCAAAAAGATCTACAACAATGCTTAAGATAAAAGATCTATATGCATAAGCAGAGACTTGTGAGTCCATAGAAGAATTGGAAGAGATCATGAAAAAGATTTCTTTAACCCAACATGAGAAAAGAAATAGAAAAACGCTAGCATATCAGGAGGCAAAATTTGAACAAGGTGAGGCATCTATGGAGCTAGAAACAAGCAGTAGCCAAGCAACACCACCGATAGGAAGTAATATAATCTAAAATATTACCAATAATCCTACCAAGATTATTACAGAAGAAAAAATCAAACTTCCCAAAGGGCAAGCACCTAGAGGAAGACCTGGAGAAATGAGCTCTCAAAAGTACATTCCTACATAACCAAAATGGGGTCAGCCAGTCTCCGAAAGAGGAGTCTATCTAGATCTAGACAGGGTAGGAGATAAAAGAAAAGCCATAGATGACTAGCTAGGTTACTAGTTTGAAGTTAACCCAAGCATTATTCCTATCCAGATTCTCCTACGAAGATGCTCATGCATATTTCGAGTTGACATTAATAGGAATAGTTTAGAAATGGTACAATTCGTTTAATCAAAGCTCCAAATGGGCTGACTAGGCAACCAAGTTAGAGATCAAATCCTCCTTGGGCTTTTGCAGTTGGAGGAATAACAGAAAGAGTGATATAACATGGCATAGTGAACAGTCCAAAGAAAGAGCTAAAGCAAACCTTCATAAACTAAGTATATGTAACCAGAGATACTTTGAAGAATATACAAACGAGTTCCAAAATTAATTTTGCACAATAGAAGATTTAGAAAATGATGAACTCGTTAGAACATACTACCGAAAACTACCAGAACCTTAGAATAATGTTGTAGCACAATCCCTTGAAGAAAATCCTCCTTGGGCTTTTGCAGTTGGAGGAATAACAGAAAGAGTGAGAGATCTCTTAAGAAAACAATGCATAGAAAATCAAAAGTCTAAAACTGCTAAGAAACAACTCAGAGGAGTTGAGAACATGTGTCCAAAAATATTGATACTCCGATACAGTGGGGATGCCATACTTATACTGATCGGAAAAACAAAAGCAAATTTAGAAACAACCAATATAACTGTAACTTCTCTTTTTCTAATAAGAAGTATAAGTTTAGGAAGAGTTTTAACAGAAATAGAGAAAAAGCATCTCCTAGAAAGAGATTCTTTAAGAAGAAACCTACAAGGCAAAATTTGCAAAATTCTTCAAGAGAAACAAAGCCCTGTAGATGCTGGCTTTGCAAGGCTGAAGGACATTATGCTAATGAATGTCCTATAAAAGAGAAAAGAACTTCTAAAGCTCTCATAGCAGAATATGATGAGACTATAGAATACGCAAACCTAAAAGGTTTCGAAGTAGCCTATTCTGATAAAGAGAATGAGTCAATTTATTGTCTTGAGTACTCATCAGAAAGTGATACGGAAAGCACTTCAGAAGATTCTGAAGAAGATAGGAGTCGCCCTATATTTATGCTAATCCAAAACTGGAAACAAGAAAATACTGAGAACATCAATAGGTTCATACCAAATCCAAGAACTTTTACATGTGACTATTGTAACTGCTTCGATAGTAAAGCAGTTCCCATATATTGTGAAGAAACGAGAGAAACATACCATAGAGAATGTTTTATAGCAGAACTTGAAGAAAAACAAAGGAAATTGATGCCTATATATTGGTAGATCAGGAATATGATGAATTCCATTATCAAAAGTAAAAGCAAAACCTAGAAGACAACCTCAAAAAAGTACAAAATCTAGAGGAGGATTTCCAGAAAATGAAGCTAGTACCTTCATCAAGTCAGAAATAAAAAGAAACATTAGAATGAACTGCTCTCCGAGAGAAAGAGAAGGAAAGGAAAATCACTCCTTTCATCGAAATCCCTGACAATACCATACAACCAGTAAAACAGGTTCAGACAAGCATATACAGCAACTATATCACAGTTGGCCTGAAATTTCCTAAATACAAGAAATATCATCTACATGCGTTTGTAGATAATGGTTCAGGATTCAGTCTTGCAAAAAATACGCTATTCCTGAAGAATATTGGGAAAAGTCTAATAGAAAGGTTACTGGAATAGGAATGGGAGAAAATGAATTTATCATGGATCATGTAGCTAGAAATGTAAGAATTTCTATAGGAGGAGGAACTTTCATCTTCCAAAAAGTCTGGCAAAATGAAGCTCAAGGAGCCGATCTGCTAGGAAATGATTTCCTACTATAGCAAAAAATGGTACAAACCCTAGAAATGATTGAGTTTGAAAAGCACAATAAACTTTACTGGGAGTCCAGACTTATAGATGCAGTCAGCATTGCAAGAAAAGGATTCACAGAGCACTATCAGAAGTCGCCAGCCAAGCGTGGTGATCATGAGAATAAACCAAAATCTGTTTTGCAACCAGAACCGGTATTGACATTCCAAGAATACCAAGAAATTATACCAAATGAAGTAACAAGTTCTGAAGAGTCATAATCAGAGGTAGAACCTCAAGATTTAGAAAGCTCTAATGGTGAAGAAAAATTCATCAAAGAGCATAATCTTACAATATATATAAATAAGATAGAGCAGAAGAAAATCTCAAATCTTGCTGAAATAGAAAATTTACTTAAGCCTATAATAAGTGAAGATCCCCAACTATATTGGGAAAGAGATCAAGTATACTGTCAGTTAAAAATGCATGAAGCAAACACAATCTGTCATGTTAAAGCCATTCCTCATTATAAAGATTAAGATAGGAAAGAGAGATAAAACCAATAATTGCTTGAAAAGAAGCTAATCAGACCTTCAGAGAGTCCTCATCATGCTTCTGCATTCTTGGTTAGAAACCATGCAGAACAATTAAGAGGAAAAATAAGAATGGTAATAGATTATAGAGACGTTAACAAGAAAACAGTCAAAGATGGCTATCAAATAACGCAGGTAAAAGTCCTCATCAATAGACTGAATGGAGCAAAAATATTCTCAAAGTTTAATGCCAAATCAGGTTTTTGGCAAGTCAAAATGCACCTTGATTCCATTGCTTTAACAACTTTTGGAACTTCTCAAGGACATTACGAATGTCATTTCGACTCAAGCAAGCACCATCTATCTTTCAGAGAAAGATGGATAACATTTTTAAGCCATACTCAGATTTCTGCATAGTTTACATTGATGACATCATTGTCTTCTCTAAAACTATGAACGAACATCTAAAGCATCTTGAGCAAATTTGCAAGCTTATGGTTCTAAATGGAATCATTCTTGGACAAAAGAAAATTCATCTCATAAAAGGAGAAATAGACTTTCTTGGCATACATGTAAAAGACGGAAAAATTCGTCTCCAAGAACATATTGTTAAGAAAATTAGCCAGTTCCCTAACGATATCCCAGATGCAAAGTCTCTTAAGAGATTTTTAGGAGTCGTTAACTTTGCGAGAGACTTTATTCCTGAAGTGAGTGGTCTTACTGCTCTTCTAAAGGAATTAAAAATCGAAATTATCGGCGATATTTCGCCGAAATTTTCGTTTTTTTGTTGAATCGATATTTCGATTCAATTCTTTCAGTTTCTCGTCGAAATTTCCCGATATTTCTGATATTTTCGCGAAATTTCCGATATTTTCCATAATTTTTTTATCCTATCTTCAAAAACTAATTTTCAATTATTTAAAACACATAATTTTCAACACCTAATTTTAATTTCTAACATACGGTTACATACCTTCAAGAGTTACTTTTATATCAACAACTTTTTATTTCTAAGCTATCTTTCAAATTTTTTGTCTCAACTACTTCAAGAGCTACTCATCTTCTCTCTCAAACAACATAAATGTTCAAAACATAATTTTAATTTCCAACCTACCTTCAAGAGTTACTTTTATATCAAATACTTTTAATTTCTAACTTATACTATGAGTCTCAGAATCCTCAAAGATCGCCACTTGACCCATATGGTTGGCATGTAAGTCAATATATGCAGAATTTTAGAAGAGAGCAATCATTCAACGAATATTCTTCGCAGTTCACCTATGACTCTACATAAGACGATGAAGAAGGCAGTGCAAAATTCGAACCTCATCGGTCTTCTGTATGGTTTTAAAAACTTCATTTAGTTGTTTTTGTGAAATATTATGTACAAATAATGTTAAAGGGTGTGATGGTCTAGCCTCGTTTTAGGTTTCAAGTATAAATTATATATATTAAATCATATTTCAATAAATGTAAGCTCTATTCACGTAGTAATTCATATAACATTTCAATAAATTGATATCTATTTGAGTTTATTAATATTTTCTTCTCACATATGATCGATAATATAATATAAAACAACCTTAGAAAGTTTCAATACAAATTTCCATGTATTTCTTATAGTTTCCGTCGTTTTTGTCAAAATTTATAATGGATCGATATTTCATCGATATTTCCGTCGAAATATCTATATTTTGAAACGTCGATATTTCCTCGATATCCTATATTTAACTCCTTGGCTCTTCTCTCTCCAAAGACAAGCTAAAAAAAGAAATGGTCATTTACAACAGATGATAGTAACACCGTTAAGAAAATCAAAGAACTCACAAAGCATCTCCCTCCTTTGCAGTTACCAAGAAGGTGACTCGATCATTTTACAGACTGATGCAAATGATTACTATTGGGCATGAGTAGTTTTGGCAGTCACGCCAGATACAAATCAAGAAAAGATTTGTAAATTCTTGTCAGAAAAATTCAATCCTACAGAATTGAAATTGAATTACTCCACCGGAGATAAAGAAGTATTAGCCCTGATAAAATCCATTAAGGGTGCATAAGCCTTTTTAGGAAATAAGTTTCTAGTTAGAACTGACAACAAAAGAGTAAAAAACTTCAAAAATTATAAACTCACAGATGCAGCTGATAGATGAAGAGTTCTTAGATAGAAAATGTTTTTAACTCAATATGATTATGATGTTGAAATGATTGTAAGAGATAAAAACTAACTGCAGACGCTCTCACAAGAGAAATGACAATGTTTGAAAGAAGTGAAGGCTGTAATCCTAAAAGTAGGAGACCATAGCAAGAGCCCAAAGAAAGAAGGAGACCAAATATTGAAGAAAAGCCTGAACTTGAAAGGAAAAGACCAGATTTTAAAGATAGATCGATACCTCAAGATGGAATACTGAAAGTAAAAACTTTGTGAGATAGGTACAAAGAAGGGGACAAAACGGTTGTACCTCTACACGATGGACCAAGTTACCAATAAATTGTATCCTACTCTTCAGCAGAATCAAGTAAAGCCTCTGAAAAGATACCAGCCTCTGAGAAAATTCAGCCAGATCCAGCAGAATGGGATGAATATCAAAATAATAAATCCAAAGTCTCTTCGCAAAATGAGATGCAAGTAGAAGATGAGAAAAAACTCTTTACAGCATCCCATAAATGAAAGCACAGGGGATAGAATCCCAAGAAAGCCAACCAGGCTCTTTCAAATAGAGAAACCAAGTTATGACTGGCTAGCAGCCTACAAGAAAAACAACCAGCAGTAGCGGGAATGACTATGATTTTCAATCATCCAACGAGGATCTATGAAAGGCCAGTATTCAGAACTAATAAAATTATGCAATTCAACCAGAGGGTTATCATGGATAATCTCCTAACTACTCCATAACCTAGCTATGGTTAGTAGAGACGATTTTGTTCGTCATCTCTAGACCAAAATTAATAAAGACCTAGAAGGTCTCTCTGAGAAAATTTACGAAGCTGTTAAAAACATCAAACCAGAAAGATGCGTCTTAATGCTTAAATTCATTTCAACCCCTCCAGAATGGACTACTGAAGCGGGACAGAAGAGTTACATCTCTCCATACCATTATGTAAGAATAGTCTAAGGTTGTACTCAAGGAAACAAGTCCTCCATAAACAATGGATCTCCAAACCAGAGCCTACTATGGATGAAAGCAATGGCTATAAACCTCATAAAGAAATTAGTCCAGAGAGACCAGTACACCACTCTCCTGGCTATAAACCTCATAAAGAAATTAGTCCAAAATAATGGTCACAAACTATAATCATCCCTCTCCAGATAATTGTGATTTTTTCAAAGCCTTAGAAATGCAAGAGATAGATGGTACGCTGGCCATCACTAAGTGGTAAGAAAGGGTTGAAAAAGAACAAAGACATAAGGTGCCATATGACTCAGACATGAAACCTGAGGAAGAAGGTGAATGCTCCAATACAGGAGCATCGTTTCATGATGAAGAACTCTACAATGTCAACAATATGATGGAATATTAGGTGCCGACACATGAGGACATATAGCTTTTTCTAAGTGGAAGGTATTTTTTGCAAGTGGCAGCTGCCGACGCTTGAAGAGAAGTAGCTTTTGCCTAGTGGAAGCCAGCTAGAAGCAACTTTAGTGGAGATAAGAATCCTCTTGTCCTCATCTTAATCCTAGTTTGGAGTCCGGCTCCTATAAAAAGAGAGGAAACCCTCAGGAGACGGCATTCGAAAATTGAGAGCAAGAAGAGAACTCTGAGTGTTCAAAACCTATCTAGAATAGTTGTGAGATAAATAGTGAGAGTAAGAGTGTGATATTGTAAGTGTGCTACTATATCCTACTAGTCAATCGGTGTGGAGTGCTTTTATTACAAGTAAGCGTGTATTTCAATTCCAGCATGAGTAGCTAAAAGCTGTTTACTCTAGAGTGAGGCTCTGGGTTATGTATATGTATGTATGTTTGGATAAATAAATTGCAATTAGCGTTCCCCCATATTCGTCGCTTGTTTGTTTTAAAACTTCTCAAACCCCAGGTGGAGGACTACCTCCTAAGAGTGGAATTTGAGACATAAAAAAAAAACTCCCTGCATATTTTTTTTTTTACTAAAACTTAAGAAACTTCTCAGACTTAGATAACAGTGATCGCGCCTGAATAGTAACTGTTTAGACATAATATCGTTAGGTGAATAAGACATATTGAAAGCTAGTTCTAAGAATACGAAGACAATTAGGTCTTAGTAAACAAATAAGAGATAAAAAAAAAATATTTAAAATCAGAAATAGTAAAAAGGGTATTTTGGAAAGATTGTAAGAAAAAGGGTGGGGATTTCAATTCCAGGGGTGGGAATTTCAGTTCCCTTGCTGAGAGCTGATCCAGTTTCCATTGATAACATTGTTGCTGACAAGTGAGAACTGATCTGATCCACCGCCAAGTGCATGTGACGTAGTTTTATATGATTGGTGACTTATTTCTTATTTATTATTGATAATAATTAATATTCTGTGGGTGTAAAACTAGTTTTATATCACCAAATATAATTACAAATAAATTCGATCCAGCATTTGGCAAACTTCATCGACTACTAGCTATGTTGAATCTGTTTGTATTTGCTCTTCCCTTGCTCTTCTTCACAATCTTCCTCATCAAATGGTTTTCCACTCCAAACACCCACAATCATTTGCCTCCATCACCACCAAGGCTCCCAATACTAGGAAACCTCCACCAACTTAGCACACGCCCTCACCGATCCCTCCAGAAACTAGCTCAGCACCATGGTGAACTCATGATGCTTCACTTCGGTTCCAGATCTGTGCTTATAGTTTCGTCTGCAGATGCTGTTAGGATAATTACTTATTACTGCTAAGGATTAAAAAAAGGATGTATTGCTGTCATTTCTTACGGTTAGGCCATTAGCTGTCTTCTTTGTATTTGTCACGTGGCAGTCCTATCCAGATTGAGCTGAGCCTTATATGCTCACTCTCTTTGTAAGAACCACACGGTAAATGAATATCAGTTTTATTTTTTCCTTCTGCCTCTTCTCTTTCTTTAATTCTCATAAGCTGAATCCAGGAGTTAGGGCTCAAACCCTAACAACTGGTATCAGAGCCCTCGATCTTGTGGGTAATGGTACGCAAAGGAGCTGGAAAAATGCCTTCAATTACAGAGTTATCCAATTTTGAAATTGAATTTCAGGTTCACAAAGATGCAACGGCTGCGCAAATCGGAGAGTTGCAAGGATCTGTAGATGCGGTCAAAGACTCTCTCAATGGTATGCAGGCTACGGTAGCATCTGTTAAGGAAGAAATCTTATCAGAGCTACGAGCGATGCTCATCGGAACTCGAGGACAGGCAGAAGTTCATTCCCCACAACAGAGGCAAATCAATTTTGGCTCAGTACCCGTCACAGAGGGAACTCCGTTATTACATCCAAGGTCAGACACGGCTTCACCATCATCAATATTGGGAAGCTGGACATCTGCATCTTCAATTGAGGGTAGTAATTCTGTTTCTCAAGTACCTAAACCTGGACTTTCTTATTCTGAACTAGGCCATCATGAAGTTATTTTGGGGGTTAATCCTGCATATACTTGTGCTTTGGGATCTGGTAGTAATAGTTCTGCATCTAGGGTAAATGTTGAAGGGATAAGTGTGACTATTGAAAAAGCAAAAGGGCAATTGGAGTTGAAGGAAGCCATATCTGAAGCGAGAAACCCTTATTGTCCTCAAATTTCAAATATTGGTGCTCAACCAGTCAATCCCAAGATAGACACCTCAAGGAGTAATAACTCTAATGCAAACTTGTTTTTGGGCATGGCTCCTACTATCCATTATAGCACTACTAATCCAGCTATAGGAAGAGAAAGCATGGTTAATGGCTCAGATCAGTGCAGAATTCATTCGAGTTTTCAACCAGTGAGTCAGCAGGGCAGTGCTTCTAACCCCTACCAACACCAACCTTATTCACCCACGCAAATGCACAATGTGGGAGTGACATTTCCGAGGCTAATATACCCTAATCCTTCTTCAGGACAATGGGGGAACCAGAACAACTACTTTGATCCCTCTCTCCCTACAATGAGACAAATGAAATTGGAATTTGCTAACTACAGTGGAGGAGATCCTGTGGAATGGCTACACAAAGCAGAACAATTTTTTGATTTTTATCAAGTACCTGAGGAGAGAAAATTGGCAATTGCAAGCATGCACCTAACAGAAAAGGCTTATGACAGATGGTACTTGTTTAAGCATGAGTTTCCACCTACTTGGTGTGGGCTAGCAGACCTATTGATGAGAGAATTCAGTAGTTATAATGTCATTGATTACCAAGCTGCTTTAGGTAGAATGAATCACACTGGCAATGTTGAAGCATATATGGAGCAATTCACTATGTTGTCTCGGAGAGCACCAGGTTTCTCTCAGCAAGCATTGTTATCTTTTTTCCTGGGAGGTCTTAAAGCAGAAATTAGGTCTGATGTGAAAGCTTTGAAGCCTAAATCACTGTATGAAGCTTGTGAGTTAGCCAGGATATTTGAAGAACGAGAAACTAGGATAAGGGCAATGCATAGGCCCAATAATACTAGAGTGTTCACATCCAATACTAATTCTAGTCTCTCTCAGAAGTCTAACGCAGGTGGAACATTATCAGCAGGTAGATTCCAAGGAAACTCTTCAAAGAACCCGGCCTACAAACCAAACACTGTGTCTACAAACTATAATGGTCCTAATAAACGGCTATCACAAGCTGAATTTGAGGAAAGAAGGGCACGAAACCAATGTTTTTTTTTGTGAGGAGACTGTCAAACCTGGGCATAATTGCAGGAAAGGACAGGGTCAGTTGATGGTAATTGAAATTGTCCAAGAGGAAATAGACAAGGTTGAAGAACCAAGGGTTGAACCAAAGGAGGAGATCTACATGGATGAAGAAGAACTAGAACATGAATTACAGTTACAGGTTATGGGAGAGGAAAATTCAGACTCCATGCAAATCAAGGGAAAGTTTGACAAAAAGATAATCCACGTTCTGATAGATACTGGAGCATCTCACAATTTTATTCACCCAGCTCTTTTGAAGAAATGGAGAGCAAAGGTGATTAATATTAAACCCTTGAAAATCAGGTTGGCCAGTGGAGCTTTGATGCAGACTACAGGGCAAGCCACCATTGAATTACAACTACAGGATTATGTGTTTAGTGGAGAATTTTATATCTTACCTATCTCTGGATGTTAAGTAATTCTGGGACTGAGTTGGTTAAAGACCCTAGGAGATATTACATGGAACTTTGAAGAAATGAGAATGAAATTCCTTCAGAAAAATGTGCAATATGTGCTGCAAGGTGAGACAAAACCACAAGCCACCATGATCAGTTGTAAATCCATGACTAGGCTCTTGAGAAGAGAACCTGAAGCAATGATGGTACAATTAAGCCCCATGACAGGACAAGAACAACCAGTGACACACCAGGTGGTTCGACCACAGATACTGGAATTGCTGCAACAATATGCTGACGTTTTTCAACTTCCAACCACTCTCCCACCATTGAGGAAGCATGATCACAGGATTGAACTCAAGCCTAATACTAGCCCCATCAATGTAAGACCATACCGTTACCCTCATTTTCAGAAAGCAGAAATAGAAAAGATAGTGAAAGAGATGTTGGATAATGGTGTTATAAGACCAAGCATATCTCCATTCTCTTCTCCAGTGATCTTAGTTAAGAAGAAAGATGGGACTTGGAGAATGTGTGTCGACTACAGAGCTTTGAATGCCGCTACAGTGAAGGACAAATATCCTATTCCTGTTATAGATGAGCTAATTGATGAAGTTCATGGAGCAGTAATATTCACTAAGCTCGACCTACGATCAGGTTATCACCAGATTAGGATGGCAGACAAGGACATTCATAAAACAGCATTTAGAACACACTCTGGACACTATGAGTTTCTGGTTATGCCATTTGGACTGACCAATGCACCTTCCACATTTCAATCTGAAATGAATGATTTACTAAGAGAATTATTGAGGAAGGGAGTACTAGTATTCTTTGATGACATATTGATATACAGTAAGTCACTGGCAGATCATTTAGTGCACTTGAAATTGGTACTGGAGAAACTACAACAACATTCCCTGAAGGTTAAGGAGAGCAAATGCAGTTTTGGAGTAGGACATGTGGAATACTTGGGGCACATAATCAGTGCTGAGGGAGTAGCTGTGGATCCCATGAAGATCAACTGCATAAAGAACTGGAAGAAACCAAAAACTTTGAAAGAATTGAGAGGTTTCCTTGGTCTAACTGGTTTTTACAGGAAATTTGTGCAGCATTACGGATCGAAGTCACAACCATTGACTGATATGCTTAAGAAGGATAATTTCAAATGGAGTAAAGAGTCTGAGCTAGCTTTTGAAGAGTTAAAAGAGGCTCTGATGTCCACACCTGTTCTTGCCATTCCAAATTTCAACAAACAGTTTGTAGTTGAATGTGATGCTTCAGACAAAGGGATAGGGGCTGTGTTATCTCAAGAAGGACATCTCATTGCTTTTCTCAGCAAGGCACTAGCACCTAAGCACACCGTCTTATCAGTCTATGACAAAGAGATGATGGCTGTGGTCTATGCAGTGCAACATTGGAGGCCATATCTTCTAGGGAAGAATAATGCAGCACCAGATGCCTTATCAAGACATTTGGAACTAGCTACAATTTCAGGAGTCTCTTCACCAGTGTCCAATTTTGTCTATGAAGTTCAACAAGCTTGTCTGCAGGATGGGGAAGCCATTGCCATTGTTCAACAACTGCAGCAAGGAAACACAACCAAAATGCACTATTCCTTACAAGATAGCAGGTTGTATTACAGAAAACGCATGTTTGTTCCTAAGTATGGAGAGTGGAGAGAAAAGATCATGAGAGAACTTCATGATGGAGTACTGGGAGGACATGCTGGCAGGACTACGACATATCAGAGAATAAAAAGAAGTTTCGCATGGCCTGGAATGCTCAAGGACATCAAAGGGTTCATCGCCAATTGCCACACTTGCCAAATTCACCATTATGAGGCAGTATCCCCACCAGGTTTGTTACAACCTAACTTAATTCCTGAAAAAGCATGGACTAACATCTCAATGGATTTCATTGATGGATTACCAGTTTCTCAAGGAAAAACAGTGATTTGGGTGGTAATAGATAGGTTAACCAAATATGCTCATTTTATACCTATGTCCCATCCTTACAATGCCACAACAGTAGCTCAACTGTTTGTCAAAGAAATCTTTCGACTCCATGGGATGCCTGAACACATAATCTCTGATAGGGACCCTATATTTTTGAGTTTGTTCTGGGAGTCTTTCTTTAAACTGCAGGGAACCAAACTGAACAAGTCTTCAGCGTATCATCCACAGAGTGATGGCCAAACTGAGAACTTGAACAGAACTCTGGAACAATACTTGAGATGTGTTATAGGGGAAAAGCCACACAGTTGGGTTCAAGCCATCCCTTGGGCAGAATGGTGGTACAATTCAGCATATCATTCAGCAATTCAGATGAGTCCTTTTCAGGCGCTCTATGGCTATCAGCCACCTTCAATAGCTTCATACTTGCCCGGGTCAACTGCTGTTGAACAGGTAGATCAACAACTAAGAAGTCGAGATGAATTGCTAGCTGTACTCAAGAGAAATTTGCAATTGGCACAAAGTAGAATGAAAAAGTACTATGATAGAAAGCACTCGGAGAGGACATTTAAAGTTGAAGATTTGGTGTATCTGAAGCTACAACATTATAAGCAGCAATCTATGCAACAACAAGGGTGGCATAAATTTTCACCAAGGTACTTTGGCCCCTTCAGAATCATCGAGAAAATAGGGACAGTAGCATACAAGCTGCAACTACCTGCTACAGCAAGAATTCATAATGTCTTCCATGTTTCACTCTTGAAGAAGACATTAGGAAGCTTGACTCCTACTTCCCCTCAGCTACCTCCTCTAATTGACCCGAATAATCCCCAATGGCAACCAGCCAAAGTATTAGAGAGAAGAATTTACAAGAAACGTGGAGCAGCAGGGACACAATGGTTGGTGCAATGGCAAGGAACCGGCCAGGATGAAGCCACCTGGGAGGATGCGGAAGAAATGCAGAGAAGGTTTCCAGACTTTGACAAGGGAGAAGAGGTATAGATACAAATGGGCATTAAACTTGAGGACAAGTTTATTTTCAAGAGGGCGGAATTGTTAGGATAATTACTTATTACTGCTAAGGATTAAAAAAAGGATGTATTGCTGTCATTTCTTGTTGTTAGGCCATTAGCTGTCTTCTTTGTATTTGTCACGTGGCAGTCCTATCCAGATTGAGCTGAGCCTTATATGCTCACTCTCTTTGTAAGAACCACACGGTAAATGAATATCAGTTTTATTTTTTCCTTCTGCCTCTTCTCTTTCTTTAATTCTCATAAGCTGAATCCAGGAGTTAGGGCTCAAACCCTAACAGATGCTGCTCGCGAGATCATGAAAACACATGATCTCATCTTCTGTAACAAACCCAAATTCACAGTTTTTGATAAACTTCTCTACCACGGCAAGGATGTGGCCTCAGCTCCTTACGGTGAGTATTGGAGGCAGATAAGAAGCATATGCATGCTCCAGCTTTTAAAACAAGAAGGTTCAGTCTTTCCGAGGAGTGAGAGAAGAAAGAAATAGCCTTGCTGATTGAGAATGTGAAACAGTCATCTCTGTTGTCACTGCCGGTCAATCTAAGCGAATTGTTTTCTTTGCTTAATAATGATGTGATTTGTAGGGTGGCCTTTGGGAAGAAGTATAGTGGTGGTAGCAGTGAAGGTGCAGTGAAGTTCAACAAGTTGATTGGGGAATTTATGGGGTTAATGGGTGGTTTCCCTGTTGGAGATTTTATTCCATGGCTTTCTTGGGTTAATCGTGTTAGTGGGTTTGATGCAAGAGTGGAGAGAGTTTCTAAAGAATTTGATGAATTTCTTGATACAATAGTTGAGGAGCATATGGCCAATCTTAGCACGGAGGAAGATATCTCTGGTGAAGAAGGTGAAGATAAAAAGGATTTTGTGGATGTCCTGCTGGAAGTGCAAAAGAATAACATCTCTGGCTCTTCCATTGATACAGATGGCATAAAAGGTTTCATCTTGGTAAGTCAAAAATAAAAAGAAACGAAATTGGTTTATTTCATACATGGTGGTATTAATTGGTTTTGTATGAGATCATTGAATTTTAACATGCTACCAGACCAAAATATTCACCCTGATCAAGTTTTGATTATATATATATATATATATATTATTTCATGGCTTTTGGCAGGATATGTTTTTAGGTGGAACTGATACAACCTCCACAGTCCTAGAGTGGGCGATGACTGAACTCATAAGGCATCCCGGAGTGATGAAAAGACTGCGAAATGAAGTTAAGGAAACTGCCAACGGAAAATATGACATAACAGAAAGTGAGTTAGATAAAATGCCATACTTGAAAGCTGTGATCAAAGAAACACTGAGGCTGTATCCTCCGCTACCGTTGGCGAGCATGCTCAACCCAAGATGCTAAAGTAAAGGGCTATGACATAGCTGCAAGAACCATGGTCCTAGTCAATGCCTGGACAATTGGAAGAGACCCTTCTCTGTGGGATGAACCGGAGGAGTTTCGACCTGATAGATTTATGAATTCTTGTATGGAGTATGGACTTCAAAGGGCAGCACTTCCAGTTTATCCAGTTTGGTGCTGGCAGAAGAGGTTGCCCGGGAATCTCATTTGCCATGAGCATTAGTGAACTTGTTTTGGCAAATCTTGTGCACAAGTTTGAATGGGTATTGCCTAGTGGAGCTAGAGCTGGGGATGTGAACATGACTGAATGCAGTGTTGTCATCCACAGAGAAGTTCCTCTCATAGCTATGGCAGTGCCAAGGTCTTCTTAAATTTCTTTTATTCATTTTGTTTTCAGTTTTTTTTTTTGTAAACTTTTAAGTTGTTCGATAGAAGTACCCCAAAAGGGGAGAGGGAATATGATCCTGAAACTCTTATGCTTTCTCATTCATCATGAAATACTTTTTAAGTACCTGGATTTGAATGAAAGAAACACAGAAGTCTCTGAATAATGGTCAGCTTCAATTCCAAGTCTAACACAAGAAATTAAGATAATTTCATAGTCCAAACTGGGTGGCAGCCTGGCTGCAGATAAGCAAGATTTGAATAATGGCCTTTCATTTCACATGGCCATAGGTAATTAAGCAGATTGTTTAATGAAGCAATATTTGAATAATGGCCGGCCACTGATTCCGCATGGCAAAGTGGAGTTCGATAACAATAAGAAAGTTGCGCTTCATCGAATTTGATCGTCAAACCCAGATAGAAAGGTGGGAGTAAGTTCTCAGATCGAGATTCCCTAAACTAGACCCAAGTATACATGCCATCAATCTACTTTCATCACGCATTCCCTAAACTAGACCCAAGTTCACAAACACAACCTAACAAACTGATGCACATATTCTGAAGAAAAATGCACCACCACTTCCTCAACTCTTGTGCACCGGTCAGTTTAATACTCAAACTCACAAAGTTGTCAATGTGATACCTAAAGTCTTATATTGGCATTATATTGGCATCAACGACAAACCTCTGTCAGATTTTCATGATTGCGCTGTTATAGATAGCATGCATGTGAGTCGAAAAAACTAGAGAAATTATCTAATTAAATAACTCAGACTAAGTAGCTTCAACGACTCATTTATTCATGAAATTATTTATTTATCAATTTAATTGCTTTTTTAATTATAGTTTTCTCTTTATCTTGTTCTTCGATCAGTTCTTCACTTCTTCCCATCTCAAATTTTTTCGTTTCTTCCTTTCCTGTACTCCTAGAGTAGGAATTTAATAAGATCTCAAATTCTCATAGTAATCAAGAAAACTATAGGCACCCATATAAGAGGCACATCCCCTTCTTCCTTTGTGAACGATATCTTATTGTTCTTCCTTTGGACTGTTACTGCATTTTCCTATATATATGAAGCACAAAGGCAAACTCGTTATTACTTATTACCAATACCACCTTGCTAGTTGCTGCCTTCGGTTGATAGTTGACGGTTGATACACATACCAATGGCAAAGAAAGAGAGAAGGTAGGTCAGCGAAGTATGTCTGCAATGGCCAGTCGATTTTACCACTGGGCAAGAGCAGAGCCTAGCAGAAAGGGAAACTCCATTGATATGTTCATTTCCGATACACTTTATGTGTTCGTAAACAGTATTTATTTTTAGGGAAAAAGACCATTTGAACAAAATGGGTTTAAAAATTGCCCATTCCAATGTTTATATCTCAAACCAATGAATCTTGGGAGAATTACACAACTATCCTAGTAAATAAAATTCAGTCATTTACTCTACCCTAACCAATACTAAAACTCTCTCTCTCTCTCTCTCTGAATCTTGGGAGAATTACACAACTATCCTAGTAAATAAAATTCAGTCATTTACCCTACCCTAACCAATACTAAAACTCTCTCTCTCTCTCTCTCTCTCTCTCTCTCTCTGAATCTTGGGAGAATTACACAACTATCCTAATAAATAAAATTCAGTCATTTACCCTACCCTAACCAATACTAAAACTCTCTCTCTCTCTCTCTCTCTCTCTCTCTCTCTCTCTCTCTCTCTCTCTCTCTCTCTCTCTCTCTCTCTCTCTCTCTCTCTCTCTCTCTCTCTCTCTCTCTCTCTCCCTCAACCCTTCTCCACCGCCTCCTACCCCCACGCGCCCACCGCCTACTTCAACCACAGCCCAAGCGCGGCCACATCTGCCACGTCCCCCGCGCCTTCTCCGCAGTAACAAACTCCGGCGCCGATTCTCACCCCGTCATTCCCATTTCCGTCACCCGCACCCCGGCGCCGATTCCCACCCCGACATTCCCATCTCTGTCACCCGCACCGCGGCCCTCCCACCTCCACCACCGCCACGTCAGCCCTACTCCAACCTCCGCCGCGCTCTCTCCATCGACTTTGGGCTACTGTGTAGAGGAGCAGACGTAGTGGGCACTGGGATGCTGGGTCGAGGCGTTGGCCTGGGCAGGAATCAGAGCAATCGAGATCGAGATCGGGAGGGAGGCTGAGATCGATGGGTGCCCAGATCAATCTGGGACTCAATTGATAGAGGGATGCAGGGATTGATGGCCTCGGGTCCGGCTGGAGCGTCGTCGGCCAAGGCTAGGGTGAGAATCTTGTTGGTGCAGGCCTAGCGATGCTAGGCTGGATGGTTGTGGGGCTGCTGCTAGCGAGGCTAGCGGCAACGGCGGCGGAAAGAAAAAAAACTAGGGTTTTTTTTTCTCTTGGCTAGGGTCAGTAATCGATTACTGGGGGTCAGTAACCTGATTACTTCATGAAATCTGTAGAGTTTCACTGTATTGTATGTGCAAGTTCTTTATGTCATTGTCAAGTTATCAATGAAATCTTAGTACCAGTATAGTGTGGATGTTTTGTGATTAAAGTTTTGCAACTTCATGAACTCTGGTTATGGATTACTGGGGGTCAGTAATGGATTATTGGGGGTCAGTAACATAGTTACTGGAAAATATGGAATCTGTAACCTGATTACTGAGGGTCAGTAATTGATTACTGGGGGTCAGTAACCTGATTACTGACCGATTACTGGGGGTCAATAATCGATTATTGGGAGTCAGTAACATAGTTACTGGAAAATATGGAATCTGTAACCTGATTACTGGGGGTCAGTAACTTGATTACTATGGATCAGTAACTTAATTACTGGAAATCTGTAATCTGTAAATTGTTTACTGGGAGTCAGTAACCATCGTCCAATAACCTAATTATAAAAAAAAAATTAGGTTTTTTTATTTTTCACTTTCTCAGCACATTATAATTCAAAAATATGTTAAATAAGACAAAAGGACAAAAAAAGAAGAAAAAAATAAAATTTGTACTAGAGTTGAAAAAGATTTGTTCAAATGGGCAATAGAGTTGTTACCTTATGTTGAATAGGGGAAAAAAATAAGATTGTCATTGAAATGGGTAATGAGGGGGTCAAATTAGCACTAAATGGACATTTTCCCTTATTTTTACGACATGTTCATTTACGACTTGCATGCATTTGTTGGCCGTAAAACCTCATCTACGGTGCACAATGTGGGCTGTTAATGACCTTTTTTCTGGTAGTGATCAAAGGAATGTCTTCACGATGAAAACTGTCTAGGGAGAAATTAATAAAGAAGACGGAAAAATCTTTAAAGAGGATAAAAGTTCTCAACGACAAAATGCTCTCGACTAAGGTAAAATCCTCGAAGAAGAAAATCCCCTCAACAACAGAAGTCTTCAACGATAAAAATTCTCTAAGAAGAGAAAACCCTCGATAAAAATTCATCGATGAGAAGACTCAAAAAAGGAAATATATGTCAACAAGAGAACAAATATCAACAAGGAAAAATGTCAACGATAGAACAAATATGCAAGCACTTGCATCTTTCCTTCAATTCCTTGAATAATTTTTCCAGGCCTTTTTTTTTTTTGATACAGTTTTTCCAGGACTTTGATTCCAAATGTATTTGGTGTAAAATCTAGATTGCTCAGGCTTAACGAGCGCAAAGATCATGACTTTTTGGTATACAAACCTGAAAGTCCTCTCCAAAAACATTCTTAAATCTAAATGTAGTTCTATAATGAGTTAAGGGTCAATTCTGCGAAACAATTAACGGACATGCTTTAATTTAATGAAAGGACTAGTTCTATATGTGTGTATAGGGAAATAGACTACGTACTTTAAGCTAATTAATTACTTGCTACTAGGATTTGTTGAGGAATGGCTTAGATTAACCAATGAGCGAGGACTAGTCCTTCCTTTTAAATGAGACCACTGATCGTATCTAGCGGGATCCGACCAAACCAAATGACATTGACTTTGGGAATTGGTCGAATATGATTCTGCAAAGACCTGGTCGTGATTAGCAAAAGAAGCAAGCGCTATAGTACTTATATAGTTCCCTCAATTGATCGAGCACATACAATTTATCATGGTAATGATTCGTATCCAAAATGGTCCGTATCACAAGGCCTCCTGCACTGTTTACATGAATCCGTTGATTCTGTTACTGCTGTTGGTCTCGTCCGAGATAGTCTCAGCTGCTAGAGTTCCTGTAATCTCATTCCACAGTACGTCCCTCGATCTCTCTCTTTCTTTCCTCTCTGTGTATTTCTAAAAGTTTTGTTATAAATCAACGAGTGTTGGTCGGTTCATATTGATCAAGTTAAACCATATGAATGAGAATACAATAAAATTCACCGTATAAATATCCATTTCCAGCATAGCTGCTTCGATTTTTTGAGTCAACTACTAAAGTTACAACTTACAAGTTATACATTGCCAATGTTTTTGCAGAAATGGAGAGCATGTCGCATGGGAATCACTTGGAGATTGATGAGGTTGAAAAGCAATTAACAGGGCGTTTACTATTACAAAAACCGCCAGCACCCAGTAGCCGGAAAGCTGTAGTAAGACCACCTACGCCTTCCGGAGGACAAGGTTGAAATTTAGTTAATTTGGTCATGATTTCTATAATTGCCTGTAACATACATACTTCATCGAAGATGTTGGCGACTTGTTGCTCGAGTATTATGTATTGTACGTGTTCCTTCAAATGCTCACCATTGATATATTAAGTCAAACAGTTTACTCCGACTCAGGTTCAAGTCAAATTAGCATCGATTTAATCATACTTTTGCAAGAAAATTTATCATAAAAAGTAATAATTAGAAAACAATTAGAAACGAAACTAATCGATTGTCACAACTCACAAACTCATTGGTACAACGTAGACAAAACTGTTACAGTGTCGAGAAAATTGTGCCAAGCGCCTGCATATGTGAGTTTACTTTAGTCACAAACTCACAAATCGATCATGAGAGTGGAATGGGCGTAATGATCAGTTAGTGCAGCGTAGCCAAAATTGTACAAGAGTAAACCTTTGAGCAAATGCACGCAGGAATTAGGTGAAGAGACTTGGATAGAAGGATTGGGATTGTAATGAAACAATCATAATCTTCTCCTCAATATCAGCAAGAATATACATGCAAGAAGCTAGGCATGATCTAAAAGAAAGCACAAGAAAAAACTTCTACCTGTGATCGATCATTTTGATATAAGGTTCAAAAGTTCTGCACTGTGTTTATGAGAATTATAGATTTATAGAGCTAACCAAGAAAAAGAAGAATGCTGCTGTTAATTTACCTTCAGAGTGCTGTTTACAAGAAACACAATTTTTGAGCCTTGATGGACCAGCCACTCATTTTCTTTCTACTTGCAATTCACTGAGAATGATGGGTTCTTCGGTAACTCCATTTACGGTTTTCATCAAGTCATGACCGGTAAATCCATCATGCTTTGCATAAAATAGGTGCACAATTTTGCACATATTCCAAAACAGGTCCTTGCAAGCTCTTGGAACTACGCTATCCTTCTGCAAAACTAGTCTCTGCAGTTCTCTCCTCTTAATGGTTATAATGCTCTTCATCTCAGTGAACGTCTCTTCTTCAGTAGAACTGCCATTGCCATGAAACATGGCCAGTGTTACAGCATTTAGCTTCCCTTCTGCAGATTCCTGCTGCAAAAGTGTCACGAGTTTGTAATATTAGAAGGGATTTCAATTCTCTCTCTCTCTCTCTCTCTTTTTTTTTTTTTTCCCTTTATGAAGAGTAAGGAAAATGGTTGTCTACCTTAAAGGTTTGCATATCATTGAGAAGACGCCCACTGGTGCTCATAAGCTTATACAGCTGGTGGAATTCAAAACTCCGCACAGCCTCCTCTGAGAGTTTAGGCCCAACCAAATACAGAGCTGGAAGCACAATCGGTCCCAAGGCAAATGATACATACGCATTTTCCATGTATTCATCCAGTGCTGGCGCCGAATTATTCATCAACCACCGAGCTTCCTTCAGCATAGACTTAACCAAATCCAACCACTGAAAACCAAAGATAGCTCAGATCATCCCAGTCCAATAATCTAAAGATGTTTCCATCACATTTAAGATCATTTAGGCATTTCAATTAAGTGAAGTATCACTGTAAGATGCCCAGGAAGACAACCACTGATAAAATACATTTAACTGGTACTCAATCGATAGATAGAACAACGGTAACATGGACAAGTTAAAAAGATTCCATCTTACAATCTCTATGACGTGATTTTTTACACTGCGCTCTTGCCTTGGTAATGCATTGGCTCCAATCTCATTAACGGTGCTCTTAATTGCTGAAAATATGATTTCAACTTGCTCAGAGCAAGAATCATTTCTCGAATTCACATCCCACCTGTGGTTCAAACATATAGGTCAGTATATTAGAAGCACCAGCAAATATGTAGGACCAGATCCAATGGAAAAGAATTGAAAAAGGAACCATACTTCTCTAACAATTGTACAAGGTTTACCAGTTCCTCTTCAGAACCTCCAACGTCAAAGAAATCATCAACCACAGTTGTGAGCACTCCGTTTTTGGCCCATGATATGCGGGCATCTGATAGTTCAGGAGGGAAAAGGGTTGCAGCTGCAGAGAAGTAACAGTATGCCTCCTTCTGCCTAGCAAATTTAAGCTTGTCTAATCTGCTCTGAACAACCCACCTGTTTACATTAAGGAAAAATCACACTTCATGAAGTAAAAAAGAAAACACAAAAGTGTCTGGCTCGTCTTAAAACAATGAAATCAAGAAGTGTGAACCTCCACAAGCTGCACACTCAGTGATTCAAATGATATCAAGTTGGAGATTCTAGTAACAAACAGCTCAAAGACAGAGAGAGGATGAGGAGGAGGGGCATGTACCTTGAAAGACGCTCGAGTTCTTCTCGATGTATCAATTGACACATATTGAATTCTCCCACTGCCAGTTTTAGGATGTCTTCATTCCCAACATTCAAACAACTACCACAGGAGGAGTCCCAGGATTAAAGTAATATTTACTGACCCATCATGATAATTCAGAATAGTCATATTATTCAACACAAAGGGGAAAGGAGGAAGAGGATACTAGAGGATATACCGATAAGAAGATTTCAAAATCTTTGTACTATCAGTGTTGTAATAATTTATTGCTCTCCTGCTTGATAAACGACCCAAAGTTGCATAGGAAGGAAACCGAAGAGCATCATCCACCTAAAGACAGATAAAAAGCATATCCAATGACTTATCATGGATTAAAAAGAGATCAACATCACCACATCAATAAAAAAGACTTATCTTACATATTACCTGATCAATATGCTTATTGAGTCTTTGAGCCTGAGTTAAGTTATTTGCTAAATCCTGTTTCAAGAAATTACTTGTCCAGTAATGTTGTTTCTCTAGGACTGATTCATCTGGATGAATGATGACTTCTGAAGCCCTAAAAAGTTCTAAGGCAGCACCAGTGTCCTTCAGATATCCTCCAAGGGAATTGAAGAAACGGTCTTCTGAAAATTGACTTAATGGATCTACAAGACAGCACAGTTCAACTACACTTTCTTTGCCAAAACAGATTCATGAAGATCAGGGAACCTAAATTAACAGTACCAGAAGAAACATCATATCCATGAAGACGTAAGAGTCGAAATGCCATAGCACAGGTGCCAGCATCTGAAAATATTTCTTCATCCCCCTGCAACCAGCATCTGTTTGTTGGGTAATGCCATGATTCCCCATGGATGAGAACTAATACAATCTCACTTGAGAATAATAAAATAACAATAGTATATAATTTATTTTCGTGGAAATTACACCCCACTACTGGTTGAGACAAATGGTGTCAGATTGATACCTGTATGTTTCATCTAGTACAGCCCTTATTTCCTCCCTGAAATGTCGATCAACACCCATACTTTCAAGACTGGAAACCATAGAAAGGCGAGCATAGTTATCTAGAGGATAAATGGTTGGAACTGGATAAGGTAGATTGAAAATAATCAGTTTAAATCAACCTCAGTGAAGTAAAGCAATTAAAGAGAGAGAAATAATGATGGAAACTTAGTATGAAGGTGGCCATAACCTGCACTCCCAAACTTTTCTATGAGTGAGCGTATATAACTAAGACAACCAGCATTGTTGAGGTGCGTAAAAGCAGCAGCAGTAGCTGATGGTGAATTAAACAAGGACCCATTCTTCTTCTGGTACTTCATGGCCATCTCCCAGTCCTGTGACTTTCCAATTCCTTCTGAAATATATGCTAGATAGGCTCTCCACCTCTCTGAGTTGCTTCCGTTCCCTCTGAAGAATTGACATAATGGAACATAACTTGCAATTACAATGAGTTAGGGTGAAATATAGAATTGCATTCCATGGCTTTCACAAGCATAAGATCCAATTTCATTCTATACACATGCATTTTAAGATTATAATAAAAAGGCAAACCTGCATGTTGAGCTCAGTTGGATCGACTAAGGAAAGTCATAATTTAACCATAACCCAAGAAGAAAATTAAAAACATACCTTTGAAGCTCAAAGTCTCTCCTGAGAAGTAAAGTATCTACGGTTGATGCCTCCATGGGTAGATTCACATCCAAATTCAATGCAGATTCAAGCATGGAAGGAAATATTATGTCAAACCCAACGGGAGATGGTTTCTCTCCATCAGTAGCTGATGCTAAATTTGACTCGATAAAATGCAGACCTAAAATAACAAGAGAGGGTATTGATTTATAGAACATTAATGTAGGAAACTTAGAATTATGTAATATCAGTGAATATACCGTTGCCAATTTGTCTTTCACCAATATTCCATCACTTTAGTGCAAGGACGCATGCTAATGTGGATAAGAGGGCATCTTTTGTTAACAAGTGATGCGGATTAAAAGGACCCCATGAGCCTTCATGAAGTTGATTATCCAACAACCAATTTACGCATTCAGGGAAGAAAGGCTCCTTCCTGGAATTTGGAGAAGGGATCATTGCCACCCAAGCAGTGTCATATGATGAAACAGAGAGATCAACCTTGTTGAACATCTTCTTTATTCTTTGTTTAGTTCCATCCGAACTCTGCTCAAATTAAGAGAAGCATTATGATATTATTAATCTCATAATATAGCATTAGAAAATCACAGAACTAGTGAGGACGAGCCTACCAAAGCAGCAGTATTTCCATCTGCTGTGCAATTTGACCTTGGAACTGTTGAAGCTGCTTGTGGCAAGAGATCTTTTCCTAATTTTGTTTTAAATAAAATGTAATGTATACATGAAGAGCAAAAACTCAATCCAGATAACCGAAAGATCAGTGCTTTTACATTATGGAGAAAATTCATAAAAATGATAATCAGAACTCTTATTATAGGCTTCACATAAACAATACTCCAGCATGTCTTTGTGGTTTCATATCAGTAGTATAATCCAATCAAACAACCAACAACAAAAGAAATCTATTTTCTTTTTAAAGCATCTTTTGTGGCTCAGGTGGTGACTACTTTATAGGAAGCAATGGTATACATACCACAATTATATAATGTCATAGTATTTCCCATGCTACATCACTAATATCTTGCTCCTCAGACAGAAGCATAGCATATTGAATTTGAAAAACAGAAAGAACAAAAGAAGAAAAAGGAATTATCTGATTCTTTCTGGATTCTCTAAAATTACAATCTGTCTTCCAGTTAGTATTGGTCTCCATGGATGATGGGTCGATTACCCTTCTATTTCCTAGAATCGATCAGAATTTGTATAAATTGATGAAGTACTCTACTTCCCACTTAACTACTTTCCCTAGTAATCTATCAAGCTCTTTTTCCAGTCAATGCATGATATCATATGTTTATCTTTTATTTTTACTTCTGCATTCCTTCCCTATTATTCTTAGTCCTCTCTTTTCCCATTCTTTGAAATTGCTTTCTAGGTTCATGCAAGAACCACGAGAATGAGAGTTAGTGAACTCTCAATGATAAAGAACATTCTTCATTTTGTGCAATGACATAACTCCCTTCTGTTCTTCACTAAATTATTACTTCTGTATCCTTTCTGAAGTTCCCTACCAGTTCTTACCAATACTTGCTGAAAGTATGAAATCTGTATACTACACTAGAGTCCTACAAAAGGTCATCGACCAAATTTAAAATATCCATAAAGCCTGAATATAAAACTTCTCACAAGCCACCTTCATCCCACACCACTAACTCAAAAATAACTTTCAGAACTGGATAATCTCAAATATAGGGGAATTGATAACAAAAACTCATCAACAAAACAGTGATCAATCAACAAAACAAAAGAACCCAATTCACGAAATCATGCATGCAGGGACGGAGCCAGGATTTCAAAACTGTCTGGGCTAAAATTTTCTTTGATCAATTTTTTTAAATATATGAAAAATAATACTTGTGCAATCCAAGTCATATAATGAAATTAAACATACTCCATTACTACATATACAAAACATTGATTTAAATGTCAATCCGACTACCTAATCTTAAGTTCTACTCTACGAGTTTTTGTAGCAAATTCATCCATAATTGACTCATTGTCAACACTATTAGCAAATTTTCTTTCAATATGAACCAACATGCAATCATCAAGAAACTCTGCTTCTATCTTGTTTCGGAGTCGATTCTTAATAATTCTCAAAAAATAAATACTTCTTTACTTTTTATATGATATATATATATATATATATATATATATAGTTACCTATATTTGCACGGAACTAGTTACCTATATTTGCACGGAAGAAAAAAAAGTGTATGGGCTGTAGCCCAGAGAACTGACAACTATCCTCCGTCCCTGCATGCATGAACCCCAAAGAACAAAGAAAACAGAGAAAATGAGAAACCTGATGATGGGGAAAACATGCAACACCTGAAAGTGTTGACCTGGGAGAAGGACATGGTTTAGAGAAAGCTTTGAGCCTCTGATGACTCTGTATTTAAAATGGGGTGGAATGGGAATAAAATTTGCAACAGATACGAGAGAAGATTTAGAAAACGACAAGTTTGTCTGGCTGCATCTGTGTTTGTGCTCTCAAACAGTGTTAAGGAAACGCATGGAGGATTCTTCTGAGTTGCAGCCTCCGAGGTAATTTCTTATATTATATTCCTAGATGCATAGACATTTACTAACACAGTATTTGGTCTCTCTACATGCATAGGTTCATAGACCACTGCTATTTGACCTGTCCTGTCAATGACTCATTTAGCCAATTTAGAAAAACACCAATTTGGGAAAAGGATTAGGACGCTTATATTGTTAATTGACAAATTCTGTTATATGTATATCCTAATTGAGAAATGCTAGTTTGAATTATCCAGATGATATTTGTTGCACCTAATTATTTTGGACAGATGGTGAGAATTCGTGTACTAGTTTTCGGGTCGAGATTTTATGTTTCGCAATATGTTTTTTAGAGCATATGCACCCATATTTTGTGGCAATTGTCAATTTGACAACTTTGGCAATTCACATTTCACTCAAAACTTTGCAATTGCCTTCAATTTGTCAATACACCAATGAAAAAAATTGTGCTGTCAATACACTATTAGAAAGAATTCCAACATTTGGATTTAAAGAGTAGTTGTTATAGTCGTTTAATTTTTTATAGGGAGATGGTCAAATAGATGATTTGAGATTATGGGACATTTTATTGTAAAAAAGTGAAGGTAATTCACTTGTAGCATAAAGATTAATTTAAGTGAGCGAGCGCTATGTTGGGGCTCCGAGTTGCTCGGAGCAATAAGTTTTAGTAACGAGTGTCTCACATGACAACGACGAGGCTTTTCTTCCTTGAAGAGTGTTGATCGTGCTGCTGTTTTGGTGGCGGTGCAAGGATATTTTGATGCTAATCATGCGAGGACGGCGAGAGTCACCATCGACGGTTGGCAGTTGAAGAAGGTCTTAAGGCGGTGCTTCTAGGATGCCGAATTGGGCTGTTGGAAGGCTTAGCCGCCAGAAGGATCTGATGGGGTTCACTAATGTTAATCCTCCCATGTGTTAGAACTAATCAAATCATTAGGCTTTCGTCTTTCGATCACTTGGCAATATATTAAGCAAGCATGCATGTGGAATCCATTCGTTGAGGTTATAATCCACTACTAGCATAGCTTGAATGAAAATTATTTTATACACTAAGGTGTAAGTGAATCGACACTCAAATATGCAATTCTAACCACTCGTTTAATCACTGACTATTCACATGACCATAATATTCAAAGGGTGGGTAAAGATGGAGTTGTAAAATAATATAATTAAAGAAAATTGAAAATGAACCACAATATTAGTATGATTAGCAACAATATAAATCGCAAGAAAAAATGTCATAAAAAACGGCGTTCACAATATCCAACTATTGAGACGCTAAGGTACATTAACAAAATTAAAGAAATAGCAGCGTAAATGACTTACACACAATAAATATAAGTGTACCTTAATACGTGAAATTTGCACCCCTATTACACTCTTTATTCATTCAATGATCGAGGTGGAAAAAATAAGGGCACGTGTCGGCCTCAGATTGGCTAGACCCATAGGACAGGTGGTGTGTTTGACCCAGCTAAGAATTAACTAGAGTTTTTTTTACTAATAACTACAATTTGGTGTTCATATTTACCAATAGCAAGATTAATTTGTAAGATTACCACCAGCAATTTTCTATCCAAAATTAACAGAATCTGTTACCTCATAAATTACAAAATTAACCTTAACAATACTCCCTTCAGAAATATGTTCATCTAGAGCTACTGACCCTCAGAAACTTTACCTCCATCGTGATTCCAATGTTACTGACCCTCATAAACTTTAAAACTATCGTCCTCTGCCGTGATTATAATTTTTTAACCCTCAGAAACTTTATCTATGTCGTCTTCCGTCGCGGTTCCAATGTTATTGACCCTCAGAAACTTTACATTTGTCGTCCTCCGTCGCGATTCCAATGCTACTGACCCTCAGAAACTTTACCTCCCCCGTCTTCCGCCGTGATTCCAATGTTACTGACCCTCGGAAACTTTACCTCCGCCGTCCTCCGCCGCAATTCCAATGCTACTGACCCTCAAAAATCAACTTCCATATACTTCATCTAATTTCTCCGCCCAGATCTGATCTGATCTCAAAGCAAAACCCCAAAACACAAACTCAAACCAACCATACCTAATCTCTCACCCTTCATCAATCCACTGACCCCATTGCTCTCGATCATCATCATCATCATCATCCAATTTACACATACAAAAGGCAGAACACATGTTCTAGGCGTGAGTATTCAATTGGAGTTATTGGTCATCATCATCTTTACCTGAGTTTTCGATGTATCGAGACCTCCTTGGCGTTCTTGGACCACTCGAAGTAGCTTCCCTCCGGCACGGCTTCGAGCTCGTCGGATTCAGAGGCCGACAACGAGAGCGCGTCACAGTCCTCGAAAAAGAGCTTCTTCAACGGCGGCCTTAGAGACAAAGATAAAGATGAAGTCTGTTTCGAAGAATCACCGTCGTAGGTGTCGGCGAAGAGGAGAGCTCGGTTGAAAATCGGATATACCGGCCGGATCTAGCCGTCATGGAACACGTTGTCGGCAGAGATCCGAGAACCATTGGGATTGGTGTAGAAAAAGGAAAACTCCTCTTCCTCATCTTCTTCAAAACTCATCTTCCTCGTCTTCTTCAATTTCTATGCCGAGAGAGGAAGAGAGAGAGAGAGAGATACAGTGGTGTTTGTGGAAGCTGAGATTGAAGAGAAAAGGTAGGGAAATGTATAATGGGTATGTTATGGATAATTACTAACAGCTGTTACTATTAGTTTGGTGCTGATCGTTTAAAAAATTAAATTTTTGCTATTGGGAAATATTAACACCAAATTGTAGTTATTGGTAATTTTGTAAATTAACTTGAAACTATAGAAAGATGTGCATAGTGGCATTGAGGATAAACTGTTGGAACTGGAAAAGGAAATTGCATATTAGTTTAAAGGATTTTTTTACCAATAACTACAATTTGGTGTTCATATTTACTAATAGCAAGGTTGGTTTTTAAAATTACCACCAGCATATTTCTATCCAAAATTAACAAAATCCGTTAACTCATAAATTACAAAATTACCCTCAACAATACTCCATTCAGAAATATGTACATCTAGTGCTACTAATCCTCAAAAACTTTACCACCGCCGCGATTCCAATGTTACTGACTCTCAGAAACTTTACCTCAGCTGTCCTCCGCCGCGATAACAATGATACTAACCCTCAAAAATTTTATTTCAGCCGTCCTCCACCGCGATTCCAATGTTACTGACCCTCAGAAACTTACCTTCACCGTCCTCCGACGCGATTCCAATATTACTGACCCTCAGAAACTGTACATCCGCCGTCCTCTGCCTTGATTTCAATACTACTGACTCTCAGAAAATTTACCTCCGCTGTAAATTTACCCTCAGAAAATCCAGATCTGATCAGATCTCCACCATGAAGGCCTGCTCGACTTAAAACCAAAACTTAACAGAACTAATTAATGACAGGGTTTCAAATCCAATTAAAATCGAACAAATACAGAGAGTGTGGTAAGTTTAAGCAAATAATCTGAATTTAGAAACATAAGAGTTGAAAATCTTAAGCAAAGATCGTGCGAGAGGCTAACCTTGCCGATCTTGGAGGTCTCCGTGAGCGACTCAGGGCTGGGCTGAGCGGTGGTGGTGGTGCCTTGCTTGTCCTCTATGCAACCCAAGTCCAAGCAGCCGAGGTCTTTCGCCGGTCGATTTGGTTGGTGTGGTTGGTTGTGTTGGTATATGAGAGAGAGAGAGAGAGAGAGAGAGAGAGAGAGAGAGAGAGAGAGAGAGAGAGAGATATATGGAGATATGTGTTTATTTACATGGGTGGCATGAGTTGTAATTTATGGATTTTCAGAGTTAATTATGTCATTAAATAGTGGATGAGTTAACAGCCCATTATTGTTAATTCAATACTTATGGTATAAAAAAATTAAATTTTATTATTGGTAAATATTAACACTAAATATTATAGTTATTAGTAATTTTGTATAGTTTAAACTAATCTCAATGTTTAATCAAAAGCTAGAAATTAAATAAATGGAAAGTATGATGGGAGGGACCTGCATTCCAAAACTTCTCTACGTAGGGTCGTAGGTAATCAAGGCAACCAGCATTCTTACTGTGATGAAAAGAAGAAGCAGTAGTTGATGGTCAATTAAACAAAGACCCATTTTTCCTTTGGTACTTCATAACCAACTTCCAGTCCTGTGACTTTCCAGTTCCTTCTGAAATATATGCCATATAGGCTTTCCACCCCTCTGAGTTGCTTCCATAGCCTCTAAACAATATACATTTTAATGAGGGAGCGTGGGTAATATTAGCTGTAAATTTTTTTTACAGAAAATAAAATTAATGTTGTAAATAATTCTATTCAATAGATATAGAAAAAGAAGTTAGAAATTCAAATTGCTAACCCAGAACGGGCACAAAGCAGTTCAGTGCAGCTAGCTAGCTGTACAAACCATATTACCATTAATTTACTTTCTACTTTGCAATTCATTGAGAACGATGGGTTCTTGGATCAGTTCGTTTACAGTTTCCATCATGTCGTGGGAGGTGTGTCCGTCGTGCTTTTCATAAAATAGGTGCAAAACTTTGCCCATGCTCCAAAACAATTCCTTGCAAGCTCTTGGTACTACACTATCCTTGTCCTGCAAAACTAGTCTTTGCAGTTCTCTTCTCTTACTGGTGATAATGCTCATCATTTCACTGATGGCCTCTTCTTCGCTGACATTACCATTGCCATGGATCATGGCCAATGTTACAGTATTTAGCTTCCCTTCCGCTGCTTCCCTCTGAAATATAGTTGCGAGTTCTTTACAAAGTTGCACATATAATTGTTAACCATATAAGAGTAGTACAGACATTTACTTGTAATCCTAGCCTATAAATAGTTTAAGATGTATTATTCTCATTCAACCATTGAATACAAAATGTAGTCCATTGCCTCTATAACGTCTTTCCTTTACTTTTCTGCATTTAGGTTCAATAATCCATGGTAGCTTTCAATAATAACTTTTCTCAACTTCTCAAGTAGGGGTGGTGTTGTCTACCTTATAGCTTTGCATATCGTTGAGAAGACGCCCAAGAGTGCTCAGTAGCCTATACAGATGGTGATATTCTGAACTCCCTACAGCGTCCTCCGAGAGCTTAGGCCCTAATAAATAGAGAGTTATAAGGAAAATAGGTCCCATGGCAAATGAGACGTATGCATTTTCCATGTATTCCTCCATTGTTTGCACCGACTTGTTTATCAACCACTTAGCTTCCTTCAACATAGCCTTGAGCAAATCCAACCACTGTAAATCAAAGAGAGCTCAAATAAATCCCAATTTCAGTGTGTAACAAACACTGAACTTCAAATGAAAAAGCAATCTGCGGGCCTGTTACTGAAGTGAAGTACTTAATACACTCTCAGATGCTCAAGAAGACAGTTTCTGCTGTCCAAATATTTGATTCAGAAATGATAACATGGACAAGTTAAAAAGATTCCATCTTACAATGTTAATGACGTGATTTGTCACACTGCGCTCTTGCCTTGCAAATGCACTGATGTCGGTCTCACTCACTAAGCTCTTAATTGCTGAAAAAATGACTTCAACATTCTCGGAGCAGGAATCGGTTCTGGGATTCACATCCCACCTGTGGTTTAAACACATGAGTCAGTATATGTAGAGAACAGTAGAAACTTTGAACCAATTAACAAATGCAGTGGCCAATTGAAAAGGAATGTGGAAGGGAACATACTTCTCGACCAATTGTATAAGGTTTATTAGTTCCTCTTCAGAACCTCCAACGTCAAAGAAATCATCTACCACAGTTATAAGTACTGCATTTTTGGCCCATGATATGCGAGCATCTGATAGGTCAGGAGCGAAAAGGTTTCCAGCAGCAGCCAAATAACAGTATGCCTCCTTCTGCCTGGCAAATTTTAGCTTGTCTAATCTGCTCTCGACAACCCACCTGCTTATATTCAGGAAAAATCACACTTCATGAAGTAAAAAGAAAGCACAAAAGTGTTCTACATCGTTTTAAAACAATGAAATCCAGAGCACCAACCTTCACAAGCTGCACTCACAGTGATTTATATGACATCAAGGTGAAGACTTTAGTAACAAACAGCTCAAAGACAGATAAGAGGATGAGGAGGCCGGACGAGGGATACGTACCTTGAAAGATGCTTGAGTTCTTCCCGATGTATCGATTGACACATATTGAAGTCTTCCACTGCCAGTTTTAGGAAGTCTTCATTCGCAAAATTCAAACAACTAATAAAGGAAGAGTATAAGCAGAAATATAAATAATGGTCCTCACAATAGTTCAGCATATATCAATTTTTTCTAAAAATTAGGTATACCGATAAGAAGATTTTAGAATCCTTGTACTGTTGGTGTTATAAGATTGTTGTTTCTGCTCAAACCCTGGGGCCTGGTAGATACAGATGAATCCAACTTGATCTCCTGCAAACCTGCTTACTAAGGGGAATACCGGGCGGGCCGGTCTTCTCCTCTCCGATGCCTAAGTCAGTATAGTTGGAATATATAACTTGTGCACGTATGTAAGCGGTGAGAGAGATTGGTTACCATTAATAAGGGTAGTTGGGGCCCTTATATAGGTGGTTGGGGGTGAGGGCTGGCCTCACCCTTCGATGTGGGGCTGGTTCCCTTCCGTTTGTACACTCTGGTGCCCTCTTTAGTAGGTAGGCGCCCCCGGTCCCAGGGTCCCTGGTGGCTGGATAACCTGCTGGACCCCGAGGCCGGGTGCTGGTGGTTCGGTCCTGGGCTTCGGCCCGGACCCTGGTGCACTTGCTGCGGGTCTATGGGCCTGCTGTAGCCCCTATGCGGCTACTGTCAACAAGTCCCCCAAGTTCCCGGTCAAGTGCAATCTTGAATGGGGACTTAAAGTCCGTCTTGCTCTTGCCCTGCAGACCCGCAGGGTTACCAACCCAACGGTGCCCAGTCCCCCAAGTCCACGTTGAAGATTGGGCGTGTCCGGGGTGAGTGCCTGTTTACCGATAGTGAACAACAGTTTATAAGTATGTTTGTCATATAAGTAGCACTGTGCTCAAGTGTTGTGGTGCTATGAGCATGGAATGAGATGATGATGCCATGCAAAATATGTGTGCATGGAATGATGATGCCATGCAAAATATGTGTGCATGGAATGATAATGGAGCGTTGAAATCCGCCATGCAATAGATGGTGCATGAGATACCGACCGGGCACTCTGCCAGATCGGTACGGAGCGGAGTTAAGTGGGCCACTACCGGGCGTTCTGCCATATCGGTACGGAGCGGAGTTCACTGGGCCACTACCGGACGTTCTGCCATATCGGTACGGAGCGGAGTTCACTGGGCCACTACCGGGCGTTCTGCCATATCGGTACGGAGCGGAGTTCATGGGACCTCGACCGGGCGTTCTGCCATATCGGTACGGAGCGGAGTTCACTGGGCCACTACCGGGCGTTCTGCCATATCGGTACGGAGCGGAGTTCATGGGACCTCGACCGGGCGTTCTGCCATATCGAGACGAGTCCCAGGTGAACTTAAGTACTGGACCTCGACCGGGCGTTCTGCCATATCGAGACGAGTCCATATTGCTAGGCTGCGGGGAGATTACCCCGGTGTTGCGGGCTGTTTGAAGCACCGGTGAACACTTGCTAGTTCTTCTCAGCTTGTGTTGAATGAGCGTTGAGGTAGGGGGGGGGGGGGTGGCGTTGAGGTGACAAAGCTCGCCGTGCAGCCCCCGTTTGCCGCAGCTGGTGTGATGCAGGGTTTTTATCCTGCTGGACAAGCGTACATGGGTTAGATGTAAACTCACCCGGGTGTATAAAGCCCATGCCGGTCGAATGTTCTCATAATCGGGGTCATGCCATGGAACCGGGCGGGACTCGACCGGGCGTCCTGCCATATCGAGACGAGTCCCCCAGTGAAATGCCATGGGGCCGGGTGGATCACGTTCCCGGAAAATGCTCTCGAGCCGGTTGAAAAATCATAACCGGGGAGATGGTCTCGAACCGGTTGAATGTGACGTAACCGGTGGGCGGATCTCGACCGGGCGTCCTGCCATATCGAGACGAGTCCCCCAAGTGAGATGCAGCTGGGTGGACCTCGACCGGGCGTCCTGCCGTAACGAGACGGGTCCCCCAATGAAATGCAGCGAAGAAGCCATGCAGCCGGTTGAATGATCATAACCGCGAACTGCCATGGTGCCGGGCGGATGGCTCATGCCCGGGTCGATGCTCTGGAACCGGTTGAAAAAATCATAACCGGTGAGAGGGCTTCAAGCCGGTTGGAAGATCATAACCGGTGACCTGCCGCTGGGTGGACCTCGACTGGGCGTCCTGCCATATCTTGACGAGGTCCCCAGTGAGACGTAGTCGTGGAGCCTAGGGAAGTGGAGGGGCGGTCTGACGCCTCGGTTCCCGCTCCTACCTTCCTGTCGTCAGCGTGTGGGACAAGTGGTTGACATGCATTTAAGGAGGAAGTCCATCAGTCCCGTCAGTTATGATGGCATGGGCAATTTCCAATGCTGGGACACGTGCCATCAGGGAGCGGTCTTGAGATTGAGGGCCTGGATTCGCAGGCATTTGAGTTGCTCTGATTGCGTGTTTTGGGGGGATTTCAAACGCCTAGGGCACCGGTCCCCTCTATAAATAGGCATCTTGTGCTCTTGTTTCTACTTTTGCTTCTTGCTCCAGAGAGACCAAGAAAGAGAGAGATCCGGCGAAAGGTCTGAGGTCCTTGCTCTGCGAGATCCGTTTTCTCAAGCGCTCCTTACTTTCTTCCCACCATTGCTCGCTGCTTTTGCTGGGCAGACTTTCCTCGGTTGAGCATATTAATCGGTAAGTTCTCGATTTCTTTGCCCCGGTGTTGCTCTTGTTATTTGCTTTTGTTGTTTTGCGGCGGGGGGGGGGGGATCTCTGTCGCTGACTGAGTTGCTCTGCGGCAAACTTGGAGAGAGGCCGTAGAAGACGCTTGTTGTAGCCGTTTGCTGACGAGCGCTAGGGTTTTGTTTCTTCCCCTAGGTTAAGATGTCTTCCTCAAGTTCTGACGGGGCTTCCGAATCGGCTGCCAGGGATCCTATTGTGGATGATGCGGAGAGGCTGGAAGACTGGCTTGGTTCGGAATCCTCGGAGGCCGAAGCCGCTGACCGCTCCCGAAGCGGGGCTTCGTCTTCGGCTGCGTCTTCCGGGGCTGAATCCCCGGAGACCGATATACCGCGCGGGGTGCCCTTTGCTGGTGTTTCGCCTGGGAGCTACACCATCGGTAGAGGAAAAGGTGCCGTGGTGTGTGATGAGCCAGAGGGTAGCATGACCCCTGGAGAGATTGCGGTGTTCCGGGAAACGTGGAGTATCCCGGATGAAGTCCTGCTGCGACCACTGAATCCTGGAGAGTCGGCCTTCAACCCGGAGGCAGGTTGGGTTGCCGTGCATCAGGATCAGTTCCGGCGTGGATTCTCGCTCCCGCTGCCAGATTATGTGCAGTATATGCTGAGTGCGCTGCAAGTGTCGCCCGCGCAGCTTCCTGGGCTCCAGTGGAGGCGACTACTGAGCCTCGGATGCCTATATGGGCTGTCCGGAATGAACATACCAACAGTAAACGAATTCCGGGCCTTGTATAGGTTGTCCTACTCGAGGAAGCAGGGGTCTCGGGGTTGTCTGTCCTTCAATGCCCGGGCAGGCCGATCGATCATCACTAACATGCCTTCTTGGGTAGACAACGGCTGGAGAAAGAAGGTGGTGATGGCGGGTGGGAAGTGGCAGATAAATAGGAAGATGTACCGGGTTCCTGGCGCCTTTCAGCCTATTGGCGACCAGTCGTTCGAGCTATCTGAGCTGGAGAAGGAGAGGATCTTAACTGTGCTCAGATGCTGGGACGAGCGGGAACGGAGTTCCTATAACTTCATCCGGCGAGAAGTGCTGGAATACTGCGGTTTCGGGCGGGATCCGGGTGGGTGGCAAGACCTAGCGGTGATACTTGTGCTAGCTCTGTTACAAAATATTAACTGTTTGTCTGCCATGCAGGTGCATCTTCCCGTGGCGGTAACGAAGCCCGAAACCACCCTCTCCATGGACGGTGAAGAGCTCCTTAACAGGCTGAAGGAGAAAGGCGAGGCTGTCTCGCGGACCTCGATGGACAAGGAATCTGGTCAGGTCACGGTTCATCCCGAGCCGAGGGCCATGGACGTTGATGAGGACGCCTACATCCTGAGGCATGTGAAGTGCCATCCTGCTGCGCCCAAGGCGGTTCCCGGTAAGGGCAAAACTACCGGGGGGCCAGTGAGGATTCCTGGTGGTGTGAATCGGATCCCCAGCCGACCGGTGGCGACTGCGCTCGTGACCCGGGTCTCCCGGGTAGGCGCACTATCTTCTTCTTCTCCGGACTGTCGGGGAGAGAAGCGGAGGGGCGCCGACATTCCTTCCTCCACGTTGGTGACGCTTACCGGCGGGTCGTCACCGGAAAGCTGGGCCAAACGGCTCAAGATAACCAGCGGTGCGGCAGGCTCCGCTGGGGAGAAGGATGCCCCCGCTCGGCAGAGTAGCCCCGCGCCCGCGGAGGAACCTAGGGGAAACCCGGACAATGCATTCGTCGGGCAGGTGGCAGCGGACCTGGCTAGACTTGGCCTGGACAGGCCTGGAGTTGCCGGAGCTCTGGCGGGCGGGAACCGGCCAAAATGCAAGGAATCCGTCCTCCGGGTAAGTATTAACTGATGCTACTATACTGCTTGTAGCTTGCTTTCTCACTGCCTGACCAACTGTTGTTGCTGTGGTGCAGCTGCTGTACAGTCTGTACCAACCGGACCAGAGCGAGGAGCTGCCGGACCTGAAGAGGCAGATAACTGCTTTAACAGAGTCCCGGCAACGCCTGGAGGTGGAGAAGTCCCGCTCGGATCGGGAGAGGGTCAGAGCGGAGGAGAGGGCCAAGAAGCAGGAGGAGAGGGCCAAAATGTAGGAGCAGCAGATCCGAACCCTGGAGAGGGAGAAGCAGCAGGCCGAAACCGAGAGGGCCGCGCTGGAAGCCAAGGTGGATGAGCTCCAGCTGAGAGCCACTGCTCCGCGCGCCGATGCCGCTGCTGCTACCGGGGAGGAGGACCCGGAACTCTATGAGCGGTTCGTTCTCAAGTATGAGCAGAGCGAGCGGTTCCTGGAGTTCCTGGAGAAGGCCAGGGCATCGGGCATCTCAGATGCATATGAGGAGTGGGCAGAGAAGGGGTGGCTGGATACTTCCCAGATGCGGACTGGTGCCGAAGGAGATATCCAGGACCAGTCGGAGGGAGGGCAGCCGGGGGAAGGTCTTCCGGAAGATGCAGAAGGGACTCGCTCGGACTTGGATTCTTTTACCAACGGTACCAAGTCTCCTCGAGCCAGAGCTGGGGCCGGAGCTGAGGTCGACGACGAGGCTACCGCAGGAGAGGCTAGCGGGTTGCCCGCTGGGGGTGGAGGCGCGGCTCCTTAGAATTTTTCTTACCCTCCTCTTTGTAATGTTTCCGGAATGGTTACTGCTTGTATGCTTGTTTGATTATGAATATACTGGAACTGGCGGTGCCGGTAGATTTGCTCTTAAAAGTAGTTTGCATATATATGTGATTTTTACAACGGTTGAACCGGTGATATGCTAAACTAACCGCTCGGAGACTAAGCGGGTTCACCAGGCCTGGTCATGCTCCCGGTCGGGGTCTGTTCTCTTTTCCCCGACATACCGTTGGAGCTGGTCGTTATTAATCAGGCCCTGCACCACTGTCTTGAGAGCACAGCACTGGCTCGTTCGATGAGTAGCCTCATCATGATAGGAGCAGTACTTACCCGTTTGCGCCGTTGTGAGTTCCCCTTCGGGTATTTTCTCTTGGGCGGCGGGGGAATGATACTCCCGTTCTCAAGCAGAATGTCCTCATAGGGAGTGGTGAGAGTGGTGAAGACTTCTTGACCGGCCGGTGGTGCCGCCATGATCGCCAGGGGGCGTTCCTGGCGGTACGGTGCCGGCTTGTACTCGCTCTGGGGCTTGTCAGGATAAGGCCTCTGCTGCCTTTGCTGCCAGTTCCTGTTGGACCGGTTCGGCCGAGCGGCGCGGTTCTCGGTCCGCTGACTGGGCTTGTCCTCTTGACTGGGCGGGGGGTTCTCCTCCCGGGGATGGTCCTCCCGCTTCTCATCCCGCTTTCTCTTCAGCAGGTGGTGCCCATAGGTCTCGTGATAGGCTTGTGCATGTCGGATTGCTATTGCCATCAACTCATCATACCCCTGTGGGAGTTCTACCCGGACGACATAGGAGAACTTCCCCGGCCGAAGCCCCTGCTTGAACGCCATCTCGGCGATGCCCTTATCTAGGTTCCGGACTCCGGCCGTAGCTGTTTGCCAATGGTTGACAAAGGTCCTCAATTCCTCTCCGGGGGCTTGCATGCAATTGAAGAGGATGGTCGACGTCCGGGCTCCCTCGACCCGGAGGATGAAGCGGCCTACGAACCGGTCGGCTAACTGCTCGAAGGCCTCGATTGAGTTCGCCGGAAGCTCGTAGAACCAACTGAGCGCCTCTCCAGACAGAGTTTCCTGGAAGATGTTGCAGCATACTGCATCAGAGCAGCCCTTGGCGCAGGTCTGGGACCGGAAACTGTCCAGGTGCTGATACGGGCAGCCGGACCCTGAATAGGTGAGCTTGAGAGACTTCCGGTTGCCAGACCTCCCCGACTCTATGACCCGGTGCGAGAAAGGGCCCATACGCTCATTAAACCGGGCGCCCTCCATCGGTCGCGTGGTTCTTCTCTCGCTGGCCTCCATCTGGGCCTTCAAGTCCGACACAGTGTCGGCTAACATATGCAATGCCCGTGCAGTCGGGGTCTCAACTTCATCCACAGACGAAGTGTGGAGGTGGCGGGAGGTAGGCGTGCTCTTCGGCGGGCTTGCGCCGATCGGTGACTTCTCCCGCACGGGATCACTGGGCCGACCGCCCGACGACTGCCCTGCCTCGAACTGTTGAGGTTGAACTGGCGGGGGTGCTGCTTGCGCCTTGATCATGGCATTATTACGCTGTTTCCCTCTCTCTAGGGCGGCTACCAGGGCGGAATTCACCGCTTCCATTTCTTCGTACCGGGCGTTGGATTTGGCTCTGTCCCGGTCGCTCTCTTCTCTTAGACGACTGACCTCTGCGGTCATTGCCCGTATCTCTCCCGCCATACTACTCTGGTCGGGGCTGTACGTAGGATCCCGGTCGCTGCCGGGGCTCTCAGATCGGTCGCTCGGATCGTCCGAGAACGTTAGGGAGAAGCCCCGGTGCACCGGACTGTCTTCCTCTGCCGGGCCCTTCCCACGCGGGCTATCGTGGTGCCCCGGTCCCAGCATGCCGGACGGCCTACCACTGCCTCCACTTTGATTGTTGCCCTGGTCACCGCGCGGCTCCCGCGTGACGACCGGGGTTGAGGTGAGCGTTTGCACTACTGCAACACGTCCCTCCTCGGCGGTACCTCTCTCTTGACTTACTTCCGAATTCTCTGCCATTGGTGTTGCTTACACGGCTTCTTGTTCAGACTTCCCACAGACGGCGCCAATTGTTTCTGCTCAAACCCTGGGGCCTGGTAGATACAGATGAATCCAACTTGATCTCCTGCAAACCTGCTTACTAAGGGGAATACCGGGCGGGCCGGTCTTCTCCTCTCCGATGCCTAAGTCAGTATAGTTGGAATATATAACTTGTGCACGTATGTAAGCGGTGAGAGAGATTGGTTACCATTAATAAGGGTAGTTGGGGCCCTTATATAGGTGGTTGGGGGTGAGGGCTGGCCTCACCCTTCGATGTGGGACTGGTTCCCTTCCGTTTGTACACTCTGGTGCCCTCTTTGGTAGGCAGGTGCCCCCGGTCCCAGGGTCCCTGGTGGCTGGATAACCTGCTGGACCCCGAGGCCGGGTGCTGGTGGTTCGGTCCTGGGCTTCGGCCCGGGCCCTGGTGCACTTGCTGCGGGTCTGTGGGCCTGCTGTAGCCCCTCTGCGGCTACTGTCAACAATTGTATTGCTCTTCTGCTCGACAACCTACCCATAGTTGCATAGGAAGGAAACTTAAGAGCATCATCCACCTGAAACCACTCAAAAAGTGCATTTACCAAAAACTATCTTGCAACTATACAGACCTACTCACCTACATCATTAAATCAGTAAGAGAGACATATAATAGAAAGCTACCTCTAGGCCAATATGCTTATTGATTCTGTATGGCTGAGTTAAATGATTAGAAAACTTCTGTTTTAGGAAATTACTTGTCCAGTAATTTTGTTTCTCTAGAACTGATTCATCTGGATGTATGATGACTTCTGATGCCCTAAACAGTTCTAATGCAGCATCAGTGTCCCTTAGATATCCTCCATGGTAATCAAAGAAATGGTCTTCTGAAAATTGATTTAACCGATCGATCTACAAGACACCATAAACCATTTAATTAAATTTTGGCAAAATAAAGGATTGAAGACCAAGACACCGAAATAAAAGTACCTGCCGAGACATCATATGCGTTAACACGTAAGAGTCGAAATGCCATAGCACAGGTGGCAGCATCTGAAAATATATCTTCATCCCCCTGCAGCCAGCATCTGTTTGTTCACTAATGTTAAACTTCCCCATGTACGTATTAGAACTTAGAACTAATCAAATCATTAGGCTTTCACTTGGAAATATATTAAGTAAGCATGTGGAATCCCTTAACATTGGAAGCAGTACCTGTATGTTTCATCTAGCACACTCCTTATTTCCTCCCTGAAGTGTCGATCAATACCCAGACTATCAAGAGTTGAAACCATAGAAAGACGAGCATAGTGATATAGAGGATAAACTGTTGGAACTGGAAAAAGGAAACTGAGAATTAGTTAAACTTAATATATCAATATTTAAACAAAAACTGGAAAAAAAAAAATTGATCAGGATTGGAGGCACCTGCATTTCCAAACTTCTCTATGAGTGCGCGTAGGTAATCAAGACAACCAGCATTCTTAATGTGAGTAAAAGCAGAAGCAGTAGTTGATGGTGAATTAAACAAAGACCCATTCTTCGTTTGGTACTTCATGACCATCTTCCAATCCTGTGACTTTCCAATTCCTTCTGAAATATATGCTATATAGGCTTTCCACCCCTCTGAGTTACTTCCATAGCCTCTAAACAAAAAATTTGTAATATACATTTTAATGAGGGAGCGAGTTAGGATGTAATACAGAAATGTATTTCCGATGCTTTCCTAGCATGTCAACTGATTGAATTCAGTACATTCATAACTATCTTAAAAAAGGAACCTTGTTCTTTTGCTCCCAATATTATAAGGTTGTCAAAAAAAAATAAAAATTCAAACCCTCATGCAGATTTGAGGTCTGTAAGTTTGACTAGGTAAGTGAATTAGATAAGTTTAACCAAAAGATATATAAACTCCTAACCCAAGAGAGAAAGCAAAGAAAATACCTTTTAAGCTCAAAGTCTCTCCTACCAAATAAAGCCTTTAAGGTTGATCCAGCCTGGGGAAGATTCATATTCAAACTGATTGCAGATTCAATCATAGCAGGAAATATTATATCAAACCCAACAGGTGATGGCTGCTCTTCATCAGTAGCTGAAGCTAAGTTTGACTCAATAAAATGCAGCCCTTTAAAAACAAGAGAGGGTTATTGTCTTATTTATATAAACAACATCAGCAAAGGATATATAAATATGCAAGGTCAATCAATATACCCTTGTTAATTTGTTCTTCACCAACACTCCATTGCTTTAGTGCAAGGATACATGCCAAGGTAGATGAGAGAGCATCTTTTGTTAACAATGGATGCAAATTAGGAGGACCCCATGAGCCATCATGGAGCTGATTATCCAATAACCAATTTACGCATTCAGGGAAAGAGGGGTCCTTTGAGGAATTTGGAGAAGGTACCATTGCCACCCAAGCAGTGTCATATGAGGAAACGGAGAGATCAACCTTGTTGAACATCTTCTTTATTCTTTGTTTAGTTGACTCAAAACTCTGCTTGTATTAAGGAAAGCATTTTGATATCGTTGTGTAATATAAGTAGTGGTAATTCAAAAAAGAAGGGGATGACCTTACCAAACCAGCAGTATTCACATCTACTTGTGGCAAGAGATCTTTTGCTGTTGTAGACATTAGAAAATTAGTAAGTGGAAACTCAATCAAGGATACTGAAAAATAAGTGTTTTACTGTATGGAGAAAAGGAAGTAAGAAGAACAGACAAGTCTGATTCTATGCTTTAAATATACAAAACCTCATCATCGATCTCTTGGTGGTTACATGTAGCACAATTCAATCATGAAAATCAGAAACCAACCACTACAAGGAAATCATTTGTTGCTTAAGTGGTGACTGCTGAAATACATGACAACTAAAACGGCCAAATTCCCTGCTGTAACAACTCTACAAAACTTTCTCCTTAGTCCTTATGCAGAAAGGCGAATTCGAACAAACCGCCTAATCAATAGTAGTTTTGAATCCACCTATTGATTTCCATGTTTTGGTAAGATATTTGCTTTTCCCAGGCTAAATATTTTTTTCCACATGCAAGTATTTCCTGGTTCTGGTATGAATATCTAAAGCTAAGGTGTAACATTATGCTAACTTTCTTCCTGGTCTTATTCTAGAAGTTTGTAAGGAATTATAGGAACTCATTTTTTTCCTCAAATTCCTTTATGAATATCCTGCTTGTAACTTTATATTCCTCGATCATCATTTATAGTCTTAGTAAATATAGCCACTTGTTGCACGCTTTTCCCATGATTGAATTTGCTTTCTAATATACACGATAGGCCAACAAACATATGAATTTATATGTTCCCATAGAAACAGAACATTCTCCATTTTTTATCAATTGAAAATAAAAGTAACAATTCACTTCAAGAAAATCATGCATTATCCCAAAACAAAATACAACAAAAACAAAGCCAGAGAGAAATACCTGATGAGGAAGATGTGGAACACCTGAAAATGTTGAGATGGGAGGACATAGTTGAAGAAAAAGCTTTGAAACAGAGAGTGCTTGAAAATAGAGTGTATTAGAAACTGCAGAGTGGGAATAAAGATGGCAAGAAATATGAGCAAGAAGAGACACTAGATTATAATTATTCTACATTGAGATGCAGTCTTTTTGTTAGTTTTTTGCATACCTGAGAGTATAAAACTGCATGAAAGGGAAAGTTTCAGTATGCCCCTTGGTCGCTTCAGTGCAAAAAATCCAAGAATACAAGCCAAGGAATATAAGAGAGCATCTTTTGTTAACATGGAATGCCTGTTATGAGGACCCCATGATTCCATGAACCAACATGGAGTTGATAATCTTCTACGACAGTAGCCAATTAAACAATAGTGCAAACCAAGCAGTGTCATATGCGGAAACAGAGAGATCAACCTTGTTGATATTTCCTTTGTTCTTTGGTTAGTCCCCTCAAACTTCTGCTTAAGTTAAGAGGAACATTTTAATGTTTTTGACAGTACAAAAGAGTATAAAGATCCTGACAAAAATAGTAATAGTTTCTTATGCTGTCCCATTTGACCCTTGGGAATGTTGGCTTTGCTTGCGGCAACCGGTCCTGTCCTGATTTCATAACTCAACCATGATTGTACATATTCAAATTCGAAAGTAGTGCACTTCATTTCTTATAGAAAGAATTGTGGTAGCTAAAACGGCAATGTCCCAGCCTAACATTGTATACTGCAACTTACACAGAAGCATAGAAGAATAGAAAACACCCTATTCATTTGATCTTTCTAAACTCACTGAAATTTTAACCTTTTCGTCCACGTATTACTGTGCGGCCCATGAATACGATCTTAATTGATCGTTATATTCTCTTTCTTCAACGGACCAACATACAGTATTGCTATTCTGCCTATTCATGAAACTTTCTTCTTCTTCTTCTTCTTCTGCTATGTCTAAGAACTTGAATGATCCAAAGCAATGAGCTCTGAAAGTAGCAAGTATTTACTTGCTAATCTTAGTAACTAGCTTTTGGATCTTCCAGTCAATTTGCATAAAACCTAAACTAATATTTTTCAGAACTTCACAAGTCACCCACCCCACTTGCTCAAACTATAACTTATCACTCACAGGAAAATCTTTAAAATGGGGCCTTGATTACAACAATAACAGAACTGATCAACAAAGTTAGAAAACAAAAACTAATCAGCATAAAAACAAACCCAATTCAAAGAATCATGCATAATCCGAACACAAAACGATATACAAATTATGAATAATAAAATTAACAGTTAAACCAGAGAGAAAACTGATCATGAAAGAGTTGAGGAGGGAAAAGGACATGGTTGAGAGAGAGGCGACGCTGTGTGTTTTTGTCTCGCACGTTCATGAGACGTGAAATGAACCATTTCGTAGTCTAAATATTTTACATTTGATGCTTACCTAGCCTATATGACAGTTCTAGGTTCTTCGAGAAAACGATTGTCTTTGCAACGAATTCTCTTTTATATGTAGCTTATCAATGTATAATCCACATGGTCTTTGATGGTGTCCAGTGATTTTCTAGCTCCAACATTTTCCTAATATTTGTTTGCCGGATCAATTTTATTGCATCAACGAACACAGAGATTATTGCAGGTTCTGAAATCTGCATTAACGAGTAAGAATGATAATATAAAGAGGAACCGAAATTCTTTCATACAAGTTCTAAGGGATCAAGCAAAGATGATCCATCTAAATGGCCAATTACAGCAGAATTTGGAGGCCTTTCTTTTTGGGCGGAACTACCGCCTTGTTCCCAGGGTATGCGCTGCGAGAGACATCTACAAGGGCCTTGAAAGTGTATGGTTCGTGCATAGAAATCTCTGATAAAACTTTTCTGTTTAGCTGAATGTTCTCCTTCATCAATCCATGCATGAAATTCCCATATTTAACCTAATGAAAAGTGAACAGAAAAACAGTTCAGCATTCACTAGAAAACATATACTGAGACGAAATCACCCGAAAATCACTCAAGTAAACTGACACGGTCACTTAGCAAATTTGTTCCAGACCAATCAATTAGCTCAACTGCATATACAGGCCAAAAGACCCAAAAAGACATTTTATTCCACATTTAATCTAAGAAGCTGTAAGCTTTACTGACTTCAATTTTTGCCCAAACCAACCATACCACACGGATTCAATTACGCATCAATAAAAATGAAAACTAAGACAAAGCTAAACCAGAAGTCAATTTCAAGCTACTAAACAAAGCTTTGTAAACTAAAGCTGGAATTTACAACTAACAAATCACACTTGTTTTTGAGTACATACTATCTAAGAGATCCCAATTAGGACCCTTATTTTTCACTTGCCTAATTTTTGAAGCTATTCCGTGTTAACAATGTTTGAAAACAATAAATCACAACTTCACAAGTACTCAAGTAATATACTCAAATTAGTACAAAAACAAAAAGACGAGCAGAGTGTTCTGCAGCATAAATAGCTCACAAGTGCTCGATATTAGACAAACGAGGATTTTGCATAGTTACATGACTCCAACCCCAATCTTACATAGGACAAAAATAAAGAACCTGAAAGTGAGAATGGGAAAGCCAGAACAAAGGTCACTTGAAGTCAAACCTATTATAGTGGCTTAAATTAGTTGTTGTTAAGATTGGTCAGGAACACGTTGTGAAACATGTTAGAACAGTGGAAACAGCAATCACCGACTCATTGTTATATCACGTATCTTCACACTTATTCTTCTCTCTATTTTCATCAATTTGCAGGCAATGAACTAAAGAATTCAGGAATAACTCCATCGGAAAAAGATAACTATACGCTTTGTTGCAGAATAAAGTCCTAACAAGAATATAATTCTCTGAAACCAAAGTCTACCATGCTCATCATATACAAGATAATAGTTGTGATTAGAAACATACACCATGAATGCGGGTACCAGCATTGATACGTTGGATCCACAGCGCACGCATGTCTCTCTTCTTGGTGCGGCGATCTCTATAGGAATACTGCAAGGCCTTCTCCACCCTCTCTCTGGCTATCCTTATGCAGTTCTTGGCCCTCCCCCTGAAGCCCTTGGCGAGCTTGAAAATCTTATCCTTATGCATCTTGTAACTCTACCTCAATGATCCCCTACACATTACACAACAAACACACACCAACAACAAAACCATCAATAAATTCTGAAACCTATTTCTTCCCATTGAAAAACTAAGCCTAACAGGATCCAGTTCAATCCATATAAAGTTACTTATGTAAGTCTGAACAAATTCTATTGCCAAAAGCAAAGTACATGAAACTAGACAAAATCTCATAGATAATCAAATTCTTGTCCTTTAGGAATGTAAAGAGCTCAAAAGGAGATCGTAATTCATAAACCAAGTTATGCAACTGAGAAAGATGGGTTTTTTATATTACCTGAGCCCAGTTCCTTTCTGAATGAGCAGCTTCGAGTTGCGCAAACCTGCTATGAAATCAATCAAAAAGAACGAAACTTTACAGAGAAATCAATAATAGCAAAGAGAAACAGAAGGAAGAAGAAGATGGAGACTCACTGAGTTGATGGGAAAATGGTGAGAGTGAAGAAAGCAAACTGGGTCTGGAGGCGAACCAGAACACAACTAAAGTAGGTAACTGTAACCCATCGGAAGAAAACCCGACCCGTAAAAACTTACCCACTTTTTTATTTATTAAAGATAATAAATTGTGATGAAATTACGAAAAATATCTTGACTTATATTACGCCGACTACTGATCATATTTTTTGGTGAACAATATTTTTGCTTCTCAATTAAAATTTTAGGGTCCTAAATGTGTTGCATTGAAGTACGATAGTTTTTTTTTTATATTATCATTATTCTAATTAAATTAAAATTTACAAGTTAAGTATAACAACATGATAATGAGTTTACGATCTCAAATAATAGATGATAGAATTACATAGATTAACTAAACAAATAGGTCTATAGGTAAGAAAATTTGAGCTTTATATATTTTTAGTAATAACAACACATATTTTATAATTCCACCTCCTCATGATGTCAGTGAAATTTGAACTTATAATTTATATCGTAAATATCTTTATAAGTCATAACTCACGATTTGAACATATAACCTATATCGTAAATATCCACCCGGAAGAGTGGAACTAGCAGGTGCCAATAAGTACCATGACACCCCTCAAATGTTAGATATTCAGTCTTATTGAACTCAGACTTGAGTTAGTTCTATAAATTGACGAACCCTTAGCATTTCTTCTATATATTGGCCCTTTTCAATTGTAACCTCGCCACTGCAACTCACCAACATCCTGAGATTCAATTTATTCTAAAAATAACAGTTTTTTATTTTTCTCTATTTTTTTTTCTTTTAAGAAAAAGGGATAGGTTTAGGGTTTATGAACCCGACCAATAACTATTTGTGTAAACCGGGTTTGCCCCATACCCGGTAGCAACCTATTTTCGGCTCATAAAAGACAGTTACCATAGTAATCCAGTTACACTTATCTCACGAGCTCAGAAAAGTGATGCAGCATTTTCCAGCCCGCCTGATAAAGTCTCTGTCTACTTCTACTTCTTTACCATGCACCGCCACCACCCTTCAAGAACTCGCTTCTGCTCACCCCAAAGGTATACATGTCTTTCTCCATCTCTGTTAAGCTTTCTTTCTTGAAGGGTAGTTTTTACTTTGATATGAATCACTGAAAGTTTGAAGTTTGAACCTTTTTGCTTGTTGGGTTTGTGTCAGACTGCTTAGAGTTAAGAAGAGGGTCATGGGCAATGAGGAATAGATATGGAAGATAAAAGTTACTGTTTCTTTTTTTGTTACTTCTATGAAACCACACTGTGTGCCTCTGCAAGTCTGCATGTTTCTGTGATTTTGATAATTTTTTTTTTAAACCAATAGAATTTTGATGGTTTATAAAAGTGCGCCTTCTTTTGAGTTTCTTTCGAGCCAGACTGCAGACCCAATTGTTCGATAAAGGTGAAATGTGTTTCTTACATTGGTTGCTTGATGAGGAAATTTAAAGGTAGTTCTGTGATCAATTGCAGGTGGTTTTGATGATTGCTAGAATGCAGTAAACGGTATTCAGTATCATTTTATTGGATGATTGTGCAATATATATATATAATTTTTTTTTTGGGAATTGCGGGGACATCTCATGAATTGTGGATAATTAGATTAATTTCATATCTTTTATTCTTTTCTTTACATGTTCAGACTAGCGATAGAGAATATTTGGCAGAAGATAATAAACAGGGGCAAAGAATTGAAGGTCAATGTTTATAACTAGGCTCATATATATTTTGAAAATGAATGCTCTAGGTTACTTTTAGAACAATATATTTTAATTATTCTAATATAGAGTCTTTTCATGTAACTCAATAAGTTGACATAGATTTTCTAATGGCTATAACAATGTTTTCATCTTAGATTTTCTTTGTTTGTTTGTGCCCATGTCTGTTTTCATTGTTGAGAAACTTGTTTCGTGTTTGTGGATGCTTTCTATAATGTTGTTCTCCTAACTTTTCTTTGAAATTTGGCTTCTATCCTCCTACTTGCTGCATCAGACAAGGAATAACTTAATTCCATTATTTCCATGTTTTCTTAGAGCGATTAATTCCATGCAAGAGGAAGAGATCTGTTTTCTTTTTCTTTTCTTCAAATTTTTTTGAACTTCACTGCAATTGATCCGGCTTGGCAGGTGTTGCAAGGGTTGTACTCAAAAAGGGGAAGACACAACTATTCAAAGATGGAAGCCCAATGGTTTATAGTGGAGCAGTAGATAGAATAATTGGGAGACCGCCACCAAGAACTGGAGATGTTGTGCTAGTAGCTGATGGAGCAGAAAAGCCAATAGGATGGGGCATGTATAATTCAGTCTCCATGTTCTGTGTTCGGCTTATGCAGCTGGATGAGGAAGCAACAAGGTACTGTTATATGTGCAGTTTGAAATTATCACATTTGCAGTGTTGCTGCCATTGTAATCTTTATGTAACAGGGATTTTTCATGCGCGTTGAATATGGAGAAACTGCTTCAGACGAGAATTAATGAAGCTGTCGAGCTGCGTAAGAGTTTGGGGCTTCCTTCAGCTAGTACAAATGCATTTCGTCTTGTCAATAGTGAAGGAGACAGGTATTCAACTTTGAGCTATCTACTTAGACTTTGATTAGTTTTCTCTTTACTTAGCGTAGCATCTTCTGTATCCATACAATCCATTGGTATTTAAGTTCAGTATGAGATGACCATTCACTTGTTTTTGTTAGATAATTCATGTGCATATCTATTTGCAACAATATTTATTTTCTTGTTTTTTCATATATATAGACTTGTTAGAGAGATACTAGGTCATTAATTTTCAATTTGATATGATTTCTTTTACCACAGATTATCAGGCCTAATAATTGATATATTTGGGGATGTAGCAGTAATAGCATCATCTGCTGCTTGGGTTGAGAAGTACAAAGCAGAAATAGAGGCTTGTGTTAGTAGAATCAGTGACATTAATCATATCAACTGGAGACCGTCTGTGGAAATCTTAAAAGAAGAAGGAATGGATGTGACAAATTTGAAGGAAATGGATTCATCCATTTTCCCTCAAAGAACAAAGGTAGGATATCTCCACATTCTAATCACAAACTGGCTTGACCAAACCCCCCACACACTGCACAGTGCACACAACCAGAGCTGGTGTAGGATTTTTAAATTCCGTTTGTACTTTTACTTTGAAGCTTTATGGGATGTGTTGCATGTAAGTATTCTGATCTTGCAATTATTTAGGTTAAAGAAAACGGGATATTTTATGCCATTTCACTCGAGGGGCAGAAGACAGGGTTCTATGCCGATCAGCGTGAAAACCGTAAATTCATATCGACAATTTCAGGCGATCAGAGAGTTCTTGATATCTGCTGCTATAGTGGTGGTTTTGCTCTAAATGCTGCACGAGGTGGTGCTGTGAATGTCACAGGTATAAAAATTCATTAAAAGTTTCCAGTTTCAATCCTTACTGTATTCGCATTGGCTATTGACCTCTGTCCAAAATTTTAGTTGTTTAGTCGTCCTCAGTAATGACTATTGAGACTTGCAAACCTAAATAACTGAGAAATTTCATTAGCCAATTCCACACTGAGCGAGCAGATAAAGAATTGTCATTATGACTTCATGGAGTCATAATGTTATAGCGGTGACAGTTGTATTGTGAGGTAGAAGCCTCCTCTATCTTAAAGACAATAGTTGACCTAAGACTGAATAAAGCCGTGTTCTTTTCTAAAAGATTTAATGAAACTGTTTGGTTTTTTGGTCCCAAAAAAGAAATCTAGCACTTGATAATTCGTCAGGACAAGACATCTTAAGATTGCATACTGAATGCTAATTAATCAAGTTTTTCTAACTTTTACATTTTCATCAGGTGTTGACTCATCATTGGGTGCAATCGAACTAGCAAAAGAAAATATTGCTCTAAACAACATGGATCCAGGACTAATATCATTTGTGAAAGAAGATGCGAGTGAGTTTATGAAGGGGGCTATTTCTAAGAATGAATCATGGGATATTATCATCTTAGATCCTCCTAAACTAGCACCACGAAAGAAGGTACTAGACTTTTGTTCCTTCTATAATCAAAACTCTTTTTTTCCACCATAGCATGCATTCAAGTTGCTTCTATTCTTACCTTCTTAAAAAAAGAAAAAAAAATTGCTTCCATTCATACAGGCAGACTCCGAAGTTTCCCTTTCAAAAATGATATATTGCATATACTGTGCAGTGTGTACCACGTTTGGTGTCTTGAGTACACTAAATGCTTCCCTTAATTTATTGCTAGCTTCACTGCATAACCATATGTGTTTGTTATATGCTAAAATGCCTTCTTATTTGGTCACTATCAAATCCAGGTTTTACAAAATGCATCAGGCATGTATAGAAATTTAAATTCGTTAGCAATGAAATTGACAAGGAGAGGTGGCCTTCTCATGACTTGTTCGTGTTCAGGAGCAATGACCCAAAGTGGGACGTTCTTGCGCATTCTTCAGGCAAGTTCTACTTTTCCATAGCTAGCTCTTCTGACCTCTTAGATTCTGTTAAGAACTTGAGATTCTGCTGTTAAGTTTATCAAGCGGTATAAGATCCTGGATTTTGTTTAAAAATCTGCTCTTTGAATGTGAATATGCTGTTAACTGTATGCTTTCCCGAATGGAATTTGGTTACTTCTGGCAAAATGATCTGCTGCTACTCAATGGATGGATTTTGTTCTTATTTCATTGTGTTTTCTTTTTATCAGGGTGCAGCATCAGCAGCAGGGAGAAAAATAACCGTTCTAAGGGATGCTGGAGCAGCATGTGATCATACCATTGACCCATCCTACCCAGAAGGCAAATACCTTTCCAACATTCTCCTGAGGGTGCTTTGAAAATCATGATCTTTACACAGGGAGAAGATAAAACAAATGCGAGACAATTTTCAACAGTTGAACAAAGTAATCAATTCATGGATCAAACTTTCGATGTAACCACTACTATTTCTGAAATTATACAGGAAAGTTCATAATGTTGTGTTCTCAACAATCTGGGGGAAGAAAATAAAGAAAACTCCAAATGACCGAAATGCATGTAGAAATCATATGTACCGCCCATGTTGAAGATAACATTAATATACACATAATTGAGTAGGCCATCAGGAAATGTTCTAGGCAAGCGGTTGATATGTGAGCAGTTAAACACAGCTTAGTGCCCTCCTGGATTTCTGTTCCATGACAAATAGGATGGATCTCCAAGTTGCCTGAAAAGAAAAGGATCAGTCATTGTTTAAGGATCCGTATATCACAACCTGAACCAAACAATACTTAAATTATCTAGGACTCAAATTCTTGCTGATAAAGTGTCATTATGCGATTATGAATTGAAATGAGGACTGCAAAGGCATGATTAGGTTATTCCCAGTTTGTGACAGAAAAGGTAAGGCCTAGGAAGAGAAAGTGAATATAACTTTGAAGGCAAAAAAATGACCAGCAAACCATAACTCGCCTAAGCAATTACCCTATACTTTAATAGTTGATATTCCCAGTTTGAACTCCCCCATTCCCCAAAATCTATAATTCTCAAAAACGAACAGCAAGACTTGGAAGCCACATTATTTCTAAATTGACTAATAGCCCTATCAACCCCAATTTAAAGCTGCTCAACCAGTTGGCCTCAAAGTCATCTAATTATCTAAACAGTTATTCAGTTGGGGCATATTCCAGAAAGATTGTGAGACAAAGCATACAAGATATCAGGGCACAAACTGCAAGTTCATGCAACGCAATCTGTTGACAGCCTTTAAACTGCATGCTAAAAGTAGGCAGGGCATATTTGGTTTAGGATTTTACCTTGGTTTAACAAGATATACAATTGTGAAAGCCATGGCCAGAAAGAAGCACAACCCGCCAACAGTGAGATAAGCAATGCCAAGGAAGTCATTCCTGCCACCAATCCAACTAGTGGTAGAAAGGACGAGCTTCTTTTTTCCATTAAAACTGTATGTGTTGTAATTGTTCTCCAATGTCACATGTATGACCTCATTTTGCTGAAGATCCACCTCTATCTTCCCATACAATTTTCTGAATGTTGGCAACGCAGCAGTTCTCATCCAAACAATAAGGTCCTCCTGCTCACTCAACTGTTGAACAAAACATATTAAACTGGTTAAGCAAGGCCTTCTTGTAAAAGTAGTTTGCTTGATTAACTATTGAAAGGATGTGTGCGTGCGTGTGTGTGTGTGTGTGTGCAGATATATACTTCCATTTGACACCACCAACCTTTTTGGTATTTAAAAGTGCGAGAAAAAAAAAACACTTGACTAGAGTTCATGAGTTTTCAATATTGCACAAGAGAAACAGTGGAATTCTAAAGTCAAACAGTAGAGAAGACTAGTGGTAAATAACTTACTGGAATTGATGCATTGAGAGACGCACCACCTTTAATAGTTGAATTCTGAAAGTTCTTAGGAAAGACATTTTTGCCAAATTTGTGCTCCTTGTCACTCTTCCATGCGATACCCTTCTTATTCACCGGCAATGGATCGCTTTGGTTGCGGGAAAAACTATACGTGTCGTTGAACAAACTCCAAGCAATGAGCCCGCACGGTACAACAGGTAGATTATTTGCCTTGTCTTCAGGCTTACAATCATCCACTACACTTTCAGACTTTGGATCTTTTAACTGTTTATCGCTTCGGCTCTTAACGTACCTGAAAAATAGAATGCCTCGGTCAATCTAATGTGAATATGCTGCAGTAGCAGGATAAATAGGGCATATGAACAACAATCTACGTATTTTAAAATCAAACTATAATCAAATTCCAGCATAAATAAAAAAGTGCAACTGGACACCATCAAGTACAGCTTCATGTTGCAACTACCACAGCTAAGTAGCTAACACATAGATGTTGCAACTAGCAAACAATATACTTAGAAAGACCAAAAGAATGCAAAACTACCTGTGGCATGAAGCTATTATCGCCACAACAGTAAACTCCAATAAGCCAGAGCAAACAACCCCATGAATCCATGACTGCCCTACTGATACAATTAGATACTACTATAGGAGTGATGAATGACATACGACACTTATCATCTACTAGAAGAAAGGCTACCCCGATATTGTTTTTCCTACTTTTAAACTTGCTAACGAAGCTGACATGATTGCAAAAGAGTGTAATCCTTGGACCATATGTCATTTCTCTGGACACTGTTTCTACCTATTGACATGCTAATATATGTTCCAGAAATGTCAAGTTTCAAATATCTACGATGGATATTTGGCCTTACGTTTACATTGAACACACCAGCTGATTTTCCAAAACCAAACTGTATTGCAGTAATAAAATGAACTCAACACTACTGGAGAATGTGGATAAGATAGTAGGCATACCTGCGATGATTCTGATAGAAATTATCAAGCTGGTAATATACATATATAGGATGCTTCATGTGTTTTGGCACCTTCACAAACAATAAGAGATCAATCAGTAACATGGGAATTGAATTCCAGACACATATGCACACAATACTGCATACATATGAATCAAGTATGGAGATATTACAGTCCTTGGATGTTAATCAGAGAAGGTCTTACCGTCAGAGTTCTGGTACAAGTTTTATTTCCCGAGGTCTGGATGTATTTGACCTTATCACTTCTAGAGGACGCTGGTATGCATTCAGTTTCATACCGATCAACAATTTCAACAACCTGATAAAAAGATGTTCCTGATCAAGGACATGTAGAGCTAGAAAAGAATAGACAGTTATGTAACAAATTGGATTTCACTTAAACATACATCTCGGGAAGCAAATAAGGTAGCAACTCCAATGGGTATGAAGACGATTGCAACGAGCATGAACGCTGAGATTACCTACAAGTACAAGTGTATAAAGAGTTCAGTTGGAATCCTAACAGGTCTATCGATGCTAGGCAGATAAATGATTCATTGCTAGAAAGCCTACCCATTTTGGCGTGAGAATTGGCTTGCATGCTGGAAGTTCCTGCTGCGTAAATCTTGAGTCTGTAAGGATTATATTTTCAAGTTAGCTCTCAGATTATGATTAATCATAAGACTACCAACAAACCTAAGAGAAGCAGTATGAAGACATATATTTCACTTTTAATTGTTCACATGCATTCCTACCCAAGGCATATCAAGTGAAGAACAAGAACATAATGGTAAATATCCTATGAATATCAGCATCCTAGCTTGTAGTCAGATCAGGAATTGGCTGAAAGGTCTATGCACATGGCATACGGATCTACATTAGTTCATCAATAGTTCCTCAATGCTCAGTGTTGTCCTGCGTGTACTCTAATTCCAAGCAGAATATTTGGGGACCTATTCTAAGCTAACTACGGATACTCAAATTCCAAGGCACTAAACTGGGGCTCTTTGCAATCATCAATCGATAATGATGTCACATCAACTAGTCTTTCACATAGGTCAACTGGAATCACATAAAGATTTCTAAAACCAGTTATCTCATCTTCCATGAATCCATTACAGTAATAGTGCATTATTTATCTTAAACTGCCAGATGTTATATCCCTCAAACTAAATCTCTTCCATTCTAAAACCATCAGAGCTTAGTTTCTTGAATCTGCACAACTCAACTCTTCTAAATTCCCTCCAATGAACTCAAAAACTATCTCGAAAACTCACTAACAATCACAATCAACTTCAAGAAAACTCCTAAGCCCAACAAAATAAGAACATCCAAAGCCATAAACACACAAAATCTTCATCTGGGTATCTCCAAAACCAACTGAAAAACCCCATAGAAAAAAAAATCAGAGAAATCATACATTTGGGGCGCTTGGACCTCCTGGTAGCAGCTGAATCGGCAGATCCAGCGGCTGCAGAGCTAGACGGCGCCGTATTGGAACTCATCAGATACAAACCCTAAGCAAAAAAAGATTCAACCTTTAACCTCAATTAAAGAAACCCAGAAGATCAAATTGATGGGTTTTGGGGATGGTGATCAGGGCGCGACGGAGATGTAGAGAAAGTTGGGGTTATGGGGTTGGTTTGGTTTTGTATTGAATAAAAAAGGAGAAATGGGTTTTAGGGGTGAAGAAGAGGAGGAGGAGGATTGAATTGACTTTTCTAGAGAGAGAGGGATTAGGAAAAAGAAAGAAGAAGTTATATTCTTGTATTCTTTCTTTTCTTGCTTTCCCTCTCTACAATGTGGCCGGCGAGAGACCGAGACCCTCTCTCTCTCTCTCTATGTAATTTTTGTTTCTAGAAGAAAAATTCAAGCTTGGAGGTATGAATATGAATATTTCTTCAGAGAAGAGAGAGAAGAATTGAAATGATCATTGTGTTCAATAACACGGTTTTACGTGTGGGTTTCCAATCTGTTTCCTTATTCCATTTCTATTTTTTTTTATATTGATTTGGTTTCTACGGAGTAGTTAGTTTTTACAATGTTTAAGAAAATTTTGCGTGAAAACTATTAACAAACTCCAATTTAGGCAAGTGCGTCCAAATTTTAATAAGTTTTAATATTTACAAATTATTAGATGGTCCCAGACTAAATGATATGACTCTCACTTATGTTTAATGTTTAACGGAAAGACTCAATTCTAAATAATTACTTATAGTGTCACGCTAATATGGTCTTACTTAAATGATATGACTCTCACTTATGTTTAATGTTTAACAGGAAGACTCAATCCTAAAATCGGTTTCAACCCATTTCTCTCATTTTCTAATGTCGATCGCACCACCATCACTGTATGCATCTTCAAAAATTGTGTTGGAAAGTGCAAACTTCAATGGTGCCCCCTTCAGGAGCGAGCAGTGCTTTAGAGACTCAGCTTTAATGTCCAAGTTCTTCAAATCTCAATTTTCGTATTAAAAAGAAGGAGAAGGGTCAGCTTTAAAGAAACGAAAACAAAGATGTTAAGAATTATATAATGTGTCAACATGTCGCAAGATTATATGTGGTAGTTCCAGACCATTTAATAGTATTTACTTGCCAAAATTTGGACACATTTGCCTAACTACTAAATACTCCACAGAAACCAGTCATAAATTAATGGTAATGGTGTTATTACAAAATGCGGCTTTGCGCATTGGTCCTCATCTTCATTGTATCTCATGGCTTGTAACTTAATTATCAAGAAGTGACACTTTTTTGAGTTTTTCTACGAAACATTCGTCATCAAGAAGCAGTTGGTGAAAGATAAAAATTCATTTGAAGCAGCAAAGCTCCACCAACGCTAATCGGCTTCTAAGAGTGATCCGAGTACTACTACTGGTTGGTAGCCTACCTATTTGTCTTCCCAGGACAAAACCACACCCCGACGGCCCGACTCATAATTTGATCCGAAAAATGTTTTGGCAGCAGTAAATCTGGTCTTCACTTATTTGGGGTACGTATGAGGGATCCCCATGTGTAATTGTATCATTTATATGCAATGGCAGTCATGAATAGAATCCAAATGCGACTGCTTAAAACTTGCATCGTGTCAAACAATTAGGCTAGCTTGCTACTTGTCCAAGCAAAGAGACCCCCAATTCCTTCGTTAAACCAAAGATGATCTTGCATTCGGGGAAGACCATATCAGCATCTTATCTTATATATAATATAACTAGAATCGTGAAGGTCCCTCAATTTTGTGTGACATTGTCATTTTTTATTATTCACAAATATCCAATTTTCATTTAGACTCTGTCATTTATCTGTCATACTGAAATCTATCCATTTTGATTTGTAATTTGTGTAGTTTAAACCTATTATAACAGGATATTGTTAAAACTTAATACCAGCAAAAATGATGACTGATCAACAAATTGAGTGACTAAAGCAAATGACTGATAGAAGTAAAATCAATCGACAAGTACAAGATTTCCACACCATTTTCATTCTCACTCCTTCCAAATTCAAATGATTGGAAGACTACCTCATCACTTGTGTAGTTGGTGAATTGCACAACTCATGGTCACGGCAAACGAAATCAAATGGTGTAGCTTGACAATACTTTTTTCTTCTTTCAGCAGCATTTCCGCACTGATCTAGGTTTTTGTTTTTGTTTATGTTATCGAAAAAGAAGAGATATTTGTTTATAGCTGATAGCCTATAGTATAAACTGTACGTGTCAGTTGATCACTCTGAGTCCAAACAAGAAAGACTTATCAAATAACCAAAACAATAACAGGTGCTACAATCTCGAACCAAGAAAAGAACAGGCCTATGTGTACTCTGTAGTCATCCAAAACCAGCCGAAATCGACGACCCAGTTTATAATCTAAAGGGGTATCGAAGAGAGAACCAGAGCTTCAGTTTCAGTGAGTGAGTAAGAGTCTCACAGAGTAGGGAGAAGTTTCCGCGAAGATGACAGTGATGGCGTCACGCATGATTGGAGCTCGATCCTTCAACCTCGTATCACATTTGGCTTCCATGCAAGCCCCAACGCCTACCCTTGCTCGACAGGTAAGCCCCCCAAGTCATCTCTCATTATGTGTTTTATTTTGGGCAAGAGCGCATGAGAGCCTCAAACTGCAACTTGAGCCCTTGTGAGTGAGTAAGTAATGGTCTTTGTGTTTCTCTGTTGAGTCTGTTTGTTTTGTGAGTGTGGGAGTGTTTTGATTGTAGATGGTGGTGAAAGGTTTGAACTTTCTTGTCTATTTTAGTTGGGTTTTTGTTGGGAATTGAAAAGCTATTGCTATGTTGTTGATAGGTAGAGATAGAAAATACAAAAAGTGTTCTGGGCTTTAATCTTGAAATTGTATGATTGTTTCTAGAACACCCTTTTGGTTGTTGTGTTTGTGATGAGAGATGGGTTATGTGTGAAAGGAATGAACTTTGTTCAATTTGAGGTGGGTGTTGTTAGTAATTGGAGGTCAATTTGATTAAGTAAGCAACTGATTGTCTTTTTTTATCTCTCAAGTTTCTTCATTTGTGTGTATGTCTGAGCGTGTGTTAATCTTGGTTCTAAATGTTGATGAAAGGGATGACCTTTTTTCCATTTGGTCTGTGTTTTTATCTTGAAATTTCTGTCTGTTTATAGAACACCCTTTGACTGTTGTGTCTGCGATCAAAGCTGGGTATGTGTGGAAATAATGGGGTGGATTAACTACATGTGTCTTTGTTTTGAGTCTTTTGACTGTGAATGCTGGGGGTGAGATACTGAACTGTTGAACTTGAGTGATGGGTTGGATTAACTATGGATGTTGCAAGGGTTTTGAAGGTTAAAGACATCCGCATTTAGATTGGTACCACAAACTGCTAATATAGTTTTATCAAGTCTCTTGCGTTGTTAACCATTTGCACTTCAAAATCCAAAGTTGATAGCTAAAAGGCCACTTGCAAAATGAGCAAACACTTGGAGTTTTTCCTCTGTAGTATCTATTTTTTTTTTTCTTTTGTAAGTAGTACTTGTACTTTTGGATATAATGAAATTTGATTGATGAATATGGATGTCAGATTAGCATGAACGCAAAAGGTTTTGCTTCTCGGCTTGTTGATGCTGGTCTATTACGTAGTCAGGCCCTTATTGGAGGAAAATGGTCTGATGCATATGATGGGAAAACTATAGAGGTATGAATGAAGATCATTTCTCTATCATGCGTCGTATCTTTTTCATTAATTTTTTTTATAAAGAAAAAAGAAACACCGCTCGTGTTTTTAGTTTTTGATAAAGGAACACCTCTCTTGATTGCAAGATTTGTTATAACTGGGCCCCCTTACCAACCTTTTGCTGCATTTTTCATTTTTTTTCTTTTTTTTCTTTGATCTGAAACCCAATCTTGTAAATTTCCTGATATCACTTCAATTTCATATCATTGTAGGTTCACAACCCAGCAACTGGCGATGTCATAACAACTGTCCCATGCATGGGTCAAAATGAGACAAATGATGCAATATCTGCAGCCTACAACGCATTCAGTAGTATGGGACTTCTTACCCCTCCACGTTTTTTGAATTTTCAAATTCAATGTTTGTAGATCTATGTACTCAATTTAGCATAAACTGAATGATATGGTATCAGTGTATAGTGGTTTGTTGATTATATTTAACATAGCTTGAGGTTGTGAAAATTTCTGTTATTGATTCAAGTATTTAAACTTTTTGTCTGCATATAGCCTGGAGCAAGGTTACTAATGTTGAAAGGAGCAAATGTCTTAGGAAATGGTATAATTCCTTCCCTGGTTTTCTATTTCTCTTCTGTGTAAAACTATTCATTTGACTGTGTACAGTTTGTAGTGTTTAAATATCTGCCCACTAGTTGTTGAATGTCGAGTCGTTTGAAGGTGACCTCTGTACTTCCATGTAGTGTGGTTAATGTTCTCTTGGAGCTCTACTTGTTACTTGTTCACTTGAATACTGCATTAGGATGCCATGAAATATTATACAGTTGTTGAAAAACTGATCCCGTTTCATCTTTTAAGGTACGACCTACTCATTTCCCACAAAGAAGAACTTGGACAACTCATTACCCTGGAGCAAGGGAAACCGTTACAAGAAGCCATGGGTGAGGTATCGCATTTCAGACTCTATATAAGAAATTTTAGCCATTACCTCTAGCATTGCATGTTACTTGCATTTTACTAAGATGTCATGACCTCTGATATTACAGGTGGCGTATGGAGCTGGCTTTATTGAGTTCTTTGCTGAAGAGGCAAAACGTGTATATGGTGATGTAATTCCATCGCCTCTTGCTGATCGACGGATGCTTGTTTTAAAGCAGGTTTGATGATTTGATAAATGAGAACTCATTTTTTCAATAATCAACTGTTGGGGAATATTCAGGGGTTTGATAAATGAATTATTTGACAAATGAAAAAGGAAAAGAACAGAACTTCACATATATGCTGATGTTAAACCATCACAAAAAAAACAAGTAAAAGATCTAGGACTGTTGCCACTATGCCATTAGAGGGCGAGGGGATTTCTCAGTATATTCCAATTTTTTTTTCTTTTTCTCTCCCATCAGTTTGATATTGTTGTCTCAGTCATATCTTGTCATGGTCCTTGTGGCATCTAAGACCTCATACGGTAGAAACTTGATTCCACTGCAAATGGGTTTTTCCAATTTCAGCCAACAAAGGATAGAAACTTTATGGTCAATATCCTTAATGAGTCCTCCAATGCGTAACTGTACGGTTCTTAAGATTACTATAAAGTATTGTGGAGGGCAGGGCAGTGAAATTGTTTTATTCTCTCTCTCTGTTTATAAAATTTATTTATTATATTTTTTTTTATAACATTTTCTCTTGCAGCCTGTAGGTGTTGTTGGTGCAATCACTCCCTGGAACTTCCCATTAGCTATGATTACCCGCAAGGTGATTTTTAAAACTATTAGATAATGCAGAATAGCATGCCAACCTTTTAATTTACGACTCATTTACAAGAGCTTTGCTTCTCTCACAATATTTTCAGGTTGGTCCTGCTCTTGCATGTGGCTGTACAGTGGTCATTAAACCCTCTGAACTTACACCGCTCACAGCCTTAGCAGCAGCTGAGCTTGCCCTGCAAGCTGGAATACCGCCAGTAATATTTCTTTTGTTTACACTTAAAGTGTGTTGATTCTTTATTTTTTGCCGCGGGTGATATTTCTTACAGCAGGCTTCTGTTTTATCCCTTGGCTAATTATTGTTATCTACATGTTTCAACGTGATAGTGGACTGTCATTTGTCGTTCTGTTTGCTTTCTGCTACAACTGTTATGTTCTTTAAATCAATGTTTAGAGAATATGAATGGTAAAGTTTATGAATGGTAATAAAATCAAATGTTCTGGACTGTTGCTTTAGAATTTGAGAGACTACACAGATAAATGCTGTAGGCATTTATAGTTTAAATATCGCAGTTTGATGAATGGTTCATGTGGGGAAGGACTTTTGCAATTATGAGTTCTTGATGGAGTGGGTTTCTCATCTTCGATCCCTCGAAATGACAAATAGTTGATTAAGTATACTTTTGGAGACCCAATCATCAATTCCTTTCCAGTAATCTGTATGCCAGTTAAAAATTCTCTGAACTAGAAAAATCGAGGAGACATATCATGGTTATATGCCTACTGTGTTGTTCTCCTTGTCAATCTTAGGTCATTTCAGTCGTCAGCCCTTCTAATGAACCTTTGTTTTCTCTTCCATTGTCTAATGCATTTACCCTTCTGATATAGGGTGTGGTGAATGTGGTAATGGGAAATGCTCCTGCAATCTGAACCTTTGTTTTCTCTTCCATTGTCTAATGCATTTACCCTTCTGATATAGGGTGTGGTGAATGTGGTAATGGGAAATGCTCCTGCAATCGGGGACGCTTTACTTGCAAGTCCGCAGGTTTTATACATATCATATATACCCATAATGGCAATTTTCCTGTTGAGATGTGTAGTTATAAGAAATGGAATTAATTTCAGTTTACCTACTTGAACTTTAGTTGAATCATCACTTCAGTCCCTATACTTTTGATTTCATCAACTACACCTCTATACTTTCTAAATTAATCAACTAATACTAATTTTGTAAATTCCGTACAAACGATCTATCAATACCAAAGGCTTTTTGGTATCTTTTCCCTACATTAATGCACCGTTACCATATTACGATTATAAATAAAGCTAAACAAATCATATTATCAAGTTGAACAATAGAAAATAAACAAAAACAAATCATATATGGTAAAACAAAAAGAAATCACCATATATGATTTGTTTTCTATTGTTCAACTTGATTATATGAATTGTTTAGCCTTGTTTATAATCGTAATATGGTAACGGTGCATTAATGTAGGGAAATGGTAACAAAAAGCCTTTGGTATTGATAGATTGTTTGGACGAAATTACAAAATTGGTATCAGTTGATTAATTTAGGGAAGTACAAGGGTGTAGCTGATGAAATCAAAAGTACAGGGACTGAAATGATGATTGAGCCAAAGTTTAAGTAGGTAAACTGAAATTAATTCTAAGAAATGCAATACACCAACCATGACTGTTTTATACAACTCGTTCAGGTAAGAAAAATCACTTTCACAGGCTCAACAGCAGTTGGAAAGAAGTTGATGGCTGGTGCAGCTGGGACTGTTAAGAAGGTAAAGATATATGCTGTATATATATGCTGTTGTTAGGCTCAAAGCCCTGTTAGGTAATTAATTCCTTTTCAATTTTTATTTCTCTTGGTTATTTTAGGTATCTCTTGAACTTGGTGGCAATGCACCCTGCATAGTCTTTGATGATGCAGATCTGGATGTGGCAGTAAAAGGAACTGTAAGTAGTACCCTGGAATATGGATAAATCGCAACTGTCTAAGTTGAGATATCATTTCTATCTCTTGGTATTCTGGGTTCACATTTTTTTCTTTTTGTTACATTCATTGACTGAATCATGTAAGAGACCTTTTTTTTTTTTTTTTAATTTTCAGCTTGGAGCAAAGTTCCGTAATACTGGACAGACATGTGTTTGTGCTAATAGGATTATGGTACAGGAAGGTATGATCGAACCACATTCAACTGATAAATTACAACCTTCATGCTTCCTGGTTGAAACCCATATTGCTATTTTGATTTGTACTATATTCCTAGTTGAGTGAATGATCCCACAACCTTGTTTAAGGATGCTAAGAATCGAACACTACATTTATATTTTTTATTCCAAAAAAAAAAAAACATTGGAGCTCTGGTGCTGTTTGATTATCAAGCAGCAGCCACTGTCTTGTGGGAAGTTGAGTAAAACATTGTGAAGGTGCTGCAGCCTGCTACTTTAATAGTCCTGGCTAGATGAATATGATTACTGATCTTTGTATCACCAAAACTGTTTTGAACTTCAAGGACATCATGTATTGCTTTTGAATTGGAATGGTAAACGAACTGTTGTTGCTGAATATACTCCCTTCCTTTTCCTTAAAAAAAAACATTGGAGCTCTGGTGCTGTTTGATTATCAAGCAGCAGCCACTGTCTTGTGGGAAGTTGAGTAAAACATTGTGAAGGTGCTGCAGCCTGCTACTTTAATAGTCCTGGCTAGATGAATATGATTACTGATCTTTGTATCACCAAAACTGTTTTGAACTTCAAGGACATCATGTATTGCTTTTGAATTGGAATGGTAAACGAACTGTTGTTGCTGAATATACTCCCTTCCTTTTCCTTAAAAAAAAAAATTGTTTATATATACATACTGGAGTGTGCACTTGTGATGTTGGTGCTGTAGGTTTTGATTATAAGACCCTTAAATTTCTCATGCACTTGTAGGTGCATTCAAAAGTGAAAAGTATGCCTTGACTGTATGTTATGACGTTATGTTATATTTTTTTTTTCTTAGTAATTTATAGCACTTAATAATGCTGGTTACTAAGAGCATTTTCATCTGTTTAGGTATCTATGACAAATTTGTGGATGCTTTTTCCAAAGCTGTCCAGAAGCTCCAAGTTGGGCATGGCTTTAGTGAAGGAGTGTCTCAGGTAATCTTATAATTCATGCAGTGTCTGTCAAATTGTGTGGCTTCTCCACTGGGTTCCATATCACATTCTTGTTCTTGCTGATATGGCCATAAATTATATGTATTTAACGAATTCTTTGAATTTCTTTACAGGGTCCTTTAATCAATGAAGCAGCAGTACAAAAGGTTCGTTTTCTGTACCAAATTGTAGTTTTCATTTTGTTTGTGATCCTCTCTTCATATTTTTTCTTTTGAATTTGTTACAGGTTGAGTCATATGTAAAAGATGCTACATCAAAGGTTAGTCTCTACATTTCTATTGAAGTGGTTCTGATGGTGGTGATATAGCCAAGAACAATTGGTGAAATTATTTGCTATTGCATTCAACTTGGTTAGAACTTAGAACATGATTGTTGGATGAATAAGTAATCAACCTTTGAGCACTTTGGATGAATGGTACTTTTCTCAAAACTCAGTCCTGACTTGTGTTCTGTTATATTGATCTTTTGAAGGGGGCCAAAGTTGTTCTCGGAGCCAAAAGGCATAGCCTTGGAATGACGTTCTATGAGCCTACCGTTCTCAGTGATGTCGAGAGTGATATGATAATAGCAAGGTACACCATCTAATAAATTGTATCATATCTTAACCATACTTAATTTACATAGTCAAACTGTCCTGGTATCTGAATGTTAGATGGATAAAACTTGGCACTACTCAATATTGTGTATAAGATTCTACCTGTCTGCTCTACATGATTCAGGGAGGAAGTATTTGGACCGGTCGCACCTGTTTTGCGTTTCAAAACTGAGGATGATGCTCTCCGCATGGCCAATGATACCAATGCAGGTAATCTTGTTGAGCTTCCATACATATTCATATACCCATTAAAACTTAAGAAAAAGATACTTTATCCGTTTACATCATGTCTTCCTTTGATTCTCACATTCTTCTTGCGCATGCATATGCAGGGTTAGCTGCTTACATATTTACAAATAATGTACAACGATCATGGCGTGTTGCGGAAGCTCTTGAATATGGACTTGTTGGTGTAAATGAAGGGTTAATTTCAACAGAGGTGAGTCCTACATTGCATCTACCAACAGTTGTTTATTCTTTTCTTCAGATTACAGATTGATTAATGTGTTATTTTCCATATCAATGAAGGTGGCTCCTTTTGGAGGTGTCAAGCAGTCTGGTCTTGGACGGGAAGGTTCCAAGTATGGAATGGATGAATATTTGGAAGTAAGTGGACTGAAGGATACCCCTTTCATAATACTTGCAGGAGAAATAAACTTCTTAATGTTGATAGCTGTTAGAACCTGTTTACTGCATGGGTTTATTAAGTCTAATAATAACCTAAAAATCAAAGTTCCATATCATAAGTTATAAGTGCTAGGAAAATATGCTTGTGTGGTTCCCTTTAGGAATGTATATATACTACATATGCTGGTCCTTATATTCTTATTTCTCTTCTTTAGTTCTTCATTGGTACAGATTTCTTTCCATAATTCCTACCATATTGATACAGAAGTAAAATTGTATGCTATAGACAAGGTCCATGCACGACATGATATCATAAAACTTCAGTATGTGATGCTTGTGAAATTTGTAATCCTCTCTTGCAGCTTAAATACGTGTGCCTGGGGAATATGAGCAGCAAGTGATGTGCTTTGTTCCCTGCGAGTTTAAGACACAAGTTGGAACCAGATGTAACCTGTTTGACTCCAAATATGTATCGGAAAATAAGTGTTTTAGCTTTGGTGTAATTTTGTGCAAAAAGAATAAGATTTTGCTGTACGGAACTGCAAGTCCTTAGTGCTAATGTAATTTTGCAAGAACAGAAAGTGGTTAAATGATGTTTCCTTTATGATTCAAGTTTTTGCACAATTTTAATCCTGAATCCATGATTGGAGAAGGGGATGGGCCTTTAGTAACTAGCAGTGCACCTTGCATGCATACAGTATTACGGCAGACAAGTGTATAGATTTTCTTCCTGTCCAAGTCCAAACTCTTTAGTAGATCCCTAAATTTTATCAACAGTATCCACGCTTGACACATCCAACAAAGCGTGCAGACGTCTGCCTTTGTCAGCTCCAATTGAAAACCCGTATGTCAAGTTAGATAACTTTCCTAAATCTGCTTTGGTCGATTACAAGTTTACAACTACGGGTTTATAGCAAGTAAAAAGGAGTATCATTTCTTTTACCTCAATTCAACCTGTTAACCACAAACATACTTGTAGCCATGGAGGTTTAGCATCCTTCCGAGATCTCTTCCCAACAGAAGATAAGATGCCATGCAACTGTATGAGCAGCTTGGTCGCAATCTCTGTGGATACTTCATGTAATAGCATCAAATTTTTTTTCACTTATGATTAAATCTCATAAAAAGAAGCTCCTTCCATACTTGCATTGAGTTCAGTCCTGTAGATAGCCCAAATGAGATGCACTTGATACATCAAGTTTAGGAGTGGTGGTGCCTTAAACATGAGCTCCATGTAAGTAGGCTGTTTAGGCAATTGTTGATGCTTTTTAGTGTTGGTTATAGTGATCAAATTTGTGAATACTCAAATCAACTGTCCAATGTAACCAGTCGTCTTATACGACAGAAAACTAGGTGCTGAATTGGCTACGAGATGGGTTTGAGATTAATAGAAGCTTTCCCACCAAATTCTTTTGGATATGGTTTAGAAAAAAGAACTGTGGCTCCATTGGATGAGAAAGAAGAGGAAAGATGATGGTGATTTGGCAAACATTTCTACCCCTAAGTTTGACATGAATCAAATGGAATGAACAACAGTGAGACAAGTAAAAGTCAGAAGACTAGAAAATTCAAATGAAGACAAAGATGCGAGGTACTTTCTCCAATGGTTTTAAAATTTCAATATCATTATGCCTTGGAATTAAGTTAAAAAAATTTTGAATAATGAAATTGAGTTAATTTAGATGCAAAACAAATACATTTCTAATTTTTCTTCATAAAATTTGAGGAGCTACTGCTACTCTTAAGAAACACAAGAAGATAATAAAAGTTATCTGCATAATTTTCGTGATACATCTGAATTTACAATCTAATGAAGAAATTGTGAAGTTTGAATCAATGAAATCTTAGAAGTACCTAAATGTAAATGAAAAGTTGTGTAAATTACAATGGTCTAAGTTGCAAACACAGCGATCTTGGTATAGAAAGCTTCTATTGTGCTCTGATGTTTGCTCCACAGTGAGAATTTCTATTTTTAATCTAAAAACTAATTTGAATAAATTCCTTCTTTTTTTTTTTTTTTTTCTTCAACACTGTACCCAAAAAGAAATATCCTCGTGGAAAAGTAGTGAATATGACAATGGAATGTCATATATTCCCTATGTTAGATATGCTTTCGAGATCAAACATCATGTCATTTCTCATCTATCACCTCATCCTCTCCGGCCACCACTTCTGCTAGCCAAATTTTCGGCTCACGTATATACATCTGCATATAAAGAAAACCTCTCCACGTACATATCTATCATCATCATCAAATTCCTCTATATCATGACTTGTTAGTTCTCCAATATTGTTCGAGTTGCCACAATAATGAGAACCATGGCAGATTGATGCAATAATGCAGATGCACCATGCATTGGGAACTCAGAGATATGCAGAAAAGAAGGAAGCTTTGTAAAGTATTCAAATTGTTCATAAAGTAGGGTCCCAGCAAATTCACCTTCTCTATAGGGAATATATTCATTTGAGAGAATAAATCCCTCTAGATCACATAAAGATGCTTGAAGTTCAAGCAAACTTACCCTTAACACTAAGCCACCCAACTTTTCCACTGGCTTTGAATTAATCCCCATTATAATTATCATGAAACTAAAAGTTAAATCCCTACTTTGCTTGAATGTGCTAATGTGTGGTCTAAAGAAGCATCTCTCAAATTCTAAATAAAACGCTTTGTTTTCCATACATTTGGATAGAGACCGAGGTTCCAAAACACAAAGGGTGGTGGGGGAATGTCAAATCTAAGCTAGGGTTTCCAAATCATATGTATGCAGCAATGTTTGATTTCCTACGTGACATCTATGCATTGGCTTGATATGAGCAACTGAGTGGGACATGGTCAACATCTTTTGTACTGAGCAAGACCAATGCAAGTGTGTAACAATTAAGCTTGGTCGTAAATGTTCTGTATCTTAAAAAATTGGAGCTTTGTGTAAATTATGGAGTTTCAGATCTTGGGGAGAAGAATCTTCCTTTAATTGTCAAAGAAGGAAGCATCTATTCCCTCAGAAGTTTTTTTGGGTATTATACATACCATATCATAATATATATGCATTTTCCAAATCATGTATTGTAGCTCGATAATCTAGCAAAATACAACAATGAACAAAATACAAACTACCGGACATTCATTTATCTATGTTTGAATAAGCGATCGATTATATAACACGGTTTAGTAGATCTGGGGTTGAAATCTCTCATTCTCATTTCCATTGCAGTTTGAAGAGTACGTGTTGCTCCCTAAGTTGCAGTCGATATTGAATTCTTTAATTACTCTTTTCTATCTGATTTGATTTGAGCATTGCATTACTGGTTGTGAACTAATTTATGCATTTAAATGACGTCTATATAATCTCATGCATGTATATTTTGCTTTTACAGTTCATGTTTTAGCTACTGTATATGTAGGATGTATGAACCGAAGCAAAATTAGATTGGCAGAAAGCAAGAAACCTGGTAAAACAATCATTTTTCTAGCTAATACAGTCGATCATTATGCTCTTACATTCTGTAGTAGAGTGAGTGGGAGATAGCTTGTGGCAATCTATGGGGTTTGATCTTAGTACTCGAGTAGTTTTTGTTTGTTTCGATTTGGATTGGAGTAGAAATGCATGGCATGAGCAGTCTTCAATTCCACAAAAGTGATAAGGGATGAGCCGAAGAGGCCCAGCAAAGCTTGAGAGAAGAAGTAAGGCTAAGGTCCCCTACGCTCCTGTCATCAAAAGCTCCACATTACAATTCCTTTTATGCATTGATGTTCACGTCCTTGTATATTACCAACCACAGACCCTAAAGTTGCTGTGGTTCCATATTATGTTGTATTTTAGTGCTTTCTCTTCCATGATATATCATATATGATACTCTCCCAAGTCCCAACAATGTAATTTCTAAGAACTCGACCAGTTTGATAGTCGATCTCTGATCTTAATTTGAAGTGTGATTGTGTGAAAAACTTTATCTACACTCCTACACTCCCTTAATGTGGGATTATGACTTCGGGTGCAATCTTGTTTGAAGCTCTCATTTACTTTCGGCCCGATATACAAAACCCTACACTTGAGACAATAAACTTGAAATGACGATGTATTAGAAAAAGTACATAACTAATGCTGTCAAATAAGATTGAAAAGAGCATCACTTTTCAGCTTAGAGTTCAAGCTAAAACTAAGCACCTATCTAGAATCAAAGGTTCGGTCTAAAATTGTATAAAGAGGTATACATAATAGAGAACTCATATATATATATATATATATATGGCAGGATCTAGAGATGATGTCCTCATATTTGAGTTATAGTACAGATTTTCATTTTTAACCCACTTTTAGATCGAATTTTCTCATCTCCACCGTCTAGTATCTATATAATATTGTGTAGATCATCGCTGTAAAATTTCAACTAATTTGGTAATCGTTAAGGCCCTCAAACGCGAAAAAAAAATGGACGAACTGAATTCTGTCAAACTTGAACCGTTCATATTTATAAGAGAAAAACGTAATTTTGAGGGTCTTAACGATTATCCAATTGGCTGAAATTTTGCAGAGATGATTTACACAATATTATATAGATAATTGACGGTGGAGATGAGAAAATTCGATCGAAAAGTAGGTCAAAAATGAAAATCCGCACTATCAACAAGTTTGAGTATGTCCTCTCTAAATCCTATATATATATATATATATATATATATATATATATATAATTATTACATAGTTGAGATGTAGAAATATAACCGAAAAATGAGTCCGATAAAAAAATTTACATGATAATTTCGAAACGAAATTTCGTCCGTATGTATCTATGAGTATTTGTAAATCTGCAAACTAGAGGTTTGAAAATCTGTAGATAAAGTTTATACTAAACAAACACAGTATGACAAATCTACAGTATGATATATATATATTAGTCGAGATGGGTCACATCTGTAATGCCATTTAGATTATGTTGCACATAATTAACAAAGCCTTTTCTAGTAATCATATGTTAACAAAAGCGTGAGACTACCTCCACCATTCAATTAACGACAGAATGTTATAGAACCAACTGATCTATATTAGGTGAAAAACAAAGTACTCCAAGACACTCATTGTATCAAATCTAGGAGAAGAAAAGAAGCCAAATAAAAAATTAGATAAAGATCTGGGTTCGATGAGAAATGAATCCTATATTAAGAACATGAAAAAACCGCAATGATCAGTCCCATATATCAAGATCGATGCACATATATAGAATCCCTTCATGATCATAAAATTTTCCTGTCAAGTATATCATTGAAACCTTTTTGCTGGTAATGACATAAAGGACATGTCTTTGTGTTCTAAATACAGTGCTTGATTGGTTATTGTTCAAAGTATGATCAATGAGAGAGAGAGCCTAGGGCAGAATGTAGTTGTATGTATAAACCTGATTCAAGAGGGAAAAAAAAGAAGTACAAACATATATGTCGCCCATCATCATTGCCTGAGGGGTCTCACTCATATCTTAATGCAAGCAAGTAAAAGCTTCACATGCTAACAGAATATATAACACCCACAAAGATACACTCCTCTTTTGGAGAGATAACAAAAGATACATGCACTACTCTCAAGCCTCAAAACAATTACTCAAATTAGTTTGCTCACACACTTAATTAGCATTATAATACATTTGATCCCTGTATCTGCATTCTCTGTAATTCTGACATAAGTATACTTGCTTAGAATTAGTGTACAGAGTAGTGAGGGAGGGAGAGAAAGCTCGAGAGTATCTTTTGGCAAAGGAAGGACAGCACCACATTGTAGAATAGGTTTGCTTTAATTTTCTTTTACATTAAAACATTAAATTTTTTCTTTAATACAAGGTTAGCTTGTCTTCCATGCTTTCTCCTTGAGAACACAATTAAAGCCCTCCTCCTCTCCTTCAAAAACGCACCCTATTCTTCCCTATTTGCATCGCATTTGTTCTCCTGAATCTCTCGGTATTCCCAGAGCTCTCCTAGAGAGAGAAAGCAAGCAAGAGAGAGAAAGAGAATAATATGTTCCAACAGCACAAGAAGCCATCAAGTATGAATTCCCATGAGAGCCACAGACCCATGTGCGTCCAAGGGGACTCCGGCCTCGTCCTCACCACTGATCCTAAGCCTCGTCTCCGGTGGACTGTCGAACTTCATGAACGATTCGTCGATGCTGTGACTCAACTTGGAGGACCAGACAGTACGTTTTAGCTCATCAACTTTCACTCATCATTTCCTGTTTCAAATTATCATGCATGTATATGATGTTCGTTACTGATATGAAATTTGCAGAGGCTACTCCTAAGACTATTATGAGGGTTATGGGTGTGAAGGGTCTTACACTTTACCACCTCAAGAGCCACCTCCAGGTTAATTTTTGCTCTCTGCAACATTTTTTCAAACTTCCTTTTCTTTTCTGATATTGCAGTTCACTTTTACAAACATTCCAATTTTTGGGTCGGTTAGCTTGACGGTATTTCTTTTCCTCCTTTTCATTCTTCTCATCATTTTAACCTACCTGAACAGAAATTTAGGCTCGGAAAGCAACCTCACAAGGAATTCAATGATCACTCGATTAAAGATCATGGTATGTGTGAGACGTCGTGACTCTTCTTAATTTCTAGGGTTTTTATACTCTCAATTTCCAGATTTTTTTTTAAAATGCCCTTGTTCTTTTATATTTCGTGGCAGCTTCTTCACTTGATCTCCAAAGAAGTAGTGCATCTTCATCTGGGATAATAGGCCGCAGTATGAACGAGTATGTATTCTTCTTTTTTTCCTCAATAACTTCTACCTTTTATTGAGATGATTTATCATATAATTTAACCAATACAGAAGCTATTTGTATTCCTTCTACTTCTTTTTCTTCCACTTCGTCTTCTTCTATTTCTCTCTTTATTGAAAAACCAATTGCCTAAATTTATGGTTTCATGATTTGTTTGGGACTGCATGGGTGGGGGGTTATTGAATTTTGTTGTGGTTGTATGCGAAAAAAAAAAAACAGTTATAATGATTATTACAACATCGTTGATGCTATTAGGATGCAAATGGAGGTGCAGAGAAGACTGCATGAACAATTAGAGGTAATATATATATATATATATATATATATATATATATATATAAGATTCAATTACACTTACACCTTTGCAAAATAATGATTATTCTCGTATTTCACGGATGATGGGTGATCTTGTTCTTGATTTGAGTTAATATAATTATATCATACATATAATTAACAGGTCCAAAAACATCTTCAGTTGAGGATAGAAGCTCAAGGGAAGTACATGCAAAGCATATTAGAGAAAGCCTGCCAAACCCTTGCTGGTGAAAACAACATGGCAGCTGCAGCTGGAAGCTACAAGACTAATATTGGAAATAATCAAGGTGTTAATCATGCTGACATGGGGAACCTGAAAGATTTCAATTCTCCTCTCAGCTTTCCATCATTTCAAGACCTGAACATATATGGATCTGGTGATCATCTTGATCAACTTCAACAGAACAGCTTGGATAGGCCACCTCTTGATCATCACAGTTTTATGCCAAACAATGATAACATCAACTGCATGGGATCGAAGAAGAGGCCGAGTCCTTACAACAGTGGTAACAGTAGTGGCAAGAGCCCGTTGATTTGGTCTGACGATTTAAGACTTCAAGACTTGGGAACAGCTGCATCATGTCTCGGACCTCAGGAAGATCATCAGATTCAAATTGCACCATCATCCATTGAAAGAGGCACTGATCAGATCGAGTCGATTTCAGATATTTACGAATCGAAGCCGATGGTTCAAGGGGACGATAAGAAGTTTGAAGCAGGAAATAAGCTTGAGAGGCCTTCACCACGGAGAGCACCAATGGGATCGGAAAGGATGAACCCCATGATTAACGCGGGTGTGAGACAAGGAAGAAACTCGCCATTCGGGTGAGCTCTTACTTAAGCTTTGAAGTGTGCTGCTGAAAACGATCTAGGGTTTTGGTCATGAAGGTTAGCTGGTCATCACATTAAGTTCTACTATAAGTATGATAAAATGCCACTGATGGCAAACTTATTAAGTTACATTGTTAATTTTTATCCGTACACCTGTAACTTAGTGTGATCCTTAATTGTAACTTCTTGATACTTAAACTCCCACATTCCCATGCATTAATTTCATGGAAGATTGATCCTGCATTACGTGAATAAAATCATTAACAAAATTGGATAATTCCACAAGGCGCAACGTACGTTACTTTTCAAAGTTCAAATAGTTTTGTCACAGTACGTATTATTCTTGTAGTAAATTTATGATTGATTGATGAGAGAGCAAATATGTGGGAACAAAATTGGAGTATCCCTTAATTTAATAGATAATGAATATCTTCTATATTCTTAATCTTGAAACTTATAGCAATTAAAAATGAATAAATTTGTAATGCATAAGTCGGTCGCGCGATCAATCACGAACTTCTACTGCTTGGGGGCTTGGGGCTGTCTAGCTAACTCATTTTCTTGTGTGAGTATAGGACATAATACATTTCCAATGCTGTAGTAAGTTCTTTCTCATGAGCGCTGAAGAAACATATACAGTACCAACCTGACTAAAAGTAATTATACACACCTTATCGTATAACTTGTTAATAAAATCATTGAGATATTCCATGAAATTAACATATATTTTGACGTAATCTTCGAGAACGTTACATTATTGTTCTTCCTCATTCGATCAATATAAAACGTTTCCTTTGTTCTTTAAGAAACAAGGAAATGATTGTAGATTAATTTATAGTATCATCAACTACTCCATTCACTGTAGCACTGCTTATTGAGTTGATTGTACTAAAAATATAATTATGTTTTAATTACCTCTACAAACTAGGATGGACATGTTAGGTTGTGGTTAGATTTCTGCTTTAATTTGTTCCACCTTGTCAAAAAAAAAAAAAAATTAGCATAGATAGTTAAATTCTCTTACAATCTTGTAAATTTGTGTTAACATTTGACGACATGCATTAAATAATGCATATTTATTCGAGTATGCATGGTTATTTTGATTTTTCTCTTTTTCATTAATAAAACTAGATCATGAAATAAAGATCTGAAACCATTGGTGTTTTTAAAGTTAGTTGCTCCAAGTTAGTTATTGAAGACGAAACCATTGGGATGATCAAAAGAACATAGTTGTCTGTTTAATTATTAATATATGTATTAATCCCGGATAAAGAAAAAGATCATGCATAGTCTTATGAGGACAATATACATACAAAGAACATGGTTTAAAGAAAGAACATCTGAATAAATCGTATTATAGTCATTTGTCATAACGATCTAGCTAGAAAGTGCGATTAAGCAGCATAAGCTAACTCGATCTTTTTCGCGATGAGGGAATATAATTTCCTACAAGAGAAGCCGACCAATTGTATCTAGCTATCTTTGCTGCTCTTTTTCACTCCTTAATACTTCACATTCCGCTTGGATGTCAAACAAAGAGGACAACAAGTGCACCTGTCAATTTTCTTTACTCAACAAAGCTATATATATAAGCTCCCCCCTTTTAGCATGTCATGATATGTTTTAACACTACCACTTTAGTAAATACTAAATAGTGAACTATGTACTTGATTTGGATCTAAACCCTAAACCCTAAACTCTAAACTCTAATATGGTGAGAATGACTAATTGCCTCCAAGAGGGTTTTTGATAAATCAATTACTCAGGTCCAACTCTCGATCTCCAGATTTATCTAGATTGGTAATCCAGGCAGAAGAACAAGGGTAGATCCATGCAGTGCGAGATCGAAGTCTCTTTTAATTTTTTTTGAAGTAGTACTGGAAAAAGAAAGCGGTGCCACTACTAGCTTTATTGGTTGCAGAGAATTCGAAAAATCTAAGCACTGCAAGTTGGCAGGAAAGCTCCCCCCAGCAACTCTGTCTCCACAGAGAGACAGTACTACTCGAGAGAAAGATAGATAGAGATTGTAGAGTCTTAGAGAGAAAGAAGAGAAAAGATAATAAAGCCTAAAGGGAAGGAAGAATACAACGCACTCCCACGCGTGCACATATCGAGGAAGCTTCTATCTTTATGTCCTCAAAGTTAAAGGGCGCAGGGTACTCCTCTTGCATCAAAAGCTGATGACGATGATGATGCATGGCTACCCAAGCTGGTTAGTTTAGCTTGCTCAAATTCTTATAATAGACTACTTTGCATGAGACTGTATTAATTTGGAATCGATGATGCATGATCACCGTGATGATTATGAAATGGTTTCCATCTGATTAGGAAGCTGTTATATCTGTGGCACATCCTTCCATGAAAATGCAAATCATTTCTGGACCAATATCAGCATACTTTGGATTCTGTACTTTCATTTCCTGACTTTGGGTCTTGTGGTAAAAGATTTTCCTGCAGCAGATTCGTACTAAGTATGCTCCAGAAGCTTCTTTTGTCCCCCCCCCACCCCCCCCCCCCGTCCCATCCGCCTCCCTCCTCTCTCTCACATAAACATATAATTTGAACTTGTTTGAGTAGTAATCCAATTCCGTAGTACGACCAAAATATATACAGCTGAAGAGGATGATCTTTTTCACCGTTATATGTCAGATCATTTGAAGAAGTGTTTGTTTCATCCATGAAATCAGAAGAGGAATGCATCAACGAAAGATGTGTGTATCTTCTTTAATTTCCTTTTCAATCTTATTTCAGAAGGAATATGGAGACAGAGAGGCACCTTTAGTTGAGCTTTAGCTAGATCAGTGCCTATGAACTCTAATTCAACTTTAAAAGAAACGTGATCGAGGCTAGCTATTATAGGGTTGCTTCTTGCAAGTGTATATAATTCTAGAATTTGTAATATAACTGCAGATCATGCACTAAAGGATTAAGTATATGCCCCTGCAGTTTGAAAGGGATTCAGACTTCTCGAATGTTATTCCTACGATGGAAACAAATTAAGACAACTACTTAGGTTACAGGAAGAAACCATCATTTCTGGTTTGAAAGATGAAATTTACTGAATTGAAATTTTGTATTGAAACGTGTCTAAAGGCTTGGCCCAGTAACAATTTTTTTGGCCCATTTGAAAACTGGAATCCGTACATATGATATGGGCTATCATTTTTTACAAGTAACCCATCATTTCGACATTGAAAACTAAGATGTAACAGTTTTTGTACTGGTTCTCAAATCTCAATGATCCATAGAATAAGAATTTAGAAGCAGTAGATCTTTTATGCATGCCTCTTCTAATCCCATCATGGTCTTGCAGTGGTAATTTGAAGCTTTGAGGATCATTTGGAGGGGTGGACAATCCTACTTTTGAGTTTTGAGGTTGCTGTACTAGTCCCTACAAATAGTGTATTTGCTTGTAAACAACTAATTACAGACAAGTAGAATGTGAAGAAAATCGAATATATATGACGGGTTCCAAAAGATCAAAACAGTGCATTTGATCGACTAGAATAGACCAAGATCTCTTATTCCATCCCATACGCTTGAAGTAGTCATTTTAAGTTCAGTGACTTCACAACTACTACATATTATTACAAAACAGAAAAGCTACATAATACACTTGAAGAACAAAGGAAAAACAAGAAGAAAAAATACACTCGTGTACCCGCCAATATTTTTGTAATTAGAAACAAACTAGCATCCTAATAATTAGCTTATTCAGTTCATTAGAGTTAATCATGGTGATTGTACAGCACTACTACTATCATATATATCCGCAGGAGCAATGAAATAGTCCATGGAAAGCCCCGGCACATTGAACACAACATCATCGATGTTCCAAACCTCTTCCATTCTAGTCCTCGTGTACTCCATCGATAGCTCGCCACACCGGAAAACAGTAGCGATGGAGCGGCCTTGATGAGCAATGAGCACGCCGTCAACATCTCTGTAATCTGCAATGCTGCTTCCTATAGTGGTCTCCCAATACACAGTTTCGTTTTCCGGGGTTTCAACCCTAGTAAGGTGCGAGTCCTCCAAGTAGATGAGGAGTCCACTCTTTTGACAGAAATAGCCGTACAATGCGTGCCTAATCACCTCTGCAGGACCTTCGCTTCGCTCCATCACAGCCTCGCGATCTGCAGAAACTTTTAGTACAAAGCAATCATCGTCGCCAATCCTCTTCTCCCCCAAGCATTGTGCCTTGGCAAACAAGCTTGCTGTGCTCTTTGGGTCTAGGCCCTGCAGCAAAACAATCAACATAATATATTGATCAAATTAGCAGAGTTTTCCGATGTCCCGAAGATTTGATCACTGCTAACTTATTTGGACTATTTCATGCACATTTGAAGCTTGAAGCCAATTACGGACCAGATCAGTTCAAGAATTTAGATTTTCAGCTCTCTAATCAAAATGAAAACTGAATTAAAACAAACGTTGAAGTCATGAGTTCAAATTTTCTATAAAAAAAAAACGGCATTCACGTGTTAGCAACTTTCTGGCTCATACGTACGTATTATGGAATCAGTAGTGACTACTAGTGTAGATAAATTTCTGATAAAAATTAAATTATTTTTGAAAGAAAAAAGAAAAAGAAGAAAAAAAAACAAAGAAAGGGTAAAGGAGGCATAATGCACTAGATCCAGCAGCGTTCATTCACTAAAGTGAAAAAGAAAAAGCAAAAGCAAGAAAATAATAGAGAGCTTGAGGCACTTTAGTTCAGAAACATGATGGTAATCCCAAGACCAAGATGAAACAGATATATGACCATGGATGACGCAAGTAACCTGCAAATCACGTGCCATTCTTCACCCTTTGATGTGTTCAAGAAAAAGAGAGACTGTAGGGCAAAGCATGGGACAGTTTCTCCATCATTGTCAGCCTCATAGCATTTTTATTGGGATTGTGACTCGTTTCCCTCCTCAAATCTCTATCTTTCTTTGGTAAAGAAATGAACTAAAGCCTAAAGGCTATTTCGAATAATTGAACACTAGGTTTCTTATCCTCTTTAACGTCGTTTAAACCTCAAATTCGTATATGCAATCCAAAAACATGGAATCCATGAAACATAGTTGATGAATTCGATTATCAATCGTAAGTGTTTCTAGTAGAAGCTAGCTGTGAATCCTACATAGGAAGAATGCATGAGACGTTGTTAGTTACATTTCCGATCTTAATTACCTGGATGATGCGGCGTAATGGGCGTTGAGGGCCTTTGGCGGCATGAGTACCGAGCCAAGGGGTGTGCCTCCACACAGTCTTTCCATCACTTCCGGCCACCACCTTGTTGCCGCCGACCACCAATTCCAGAGACCACATTCCGGGTAGCATTTGCCAAAGAACAAAGCACCCACTTTCCCCGCTTCTTGTTCCCAACGTCTTCACATTTCTACCTGCAGAAACTTCAGTCTCGCAGCAAACCATCTTCACCATCCCACTCGCATACATGTTCTTATTGCACTTCTGCTGCTTCGAGCAGCCGCTTGCAGCCAGATACTGTTGTATAATGTAATGAGCTGTCGAAGTTTCCTGAATATATAACCATCATTAGTTAGATAGAGAACTGAGAAAGAGAGAACAATATGTAATTAGTTTAAGGTGTTTGATGCTCTTACAAATGGGATGTCTTTGATGTGTGGCATGGGATGATCAACAGGATCACTGGCTTGAGGAATTGGTGCTAGAGGACATCCCAGCACTCCAAGCAAGAGCCTCAAATCTTGTCTCTTTGCCGGAATAGTACTACCATTACTCGATAAGTTACTTCCTTCAGGAAGACCCTTCTGTGCTCTGAACCATTCACGTATGGCTTCCCAAGAGCTCTCCTTCTTACCTCCTTCTTCTTGGATTTCTGGGTCTGGACCTTCCATGAGTGGTGTCAATGGCTGCGGAGACCACATCTGCTTCTTCCTCGCCTTTGAACCCATCATCTTACTGGTTATTTGGGAAAGATTGCCGGAAATTAAGCTGGTGAAGAAGAAAGATCGAGTAGTGGGTTGTGTTTATGATGAGGTTTAAGGGTGGTTTTTAAGAGAGAGAGAGTGAGAGATACGAAGGAGTGTGAGATATGAAATGAGACAAAAGAGACAGCTTATCTGTCCAACGGCAGAGAATGGTATTATAAATCTAAACACATTCGCATGTTGGCCTGTCTATTACTTTATTCTTCTCTCCTTAACTCCCTCTCTCTCTCTCTTAACTCTCTCTCTTGTCGTGTTTTTATCTTTTTATGTCTATTATTCTCTTGAGCTGCTCAACCTAGCTACCCCCAATGGCCTCTTTTACATACATGACTCCAATGCTAAAAGACGCTAATGCCATTTTAAAGAAATAACATATTCGTAATGAACATATAATTGCGTTCATAAGATAAAGATAAAAAGACTGAAATACATTCATAAGTACATAGTTGCAATGGCATTTTTGATACTCCGTTTCATAGTCTTGGTCTGTAATTTTGTAAATAACTCATAGAAGGTGATTGAGACTTTTTCACTAATTTTTGAAATTCTCTATTTTAATAAGTTAAACCAAAACTTAATTCAAACGACTCTATAATGCTACATAGACCCAATATCCAATCAATTTTGAGTCTCTACAATATTGTTTAAATTATAAAAAAAAAAATGTAAAAATTTGTTATTTCTTCATTTAATCCTTAGTATTTTTAGTGGTAAACTAATTGCGATCTCTTAGCAACCAAATCTACTTTCTTCAGAAATTAAATAGAGAGGTTGAATTTTTTGTGTAAACTCAATAAATGAGCAAACTTATTTACAGTGAGGGTATTTGTCAGTTTGTATGATAACTCGTTTGGGTACGGGACTACATCAATGTGTGTGGCTTCTGGTCAAAGATCAATCTAATTAAATGAAATGATATCATTTAAAAAAAAAAAATTATATGAAATTTACACAGGGTTAATATAGTAAAAGTAATCTCAATTGATGACTGCAGGGTCTGCACCCATGGCGCTACCAGATAGGACAAATCTACCAAATCTTGTCTGCATAATTAATTACTCCGAGTCTCATGTCAGAAATGAAATCCAACACATTAATGATCTCATCACGCCTACTTAGTACTTTAGTTCTTAGGATCTTCCTCTCGTTTTTGATTCCAATCTCGGTCAAAACAACGAACACAATCCCCAAGTTTAGAGGCCCCAAAAACCACTTTAGATATAATACTCTACTAATTAATGAGGTTCCAATCCTATAATTAAAACACTGATTAAGGAGTTTAATCTGTTCAACTTTGACGAGGATAGTGGAATATAGGGTCCTCAAAGGAATTAGGGCAAAGAGAAACGAGCAAGTGGGCGGCAGATGGGTGGTGGTGGTGGGAGGTCGGCATCAAGGGGAATAATGAGGTTGAGCGGCGGATGGGGGATGTGGACGGGAAGGTTTGGGTGATCTTTCAAGCCAAGTTCTCTTTGTTTCTATTCATGTAAATCTATCTGTATAATGGTCGGTCAGCTGTGGCTTTCGTTGGGTTGGGATGACAAGGTTTAAGCATGTTGTGTTGTAATGCCGCATCACTTAGATCCTCACGGAATTTTGAACATGTGTCAGTTCTAGAATATAACTTTTGTTTGTAAGTGTTTTGAGTGCACGGTGTATATCTACACGAATAGATACAAGTATACGATGTATATCTACACGAAAACATACAAAGTGATAAATTATATTGTATACTTACACGACACACACAGAAGAATTTCCGCTCTTATCTTCCGTCGACGGCTAAATCTGCAGCATGGTGACTAAGGCCCAAAACTATAGAGTGGTGAACTAAAACATTCGTTTGCATTTTGGGCTTACTCTAATCAATACAAACCTGCACACCTGCATTAATGCATGATTATAGATTAGAATCTCAACCCGGCCGATTGTTGTTCATTACCTAGTTCATCGATAAAACAATATTCATTACATAATTACCATAATACTAACAGTAGCATTTGCATGAAACTCTTCGAGCATATAAAGCATGAACTCAAGTACTCAGCAAAGATCTACAAAATTCCACCTGGATAATAACCTATGATTTAACTAAATGAGAAACAAAGAACGAGATCGATCGGTAGAATCATCATTTTTTCGGTCGTTTGGTTTCATCATTTTCCAATCAAATACGGTTCTCATTTTGTAAGTTGATATTACTTGACTTCCTCATGACATTCCATAGATATATATTTAAACTTGTGATTAATAAGATTAATATGATATTGGGATATCACCTGTGTTTTGCTGTGAGAAGATTCTATATAATATAGTCTCAGTGTCTTGGGTATATCACACTTTGGGACATCAAAGTCTCGTTTAATTAAATACAGCTGGTTGTAATTTATTGACTAGATACTTTAGATATTAGGGGAAAATTGAAAAAATAATTGGCTTTCTGGTTTGTTTTCCGGATCTGATCCCCTTTTACATTTGATTTCATTTCCTTATTTTGCATTTCGATTTTGTTTTTGTGATTTTCGATTAATTAAAAAATTAAAAACAAACATGATCAAACAACGTATAAACTTGTTATTATGGCTAATTTTTATAGAGAACATAGCTGTGGAGTTTAACTAGCTTTCAAAACACAACGGGTTAAAAAGACATCATTTGGTATTATTGTTGTCGATTTGTACTATGAGAACTTCTATTAAATGGTTAATGGTATTATATTATTTGTGTTATACAACAAAATATTGTAATCAATTCCTGAATATGTAAATTAAAGTTTGATCATGAAAAGCCTCTTGGATTTAATGAATTATAAAACTACAAGTCTTAAGCCTATTGTGACTAAATAGTAATTCTGTTCAAAAATACTCTGTAGAAACAACCAGAGTTATATTTACTCTGCTAATTTGTAAAGTGAATCATAGATGTTGCTTAGAATTACTATTTCAAACAAATCCTTCAGTCCCAATTAAGAACAACAAAATATATCAACAAGCATAGTTTGATTACACTTTTGCCTTTTGGTTGAGGCAAAGGTCACTGTGAAGAAGTTCAGATACTCGATCTGCTCCTTTTCTTTCATTAAATCAATAATTTCCATATGCACTAACAGACTTGTTTTTCAGTTCAATTTTTTTAATGCATGGATTAGTTAGAGACAGCAAATTGAATATGAAATTGTTTCAATCAAGAGTAAGTATATGACCATTTGGAAAAAGACAAGCAGATCTTTTGCCTCCATCCACTGTCAAATCTTCAACTTACAACCCAGTAATCCAGAAATCCTGATCTGCTAGCTAACAATGGCTGATCCAACTTCTCTTCTGCCTCAACCCCATAGAGAAGGAGATCCAGAAACTCCAAGAACCAGTCTTCACCACTCCTTGGACCAAATAATTGAGCAGAGTGAAGCAAATTTTGGTTGGAACCAATTCCTGCAATCCATCCTTGTTTCCTTAGCATCACTCTTTGATGGAACACAAACCTTCATCAGTGTCTACACAGATGCCACACCTACCTGGCACTGCACCAGTGACACAGCAACCTGCAACACAAGCTCAGACATCTGTGATCTGTCTACTTCTGATTGGGCTTGGGATTCAATTTCCTCCATGACAATCATATCAGATTGGAACCTCGAATGCTCTAGCTCATTCATCACAGGCCTTCCAGCCTCCTCTTACTTCATGGGAGGTGTGATAGGTGGGTTTCTTCTTGGCACTCTAGCTGATTCTTCACTTGGTCGCAAGAGACTGCTAGTAATATCTTGCATTACAATGTCTGTTGCTGCATTTGCAACAATCTTCTCCACAAATGTCTGGATTTACTCTGCATTGAGATTTGTAAGTGGCGTTGGCCGTTCTTGTATTAGTACATGTGTGCTGGTTTTGTTAATGGAGAGAGTTGGAAGGAAATGGAGGCCTAGAGTGGGAATCATGCAGTTCTTCTTTTTCACACTTGGCTTTTTGTCACTACCAGCTATTGCTTATATTAACAGAGCTAATTCATGGAGAGCTTTATATATATGTACATCAATTCCTGCAATGCTATACTGCTTATTGCTCCAGATCTTTGTTAAGGAGTCTCCAAGATGGCTCATCATGAATGGTCGCACAGAAGAAGCCGTAGCAATACTGAAGAAATCTGCCGCATCGAAGCCAATAATTAGTGAATTGAACTCATTGTTGTCGGCAGATGACTTGCGCTCTAAGGCAGCAGAATCTACAAAATCCAGTGATCCATACAAGTCAATGAAGGACTTGTTTGCCAAGAAATGGGCTATGAGGAGAACTCTAGTAGTTATGGTGCTTGGTTTCGGCATTGGAATGGTCTACTATGGTATGCCACTGGGGGTTGGAAATTTAGGCTTCAATATCTATCTGAGTGTTATGTTCAATGCTTTGTTAGAGATACCTTCATATCCACTCACATTGGTCATACTAGAAAAATGGAGCAGGAAATTATCAGTGCTTTGGTTTTGCTTGGTAAGTGGGATTTGTGGTGTGGTATGTGCTGTGGTGGGTGATAAGCAAAAAGTGATTAGAATTGTACTAGAGTTGGCTTCTTTCTTTTGTTCACGCACAGCTTGGAATCTGATATCTATGTTTACTGTGGAGTTGTTCCCAACGTGTGTGAGGAACTCTGCTACATCTTTGTTGAGGCAGTCGTATATTTTGAGTGCTGTGTTTAGTTCAATGTTGGTTTCAGTTGGGAGCAGCAATGGGTTTCTTTCATATGGAGTTTTTGGAGTAGCTATATTTGTGTCTGGTTTTTTTGTGGCTTTTTTGCCAGACACTAGAAGAGGAACACTTTGTGATACCATGGATGAACAAGAAAGAAAAGAGAATATGATTTTGGGATGAAGGATTTGGTTTTTTTTCTTTTGTATTTTTGGAATTTGTTCATCAGGATCAGAAGACTTGTCACTTTCCTTTTCTTTTCTATTAATCAAGATGTTCCTATTTTGTTGGGTTAGCATGAGCCCCTGTATTTTGGGATAAAATTGGATGCTCTAACTATTGTACCCATTCTTCATCTTCATCCGGTTGAATTGCACTAGACAGATCTGGATAACCTTTCCAACCTTTCTAAACAACAGAATGCAAACAAGATTTTCCCTCTCATTCGGACGATATAAGAATTATTTTTCACTTTAGCGAACAAATTAAGGTCTACTCCAATCTAACTACTTAATGTTTCATTGAAGAACACCGGACACTTTTCTCATATGGTTCATCGATACCTTGAAAATGAAACGATTGTGACAAAATATGACACAAATTATACAAAAAATACTTCAATTCTGTTTTAACAATCCGAAAAATGAGATCCATGTTGTAGGAGAAATAGATTGATAAATCTCTCTCTGTTTATTCATTGATAAGGAGGCCTTTATATAGGCATTACATCAAGTATCCCTGGCGAACAGGGATTCCCTATCTAATAGAGTATCTAGACTACAAGTCTTATTAGGACAAGACACACCTCGGAAGTTACGGAATTAACCTTCCTTGAACACTCCCCCTTGTGTCGCGTCCTCAATGGTGTATGAGCTGTTACCTCGTTAAAACCTTTGCCAGCAAACAAAAACCTCTTGGGCAAAAATAAAAGCATGGTCTAAGGAAAAAGAGTACAACGCACCAACTACAAGTATGTGAGACATGCATAACTAGGCTCCCCCTGAAGTCTAGATGAGAACTCCCCCTGATAGTCATTCAGTCTTTGAGTTCGGATAAGCGACACATTCCAATGCGCTTTACATGCTTCATAAATGTAGATTTAGGTAGAGACTTGGTGAACAGATCCGCTGCATTTTCTTCTGAGCTGACTTGCTTCACCTGGATATTCAAAGTCTCTTGCTGCTGCTGATTGTAGAAGAACTTAGGCGAAATGTGTTTAGTATTGTCACCCTTAATGTATCCCAACTTCATCTGCTCAATGCATGCTGCATTATCTTCAAATATGCAAGTTGGTCCCATCGTAGTAGACTCAAGTCCACTAGACTCTCGAATGTGAGATATAACTGAGCGAAGCCAAATACATTCTTTGACTGCTTCATGTAGTGCAATAATCTCAGCATGGTTCGAGGAGGTAGCAACAAGGGTTTGCTTGGTTGATCTCCAAGATATCGCCGTATTCCCAATGGTAAAAACATAACCTGTTTGGGAACGTCCTTTGTGTGGATCTGACAAATATCCAGCATCAGCAAATCCTACCATCACATCATTTGGTGTATCTGAGTAGGAGGGGGTATCGCCAAAGCCGTATCGGGACCACGACTTAGCATCCGCGGGTCCGGATAAGTTGGCGGATATGGCTGCAAGATGGCGGATGGATGAACCAAAGCCAGTCTTGGCGGATATGGCTGGCGGATGGCAATCTGAGCCATGGTTTGTGCTGTTAGATGCAAGAGATCGACTATGTGTCAAATCCTGATGAGTGTATCGATAGTACAAGCCCATGTCAAGGGTTCCTTTAAGGTATCGGAAGATGTTCTTGATTCCAACCCAATGACGTTGTGTTGGCGCAGAGCTAAATCTAGCTAACAAGTTCACAGAGAAAGCGATGTCTGGTCTAGTACACTGAGCTAAGTATAACAAAGCTCCAATCGCACTAAGATATGGATATTCAGCTCCCAAGATCTCTTCGTCATCTTCTTTCGGACGAAAGGGATCTTTGTTGATATCCAGACTTCTAACGACCATGGGAGTGCCTGTAGGATGCATAACTTTGTCCATGTTAAATCGCCTGAGCATCTTTCGGACATATGCAGACTGGTGTATAAAAATTCCACCACTTCGGTGCTCTAGTTCTAAGCCTAGGCAAAACCGAGTCCTTCCCAGATCTTTCATCTCGAATTCGGATTTCAAATAGCTAGCGGTCTCATTGATCTCATTCAGAGTTCCAATGATGTTCATATCATCGACATAGACGGCTATAATGGCAAATCCTGAACTTGTTCTCTTTATGAACACACAAGGGCACAACTCATCATTCTTGTATCCTTTCCCAATCAAGTAATCACTTAACCGTGTGTACCACATCCTACCAGATTGTCGGAGTCCATATAGAGATCGTCTCAACCTGATAGCAAATGAACTTCGTGGTTTTTGCTCACTTGACTTGGGTAACGAAAGTCCTTCTGGCACTTTCATGTACATCTCCGTATCTAGGTCCCCATAAAGATACGCAGTTACAACATCCATAAGCTGCATATTGAGTCTCTCTGAGACTACCAAACTTATTAAGTATCGGAAGGTAATAGTATCCATGACAGGAGAATACGTCTCCTCATAATCAATTCCAGGGCGTTGAGAAAAACCTTGCGCCACGAGTCGAGCTTTATATCGCTGGACTTCGCCATTCTCATTGCGCTTTCTGACAAAGACCCATTTATGTCCAACAGGCTTCACGTTCGGCGGTGTAGGCACAACCGGTCCGAATACTTGCCTTTTCTTTAGAGAGTCTAGTTCAGCCTGGATTGCTTCTTCCCACTTCGGCCAATCCGCCCTACGTTGACATTCATCAACAGTGCGGGGTTCCATATCGTCGTCGTCAATAACTTCTTGAGCAACGGCGTAGGCGAATGCATCATCGATATACATGGAATTTCTTTCCATCAGATTGTGCATGCATAAGTAGTTTAGTGAGATTTCCTTGTTCTCCAACATCAACAGTGAGTCTGAGGCGTCCCCCAGATGATTCAGAGTTGATTCTTGGACATAGGTATAGTCGGAGACAATCTCGTGTGACGGCGTCACAGTATCAATGATGAACGGATCGCTTTGTGCCTGGACACATGCCCTCTTTCTAGGTACATTGTCTTTGGAACCGATTGGTCTCCCCCTCTTTCTAGGAGGATCCGAAGTCGACGCCGGCTCTCCACTTGGAGGTGCCGAGCCTAGGCTGCCGATGGCACCTAGGGCTGCGGGTCCGAGACCGGCGGCGCGTGCTCGCGCATGGCGAGGAATGTTAAGCCTTGCAGGTACATTCGCAGCAGGTATGGTTGATCTTGTCACTTTCGCAATATCAGTAAAGGAGTCGGGCATCGTATCCGCCACCTTTTGTAGTTCTAATATGCGTTGTATTTCAGTCTCACACTGAGACGTACGGGGATCATAATGAGACATAGTGGGAGAGAACCACGTCAATTCCTGACGTTCATTTGGGACGGATGCGGCCCCATCTCCCCCTAACGGCGGGAAGGATGTCTCATCAAAGTGACAATCTGCAAATCTTGCAGTAAACAGATCACCTGTCATAGGCTCTATATAGCGGACAATAGTTGGTGCTTCATATCCAACATAAATAGCTGATCGTCGTTGTGGACCCATCTTGGTACGCAGTGGAGGCGTGATAGGCACATATACGGCACAACCAAAAGTACGCAGATGCGAAATATCAGGCTCGTAACCAGTTACCAACTGGTACGCACTAAATGGTTGGCTATCTGTGGGTCGTAGACGAATAAGCATAGCTGCATGTAATATTGCATATCCCCATGCCGAAACTGGCAAGTTTGTGGCCATGACAAGGGACCTAGCTACAAGCTGTAGTCTCTTGATAGCGGCTTCTGCAAGACCGTTCTGAGAATGAACGTGGGGTACGGGATGTTCAACTTCAATCCCAACTGACATGCAATAGTCATCAAAACACTTTGAGGTAAACTCTCCAGCATTATCCAGTCTGATGGACTTAATCGGATTGTCCGGGTGGTGAGCCCGAAGCTTAATAATCTGAGCTAGGAGTTTAGCGAATGCAGCATTCCTCGTGGACAACAACGCTACGTGTGACCAACGCGTTGATGCATCAACCAGAACCATGAAATATCGAAATGGTCCGCATTCTGGTGTTATAGGTCCACAAATATCACCTTGTATTCGTTGTAGAAACGGAATATTCTGTTTATTATCAATAGCAAAAGATGGTCTTGCTTGAAGTTTTGCTAGTGAACAAGCTTTACAAAACGAACGATGAGCATTAGACATCGCTACAGAAGCATGAGAAGCAGGAGGGGACCGAACCTCTCCTTGGAACCGAGAGGCGGCTATCGACGGCACGGCCGAACCGAGGCCGAGGCGCCCTCTGTGCTTTTGTGATCGGAAAAATGGATGACCGTGGGAGCATTTCAAAATACGGATCATCAGATCACGACCCGGATGACCGAGTCTATCATGCCAAAGCTTATAAGCATCAGAATCACATAATATAACAACATGAGATTCGTTGGCTCGAATGGTTGTGAAATACATGCCATTGCGAACTCGCTTACACTTCTCCACAATGCGAGTGCGCATAGATTGAGTGGAGGTGATCAACAGATATTCAGTTCCATCTTCAACATAAGTGCTGAGGTGATAGTCATTGTCACGCACATCCTTGAAAGCTAGCAAGGTTCTTGGCGCCTTAGGCGCATATAGGGCGTCCTCTACCCGAATCTCAGTGCCATTTGGCAGTAAGAATTGAGCAGTGCCACGACCCTTAATTACGGGTCCAGTTCCTGTCATCGTAGATAACGACGATTCTCTTGGCGTAAAATCCGAAAACAATTGCCGATTTCTCAGAATCGTGTGAGTTGTTGCACAATCCAACAAACACTCAATCTCGCCTTGATACATCTACAAAAACAATGTAAATTGAATCAATAGTCTACTTTAGACTTTGGCGAACACTTTAAAGTAAGTGTACTGAGACAATATATCATCACAAAATGAAGTGCATTAAGGCCAATTACATAGCCATGGCAACGACAAAACTTGAGAGAAAAATATAAGCCGCATTTTAATCACCGAGTATCACCATTGATAATCATAGCCTAGTTCAGAGATTGAGACCGGACACCGTCGTAGGTGGCGTGGCTGAGCCAAGACCGAGGCCAAGGCAAAGGCCGGAGCCAAGCCAAAGCCGAAGCTGTGGTAAGGCCAAAGCGACCCAGAGGCCGAGCCGAAGCAAGGCGAGTGGTGAGAGTCGGTCAGGCATTGAGGCAATGCGATGCGACGGTTGAGCTAAATCCGAAGCATGGCGAGTCCGAAGACACTTCGTTGCCGAGCCATTGATGCAAAAGTTGCATTTGTTTGATAGGCTATCGATTGTTGGTTTCAAAAAAAACGGATTCGGTGTTGAGCCAAGCTGGCGAATGGCCATGGCGAGTGAGGCCTAGCGAGTCGCGGCCAAGCGCTTATGGGCTTTGGCGGGCGAGGCATGGCGGATCGCAGCCAAGTTGGCGGATCGCTGATCGCGGATCTCGGATTAGTTGGCGAATAGCCATGGCGAGCGAGTCCTGGCGGATCGCGACCAAGTTGGCGGATAGCGGATCGCGGATCTCGGATCGCGGATCGTGTATCGCGGCTCGCGGATGGCATATCTCGCATCGCGGATGGCGTATCGCGGATCGCGGCTCGCGTATCGTGGCTCGCGGATGGCGTATCGCGGCTCGCGGATCTCTCCTTTTGTCTTTGTGATTTTTCGGATATGAGTTAACATCACCAGAATTTTGGTGAACTCAAAATGATTATGCCATTGAGAATTGGACGCATTGAACCAATTTTGCTTTCAGGGATGTAAAAATCTCAAATCATTCGTAGAATAAGATAGATTTTATTGATGACAACTCAAAAATACATCATGGTTGTTCTAAATAGAACGACTTATCGAACAAAGTCGTGATTTATTGACTATTCTGTCAAAATAACAATCAAAATCAAACTTGAACACGTATCTCATGACCTAAGTCAAATACTTATTCATAGTCTGGAGTATCATACTCCTGAGTCCTACGTTTCTTGGTAGGTTGGAAGTCATCGATGGCGAAGTTCGTATTTTCCTCATCGTATACTTCTTCCTCAAAGTCTCCTACATAGTGTGCTTCTTGTTCTATGTATTGTTTGTGTTTCTTGTAAGCGGCTTGAATATCTCTGCTTGCTATGCAATCGCGTTGGAGATGATTCATAGAACCACATTTGAAGCAAGGAGCCGAAGCATTGTTCGGCGGATGGCCACCACGCCTGGGACCGGAACCAAAACTGTTCCTCCCTCTGGGAGCGGCGGCTCTGCCATCATCCCTTGTCCAAGAAAGCGGTCGGCCACGGCCGACGCCTCTTCTCCCTCCTCGTCCGCCACGTATTGCTCTTGGCGTACGTGGTGGCGGTGCTTGACGTTCATGAGGTTGATGCTTCTGCTTAAAAGCTTTACCACGGGCTTGATGAGATTCCGCAATGAATTTCGGTCCTCGAGGCCTCTTATTGGTGGTAAGAATTAACTCATGGTACCTCTCCTTTCTCTGAAGCACATTCATCAAATCACTGAAGGTTTTGATAGTGCCTTTCTCGCGGAGATCGCGGTACTGATGCGACAACATGGACGCAGATTCTGGGAACGTCGTGAAAGTCTTCTCCATCATATCATCATCGGTCTTTTCGACCCCACAAAAGCTCAAATCAGATTGCAAGTTTAGCATAGTCTGATGATATTCCTGGACGGAATCAAAATCCAGTAAGCGGATTTGCTCCCAATCAGACATGAGGTCTGGGAGTTGTGCGTCATGCACATTGTCGAAGCGGTCCTTGAGGATATCCCATAGCTCTTTGGGATCAGTTTTCCTCAGGTATTGCTTCTTGAGCGTTGGATGGATATGGCGCCTGAGAAACATCAGGGCTTGTGCTTTCTGTTCAGGAGAAGCGTGTAAGCTTTCATCCTCAGGAGGGTTGATGGTGGCAGTAAATCTTTTACCAATGAAAGTGTTCTCAACATCTGAGACCCACCTCTTGTATTCCTTGCCTTGGACATCCAAGATGTCAAATTCTGGACGCTGAGTGTCAGCCATCTACAGAACACAAACAGGGAGACGTTAGTATATTTGAATACTAATCAAGTTTGATTGTTCTTTTAGAACAGTGCCAAGATATATCATGGTCACATAAATCGATGCTTAACGTGACTTCAAGTCACAATCGATATCTTCCCTTTGTTTTCTTTCCAAAAAAGAATAATACGTTATGGTTCACAGTGACATCACAGTCACAAGCATAACGGTGGCCGGTAACATCACAGTTACCCCAATAAACGTTGGCACCGGGGTGACTAAATCCCCGTATGCCGTCCCGAGAAGCGATAGAATCGGGATGAAGAAGCAGGGACACGGAAAGGTCCCGGAAGAGAAAACAAAACCCAACTATTGAAATTTCAGAAGCGGGAACGTTTATAAAAATATTTACCTCTTCAAGAGAAGCTTGATCAAACGAAACTTGACTCTTGGGGAAGCTTGTTTTCTTCGATTTTTCTTGATTTCTTCTCAACCACGAATAAGGGTTCGCGGATCGCTTGCTTGGCTTGCGAGCAATTTTGATCGTCTGGCGGATGCGTGCAAAAAGTAGCACGCAAGGGAGAGCTGCTGGCGAGCGGGTTGTCTACCTAAAGGCAGAGGAGGAGTAGTACGCGAAGGTACAAAGCGGCAGGCGAGCAGCGCAGATGCTGCTGAGAAGAGGCCGACGGTGCCGAAGGGAAGAATCGGCGGCCGACGGTAGGTTAGGGTTTCGGAAAAAAAAATCCGGAATTAGGGTTTCTAGGGCTTATTAGACGGGAGGCTAGAGCAATGTGCTGATAACGTGTTGTAGGAGAAATAGATTGATAAATCTCTCTCTGTTTATTCATTGATAAGGAGGCCTTTATATAGGCATTACATCAAGTATCCCTGGCGAACAGGGATTCCCTATCTAATAGAGTATCTAGACTACAAGTCTTATTAGGACAAGACACACCTCGGAAGTTACGGAATTAACCTTCCTTGAACAATCCAAGAATTTTTAGCAGGTGCGATTCCTTTTCTCAGAACAAGAAAGAAAGAGATAAAGAAAGTGGACTCTGGCTAGTGTGATCTGCATGTAGAAATCGTCACTTGCCTTCATAACTGTGAAAGTCGGCAGTCTCCATTCTACCCTATCATCTCGCTTATCTCTATCCTTGATTCTGTTTACTCTGATCTTCTTCCCTTGAAGATCTCCTTCTCTTTCTCAACGCCCTATCCATCAATGTCTATAAGAACACTACACCTCTCAACAATCACATCACCATTCTTTTCATTCACTCTCAATCCCAATCAAAGACACATTTTCTCTATCCAGAACCACTCTTTGCAACAATGGCGAAAAACCCAGTTCGAGTTCTTGTAACTGGTGCTGCTGGTACGCTCATTCTCCGAAGCAAACTTTGTTTCCAGATTCTCTCTGTTTCGCTTGTTTTAAAATTTGTTTTTTCATGTGATCCTTAACTTTACTAGTTTATTCATGATTCGGAAATTGAAACCCTTTACAGAGAAATGTCCATCATTGTTGATTATCTAGGTTGATATATATGCATTATATTGTATACCTTGATTTGTAAGAAGACCAAACAGAAAGATTGGTTCTTTTCTTTGGAATAGTTGAGGAGACATTCTCTGTTTCTAAGTTTCTTCTGGACTTTGTTTTGGCATCTCATTGGCTTGTGTTGGAGATGTCTGTGCAGATTCTTTGTTAGGGATTTGTATATTAAAGAGGGGATGGATTGTTTTCATTGGGACTGGATTAAGTGCTTTGATTTTTACAATCTCTTTCTTTTTGAGAAAAGATGGAGCATATTGAACTGGTTACAAAAATTTTATTGGTTCTTTTCATCGTTGCTTTTTTTTGGAAGCTTATTACACACATGTGGAGCTTCTTAGATGAGGAGAAGGATCCTGTGGTAGTATTGGTTACTGGGGCTACAGGCATGCTCAAATCAATTATCTTGTTTTTCCTTTTGTTCTTCAAGTTTAAAAGTGTTCAAGTGTCATTTTCATACACTGTTTTTCCATGTACAAATCAGTTCCACTATAATTTACTGAAGATATGTAATTTAGAACTTTGGTGGCGCTCCAATCTAAATTGACTTGCTAGTGGTAATGTGGTATATTCTTCAAGGTTTTTCGTTGTTTTGGACTTATTTTCCTGTCTGAATTGTATGTTGCTGTAATGTTGTATGTAGATCGTTGATGTGATTTTTAATTTTCATGCATATAACATCAAATTCTGATTTTGCTCAACAGGACAAATTGGCTATGCTATTGTTCCAATGATTGCTAGGGGCGCCATGCTTGGTCCTGATCAGCCTGTGATTCTGCACATGCTTGATATCGCACCTGCAGCTGAGGCCTTGAATGGGGTAAAAATGGAATTGATCGATGCTGCCTTTCCTCTTCTCAAAGGTATGTATATGATTTATAATCCTCCAATACACTTTAAGGTGTATATCTATATTGAATACCAAGTTTTAAAGGTAGATGAGCAATATGTTTCTTCGAGGAGTCTAAGGTTTTAGTGTGCACACGTCTGTAGGTGTTGTGGCTACAACAGATGTTGAGGAAGCTTGTAAAGATGTCAACATTGCTGTTATGGTTGGTGGATTCCCAAGGAAGGAAGGTATGGAAAGAAAGGATGTAATGTCGAAAAATGTTTCTATATACAAGGCTCAAGCTTCAGCATTGGAAAAGCATGCTGCATCAGATGTCAAGGTGATACTGTTGTCTATGGTCAGGCCTATACTCAATATTTGGGGATACTGGTGTTGTTTTTTAAGTTCCTTGCTTCCGTCATGCAGGTTCTGGTGGTTGCCAACCCAGCAAACACCAATGCACTCATCTTGAAAGAATTTGCCCCTAAAATCCCAGAGAAGAACATCACATGTATGACAAGACTGGATCATAACCGAGCATTGGGGCAAATCTCTGAGAAGCTGAATGTTCATGTTGGTGATGTAAAGAATGTCATCATATGGGGAAATCACTCTTCAACTCAGTATCCTGATGTTAATCATGCAACTGTTGGAGGCAAACCTGTCAGAGAAGTTGTGGCTGATGATCAATGGTAATTCACAGTAGTAATTGGCAATTCTGATATATATCTTTGTGTTGTGTCACTGACTCACTAACATTTTGTCCTCTATTTTTCCTCCAGGTTGAATACCAAGTTCATCGCCATTGTTCAGCAGCGTGGTGCAGCCATTATTAGGGCTCGGAAACTATCAAGTGCTCTGTCTGCTGCAAATTCTGCCTGTGATCACATACGTGATTGGGTTCTTGGAACTCCTAAGGTTAGAATTTACTTAGTTATTTCCGAAAACTAATGATTTTCTTTAAAATACTCTGTAGAAATCTAATAGTTTTGTATCTGTTAATGTCATTCAGGGGACACATGTTTCCATGGGTGTGTATTCTGATGGTTCTTATGGAATCCAGAAAGGCCTCATTTACTCTTTCCCTGTTACCTGTGAGAAAGGGGAATGGAAAATTGTGCAGGGTTAGTTTTTAATTTTTTCTCCATTCAGTCATAGGCTATTTTTGTGCTTTCATCATTTGGATTTTGCCCTAATTTTCAATGCAGGACTCAAGATTGACGATTTCTCGAGGACAAAGATGGATGCAACTGCACAAGAGCTCGTTGAGGAGAAATCGTTGGCCTATCAATGTCTCAAGTGATTATGAACTTCCTTTCTTCAGTAATAATGATAGGAACTTAATAATCCATCAGTGAATGGAAGAACACAAATTGTTGTCCTTGTAGTTGTAGGCATGGCATATGGTTTGCTCTCCTAAGCTATTGTTCTTGGGCTGAATGTGTTCTTCACAACACATCTATCTAGTGGTGCCCAAGGAGAAATTTATATTAGTTTGAACTGATTGATTCTTATTTTCTATAATGGAGAAATTAGTTTTAATTCTTCCTTCCGATCTTGAGTGGAGAATGATGATAAATAATATCATTGGCGGAAATTAGAATTTATGTTGTGATCTTCATCAGCACCCTAAGGTTCTGAAGACTGAAACTATAGGTTTTAATCGTTTTTTTAATTTTCCGATGACTTGTATTACGTAGAATATAATAAGACAAACCATGACGGCTTATAAAATGTGTTGATCTAGAAATCTGCATAAGATTATTGTGTGCATTGACATGACAAGTAATGTTGCAAGTAATTTTCTAATTCATTTCATCTCATGTCATATGTATGTAGTCATTAAATAATCTTGTTTGTTTGTGTACGTACATATATATAATAAGATGTCAAACTATTTTTCATAAATTTTTTCTCTCTAGCTAGAAAACTCTAAGCAGGGTCGGCTTTTAGGAAAACCAATAGATCTCCCCGTCCGGCTGTGGCTCTAGTCTTGGCTGGTCTCTCGACCATGCTAGCACCTAATAGTTTTGCTGCCATACGAGATTGAATAAGCCTTGAGCGGAGTCTGAGATGATTGAATGATCATAGGTGTTCTGTAAGTTTCCTTGTCGTTGTTCGTAGTCATTGCGGCTGTTCCTCTTTGACCTAATTTTGCAGCAATCAATGAAGCTTGATTTATGGGCTTCAAGGGTCGCTGTTTCGATGAGACAGAGGCAGTAATATGTTTGATTGAGTGTGTCGATTCAAAGAAGATGATGTTGTCGGCTTGATGGTTCATGACATTTGTGGTCTGGATGTTTTGGTGGAAGTGGCATATCTAGATTGTGCTCGTGGTGGTGGTGAAGATCAGACGACTTCATGGAGGCAAATTTCAGGCAAGGAACGCGGCGGTGATTGCTAGTGCATGGCGGGCTTGTTTTGGTCTAGGGTTAGGTCACTTATTTGGACCTGCTCCTATTGGGCTTGCTATGTTAAGCTGGAGTTTTGGCTCTGGACCCAGCTCAATATTTTTAACTTTTATCTAATTTCAAATAAAGTCCTTGTATTAGGATCGTAAGTACTTTGTGTGTACTCATCGAGTCTAGTGTCTCGGCCTATCTACTATGTAGTAGTTAACAGTCTATGGGCTCTCTCATGAGCGCGGAATTCTTCAGTGATTGGACTAATTTCTATGTATCGTTTGTACTACTATCACAAACTCTTTATCTACCTCATATCAGTAGAGGGAGGATATGTAGTGGCCATTTCTGATTTTTTTTAATTAATATATTGGCTATGCCTTATTCAAAAATACATATATATATATATATATAATAACTAAAGTATTCACCGACTCCTTGTACCAACTTAAACACTCACAACTAAAAATTCCTAATACGAAATTTTAGAGATATTAGAGGAAATTAATATGAAAATTTATTATATAAGGTTTGTATTAAAAGTTGAGATACAAGTTTGAGTACTTATAAAAAGAGTAAGAAGGTAGATCGATATAAATGAAGATAATTATTAGTCATGTGAATTTTAGCAATGAGAGATGCTCGACAGATCATTAGTGAAGGAATTATTACCTTCATATCATTTGGGGTTGTGGAAGTAGTTTTAAAATTATGTGACTCTATTTTTAGAGTTGGATTATATAAGATGATGATGTGAATGACCGATGATTCTCATTTTTAATGAAAATTTAATTGGATGTGTATGCGAAGACTATTTATACTTCTCTCTTTTTTCTTTTTCTTTTTTCAATCAGTGATTTTTTAATAAACATCTGGAAGACTACCACTCTATTTATACAACTTACAAACCCTAATTAGCTATGTCGGTTAGCCAATCCAGCACTGCTCACCATATTTACGGAACTGGAAAGAAAGGGCGGCTCTCACTACTCCAATTGTACCCTTTTTTCTTAATCTAAAAGAACTTCGATCGTGCATTAGAGTTCAATCATGTAACATGATTGGAAGTCCGATCTGGGACAAAAAGGCGGCGCTCCAATTCAGCTGCATGCATGCCTGGATATATAAATACCATGGAGACCAACTTCATTGCAAAACCACGGCTAATAATTAATTAAGTGGTTTATTATCTGCGCTGTAACTCTGTAAGCAATGAGTCATGAACTCAAATACCACCAAAATAAGAAATATTGCGGGCTGGTTTCTGATTTCACATGTCAATTGATGTCAACATTATATGAGTCACTCAAATTAGCCAGCCAGCCAAAACAGTCATGTAGTTCCTAATCATCGAATTGGAATATTTTCCATATGTGCAATCTGTTCAACTGATCGACCTTATTCCGATCCATATGATCGATCTGCTTGTCCAACTCGGTCTTAGACTCTTAGTAGCTAGCTAGGTGCATATCCGAACCGATCGAAGTTTTAATTAATTACTCATATATGGTCGACCAATTTAAAACATCTAAAGCAAAACAGATCATGCACTATTCATTCAAGTGGTGAAAATACTGGTTTGCCCTTGAATTTTTGCTTTCAGACCCTTCTGACCTTATATTTCTTTGAATTATTGTGTTTGCCCTCATCTTAAATAATAATAATAAAAAAGTTATTTATCGTTACCTCCTTGGCTCCTTCTCCCGTGTGTCCTAGAGTCTGCCCGTGTTGCCGTCCTGTGCTTCCACTTACGTTTTATATTTGAGTTTTTTTTGTTAAGGGATTGAATATGGTTCCCTCGGTTGAGTCGAGACATCACTTTTTTTTTGTCGTAGATTGTCTGTGGAGACTCAACTGGTCTGTTTTTCTTCTTTTAATTATGTTTTGTACTTTTCATTCGGCTGGTGAAATGATTTTTTTTGCCCCTATTGATGGATTATTTACGAAATTATCATTAAATTTCTTCACTGTTCATTGGGCTGGTGCAAATACTACTGTGCCCTTACACTTTTGTTTTGTGACCGTTTTGCCACTATTTGTCCTCTTTTTTGCGTCTTAACCTGGCTTGCCGTTCTTTTATACCCTTCCGTATCCATTCTTGGCGCGTGTCTTCGTTGGGACACGTGGCTGCTCCGTGTGCTACCACCTAAACTATTGCATGTTATAACTTTATGGATCTTCTCTTCTTCATCTCACTTTTCTGGAGTTGAGATGGGGCACTATGAGGTCTATACACAGGACCTGACACATTTTTTCCGTTACAGCGTTGCCGTCTGGCGGATCCGGTCTGGCGGAGCCAGTTCAGAGAACTTCGCTCTTCATTCTCTATCTAACCCGATCTAGAAACCCTACATGTAGGCTTTATTTATGCAAATCGAAAGTAGAGATTGGTGAAGGCGTTCTTCAATTTTTTGTGGCGATTACCTAATCTCGGTTAGGTTCGTCAGTTTGCATGTGGTGGATTCATCGTTATATATACATTTTCAGTTTGTTACTTTTCACCTTCCATCTATTGAATCGAAAGTTAATAAGGTTTCTTCACTGGAGCAGGGAAGTTTAGTCTTGGCAACAGAAGCCGATTAGTCGATCGAGGGCTTAAGTCTGAAGCACTTGAGTTTTATGTGAGTTTGTGGGTAGCGATCATCCTGATTCAGACTTCTTTTTGTTTTTGACACGCGATCAGGTATTCTGATTGATTTTTTTTTTTTTTTTTGTATTGTAGTGGTCTTTGGTATTTGGGTTTTGTGTTTGTGGGTTTTCTCCACTGATATTAGACATGCATTCCGTAGCTTGATAATGTAGTTTGAGGTCTAGATGTGGTCTGTGGGTAGCTTGGTATGCAATGTCAATGGTTTTTTGGTATTTAGGTTTTGTGTTTGTACATGACATGTGTTCGGTAGCTTGGTAATGTAATTTCAACATTATCTTCAGTTTTACAGGTAGTATAAATCATCAAATTGTTGATCGTGGATACCAAATGATAGATGAGACAGATTGAGCTGCTGATATAACACAGAATGTCATCTTCAAGATCTGATTTGATCACTAGGAAATATCCCTCCTGATTGAAACTACTATAGCCAATGCAGTACCATTTATTTGGTGCGATCCTATAGTCTATTTCAAGTATGGAGTAAACAAACAATGTGATCTACATATGGTTTTTACCCCACACTTGAACTGAATTATAAAATTGCTGCACACATTAATTTATTGCCCTCCCACAGAGCAACGAAGCAATTGTATTAGCTGTGAATGAGAGGAAACCACACAATTAAAATCATGGTATTATTCATGGTAGTTTTCCCTGTTCAGGTAGCTCTTTTCACTACTAAAAAATTACATTTGTTCTGGGAATGAAGTGAATTATTCCGTGATGTATCTTATCTGTTGATTAGAAACACTGCTAAAGCCTTTGTCTGTTAAACTTGATATACCAGTAAACTCTGTTTTGCAATTCTTTATTATTCAATCTCCTTATCATAGTTGCTTGCTATTGTTATCCTTAAACTTCTTTAATTAAGATAATAAGGCGATAATCTAAGAATCATACAATCATTATGTCTATTTTTCTTTGTCAATGCCAAAGGATGAGTAAGTTGTGGTCTATGTCCTAAGCTCTGTAATGTATATCTTTTTGGTCAATGGGAGCATGGTTGTGTGTGAGTGCGTTACATGGTTTGTGTCAGTTATAAAGTACAGAGACTCTGATGGTTCTGAGACAATGCTTGCTTCACTGTACAATCTAATTGATTTATTTATTTTGGGAAAAGAAAAATATATGTGCCTTTGCTCTTTCATGGACTTCTTGGGTGTAATAACGATTTTATGGAACTAATTCCATAGCAATCTTCTTATTTCTTTTAATGTGATTGTGTTGATCATCTTATTCTATGTTGAAGACGTTAGATGCACTATTGAAATTCAAATTTCTGGAAATATCATTTGTCATTACTAAACTGCTTAAAACTTGAAGAATGATTTGTGCTTTTTGTCTGTTACATGTTATGTATATCATTGAAATGAAATTTTAGAAGATTACTGATTGCTTAGCCCTTGAGAGTTTTTTTTTTTAACCTAGGAAGTCTTTGTTCAAAGATCTAAGGGCGACTATTAAATCAAAACCAGACGTACACTATTCATTCAGCTGGTGAAATGATTTTTTTGCGCCTATTGAAGGATTATTTACAAAATTGCCATTAATTTCCAACTATCAAACTCTGGTTTTGCATGTTGTCGCGTGACCTGGCTTGGGTTTAAAGACCAGAGTTCTTTTCGTTGTTTCATTTGGCGACCCTGCATGTTTCACTCTTCCAGAGATAAGAGGTCATAGTCATATCAAGGATTTCAGCAACAGTTTTAGAAGATTTAAGAGTGGAAGTGGAATTCTTGGAGGCTCTACTGGTATGTGGTGAGGAATTCCTTTTTTTTTTTTTTTTTTTTCTAGGTTTGTTTGGTTTCAATTTTGATCTTGGGTTTTTTAAGTTGCATGTCTTCGATTTGCAAAGATAAGAGTGATTCAATGAATAATCATGTTGTACGATTTCCGATCTGAAACTGAAACAACTTAACAGAGAGAGAGATTTCGATTAGTTGTTTTTCTAATGGGTTCTTGATTGGTGAATTGGGATGACGTGTGCTGCTTGCTCTAATTTCGTTGAATTTGCTCTGCCGAGTGTCAATTGAGTGCTTAGGGCCTCTATCGGTTGCGTTGCTTCATAACCGCGCTGATGTGGTTTTTTATCCCAGATTGGTCAAGGGTATTATAGTCTATTATCTTTCAATTCAGGAAAAACAGTGTTGTGGAATAATAACATTGATTCCAGTGCCTTTCTCTTCAATATCGGCAATGTTTTTAACATGTAGATTAATAGTGAAAGTTACATTGCTGTCTGGTGCTCTTTTGCATTAATCCTTTTGAACCAGGTTCAAGGGGCCTTACAGTCCATTTGAAAAAATGAGGACAGTAGAGCCTTCTATTATGTATTCAAGCAATGGAAGGAGCTTGCTGTTGCAGGTTTCAAATATTGATAGACTCTACTATAAAAATTGATCATATAAGTTGAATTGTGCTGGTCTTTTAATGGCCATATTTTTCATTTTCTTCTTCTCCTTTTGAACATGTTCATATGAATATAGGTGTGAATATATGTAATCAAAGCTAAATTTGAGGAGGTTAACTTACTTGAGAAAGCAGAGATTCTTATCTTTGAGCCAATGAGTAAGCCTTTTGCTTCTGCCAGTTAATAGGTTTTTTCCCATCTTTTTGGTAAAATTAAAGAGGTTGACTTATCTGGGAAAACGAAAAATCTTAAAGTTGTTTGGAAAACCTTCGTAATACACTAGAATTAGAAAAAGATGTAAGTTATATGGTATCTCTTATTTTCTCTATTATGTTATATTAATATTTAACCAGATTTAGGTATGTTACTCCAATTAAGGAGAGAGTTTCGTAGACCTATGTGATTCATTTCCTGAATCAGCCACTGTTCTTTTGTCTTCTACACTCATGTTTTTTTCTTCCTGTTTTAATACTTTATTTGGATTTTTTTTTTAATAATTATTTGAATTTCAGTTTAGTTGATTTATGTATTCTTAAGTACGCTAAAGTGCTTCTAAGAGTGCTGCTTCTGAGAGTGCTTCCTCTGTCTTTATTTTCTGCATTATGTATTGATAGAGGGTCAGAGATGGAGACTGATTTGAGGTCTTGGTGATGCAAGGCTTTAGAAATCTTGATAAGAAAGGTAACTTTGGATCTGTTATATTGAATTTTATATTCGTAATTTTTGTTAATTGATTTTATTTTTGAAGCATTTCATTTTCTCCTAACTCGTTTGTATTTGTGTTTTACTCAAACGCAACTATTGCAGCAAGATGTGACCAGAACTACTAAATCATTACAAATGTGCCCGACTCTTTTATCAAATCATTTCTACTTATAAGACTGGCACCAACGCACAAAGCACTCTATGTTTTCTTTTTCTTCTGAATTTTTGTTTCTTCAATTCTTTTCTCTTGGTGGTAGATTCCTATTGATCGAGATAGTACGTGGAATTTTATTTTTCTTTCTTCTTCGATTGTAGGTATTTTTTTAATTTTTTTTATCTTGATTATATAAGCTAGCTTCTATAGTTGTATTACATGAAATAAAATAAAACTAATATGTGATCACTACAACATTGAATATCTTAGGCGACGAAAATTTTTCGTCACCTAAGAAAGATTTTCGTCGTCTAACATTTTAGGTGACGAAAATTTTGTCGCCTAAATTTCGTCCTCTAAAGTTTGTGGTCTAAGTAAGGAGGCGACGAAAATATAAAAATTTCGTCGCCTAAGATAAATCTTAGACGATAAAAAAATTTCGTCGTCTAAGAAAAATGGTGACGAAAAAAAACTCTAAGAGGACGAATTTTTTCGTCGGCTAAATTCCACCTTAGACGACGAAACAAATGTTTCGTGGCCTAAGATAATTACTTAGACCACGAAACTCAACATTTTTCGTCGCCTAAGATGAAGACTAAGTAGACGAAATTATTTGTTTCGTGGTCTAAGCTAGTACTGTCTATTTAGTAGCTAGGCACATCGATCATTAATCATATATGGACCAATACTGTCTCTTTAGTAGGTACATCCGATCGACTCGTATTTGTAAGGACCAGTCCGTACTGTCTATTTATATATAAGTAGCTGCATCCGATCCAAAGTTTTTTAAGTCATCGTTATATATATATATGGATACAAATTCATACCATCTTCTTGATGTAAATGCATTTATAACTCTATACAATGACTAGTTAATATATTAAGTTATCGGACATATATATCGACGTCCAATACTGTCTATTTAGTAGGTGTACCGGAGCCTAAGGTAATTAAGTCATCGATCATGCATATATATATACACCAACACAGATCATTCGATCTTGAAGATCTTAATGAATAAAGTTGTCCAAACTCTTATAAACTAATTGACAAGTTCTAATTTTCTATGTGAGATTAACATAAACACGCTCAGACAAATGTGGCCAATTTTGAAGTCGATTATACTCTTGAGTGATATGGAGCTCATGCGGCTGTGAGTCGTGCACATGTGATAACTCGCTTTGATCTCATGATAAAGTAATATTGAGTTTGACATCTAAAACCAATTAGTAGTTGGTAATGAATGAAGTGACCAAAATCTAAATCTTTATGAACTTAAACATGCAAGAAGCCAGACTAATTTGGGGTTAGGGTTGTGGGGAGTGAATGAAAGAATGTGTGGATGAAAAATTGAGTGCTTGGTACAAAAAGGGTTGTCTAGTCTACTACTGCTACTATGAAGCTTTGGCTCGATCCCTCCTCATGAATTCGAACCTAGCTCAGAACTATTGCAGCATGTGCAAAGGAGGCCAAGGCTGGCTTGCTAATCCGACCACAGCAGATGTAACAAAGGCCATTTTCTTTTTGAAGTGCAAGATACGTAATACATAATTAAACACGTATGTGAAACTAATTCTATGATCGTTTGCCTTGCTACTAATATAGTAATATATTGTTTTCTCCCATCAGCACAGAAGAAGAAGAAAACAAAAAGAACTGAACACAGAACCATAGCTTGAAGATAATAGATCTTGACTATATACCTCTAGTTTGACCATACCGTTGATATTCTCCTATATATAAACCTTTATCACGATAATATCTTCACTCATTCTATTATTTCTATACATACCTTACTTTAGCTCAAGTTCTTTGGTTCTGAAACCAAATGGGCGATTCAACTCCTCTTCTCTCCGAATCCAACTCGACCGAGTCAGAACCCCCTCTGCTACAGAAACACCTTCCCTCCCTCGACTCCACCATCGAACTTTGCCTCGGAGATTTCGGGTGGGCTCAGTTCCTCCAAGCCATCCTCGTCTCCTTTTCATGGTTCTTCGACGCCCAGCAAACCTTCATCACCGTTTTCACAGACTCCGAACCCCAGTGGCACTGTTCTCAACAGCTCACTGACAACCCCAACTCATGCAACCCATCATTTTCAAACATTTGCCAACTTCCCAAGTCCTCGTGGGACTGGGATCGGCCCAAACACACCTCTATAATCTCCGAATGGGGCCTCGAGTGTTCTGGGTCTTTCCTCACCGGCCTTCCGGCCTCCTCCTTCTTCGTGGGGTGCTTGATAGGCGGACTAACCCTCTCCACACTTGCCGATTCCTCACTCGGTCGGAAAAGGATGCTCTTCCTCTCATGTCTCATGATGTCTTTCACAACCCTCCTCACCGCCTTCTCCACCAACATATGGATCTATTCCTTCTTGAGATTCGTCACTGGCTTCGGCCGCGCCACTATCGGCACGTCAGCGTTAGTCTTGTCCACCGAGCTGGTGGGCAAGAGGTGGCGCGGCCAGGTGGGTGTAGTAGGTTTCTTTTGCTTCACATTGGGGTTTCTCTCCCTACCAGCTATAGCTTACACCCATCAAACCCACTCATGGAGGACCCTCTACGTCTGGACCTCAATTCCCACTCTCTTTTACTCCATTCTCGTTCATTTCCTGGTCCGAGAATCGCCCCGGTGGCTATTCGTCCAGGGACGCAAAGAAGACGCCATCTCAACCCTAAAAGGCATCTCACCAAGCATATCCACGAGCTTCTCCAGCTTGTCGTTCGAGCAAGAGACTTGGAATGTGGATCTCTACTCTGCAATTAGGATTTTAGTGCAGACAAAATGGGCTTTTCGGAGACTCTCTTCAGTAATGGGAACCGGATTTGGAATCGGAATGGTGTACTACGGTATGCCGTTAGCTTTGGGGGGCTTGAACTTCAACCTTTACTTGAGTGTCACGTTAAACGCCTTGTCCGAGCTACCAGCTTCTTTAGTTGCTTTTTTACTCATTGGGAAACTTAACAGGAGAAGCTCGCTTCTAGTTTTCACCATCCTCAGTGGGGTTTGTAGCATTCTTTCGGTGCTAAAAGGTCTTAATCGGTGGGCGGAGTTACAAATCGGTTTAGAGCTTGTGTCTTTCTTCAGTGCTTGTTCAGCTTTCAATGTGTTGCTTATATTCACCATTGAGCTGTTCCCCACTTGCGTGAGGAACTCGGCTCTCTCGATGGTGAGGCAGGCAGTAGTGTTGGGAGGAGTTTTCAGCCCGATGCTGGCGGCGGCGGGGAGGGCCAACGGTGGGGTTGTGTCGTACGGAGTTTTTGGGGTTGTCGTGGGGGTTTGTGGATTGTTTGTTGTTTGTTTGCCGGAGACGAGAGGGAGAGGGATTTGTGATACTATGGATGAGGAAGAGCACAAAGAGACAGCTAATTGCATTGCGGTAGGTCTTGTCGTATAGAAAATATACGTTAAAAGATTCAGGATCACAAGCTAGTTGCCTAGTTTGTCTTGTAAGGCTTCTGGCCCTCGTCATTTAAGGTTGCATTTTTGTGCTAGTGTAAATTGATAATAAAGAAAGAGTACGTACAAGTGATTAGAATTTCAAGTCCTTGATAGTTAATTTCTGTCATTAAGAGAGCTTTGTTCTTCATCTACATATGCTTTGTAATGAGAAGCTAGCTAGCGGCCTAGCTAGTAACTATATATACTTACAAGTTTGTATCGTTTGTTTGACAGACAAAAAAAATTGTATTGTTTGCTAATGTATAAGTATATGGTGAGTTTGGGAGAATCGATCGGAGTTCTGACGTGAAATTATCCATGTGAAAGTTGTGGAGAGAGTTCTTTTGATAGTATGGCCGAGTCATGTTTAGGCAAATTAAGGGGTATTATTTCTCATTTCTAAAGATGCTCATATATATGATAACAACTCCTTTATTTTTCGAATTAGATTGTGTTCAACTGGTTCATGCATGGCTGGAGTACATACTCAAAAGAGAAAAATTATTAATAGGCAGGAGGATTTTCTTCTAAAATTCTCTTTTCTTATTTTTGTGTTTTTGTAAAAGGAAGAACCCAAGTAAGACGAATCTTATAGCTAACCACTAAGACCTTCAAAAGGTTATCACTCGATCTTGTCCAGTGTTATTAAATAGAACTGATTTATAAGAGAACGAAACAACACTTGCATATACAAACAGTAACAATTAATACCCTATTCCATCGGAAAAAAGAAAGACTAAATGAGATGTTATTATAAGTTTCATATCCGGCAAGTTGGATTGTATGTATAATATATTTCGAGAAAAATATATATCTATTATGTGCTGGCCTTCGTGTTTACGTACTAGCCAGGAAAGTTAATATCTGATGAATTTTTATTGTTAACTAATTTGAATAGTTTATGTGTGTTTTAGGTTAGAATGTCGACCAGGAGCTTTAATGATTTCCGATCAAAAGAAAAAGAGATTTAATGATTTAAAACAAGTAAACCACGAAGAAGAAGAAGAAGAAAAAACATGTAAACCACGTAACGACGGTAAGAGTTGATTTTGAAAAGCCATACAGGCCTGTATGCTCTTTTCTGTTCTAATTGATCATAAGGACTTGTCGTACTTCAAAAGTATGCACTGGTTGCACAAAGCCAGGAACTTGAGGGCAAATTATATTTTCATCGAGACGCGAATGCAAAGTTTGTAGATATTGAAGAACATATAGTAAGCTCGAGATTAGACCAAGTATGAAGCTCCACCGATCTGAACCACCAGGGTGGCAGGTGATGACAGTGATCACACTCACTCTGCGACTCTCTACCGTCATGAATCATGATAACGATAATGATAAGCATGCATGATTGTGTATGACACGGCAATATTGTTTTTCCTCAGTCGATCATATCGTCTTAATATATGGGTGAGTTTAGAAGAGTAGGAGTATTCTAAAATGAGGAAAATCTAAATAAGGGAAAAGAGATTGAAGCAGCTAAATAAAGCACGCAAATGACTTCTGTCATCTCTCACGAATATTCGAAAAAATGATTAATAGGAAGCGAATCTAGCTAGGGGATGTCTATATTGAACTGATGCTGATGCTGATGCTGATGCTGAGAGGAAGTTTGAGTACCTAAAGCTAATTCTGTACAAGTTAAAAATCTAGGAATCTTTGATTGTTGGTGGAGATGAACGTCTCAATCCTATCGGCCAATCTTATCGGCCAATCCTATTCCTTAGCCGGAAATATGTGGCCAAGAAAGACAACAGAGCACATTTAGCTACCATAATCGGTGACAAATTTTCATTGTGATACAACACAATTGACAGTCAGATCATTCACTGCAGTTACTGATGATGGCATTCAATTAAAAGCAATGACAAATTGTCATGACAATTTATAATTGTGATACAACGACTTAATTAGCTCATTCCATACAGTTACTGATGGCATTCAATCAAAATCAATGACTAGTGCTATGCTGCACTGATAGCAAATTATTACAAACAATTTGACACGATTCTTCTTTGATCGTAGCTGAGGACAATCTAAGAGAACTGAGCTTTTCTATTGTAACTAAACAATTAGTACAAGTACAAAATTTTGAGGCAAAAAACTTGAACTGAAAAGTTTAAAGCATCATTGACCACTTCTTATAGGCATTGTGAGCTTAGACAGTGACCATATTCATCATTAAGTAATAGGAAATGACCATCCATGGTCACTTGTAGTGCTTGGAAACCTTTTCCGTTAGCTTATCCATGAACTGGCATTTCCTGTGAAATCCCCAACCAGGGTTGCCCTGCTTATCCATAAACAATAATCATGCATATGCTTCCACACAAAAATATATATATATATATATAAACAAAAGAGATTATAAACCACACCCAAAATAAGCACAGGAATGACAACAGGAAACAAGGGCTTCAATATTGAGATTTATACCCTTCTAAATTGTGTTAGTGCACTGCATTTCATTCAAGGGTAGAAACTATCAGTAAAATCACTTCAATGTACATATACGTGGGACCATGGTGTTGAGAAAGAAAGTAATTTTTACCCCAGCAATATGAAAAAGTTAGATCTTAAGCAAGTCAAATAGTTATCCATAGGGCTGGGCGCGGGCCGGGCCGAGCCCAAAATTCCCAAAGCCCGACCTCGTCGGTCCGAGCCGGGCTTTTCCCGATATGAGGACCGGCCCGGGCCCGAGCCCGACGGGCCGAGCCGGGCTTCGGGTTTTTTTCGGGCCCAGGGATCCGAGACTGAGGGAGGGATCGGCGAGGAGGAGAGGAGGAACGGCCGCCGTGGCGGGGGGGGGGGCGACTGTGACCGGGGGGAGAGAGCGCGCAAACTGTGACGGGAGAGAGAGCGAACGGACTGTGCGGATCGGAGACAAGAGGAGATTGGAGAGCAGGCGATGTGAGGAGGAGCCCGTTGATGTGTGGCTGGAGGAGAAGACCGATGGGGGGAGCGGGCTGTGTGGATCGGAGACCGGAGGAGATCGGAGAGCAGGCGATGCGAGGAGGAGCCCGTTGATGTGTGGCTGGAGGAGAAGGATTGCTGACGACGACCGGAGGTGGTGGTGCGGTGGCTGGAGCAACACGGGGGGGGGGGGGGGGGGTGGGGGGGTGGTTGGGGTTTGGTGTTACGCTGGAGAGAGAGAGAGAGAGAGGGGGGGTTTGGGGGTTTCGCTGGAGAGAGAGAGAGAAGAAGAAGAGAGGGGGGGAGCTTTCAGTAGGAGGGTGCGACTGTGAGAGAGAAAGGGGGAGGGTAGGTTAGGTTTGGATCTGTTTTTTTTTTTTTTTACATATATATATTAAAAAGTTCGGGCCGGGCCGGGTTTTCGGGCCCAAAAAAATTCAAGCCCGAGCTCGGACCGAATTTCCTATTTTCGGGCCGGGCTTTTTTCGGGTCGGTCCTTTAAAAAGTTGGGCTCGGCTCGTTTCGAGCTTTTTTCGGGTTTTCGGGCCGGGCTTTGGGTCCTTCGGGCCCAAACGCCCAACCCTAGTTATCCATAATTTTGACTTGTGAATAGGTGAACCGGAAAGCAACATTTTTTTGGACTACACTACTTAAGGGAGTTAAACATCATCTAATTATGTTGCTTATGACACCAGGCCTCAAGAAGCAACTTTGTCTCACAAACTGAGAGGTTTACAAGGTATTCTTCTATACTGTCAAATACATGCTTCAGAACTCTTACTGGAATGAATATGCCAAACTGGCCAACATAGTCTAGTAAGTATTTCACAGCATAAACAGGATGTCCCAAGTAAAAGGCTCAACTAGGATATCAATCTCAAACGACAATGTGATTAAAAACCTAAGCTAAAAGCAACAAGCTAAAAGAAATTGGTTTCTTGTTTTTCATGATGAGGTTTTAAAATGCAAAAGCACAGAACACTAACCTGGAGAGAAAGCACTGCGCGATCAGTGAACTGCTTTACAGAATCAGGTACTTTTGCTGGAAGAGTTTTCGCAACCCTTTCTAACTCTTCTTGTTGTTTTTTTGCAGTTACCCTATCTGGTCCACTGTAGTGATCGACAATTTCCTTCAACAATGGAACTCTTTCCATTGTCTCTTTCATGGCTTCCTGATGATAACCAAGATAAGAGGTCAGAGAATAGCAAAACAAATGCACCGCCCCACTAGAATAAGTGTATATCATTTCTCATGAACATGCTAGAGTTTGAAGTTCACTCCAACATAGTTTCTATACATTAAACACTATTAACCAGTTTTGAGTTTATGATGACAGGGAACATTAATATTTCAATGTGTCTTTGATGAGTGGTAACACTAGGTAGCCTATAAGGACCCATTTGTAACACAGTACTAGGAGGTATTAGGAGTTATTGCCATACATTAAAAGGTTTCGGACTAGTTATCCTATGTAATGGTTTTGGACAAGGTTAAACGATCTAAAAGGATAGCCGCATCGTTGCTGCCCTAGCTATTCATTACTACGCCAGAGGGAGGGAAACAATAACGACGCTCAGGACTAACCAAAGAAATTAAAGTGAAGCATCACCTTCTCTTACTATATCTCTGACATATCCGGTGATGTATTCTAGGACAGAGCTATATATACATGAAACTAGATGGCATATTGTGCATTAACAAGAAAGAGTAGGTACTATAGCAATCTAGTAGAGATAATTCAAGAAAAAGTTTATCAGTATGAAAAAAGAAAATTCTGATTCCAAGTTCCAACCATCTAAGTTCCTAAAATTGGATAGGAATTCCAATTGGATATTTAACAGTCATCTCCTATGAAGCTCTGAGTTTTCAACACTCAAGTCCTACCAAGCAAACTCATATGGCATTGTAATAAAGATGAATGCACAAGGCAAAATTGCACATTGGAAAAATCAGCAAACAAAAGTGAGACAAGAGTAAGTCAATGTACCTCCCACTCCTCTTGACTCTGAATACCCTCATATGCCATCAAGAACGGCTTCATCTTCTCAAGTGCATCCCTAAGAGGAAGAGGTGGCTTCTCATCAATATCTGGATTCTGATTAAGCTCCCCCATAAGATACTCCGGCTCAAACTCAATCTGCAATCCAAAAACAAAAAAATCATTTCCTACAAAACCAACACAACAACTTCATATTCCAAACCATGCTACATTACTGAATTCCATACCATACAATTGTTATCCAATGCATCAACATAAGCATCATCCAACGGCGACGGAAGCACTTGACTACTCATTTCCTCAAATGCCTCAGTCAACTGATTCATAACCTCCGGTCCAACTCTCTGAGCAAACTTCTCCCCATCCGCATTGTCTCCAAGATAAAGCCCCGATGCGACGTCTCTGGACGACTCCTCTCTCCTCCACCTATCTCCTTCTCCATCTCTCCTCCCTCTCCCTCCTCTCCCTCTCCCTCTCCCTCTCCCTCTTCCTCTCCCTCTCTCTCCTCCTCTTCCGCCGCCGCCGCCGTCCTCCGGTCCTTCTCCGCCGCCTTGCTGCAATATCCCCATCGCCTGCCTCACCGCCTCCTCCCGGCTCAGCTTCGGCTTACGTGGCGCCCTAATGTTCTTACTCTCCTCTACAATTCTCGCCGCCGGGTCCGACGCTGGCCTCCCCCGCCCGATTCCGCCGCCCAACGCCGTCATCAACCCCGCCGGTTGATTCTCCTCCGCATCTTCCCTTCTGAAGAACACAGGCTTCTTCGGCAAACCTGTATCCTCTCCCTCACGTGACTCCCGCCGCGGCTGCACGTGACCTTGCCCACGACCTGCGGAAATACCGGGTTGGATTCCCGACCCGAACGAAGGTGGTGGCGGCGGCGAGGCGAAGGATGGTGAGGGTTTGCCGCGGCCGTGGCCGGCGGAGGGGAGAGGGGAGAGGGGGTCGGATTGGGAGTCGGATTCGGGTTGATCCGGGAAAGATTCGGCGAGATAGGGGAAGAGAGAAGGAGCGGCGGCGGTTGGACCGCCGCGGCCGCTGCCGCGGCCACGGCCGCCGCCGTTGTTGGAGAAAGTGGAGAATGGAGCTAGGGTTTGTCGGGAAATGGGGTTATAGAGGCTTCGGCCGATTCCTAAGGCGGTGCCGCCTCTCATTTTGGGGGATTGAGATCCTCGAGATTTCTGGGGTATAAGCTAAAATGAGTTTCTTCGTGCTCACTGAAGCACTGGGTTTTAATTTTCTGGTTTTTGTTTTTAATAATATATAGAAAATAGGCATTTTATGGTTGGGCCTTCTTTAAAGTTGAGCCGTCCAGGAATTGGTTTGGTTTTTCTGGGCCGATTCATTTTGGATTGCTGCTCATGTCTATCTTCTTCTTTTTTTCTCTCTCTTTTCTTTTAAAGAAATTGCAGCTAATGTCTTTGCTTGGAGACTTGGGGTGGTCATCATTCTCTAAGAATGAGAATGGAAAGTTCATAGTTTTCTGGAAAATTATCGAATAGTGTTGGATCATCACGTATATCTCATGGTCCCGTTAATTCGTCTATTTAAAAAGTGTTTCTTATTTCTTGAGAAGTTATATACGAGGTTGTTGAGAAATTCTAAAGAAAAATAAATTAAAATATTTCTAAATATTATTTTATTTTTTACTGTTTTAATTTTTATTTGTTTAAATCTATTTTAACATAACTTATACTTCTTAGTTGAAGGGTTTAGTCGTATTTTCATAGATTTTTTAGGTAACAAACTCTGTTTACTTAATAATAGTATAGAATGACATTAACGTGCGCAAGTGTATCTCAAATATCAAAATCATATGGAGTATGAAACTATAGCGGTGCTGGAGACATAGAGTAGAGATAATTGGAGAAATGGAACACGCTAGTGATGCGTTCGACGGAGAAGAAATTCTCGTGCTAGTAATTCAGTAATGAAAACGATCATTTGTTGTAGTACGTATCTTATCAAAAAAATCATCTATTGTAGTACTTTTGCATTGAAAGTTCAGGTTTTAGCTAGCTTCCTTTTTACTGTTAATTATATGAAACAATTTTGATTGCAGCAGGTAAATAAGTTGGTAGCCTTGTCAAGAATTAACTTGATGAAGACATTACATACTGCTCAAACAATCTAGAAAAATAGAGACTGCAAGTACTGTGACTCTGTGAGAGCAATTGAGCAAAGACTTGCATGCACAGTAAATTAATATTGATGGGTCGACATTATTGAACAGAGGCGTTTATGTTAATCTTCAATACAATATGGATTAGTTAAAAGTGTGTCTGCTTGAAAAACCACTTGTCCACTTCATTGACACCGGTTTCTTCAGCTAAAACAGAATATGATTTTCCTTCTTCAATACATATTAATAACTATGACCCAGAACTTTTGCCAACCTAAAATTTAGACTTATTTGATTCTGTAGCTGAGATAGGCATGCCTTTCTTCTTTACCAAGATACTATACTTGTCGACAGAATAATTTAGCAAGATAGTCTATATTTCGTTGAGGAAGCCAACTGTGAAGAAGTTTAACTAGAAGAATTGACATATTGCTCGTGTATATTGGAAGAAAAAATATCCTGGTGATTAATCATTGGTGCAAAAAGAGGAAAACATTCACCGAGAGACAGAAGTGGCGTATAGGAAAGAGCTCGATTTACATAAGCAAGATCAGTGATGTGATTTTTCTCTGATCAGATCACTTAAAGTAAGCATTTCTGGAAACAGCAGAGTAGAAACGGGATCCCAATTCAAACATTAAGATCGAGAGTAGTGAGTTGTAAGCTAAGTCACCACCAGAAATTATTCCGAACCTTAATTATATGTATGTCATTGTTTCAATTAGTTATAGCTTATGAGAGAGAACTTGCCGTCAGATTAGCAAGCTTCTCAATTAATGGACATGTCGATTTATATCTATTCACGTTTAATATATATAAGACTTGTAGCAAAGAAATGAATGAAACAGCAAATAATTGGATCAAATAAAAAGTTACTCTTATTAAAATAGTGTTGGAAAAATGGGTTAAAAACAATTTATAAAACCAAATTTAAATTGATTAATTATAATATGATGTATTTATAATTAATGAAAGGTGAACTTGGATTTGTATTCTCCATAATGAGGACTACAAGATTATGTGTTCATATGCCTAATTTGGTTTTTGGGTGAATGAAACAATGTCATCTAAAGATGGCTACTTGAAATGGGAAAATAAGTTTTGTCTCACATTAGAAAAAGAGAAATGATGAAAGTCTTTATATAAAATCGTCTTATTATGAGATGTAGTACGTTGTGTAAGCACAAGTTATACACTCTCACGCGTAAGAGGTTTTCTCCAATTCTTAGGTTTTCTTGTTGCAGTAGTGTTTTTTTAATAATTCGTTAGTCGTTGTATTCTGAGAGATCAGTGTCAGTATACTTGTTGTACCGGTAGAGCCGGTTTGATTGTCTTAAGGACAGTGTGTGACACACACAATTCGACTTTTCTCAATCTGATTTGAAATTTTTTTTGTATTGGTTGAATGTCATCTTATTTTATTCTTTATTTCTCAAATTTTAATTTCAGTTTTCAAATAGAAGCTTAGATGAAAGTGACGAGTGTTCTAAAGATTTCGCGTTTTTGATAATATGAATGTGCTTTAAGTGGAGGTCCCCTGGGTTGTTAAAATGGTTGGGTATTCTAGGGGTTGAACAATTCCAATTGAGATTTGTCCTTTCAAGTGGATGGTACATTGTGATATATATTATGTTTTCTCATGACAAATTGGCAATATTTAAACAAAATATATGAATCATATATACTTGAGTACGGTGTTTCCTTGCTTTTTAAGGTGTATACTTTTGCATTTCTATCTGAACATCCAATGAAAAAAGAATACATAGCTAAATTAGTGAATAGTTGGTCTTTATATTGGATGCATATATATATATATATATATATATATATATATATATATATATATATATATATATATATATATATATATATCTAGCTAGTTGTTGTTTGACATGCATGCATGTGTGATTAATTATCGTATCCATCATTCATGCATGACTATAGTTTTTCAGATAAAATGAGAATGGTACGTATAATTAAAAATTAAATGACATTGTTTATTATCTATACTATTATTAAGAGAACATGACTTGCATACTATAATAATTACACCTTGGCAAATTAATATTAGCGATCAATCTAACTTGGCTTCTTTTCCATATAAAAAAGAAGATGAAGAATTCGAAGCTAAAGTTCTGTGCGTGCTCGTTCTCAGGAGCAATATATTCTACTCTTGCAATGAGTCAGTAGTTAACGAAAGTGGCAATTAGCGATCGGAGACTTGAGAGAGAAGGCCAACAAAAGCACTCGATTGTGTTCCTTCTAGCCATGAGTGCACCCCAAGTTTTAACATTCCCAGCACATTTTCCATATGGCATGCTGATACTTTACTGAGCTTTGGGGTTTACTGGATATTTGGTTCTATTAGGCTCTACTTGATCTGGCATGGGGGCCGGGATATGATCGATAAACAAATATTCCTTCGAGCGTGAATGAATATCATTTGGCCATGTTAATTGTTTTCCTGTAACTTTGAAAGATCAAATCTTAAAACCAAAGTAGAGAAGATACATCATGTTCTATATATATATATATGTACCTTGCAGGAACACCAAATGATTTTGAGCAAGGCCGGGGGTCGTGTGCCACTTAGATGAATTTTACGAATTTTAAAAGCCACCCTTTCAATTATGAAGTTGTATATATTCATACAAACCCACTTACCTAATTAAGAAGCAAATTTACGAGGCTATGAGAACAAAATGAATCTCAATAGCAGGTATCTATAATTATTTTAGCTCATTGTTCCAGTGGTTTGTTGAGCTGAAAAAAAATAAAAATAAAATTCCTCTTCAACTCAATCCACTCCTACATCCGTTAGTGAAATTTAAATCTTTTACTACATCAGTTAAACTAGCTCAGTAGCTGAACAACAAGCCATAGCTCATAGTCCCTCATAGACGTTTATTGATTGAGCTCACTTCACAAACCTACAAATAAGTCAAATATAATATGTAAGCGAGGTTTACGTGAGTACGTGGCGTGTAAATAACCACACTCAAATATTATTAAACGTCTCTCAAACTCATTCTCTAGGATTTACTACCGTAGTGCTTAAAAATTAGACAAAAATTTGGGAGCTAGTTGTTTGGCTTTCGTGACCTTGTCACGCATATGTCAGTCACAGTATCATCGTTCCCTCATTCACACGATTAACTAATCAATAATTGTTATTGCTTCTTACTTCTTAATTAACGTGTAGTTTTTATAAATCAAAAGTAGAGAAACTTTTCGTTGAGTGATGGCCGCTTAATTATATATGACAGATGTGGAGCTGGAGAACTCTAGCTTGAAGAACATTGAGTGAGATGGGCCATCGGTGCTGTGGGAAACATAAGGTGAAGAGGGGTCTTTGGTCGCCGGAAGAAGACGACAAGCTCGTCAAACATGTCACCATCCACGGCCATGGCAGTTGGAGTTCTGTTCCTAAACATGCAGGTATATATGCATCATCATCTCCTTAAGGGTTTTCATGCGTTGCTTACAGATGTTATTCAACATCTCAACTGACTGTTGGGTATTGGCCGGCGGCAGGATTGGAGAGGTGTGGAAAGAGTTGCAGGTTGAGATGGATAAACTATTTGAGACCAGAACTTAAGAGAGGCTCCTTTACTTCTGAAGAAGAACAGATTATTATTGATGTCCACAGAATTTTAGGCAACAGGTATGTGATTGTAGACATATTCTGAAATCACACTAGCTAGCTTATAGTTCGTAGCTTAATTACAACACTTGGGTGATTCTTTTAAGGGATAAAGGGTTTAAACACTCGAGTAAAGTCAGTATACGTAGAAATAATAAGTTAACTGAAAGCAGTTTTGAAACATTTTGCATTGATATCAGTAGGGGTGGACGTTTGAAGCCGAAAACCGAAAAAAACCGAGCCGAAATCCGAACCGAAGCCGAAAAAAACTGAACCGAAAAAAAACCGAACCGAAGTGAGAAAACCGAACCGGACCGATTCTGTTCGGTTCGGTTTTCGGTTTCAGTTCGTTGGAAACCGAACCGAACCGAAGAACCGAAGTCAACGGTCAATGCTATTAAAACGACGTCGTTTTGACGTTTTATTAATTTTTTTTTTTAAAAACAGAATGTGAGAAAACTAAAAACTTTCATTCCATGAGCCTGTGACCCGGTTCGGATCGTGTTGTATTTGAGCTTTGACTGCTAGCAATGCCAGCCTATCCGTCTCATTCCCCTGGAGTCTCGGATGGTTCACTTGCATGGAGCTACAGCAGCTTAACACTAAAGAGGATATCAAAACCAATTTCATAACCAAAACTCCCCCCATTTTCGATCTGTTCTTTGGACTAAAGAGACTGTTGGGATGAGCAGAGAGGATACAAACTGATTTTGGTATGTAATTAATTTATAGGGAGAACTACAGTAACAAAGCTTTTGAATATGTGAACCACAGTTGATTGATTCATGGCATTTTTTTTTCTCAAGACCCACTTTGACTCACTTGTATGCAATAAGTTTGTTGAGTGAGATCATAAATATCAAAAGCGATGAAAAATCTAATATATAAGGATAGGAAGAATAGGAGTATTGATCTACAACTACAAGTGTACTCAAAAGCGATGGAGAACCAGAGCTGATTGATTCATTGCATTCTTCCGGCCAGAAGACGACTGACTGGACTCACTTGCTTCCAATAAGAGAGAACTCTTAATCTCTTTCACAGACAACTGCATGTTCTTAGTCTACTGCGTGGTTAAAATAAGTTTGTTGAATGTTTTGTTGAATGTAAAGGACGGGGAAGTCATAAACGTCAGCTATCATATGACTTGAAGAAGGGCACTATTGAAGTTCTAATATAGTGACAAGGTATTTCCCAATTCTAAAGGATTACCATCCCAGGCCCTCAATTCGGTTTCGTGTAATGTAAAGGGTGATAACAGCTAGCAGAGAGGTTATAGACGGAGGGAAGGAGATTGCCACAGAACAAAGCCAAGCCTAATGGTTGATATAGCTATCATGCATAGTTTGAGCTTAGACGGGAGCAGTGCAAGCCTATCCGATACGTTTCATTTCAGCAAATACAGAACCCATAAGCGAAAATAATATAGAAAATAGAGAGATGGTATGTTTAATTAAGATCAGCTACATACTTATTTTTTGAATTTGTATTCAATTATACATAACAGATTTTACAAAAAAAAAAAAAAACCGAAAAAAAACCGAACCAAACCGAACCGATCGGTTCAGTTCGGTTTTCGGTTCACAATCTCAAAAAAAAAAAACCGAACCGAACCGAACCGAAATTTTAGTTCGGTTCGGTTCTCGGTTTTGGTCAAAAACCGAACCGAATAGAACCGAATCCACCCCTAGATATCAGTCATATATAGAAATCAGTGCGTAGTAGTATTCTCTCATTTTCTTTTCTACCATTTTCATTTTCTTCACCCTCCTCCAAGATTCTTCAACCTCTGTTAAAAATCCAAGCTATTACATCGATCCATTATTTGTTAATTAGTTAACACATCTTGCTGTTATATCGCGTATGAGCAGATGGGCTCAGATCGCGAAGCATCTACCAGGAAGGACAGACAATGAAGTGAAGAATTTCTGGAACTCTTGCATTAAGAAGAAGCTCATGTCACAAGGTTTGGATCCCCAGACCCATAACTTGATGTCTTCTCATAAAAGGTCAGTAGCTTCTAATAAGCTTGCAGGCAGCAATGCAAAACCACAATCTCATATCGATCAAAAGAGACCAGTTTTCACTGTGAACAATATGTCACAGATGATAGATTCTTCAAGGGAAATTAGTTACTCAATTCCACCACCTATTGTACACTCGTCTACTGCTCAACCTCCCAATGTTCAAACTATACTGGCCACCCCCACTGATAATCAATATCTTGTTCAAAACCCTAGTTCCGGTTGGACTAGTGCTTCCGATATTCCTACCTTTCCCGATAGCACACTCAACATATGCACTGCATCGTCCTCAGTGTTGGGGCACTTGGATGATAGTAGTTGTATCTGGGCAGCTGGTGCTGAGCCCTATGAACCAGCACCAGGAGCAATGGAGCTGCAGGGAGAGCAGTCAAAGGGACAAGTAATTCAAGTACAGCAAGAAAAGGAGAAGCTCTTGGAGATGGAAATGAAGGCTATGCAGGACATGGATATTTCTTCTTCGTTTGATCCGAGTTCAGGCTTTGATTTTAGCCTTGTGGAGTATTACTCTGCACTGATATCTGAAGTCGCGCCTCATGATCATGTCAACTACCCTGTCGCTGATTTTACTTGGAACTTTTAGACTCGCTATATGTTCCTGTATATAATATAACGTAACTAAGGCTTTTCTATATTAGGTCGACGCCTGTTTGAAATCATCACTTAATGTTTTTGGATTATTTATAAACGCTGTCCTTAAAGACAATGCACATCCATGCGTGAATGGCTGCTTTGGGCATCATTTTTTGAAGTTAAATCCTAATTTTCAAGTTAAATATGGTTAACTCAAAAAAAAAAAAAAAAAAGTCAACTTTCAGTTACAGTATTTGGAAGTTCAGTACGTGTGTATGCCACAATTTGTATCAGTGTGAAGTACGTACGATAGTCATTTTATTGCTCGATGAATTGTGAGATTTCTAGAGTGATCGATCAAATGCTAGTTGCTACTTTAATATTTAGTCTTTTATTTAGTTTTTAGGGTTCTTTTTGCTTTCTTGAGTTATAAGTCAGCTTTTCTGGACACCTTAGCTTTGTGGTTAGTTTTATTCCAGAATTTATGTTTTTGCTTTTGTATTCTTTTTTAGCATCAATTGTAATATACAGAAGGGCGTCTTCGCAATCCTCCAGATTTAATTACCACGTTCGGTCATGATCATGACGATATCAATATATGGAGATCATCCATACGTTTTATAAAAAATGATGATTCAATTTGTTAAACTGATAAAACGGATCGGATGATCCAACCTAATTAAAATTTGGATCCGCTGTGTACGTGCATGTGATATAATTCGGTTTTGCTACGTACCTGGCCAGTACGTAGTCTCTATTTGGAAATCATTCGATTAATGCTAGTAATAACATACCCAAATTGAACACTGTTACCATAATATTTTTTTGTACATTCTTATGTATTTCTGTTTCAGGAATAATCAGCTCAACGTACGCCTCAATCATTTTTGCTCCCAAAATTGACTCGACTGAGAAGTTTCACACCAATAATATGATAAAAGGGGGGAAATCAAAAGGAAAAATACAACAACAAAAAAGAACAAAAAAAAATTGTATGCTTTGACTCATCGTCATTCTATATTGTGAAGTCCATTATATATAGCCTTATCATGATGATCTCATTGCTGGCACATATAATTAATCCACACCACTTCAGCTGGTTATTTAGCCGAAACTAATTTTAGCTCCTACCTTTTTCTGTGTCAATGAATTGTAGTATATTTGAAGATATATGGGTGTTAGCTACTGAAGCCCTTAGTCTTGCAAGGGAAGGGGAACATGGTTGTTGTCTTGAGAGGAGCACAATGAGAAGATCTCTTCCAGTGTTCCATTCATGTAGCCCTTCAATTTGTCACATGACATGAATTCGTCGATGATTTGGGGCTTCGATGTGTTTATCTCTGTAGCTAAGTTAACCATGGGGAAATCTTCAAGTTCTAAAGGTGGGTAAGGAAACTGGTAGCTCTGGAAGCTTATGTCATTCGGCATATATGTATCCTGCAACAATTTGGCAATACATACAGCAATGAACTTCCATCAGGATAACATCAAGTGAATATAAGAACAAGATGAAACCATAATATATATATATATATAGGAAGAACTATTAAGCTACAGAACGTACTAGAAGCTCAGTGTAGGAAGAAATATAACTATAATTCAGACATTTCTGATACTCATTTCTCTGTATGTAAAACGACCTGTTTTATTCATTACAAAAGAGCTAGACTGGGGTATGATTGAGGGTTCAAATTATGAGGAACATGATCAAAAGTCATAGGGGATAGAGAAGTCTGGCTTAGACGAACACCTTGAGGAAAATGGGGAAGAAAGATGTCTAAGTCAGTCAAAAGAAGTTATAGAAGATGGTGAAGAAAGCTTCATTCGAGACTTGGAGTCAGGCTAATAAGAAAGTTTTAGATGGAAGCTTATCTTTAGCAAAAGATGGGTTATTTAGGGAGTCTTTTGTTACTTTAAGATCAAAAGAAAGATACACTACCACGCCTCGTTTTTGGGGCCCTTCCAATTAGTCATAGTAGGGTTTGCGCGTGTTAATTTGAATGTGGCCTTGGCCATGTTAATTTTATGTAATTAAGCCTAATTAGTGATTACTAGCTTGATCTTCAAAAAGTGTGGACACCAAGCATTAGAATATATTTATAAAAGTACATAAGACAATCATATCACTAATAAGATTCAAGAGAGTCTTGAAAAATAAAAGAAACGAAAATTTTGTTTAATTTGTGCTATAAAAATGCAGTTAATTTCAAAATCGACTACTCCTAATTAACTCTAGCTATGAGAGTTTATATCTCATATTGATTCTCTATCAGAAAAATTATTAATTAGTTGCATTAGAGTTTTCCGTATTAGTTATGTTACTTACATATCGAGCGATTAGTGACCAATTACTGCATACCGGCCAATTCTAATTTCAATTGCATGTCACTTTGTATATGCAGATCGAAACATATGTAAGTTAGCTATTGCAGTTGAATACAAACCTGAAATAGATTATCGGAGGAGCAGTGGGCACCAAGAGAGTAGAGATGAGCTGAACTGTTAGCTTCATCAGAAGCAAATGGCGCTTGTAAATCATCTGCAATGCCAGTTTCAGTAGGTGTCCCTTGAGTAAGATCAGAAGAAGAGGTATCCGAGAGAAATTTGGGATAATCGGGATTAGAATAGTTCTCAGTATCTTGATCAGTATCCATCCCTCTTGAAGCTTCTCCCTCGTTATTATCTTTCCCGGAATTTTTATCGTTCAAGAGAGTGATCCCAGCATTAGTCTTTTCTTCTTTGTTATTCTTGGGTATTTGGATCGTCTTTTTGAAAATGCGACACAGTGCATATGAATCCTGTTGTTCATGAAAATCAAAGAACGTTTATATTATGGCATTGCAAATTACATGTGCAATTCATGTAAGAAACATAAGGAAGACAAAGATTGGAAAGCAAGTCGAGAAAGAAGAGGCCAGGGGAGAAAAAAACTAATACACAGATATGTGTATGATTTTAAAGTGATCTTAAAAAAGAAGGTGCAAGTACAGCTAAAGTATAAGACCGAATAGTCTTTAATTATCATGCTGATAAGCTGTTTCTTTAAAAGGACAAGAAAAAAAAAAAATCAAAGGAACAGAAAAGAACAAAGATAGAGTCGATGATGATCAAATCTGCTTTATTTGAGCCGAATCAAGAAATAAAAGACGATGCATGAGATCAAACAGTTCGATCTTCCAGTACTACTACTGTTCCTAGCTAGCTTACTGCTTACACCTGTACGTACAGGACTAAATTTGAAAGATTTCTCTAAGTTTCCTAATTATATTCCATGTAATGCAGCAAATATTGGGTAATTTAGGGTTTTAAATATCATCAGCTTATTTTTGTGCCGGGGGGGGGGGGGGGGGAACCAAGAACTCCTGCATGTTAGATTGGATATGATATCCTTGTAAACCCTAATTTCTTTTTTCTTGGGAATTTCACCAAACCCTAAAGACTATCAAACTGGCTGGAGGATCCTCTTCATGTAATCAGATCAAGTAAAATCACAGATGGGGAGCATGAGGTAGAATTAGAACCCGCTGCATATTAATTACCTTTAGAGATGATGATGGACTGCCACAGACCGAGTCGGTGAGCCGGTACTCGTGCATAACCCAGTTGGTTCTAATGCCGTGAGGAGCTCTCCCTCTGTAATACACCAGTGTCTTCTTCATCCCAACTGCACGCCTGTTACTGTTTACGGACCGGTCTTTTCCGGTGGCTTTCCAGTACCCAGCCCGAGTAGCGCGATTCGTTCTTGAACCATTTGGGTACTTCCTATCCCTAGGACTGTAGAAGTACCACTCCATGTCCTTGCTCGGCAGATATGACTTCTCTGCAGTGAGCGAAGTAAATATGTTAAAGCATGATTGATGGTGTAATTCTTTACACTGTACGAAAGAAATCGATCACTTACCAGGCAAATCCCACGGTTCACATTTGTAGAGGTCGACCTCTGGAATAATTTCAAGCTCAATGGTGCGGCCATTGATTTTGCGATCCAGATAGTAAGCAACGAGCTCTTCATCCGTTGGGTGGAATCTGAATCCAGGAGGAAGACTCATGGGTGCCATTGCAGTACTACTTGAGTGAGACGAAGAAGCTCTGCAGATAGTTTTAGAGAGAGAGAGAGAGAGAGAGATCGAGGGAATGAGATCGATGAACTGAACAGGCTTGTACGATAATGAACTATATAGGGCCACTGTTGGTCCCAAAGCTATAAGATACTCGGCCTTTGATTTGGAAGGTTTTACAGACGGATCGAAGAGTGGTATATAATGTAAATGAGATGAGGATGGAGGTTGTAAAAGAGAAGGAATATAAGATGGTGATGTTTGGATCTGTAACTTTTGAAGAGATTCTATGTGTAACGGTTTGCGTGAAAACCCAGAGGGAGGGGATACGAAGCTTCGCTGCTTTTGTCTGCTCACAGACTAACAAAAATCAAGGGGCCTCAAGAAAGGCTCTGTGGACCACCCAACCGTCCATACTACCCTACAACACGCAATACTATGCCTAGCTTAATTAGCTGTCTCATAATTTATTTGCATTCTGATCATACGAGAACAATTATAAAAAAAAAAAAAAAAAAAAAAAAATTATTTACATTATGATCATACGAGAATAATTATATATAAAAAAAAAAATTAGATGGATAAGATTTATTTATAAAGCAATATGAACAGATGATTTCAATTTCAGTCCGTGAGAGTGAATCATTTCAATGTCTACTCTAGTTCCCATTTCATTGTGACCTAGCCTTACCCTAGTTCTTTTGAAAGATGAAAGTATTGCATAGTCCTTGGGGAAAAAAATATGTTAGATCGTAGATAGGGTTTGGAGGGGTTTTCCTGTATAAGTAGATGTCTCTAACTCTGATTTGAACATGGAGAGTTAGGAGCAATATGAGAATGCATTTTGTCTTGATACAGGAACTCATTGCGGGATCTATATATGATTCAACAGTTTATCATCCTACTCTTCATTTAATAACGCGATCTTTCACTTCGTTGCAGTTCTGCTACAACTCTTTTTCTTTTTTTCCATCCCTCCAAAACTGTACATTAAGGGACTTAATTTCCCGCCACACCGCCCAACAGGATAAAAGAGAAAGCTGTTTATTAAAATTTCATGAGTCACATTAGCGGGAATGAGCAGGATTGCAGGAACACCCTAATTATTTAGTTAAGCACATCTGATGTCTGTTAAAGTAACAACAGTAGCTAGCGCAGGGGACTGATATTACTCATGAAGAGAACTAGTATAATTAATTTAAGCTCATCAACCATGATGAATGTTACGAAATAGCAAGGATCGAATAAAGTGATTGATTTATAACTTAAATAAACGAATAGGAACAACACTTTGCAGACACTTAATTTCTTAATCAGGCTGGCCTTGAGAGAAACGATTTGATTGATCGATAAATATCGATCAAGTACGATCTACTTTACGTATAAAAATCAATGGGAACATGAACACTATACATTCAAACTAGTATGATTGTGGCTCCAATAATCAGTCCAAATTAATACTTCTCAAATGATCAAATGGACCCTGAAATCAATTCTATTCATACGTACTTCATGCATAATTCTGAACAAATCATCACAACATATTAAACTTTTAATCAAGTTTTATCAAAGATTACATTTTTTTTTTGTAGTGAACAAACTTTCATTTATAAAATAGAATGAAAATGTGAACCCAATAGGAAGGAAAATACTTGTGTCCATACCAGTATGGACGGTGTGCGTCTGAACTCTCTCTAATTTGCATATGTTGGGCAAAGCAATCAAACATTTTAACCGTTCAAAAGTTGAATTAATCAATAAAGATCATCTTTGCAAAAATTCGGAATAAACCAAAATCGTTTGCTTATTCGATTGCATCAAACAAATGAACAGTTCTAGTGAAAGTTGGGAGTCTCATGATCAGCCGTCCATTTGTTTGATACAATCGATTAAGCAAATGATATTTGTTTATATTCATTTTTTACAGAGATGATCTTTAATGATTAATTCAAATTTTGAACGGTTAAAATCATTGATTATTTTGCCCAATATATGCAAATTAGTTAGAGTTCGCACGCACACCGCCCATACTGGTATGGACATATGTATTTTTCCAATAGGAATCCAAATCGAAAGTAAATCTAGCAGAAGAGTATCTCGCAATCGAGCTACCTTGTGACTTAGAGACGTCACAACCGGATAACACGTACAGGCTAGGTACATTAATATTACATCCTTAGAAAACGTATAGGCTAGGGATGATTTTTATTCAGTTGTTCTTTAAAGTTTTTGCTTTACATGATTATATGGATGAGTTTGATGGGGTATACCCAGTTATAAGCTGGGACCATGTGATAAATTCTGATGATCATCTTCTCCTTTAGTTTTTTTTATTTTTAACACAAAGGGAAAAGAACACTTTTATCATTCAACAGTTGATGAGTTGATTGGGGACCCGTGATCATCATCTGAAGAACAAATACACAAATCTACCTGGCTCACCGTCACGGTCTTCTTTTTCTTTTTTGATGATATTTCCTGCCATCCGAATGCTTTTTCTTTACCATTTTTTGTTCTCTATAGTGATCCTTTAGTTTCCTTTGCTTAAAATATCATTTTCAGCTGGGTAAAGACATCCTAAGCTCTTTAATGATTACGCTACAAAATCTTTGACTGGTTTCTCACCCAGCCTCTCTCTCTTTCATATGCAAACACAGTGTCCACTGACATACACATGATTGGGCTATAAGGAAAAGAGATAGGTCAGTAGTCTCCGAGAAACTGATACTGCATCTGCTGTTTGTTAAGGTTCAGTCTTGAATCGGAAAGAAAGATCTGTAAAACTGAATAACAATGTATGCTGGCTAGATTATTTTTCATGTATCTGAGCCATAGCTTATATATTCTACACTGCCAGCGCGAGTAGCTTGAAATTGTGTATCACAGAGAAGATGAGCAGCTTCATCTTCTTTTTGCTGTATTGCATTAGGTACTGCTGAGTGACTCGACATGTACGTGGATAGAGAGGCTAGGCATTGCTGGTGACTAAATCGATCGACATTCTAGCATTTCTGCAGGGGAGTGTTAACGCTTGGAAATAGTTGTAATGAGTTAAGTGGTACGAATCAGTATGTATGTTAGTTGATCTGTTACATTTGTTGAAGTACTCAAAATCATGGGAAACATGGTTACAGGGGGATGTTAATCGTCTGCATTCCAAAGGGTTTAGGGATAAGCACGTTTCTCAACATAGATCAATTTTATGGAACCAGGACAATGAGTACTTCAACGATAGTGATATTGGAATGTTTGGCGAGGTTGATTGGCTTGATTTAGTACTCTTTAATTAGTTAAAATGGCAGCTAATTAATTATCTTCTTGGTGATGGGAGAGCTTCCCATGTTAGAGAAATGAGAAGTGAAGCTGTAGGCATGATGACAGAAAAACAGGCCTTTGTATGCTTTCTTTTGTTTCTTTAAATAGCTTTATGGCTTTAACACCTCAAACATGACATCAAATGAGTTGTACTTCTAAATTACTCTAATTAGGGATCGAGATTATATATACTTAGCTAGGGGAATTCTGAGGTAGTTACCGAAAGAACTTTTTGTAGTCTTTACTAACCGTCCCGCACAATATTCATCCCTTGAACGAAAGTAGAGCAACATTGGCCTGATATATCAACCTTGAAGGAGGAGCGCGCTTTTGATCATTTTACGCGTAAAGATATTCCATTTCTTCAATCCAGTGATAAATCTCATATGCCTTCCTAATAAACTATGTTTGATTCAACCCTCTTACCATAAGTAGGCACTCATTACGATTCGATCTAGATAATTCAGTCAAATATCTCTCTGCAACGTGCCGAGAGAGAGAGAGAGGAGAGAGAGAGAGAGAGAGAGAGAGAGAGAGAGAGAGAGAGTTTCGAAAGCCATGCAACCTTTCACACGATGACGATCATGCATCATGTTAAGGGCAAGAGATAAAGCAAAGGTGTTAAAGGGCAAAGAAGATTGGGATGGTGGTGGGGATGGTGGGTTTGTCACTTGTGGAAGACTGTAGAAAGAATAGTTGGAGACTAGGGCTTTGAATAAACATAGGTATATAGATTCCCATGATGTCGGCTCTGTGTATCCATCTCTATCAATATATCTATCATTTTAGTTTGTGCAGAAAAGACAAATGTTTAAGCTAGCTGCAGCTTCTTTCTTTTTATCCCAGCAGCAATGAGATCGATGTAGCTTTCATGTGGGTTCTGGACCTTCTGGTTCTGGGAGCCTCCCATCCCTCTGAGGATACATCTGTCATCTACTCTGAAACAACAACAGCTTTAGTTTTGTTATATCAGCTTGAAGGAAGTTGGGACCAACTCAGAATCTGAGAGCTTGGTGCCCTGCACTTTGCAGCCGCAACTAATAAGTAACTGGATTTGAGTATCCAAGTCCAATTGTAACTACAAACTTTTTCAGTTAGTTCCTTGGAGACATTACAGTTATAACTTACGTACAGTATATAGGAACCACACTGCTGTGGTATTAATAGCCTAATCTTGATGTAGATCCAGCTAACTAAACTTCATTTTAATTAACTCTGGTTTCCCATTAAATCTAATATTCATAACTGTAGAATGTGAGAGGTGTTATGATAGCTAATCATTTTCTGTTAAAATATTCATCAACTTACCCTCACTTTATAATAAGTGTTGAGAACCTGAGAAAATAAGTCAGGACTCGGGACATATGGGAGGAAAGCATTGAAATCGGGATAGTAGTCGTTTTTTTTTTTTTTTTTTTCTTTCTACGGTATACTAGCTAGTCTGTTAAGCTTTTAGTTTTTGATGAAAATGGTGAGAGGTACAAGACGAAGAAGAAGAAGAAGCAAAACACGAAGAACTGGTATTTGATAATTGGTGTTTAAAGAAAAATGATTTTCAGCTACTTAATTTAATCATCCTAGTGAAAGAAATTTTGCTGTTCAGAACACAGGGATGCTTCGAAGCATTTCTAAAGAAGTTACAAGGATTAACCAGGGTCTTAGTATGAAGTATGAAGAAGCTTTTGCAAAATCTACATATTCTAGGTGGGCTAGGCGGGTGATAAGCGGAAGCTAGGTTGGCGCCTAGGCTTGATTATGTGGTGTTACGCGGGAGCTAGCGGATGCTCGGCGGAATTAGACGGGCGCCTAGGCTTTGTTATATGGTAATAGGAGGTCTCTAAGCGGATGCTAAACGGACGTTTAGGCTTCATTAAGCGGATTCTAGGCGGACGCTTAGCTTGATTATGTGGTGCTAGGCATGCTAGGTGGGGCCCTAAGTGGGTTCTCCTCTTTGTTGCCAAATCTCTCTTGATGTCACAACAACTCGATTCTCTCTCTCGTTGGGATTATAAATCGTTACTCTAGAGTTGTCTAATTAATCATATCTAAGATCAATGATAATGAAATGGTCATTGGGCACATAAGATACGCCCCCGTAGTCATTAACCCCGCTTCCGGATTTTTTACTTGTAAGCCTTGTTGCTTTGACCAAACAACTGTTGGCTGAACATGAGATTCATGGAACAGCTTCTGATTTTGGAGTTGAATTGGTTAAGAATATGAGGTTTCTTAACTAATTTGTATGGAAGTTTGAATGAGAGATCGAGAGTTACGAAGAGCTGTTTGTAGTGAAAATTACTTCCTTGCTTGAGTTGGAATGGTGAATCTGAGTGTACAAAACATTGAAGAAAACTTTCACAAGTTCAATCTGATGTGATAAAAGTTACAAGGGTAAAATTGTCTTTCCAACATATGGAGTTCTTGTAGTTTTATCAAAAAGACTATTTTACCCCTCTGTAGATCTATAGAGAATGGGCTTCCAGTGTATATTGGGGTTGAGTTTTGTCTGGCCCAAGCCCAATGAAGACGTTTTTGTAAGGAACCGAGTCTGGACTGAAAGAAAAGTGCGAACTGAAAAAGAGAGAAAATGTCGATTCTATTGAAGAGCCAGACATGGAGGTGGATAGTGACCAAGACTCGCGACTCGAAGCCATTCTTCTTCACCTTCGCCACCGTATGCGGTGTCGTCCCGGGTATTATCGGCTACTTCGTTATGCAGACCACCAACTCCGGAAACCAGGAGCTCGAAGCGGAGCTTCGTCGCAAAGCCCGACCCGATACTGTGGTATGTTTTTGTTTGAGATATGGGCTTTACTCGTAATCATGGGAGAGGGTAAGAAATGTGAACACGTGAGTAGGTTTACTGATTATTGAGACTTGGGAGAGAAAAGGAACATAAAATTGAGTAGGTGCTGTTGATGATCATAGTTGGAATAGCTGGACTTGGTTGTTAACTTGTTGATGAAGATTTAATCAGTGTCATGTGTTTTTAAGTAATGGATTTTGTGAAGATGAACTCGTTAAGGTTGATTTTTTCATATCTAGCCTAGTGCTATTTTGTTCTTAGCCTAGTGATTTTTCAGTTAGTTCTTTGAAGAGTATCATTCACTACTCTCACTACATTTATTTTGATGCTGCAGTTGAGCTGTTATTAGTATTATGTGTCCGGGGATGTCTTTTTTCTTTTATGACTATCCTGTGACCCGTGGTATCAGTTATAAGTAGCTTCTGGTGCATGATTAAGTAAAATTTTTTAGGAAACTTCTAGCCTCGTGGTTGTAGCTGATGAAGTTTCAGGCCTTGAAACTCAATATTGAGAAAACAAATCTGTAAAACAAAGTCGGCTTAATTCATCTGGTACTAAATCCCTGTCTTCTTTCAAGAAGCAATGAATAATATATCTTATGTTACGTATCATCAAAATTGGCGATTTAAGTTGTTATTGAAGGCTAAGTATGTTCAGTTTTATTGGATTTCAGTCTCTGTTGTTTTGTGTTGGTAGTTTCGTTCCCAAAGAGAAATGTTGACAGTCTATTGTTTAAAACTGTGAATCAGATGATGGGACAGACAAATAAAGAAAGATTGGCAGAATTCCTAGGGGAGCTGCAGCGGAAAGAGAACACAAATGACCGCTATGTTGCTGCATTGAAAGGAGAAACACTGACTAGGAATCCATACGTGAGAATTCAACCAATGCCAAAGGAGAGCAACACAGAAGCTGACAAGGAAAAGAAGTAAATCTGAATGTCATCCACTACCAACATTCATGTGGTTCTGTTTTGAAGGTATCTGTATATCTCTTTAGAAGAATGATGCAGTGGCTATTACTGTTTTCTGATGTTATGCAACATTGGGTTGGCTGTGGTTTGTTTGATGAATACTTTTCTTGATGAAGTACAAGTACTTTGTTTTCAGATGTTTCTATGTAATAGTGGATGTAGTTGTGCAGATCAACCGTCTATACTTGGAAGTGGTGGTATTCTGTATTGAACTGATTTTGCAGCAAAAGGAAACCTTCCAACATGAATAAATGTTTTCAGCCACAATGAGATGTCATCCTCAATAGTCATTGGCTTGATTTTGATTTTGATTTCCTTGACCAGTTATATGAGCTATGTTGTGACTTGTGAGAGATGAATTTGTTTTTTATATATATACTTATACGGCAGACCATTAGTCGTATATCATTCCATAGATCTATCTGATCGTATAAATTGGGGCTAAAGTTTTGTGTCAAAAGATTTACCAAACTTTGAGATCCCTAATCGAATAGATAATTGACGTTCGATCCAACCGATTCAATCCACTGAATAAGCTGGCCATTTCCAATATAAATCTACAGATTGTTTTATGCGATCCAATCTTCTCTAGAGACTCAGAGGTATTCATTCTGTATAAAGGTCAATATATAACTACATAAGAGATTCTCACTGTCCAGGCAATGCACCATACAACAGACATATAAGAATTTTCAAGAAACAATAGCTGTGTCAAAATCTCAAGGCAACATATCTGCAGTTACACATCGTAAAGCTTGAGGCGACTGAGGATCGATTGGCGGCATATTGGACAACTGGACAGTTTAATGCCGCATTCCGTGCAAGTCTAAAACGAAATAATCACTTTAGTGGAATTTCACATGTAAAAGAGGAAGGAAATGAACAGAACCAGTGGCTCTGATAACGCAGCTTACCATGTGTCCGCAGCCAAAGGCCATGTCCTTTGCACGATCCAAGCAGATAGAGCAGCAGCCCTGCAAGCACTCAAATAGCAGACTAAATAAATAATCTAAGATGCTCGAAATAATCTCAGTAAACTATATATGTTAGGGTGGGCTGGGAATCAAAGAGTTTATCCGTTGCCTAGGTTGCAGAAAAATGTGGAAGTCGATTGAAACTCCAAAAAAGAAAGATGTTCGGAATGGGAAAAAACCACAATGACAACAGATTGGAGAAGTTGTTTGATCAGTGAAAAATGCAGAAAGCTAATGAAGAAACTTTAGGCGCACTGGATTAGTTATTCAGAATATTCTGAATACCACCTAATCACAGTGTTTCATAAATGATATGGATGTGCCATGTTAGCTGAGGTTGGCTCTGCAAAAATGTAATTCACTTATAAAAAATAAACTTGCCACCACAAACATGTTCAAACATTTGATGCTATAATAGATATATGGTAACTGAAAGAGAAAATGACTATATTAGTCTTACGTACCATCATTCTTGAGTAAGCCGTAACACATGGGGAATGATCACTTGATTCATGAGTCGGCGGTGCACGACGAGTTTTAGTTAAGGGTGGAGGGCGTGGAGTAATTTTGTTTGCCTTCCCTGTCGTGCGTCTTTGTTTTCAGGGGCAAAGGAAAGCTGTACAGGATTAGGAAGCATGCAAAGTAAAACTAATTTTATGATATTAATTCCATTATTGATGGTGCTTAATTCTATTTTTATTTTATTTTTAAATGGTGCTTTGAAGGTTGAGAAGCTAGCAAATATCATCTCCCTTTGCATCCAAATAACTGAAATAAGTACTTTGAAAGCTGGGAAACATCTTCTTTCGGGAATATGAAGATGAAGATGAGAGCAAAGTCAGAATATATCTTAAGCAATACCAGAATATTACAAGACAGCAAGAATCTAATGGTGAAGAAAAGTTAGAAAACTGAATCATGTATGTATATATAATAAGGATTAGTTAATTCAACATACCCAATTAGCCTACGGTCGAGAGCTGCCATGTAGTGGATTGGTACTTCTGAGCGAGCAGCAAGAGCAAAAGCAGCTTGTTTCTCAGAGGTAGTAGAATGTAGAGACATAATTTCAGTGAAGTTTACAAACTGCGAAAAAAGAAAAGAAAAGGGAACATGAATTGTTGTACTACATTATGAACACTAACTCCAAATTAGTCTCTGATTAAAAGTAACTCATAGTGCTTTACCTGAAAATTACCACGTACAGGGATCTTATCCTTAAAATTCTTCATGTCTTCCCATGGACCATCACCAACTCCGACAACAATAATGAAGAGTGGATATGAACTGATGATAAAAAATTTGGGATCTGATAGTTTAGATCCAAACTTATCGCATGCTGTACGTATTGATTATTTTCAAGTGATGCCTAATTAAAACATCAGACACTACTGGTAACTGGTATACAAGGTCTACTGATTACAGTTTTCAATTTTTCATGCATATCTTGTATTCTTGTTATATATGTATACGCAGCAAATAAGATTTTTATAGAAGAAGTTATCCTAGAGTTCTACCTCGCATCCGCAATCGATCTGATTGTTTCTTCTTCTTGTGGACTTAAGTCCATCTTGGTACTATCGGAACTCCTCGTGACCTTTAATTAACGTGAAGAAGGAAATCATAGTCAGTGCACAAAATATGAGAGAGAGAGAGAGAGAGAGACCTGGCCAGCTGCAATGATAACTAAGACATGGTATTGACCACCACTTTTCTCCACAATGTCCACTGCAGCCTCTATTACAGGCGCATAAGAAGCACGGCCTTTGTGTCCAACAAATAACAATTAGTGAATAAAGAAACTAACAAACACCATTTCATCTATACTGTAAAATGCCTATACACCTGATGATTGTGTAATTATGAATGTGAGAAGGTCTGGTAATTAACACAGCTTTTTCTTTTATATTTGTTATTTTGATTAATTATTGTTTTTGACATTTGTATCCATGATGATCAGAACATAGTATTTGGTTTTTTAGTCTTTGAGGGTGACCATCTACAACTAAAACTATCTTCATCGCTATCAGTAACTAAAACTAAAGTATAACTACCCCTCAACTAGAAAACCAGGCGCTCAACCACCAAAATGTGTTATACCCATACTACTCTTTGTATTAAACAAAATTAGGTAAAATGATTATTCTATAAGAGAATAAACATAAAATGGAATTAAAAAAAGTGTACAACACGTGCATCGTCCGGGTATGAAGCTATTAAAACAAGGATGAAAATAAACTAACCCGCTAGTTCCACCGTTCGACCTATTCTTTTGTAGCAATTCAAGAGTTCCTCAAAACCAAAGCAGGCCGAATGATCACCGTGAAAGCTAAACACCTCGTGATCAACCGTCGTAACTGAAAGAGATGGAGTTAATCCGGTGATTCAAACAGGAAGCATAACAAAGTAATCCGGCCCATGCGGCAAGTCTTACCATCACCAAAACCAAAAGAATGAATTAATTCATCTTTCTGAAAGGGAGGAAAAGTTTGCCCGAGAAAAGATATGACTCGTTCGTATTGATTAGGTGTATCACTAATGGCATGCAGGTTCTGAATGTTGTATCGCATATTTCCTTCAGTGCAGTTAACAAAAATAAAATCAGTGACTATGAAACAAATCGAACAAGTTAACAAAATTATATTTTTGAAGTAATTAAAACCTGTCCGTTCATTGCTTTTGGTAAAGTCAATTCCGACAATGAAATTAGAGGACTCTATTAGACCTTTCCACAAGGCATCTGTAACCTGCAAAACAAGGAGTTGATTACAAATTCTACTCATGCATATAATCACAAAGCGCAAATGGTTTCTCATGCATGCATGCTTTAAATGTACATTGTGCTCATTATGTAAGAAAACAATGCTCACTAGATGGAATGCTACATGCCTACAACTTTCAAAAATAATTGTTCTCAATTTCAGTTCAACAATCTTCTTTACAAGCTAAATCTACAGGATATGGTGACGTGAAATCTCCAGAACGAAGAAAGTGGAAGAGAGATTGATATTTATATCACTCAATTACCCCGCCGGAATCGCCAACTCTAGATCTCTTTCTAATTCAACATAAGACAGTATATCAAAAATACTTAATACGGCCAAGACCCAGTTATACATAACATGTTCAAGCAGGTGACATTATGTTCAAGGATGGTTTGCATCAATGGCTGGATTTGTATGATATATATAGTCTTCATGGTCTACTTAAGTTCTTGACTAATGACGAAATGGGATATCTCAAGTGGTAAAGAGTACTATTACTTAGGAATTAGGTTATTAGTTCGAGTCACGATATTGAGTAAATGTGAAATCTTTAGATTTTTTTTTTATAAAAGAGGAAAAGAAAAAAACAAGTTCTTGACTAATTATCACTTTTGTATTTATGTATGTTCCCAGACTTGCATTATTATGTTGGGGCATATATTTCGAACCAGGAAGACTGCTTTGGTCTGTCCAGTATCGCTAGTGTATGTATATGTATGAAACGAAATTATTGGAAGAAGAAAAAAAAAAAAAAACAGAGAGAGAGTTCTGGATTTATACCTCCTGCCGGCATTGTTCATCTGAAACAGCTTCTAAAATTTCACTTTCTTCAGAAGTTGCCGGTGCCTGATGAATGTGAGGAACAGGTGGACTGCGTAGTACAACTTTCCGTGCTTTCCCTGTTATATTTCTTTTTTTTTGTTTTGTTTTTGAAACGGTGAAAAAGGACTTATTTAGAAAGCATTCCAGAGACTAATTATTTTTGCACAGTATTTTTTGAAATGGCCACTGTACAGAAAAAGGATCTAATTTCAGTTCATATAACAGTTTAATTGGTAACAGTTATAATGTAAACTTTCGAAAGTTTGGAAACCTTGTTCAGTTTGACTTTTGAGACAACATAAGAAAATTGGTAGTTGGCTTAGAACTCACAAATTCTAGGATCTAAGGCCACATTTCCCGGCGAAAAGTATGCATTGGAAAGTTGCCTGGCATGTCAAAACTAAGAGTTTGGCTCTCTTGGTGGATTTAAAATAGAACAAAATACTGGTCACTCCTTATACTTTTAAAGTTTCGACAGTTTAGTCCTCGTGCTTTCAACTTCAACTTGTCACTCCTCGTAGTCTCAATTTTCAACCAATTGGTCCAATCTGTCCAAAATAGTTGTTAACTATTTTCTAATTTCCTCAAATGCCCTTAAGTGTTGTTTTATTATTTTTCTTCTTGATTTTTTTTTCATTTTTCTTCAAAAATAAAACAAAAAAATACACAACCCATCATGAAAGGCTATGTAGCCAAATTAAGTTTGAGCCTTATTGGCAAAAAAAAAAAATTAATTAAGCATAGTGTAGTAGTTTTGTTTGTAAGCTTAACTATATGAAATTATAGTTATTTATATAGTTTTATTCATGGGAGCTGTTAATGCTAAAGATGATGATGATAATTTTTTTTTATCTCATTTTGGTTTAAATTGATATGATAGAGATTTGATATAATTTTATTTTATAGTGATTATGGTGATGTTATTTGATTTTGTTAGCCAATATGTATCAAATCAATTTGCATTTTTTTTCCTGATTGCAATCAGTTTGCAATTATAAAATTCTTAGATTGAATATCAACAATCATAAACCAAGATATTCTGGAGCTTCTATTGGTTTTGGTTTTGAAGAAGAGAAAGTAAAAAGACAAGAAAAATAACTAAAGAGCATTTAAGGAAGTTGAAAAATGGTAAACAATTATTTTGGATGAATTGGACCAATTAGTAGAAAATTGAGACTATAAGGAGTGATCAGTTAAAATTGAAAGCATAAGGACTAAACTGTCGACACAGTACAAGTATAAGGAGTTACCAGTAATTTGTCCTTTAAAATATATCCACCGGAGATTCTCCAATAACGTCAAAATTATTTGTCATAGTGGTAGAAATAAATCTCCAAAGTTTATCCATGGTTATAAAAACTGAAGTCAATTTCATTTATAATATCAGCAAGTCCTAATGATAAAGAATCTTAATGCACAAAAGTTGCAATTACTGAAAGAGAGATAATTAGAAAGATAGAGGCTAGGTACTCAGTAAAACCAACCCAATTATTTCTAGTTGGAGAGCGGCATTATACTGTCTTGGAATTTCCTTGAGTGCAGCAAAAGAAAAGGCTGCTTCTTTCCTAGTCGCATGTAAGTCCGAATTCTCAATATCAGTAAAGTTGACAAACTGCCAACGGGATAAAAACAACATTAATATGTAGTTAAAAGCTAATCAAACAACATTAAGGGCATAACAAAGATGTAATACATATATCAATGGGGTAATACCTGAAAATTGTTAAATCTTTGGATTTTGTTCTGAAATATCTTCATGTGTTCACATGATCCAGCACCAACTCCAACAAGAATAATCGAGAGAGGGTATGAACTGCTTGTTGAAAAGGGAAAAGGAAATAATATGAAACAAGTAATTGGGTTGCACTGAAAGAAATATTCTGTATTTTGATCGTCTGTATCATAAGAAAGATCGAAAACTCAATCAGCGTAGCTTTGGCACTGCTGTGGAATTAGCATCTACAAGCGTCTTCTTCCAAAAAAAAAATTATATATATTAAGCATCTACAAGCGTCTACCATACCTCGCACTCATGATAGCTTCCAATGTTTTTTCCCCTTCTGGACTCAACATTTGACTATAAGGTTTGAAGAAGCTTTTGGTAACCTTCACAACAGAAGATTAAATGCAGAATTAATCTTACATATGGCTGTGCTTATTTACAGTTTAGGGAAAGAGATTCAAACCTCATTATCTGCAACAAGAACAAGAGCATGGAATTGGCCGAAACTGTCTACTACGTCCACCGCCGCATTGATTACCGCCGCAAAAGAAGTTGGCCCTAACAAACACAACAATTTGTATAACTAATCACTGAGTCCAGAAGAAAAGGATAAAAGCATATGCATGTCAAGCCTCTACAATACGTATTCCGTATAAATATTTTATAACTAATTGAACAAATCTACAACTAAATTGGACCAATTTACGATGTTGACAACATAGTACCACATTCGTTTAACACATTTATATATAAATTAATAAAATTATCAAATCGATAATAATTTATTCATAAATTTGTAAAAATATAGTAAATAAAGTAATTACCTTTAAAAGAATGGGAAAAAGACCATTTGCACAAAAAATTTGAAAAACTTGCCCATTTCAATGTTACCTACCCATTCCAATGAATCTTGATAAAAATACCTAATTACCCTATACTAAAACCATATATAAATCTCTCTCTCTCTAATTAGGGTTTCACTTCACCCTCCTCCTCCTCTCCTGTACCACCACCTCACCACCGGAAACCACAACCTATGCCTTCATTTGCTCCACCAACTCGGCCTCCACCGCCGCCCACTTCCTCAGACGAGGCTGATCTGCCTCATGTTCCTCCTCCGTCGGATTGGGGAAGAGCAGCGAAGGGTGTCCATATCTGGACTGCAGCGAGCTTCAGACGATGGGCTTCTTCGTCGAGGTCGAGGTCGAGGTCGAGGGGCGGCGATCCGGGTCCAGAGGCTTCAGATATGTTGTATTGTGGGAGGGAGATGTGTTCTTATAGGCTTTTTCTGGTTATAGGAGGAGGAGGGTGGTGTTGCTTTTCGTTGCAGTGATGAGAGTAGAGCTGATCGAGGTTTGGGATTTGGGTGTGGAGTGAAGATGTGGGGTTGAGATTGATGGAGATGAAGAAGAAGAAGAAGAAGAAGAAGAAGAAGAAGAAGAAGAAGAGGAGAAGGGGAGATAAAACCCTAACCCTAGAAAATGGTCTCCATCACTATATGGCAGCAAAGCAATGAAGGAGCGAGGCTAGCGGCAACGGCGACGGAAAGAAAAAAAACTAGGGTTTTTTTTTTTTTTTTTCTCTTGGTTAGGGTCAGTAATCGATTACTGACCCTCAGTAATCGATTACTGGGGGTCAGTAATCGATTACCGGGGGTCAGTAATCGATTACCGGGGGTCAGTAATCGATTACCGGGGGTCAGTAATCGATTACTAGGGGTCAGTAACCTGATTACTTCATGAAATCTGTAGAGTTTCATTGTATTGTATGTGCAAGTTCTTTATGTTATTGTCAAGTTATCAATGAAATCTTAGTACCAGTATAGTGTGGATGTTTTGTGATCAAAGTTTTACAACTTCATGAACTCTGGTTATGGATTACTGGGGGTCAGTAATCGATTATTGGGGGTCAGTAACATGGTTACTGGAAAATATGGAATCTGTAACCTGATTACTGGGAGTCAGTAATTGATTACTGGGGGTCAGTAATTGATTACTGGGGGTCAGTAACCTGATTACTGACCGATTACTGACTCCCAGTAATCGATTACCGGGGGTCAATAATCGATTATTTACTGTAATCTGTAAATTATTTACTGAGGGTTAGTAACCATCGTCAATAACCTGATTATAAAAAAAAAAAAAAAATTAAAAATCTGGCGAAAAAAAAAATTCCGGCGAAAAAAAAAAATTGGTGCCCGGAATCCGGCGACCAGGCTCCGGCGACCGGCCATGGGAGGCCGGAGGAGTTGGGTGATATTTCGGCAAAGTTTGTTTTTTTATCTTCCACTTTCTCAACACATTATAATTCAAAAATATGTTAGATAAGACAAAAGGACAAAAAAGGAAGAAAAAAAATTAAATTTGTACTAGAATTGAAAAAGATTTGTTCAAATGGGCAATAGAGTTGTTACCTTATGTTGAATAGGGGAAAAAAATAAGTTTGTCATTTGAATGGGCAGTCAGGGGGTCAAATTAGCACCAAATAGACATTTTCCCTAAAAGAATTAATATTTTCAAAGAAATTACATATTTTACTACAATAACAATAAATTTTGTTGTTATGAATATATGTAAATGTCGAATGTATGTCGGTGTTACATTAGATTTTTAATAATTTTCTATCTAAGTAATAAAAGGACGAGGAGACCAACCTGACAATGTTACGTTCGGAACTATATTGTTGTAGCAGGCAGTGGCGGAGCCAGCACAGAGCGGTGGTCAGCAACCGCTCCCCATATATGGCCGCCGGAAATCAACCCAGTGGGAGCGGATCTGTGCTGGTTCCGGAGCGGCAGAGGCGAGCGGGCCGGAGCGGCCGACGGGCCGGAGGCCGGAGCGGCAGTCGGCAGAGGCGAGCTGTGCTGTTCCTTAATTTGCTGCTGTCGTTTTTTGTTGGCTCATTAGCTGCTTGACCTAGTTCCCACTGCAGCCACAGAAGTAACCGGATCCTGACGCTTATATTGATGAAATAGATTGGAGCGACTCTGGTAACCCGGAACTCGCGACGCAGCTCAACGACCTAGTCAAGACCGGCCAGGTCCGGAAAGGCTCCGTCGTCCAGCTCACCGAGTACATTTGCAGCGACGTTCAGAACCGCAAGTTCGTCTCTCTCTCTCATTTTTCGATTGATTGATTTTCGGTTAATTAATATATGTTTGGATGGTGAGATGTGATTATTGTTTGCGTTGTGCTTCGTTAATTGCTTTGAGTTTGTGACTGTAAGCTTAGGGTTTCTGATTTTGGTTTTTTGATTTCGAAAGCGAAATGAGCTATATAGAGATGAATTGAATTGAATGTTGTTGTGCTAGTTTGAGAATTTGGTTTTCGAATTGTGAATGATTGAGTAAATCACTTTGTAAGCTATAACAGTACTGAAAATTTTGAACTCAGAGAAAATATCGAGGTAATTTCTGACTGTTTCTTGTACTGCGGCTCTAGTAATTGTAGGATTTTGTTTTCATTTTGTGGATTCAAGCAAGCTAGGTGTTGTATGTGTGCTTGATGTTCATTTAAGTTGTTAATGGGATTGAAGTCATTTATAGCTTCTCTTTGCTTTGAAATTATCATATAAGAGAAGCTAAAAATGATGTGAGTACAGTACAGAATTGATCATGGATGTAAGCTGTGGAACCTTGTGAGGGAGTTCATACCGGTTATGACAAATTGACAATTTGACAATTGAGTTGCTGTTTTACATGTTGATTCATAGTTATTTTCGTTGATATGAGTTTAGTTTGTGGCTGGTTTTGACCTTTAACTCATTAGCTGCTTGACCTAGTTCCCATTTATATACAGAACTGCAGCCACAGAAGTAACAGAACCCTCCACAGTTCACACCCAAAAACAGAGAAGACGATTAGACGAGGATGTAGCAGACTGCACCTTGCCTTTTCTTGTTCGCAGTTTCGCACTATCTCCAATTTCGTCAAGGTTTTCTTCTTTCTCTTCTATTCGCTTCTTAAATTCAGTTTTCATGTTCATTGTTTTTGTTGTTATGCCAACATACTTGTGTATCTTTATCTTAGTATATCATCTACTAGATCCTCGGATTAGAGCATGTAATCCCTGAACGCAATTCCTTGATTTTTCATGTTTATTGAAGATTATCAATGTCGGTCTCTAAATCTATGTATGCTTCTTAAATGGATTTTTCAATTGTTTTTGGGAATTCAAAAAATTAGACTATGGTTAAATTGAGTTATGGCATACATTTGATTTATGTTTATTTGGTATAATTTATGGTTCAAATAATATATGTTTATTGTCTATTTAGATTATGCTTCAATTAATTTGGTATAGATTGTTGTGTGTTGTGGCTAATTAGTTATAGACTTATAGTTAGTTAGTTCCTAAGACTTTTCTATAATTCAATTATACAGTTATGGAACGATTCTTTAAGAAATTGCGTTCACAATCTTCTTCGGATAATCCGGATAGTGAGACTCAATCTTCAACTTCAAGTAATCCAAGTCGTAGTTCAAGTAATCCGGTGGGTAGTTCAAGTACGGCCAATGAGTTGAATGAAATCTTGGCTAATCTTCCTATAGACCCCGGACTTAGACCTCCCATGATTACTTATAAGCCGAATTTTCGAGAAGACATCCGAAGAGATTATTTACAAAAGGGTCCTTGCCAACCTAATGATGAGAAAGAAATGCCTACCACATTGATAGGGAAGGATAACCGGCGTTTTGGGATCAAATGGTATAATGAATTTAGTTGGTTGGAGTATAGTAAGGCTAAAGATGCGGCATTTTGCTTTCATTGTTATCTTTTCAAAAGTGAGTTTGATCAATTGGGAATGCTTGGAAAAGATGTTTTCACTTCAACGGGGTTTAGAAATTGGGCAAAGGGACCATCAAAGCTTCGGGAACATGCCGGGAAAGTTGGAAGTCTTCACAACAAAGCCACACAACATTGTCTAGATTTAATGAATGGGAAGCAACACATTGAAACCCTTGTGATCAAAACAACAAAGCAAGAAGCTATTGATTATCGCATTTTATTGACTGCTGCAGTTGATTGCACTAGATGGTTGTTGAAACAAGGTCTTGCTTTTCGTGGCCATGATGAAAGTGCATTGTCTAGCAATAAGGGTAATTATTTGGAGTTGATGCGATTTCTTGCCGATCATGATGAGAAAGTTAGAGCCGTTGTGTTTGAAAATGCTAAAGGAAATCTCAAGTATACTTCCCCTGAAATTCAAAAAGATGTTGCCAATGCTTGTGCAATTGAAGTCATTAATGCAATCATTCAAGATATGGATGGTACATTCTTTTCTCTATTGGTTGATGAATCGAGGGATGTGTCCATTAAAGAGCAAATGGCGGTGGTTTTGCGTTATGTGAACAAAAGAGGGAAAGTTATTGAAAGATTTGTGGGTGTTGAATATGTATCCGAGACCACTAGTAGCACACTAAGACACGCCATTGAAAATTTGATGGAGAAGATAAATTTGAGCATGGAAAATATAAGAGGCCAAGGTTATGATGGAGCTAGTAACATGAGGGGTCATCTCAATGGTCTTAAAACAATTATTCAGCAAGATTTTCCTCAAGCATATTATGTCCATTGTTTTACACATCAACTTCAACTAGCACTTATTGCTGTGGCAAAGGGAAATGCAAATATTGCCACGTTCTTCACAACTTGTACTAGTTTGGTTAATACTATTGGAGTATCGTGTAAACGTCATGATGCATTAAAAGAGGGACATCAAGAAGCTATTAAGAGAGCTCTTGATATTGGTGATTTGCAAACAGGGCGAGGGTTAAACCAAGAAACTAATCTCACTCGCCCTTGTGATACACGTTGGAGCTCTAACTATGATACTTTGGTTAGTATTATTGTGTTATTTAAAGCCGTGATTAGTGTGCTTGAATGGATTGTTGATGATGGTAACCCGGATCATCTAGGTGAAGCAAATAGGTTATTTGAAGAAATGACAACTTTTGACTTTGTGTTTCACCTACTTTTCATGAGACTTGTGTTGGGCATCACAAATGACTTGTCTAAAGCACTACAAAGGAAAGATCAAGATATTGTGAATGCAATGAGATTGGTTGGAGTATGCAAGCTAAGGCTACAAAGTGTGAGAGATGATGGTTTTGATGAATTGCTTGAGGAAGTATCAACCTTTTGTGGGCAACATGATATTGATGTTCCTAGTATGGATGATTTATTTCATAAAGGAAGAGTGTGGCGTCGAGGTCAACAACTTTCAAACCTTCATCATTACCGAGTGGATCTCTTCTTTCATGTAATTGACCAACAAAGAACGGAATTGGATAATCGCTTCAATGAGCAAAACACGGAGTTGCTTTTATGTATGGCATGCTTGAGCCCTGAAATGAGGTTTGCACACTTTGACAAAGAGAAAGTTCTTAAGTTTGCTACATTTTATCCTCAAGAATTCAAAGAGATAGATCTTTTGAAGCTTAAAGATCAACTTGACCTTTATATTATTGATATGAAATCAAGTCATGAGTTTTCATCTTTGACAACCATTGGTGAGCTTGCAGAGAAGTTAGTGAGCACGAGGAGGAGTCGAATATACAATTATGTGTATTTGCTTATTACACTGGCTTTGGTTTTACCAGTTGCAACTGCTTCGGTGGAAAGAGCATTTTCTGCTATGAATATTGTGAAAACACCCTTGCGCAACAAAATGGGAAATCAATGGTTGAATGATAGCTTGGTGGTTTATATTGAAAGAGATGTTTTTGCTTCTGTCAGTAATGAACTTATTATGCGACGTTTTCATGATATGAGAAACCGCAAGCTACCACTTTTGTAATTTTATTTCATGCATTTAATGTTATTGATGACATTTGCATTAATGACATTTGTGTTATTTAAATTCTATGTTATTTAGATCTTTTAATTTTTTTTGGAATGCTTGAGCAACCAATTTCCGCTCCCCTCCTCTCAAAATCCTGGCTCCGCCACTGGTAGCAGGCCAGAACTTCTTTAATACCCTTGCAAGGTGAATGATCATTTGTAAAGGTGAAAGCTTCTTCGGAGCCGGCTAGTGGGGCATCCGCGATAGTTGTAACACAAATGTCAAACGACACTTATTAGGTCGAACAAAAATATATCTCATCTAAACTCTAAAGCGTGCAGTATGATGTGTAAGAGAGGGTTGTAACATGTAACAATTATTATTATTATTTTTTTTTTTTGAGAATGTGTAACTTGTAACAATTAAGTTCAATGGAAAGTTGGAAACCATACCATTACCGCCACCGAAGCCAAAACAAGGATATAAGTTGTCTCCAGCAAATGGCTCCAAAGTTTTTTCGATGATAGAGATGGCTCTTTCATATGGATCACCTGCAATTGAAAAGACATTTACTTGGCCTCGATTTACACAGATCTCAGCTAAAATAAATTGTTTTACTTATTAAAAAAAAAAAAAATCAAATTTGCTTTACATGTAACGTACTCGGATGAAATTAAGTAATTTGCTCGTCTAATTGTCTAATGCTAGGTAAACCCAATCGATCAGGGAACTGAGCGTCACGGGGCTCAAGATCATTCTGTTTCTCACACTTTCACATACATGGATCAAATTTATGTTATTTTATGGTTTACTGGTCAACACACACCTGTTCCGTAATTGCTTTTTGTAAACTGGATTCCGATAATGATATAGCATACTTCAAGACCGTCATTCTTCAATGCTTCCCGGACCTGGAAAACATAACAGGGGAAAAATAAATACTGCATGAAGGTACCCGATCAAGCAACCGAATCATCAAACAAGACACCAGACCAGTTCTAGCTCAAGCCAAATTTAGACAGAGGATTCAGGCCTGCAGGTATATACCTTGTCAAGGGTTGGATAGCATTCAGTTCCTGTACTAGTAGAGGAAGCAGCTGCCGCGGATGATAGTCTCTTAAGACCGAACTTGACAGAGTTGTATATACCCCCGCTTCTCCCACCAGATCCGCTGCTTGATTCTCCGCCCATGTTGTTGGTTTGCGATGGACTATGGAGGAGTGTATAGCTAGAAATGGACAGGACCAAGAAGTGAACAACTAGAAACCAGTCATTGACCAGGTCAACGTCAAAGTCCACACGGGCCAACGCCCAATGGAGGGAGTGGCATCCAGCGGTTCAGCATGCATTCCTGCTGACGTGGCTAATTATTCTACGGTCCCGAAACACCATGTGTCAGGCTGACATGGTGGTCTATGCGATATTTGTATAGCTAAAAAACTGAAATAGAAGTTTCGTTTTCTCTCTGTTATGTTATTGAACATTAGAACAAGAAAACGGTTATAGTTGAGCATTGAGAAAGAACTCTGTTTTCAGTAAAATCATTCATCTTCTTTTTGACAAATCTAAAATGACTAATTGAAATTTCTTCGGACTATTAAAATCTGATTATAAATCCGGCAAGCCCATAAACTTATAAGAAGCAATATTCTTAGTTCATAACTCCTTACTTGTCAACATCACTTTCTTCTTTTAAGTTTCATAATTCCATTCACATTTAGCCATTCAGATCTTAAGGGAAAATATTTCGTTAAACACTCAAAATCCATATATGGTTCATGTTAAAGAGTA